>CM064063.1:23144440-23796107 GCA_032594955.1 Panicum miliaceum | reverse complement strand
AAAGGAATTATGGTAAACTTTGTTTTAGCAAAAGGATCATTATTACCACGATTATGGTTACCTCCCATACCATGACGATTACGCCGAAGACGGTCCTCATTGCGTGCATCAGCATCATCATCTTCGTACTCCTCATCCTCCTCACCTTCAGGTGGTACTTGACGCGGCAGCCGTGGAGGAGGTCGTTATTCAACATGTTCAACCCGGATGACCAGACTGTTGACAGTGCGCATCAACTCATCAAATTTCCCAGTCATGTAGGTGCGCTGGTCATCAAGAAGCCTCGTAAGCTCATTTTTGGACACACACTCGTTGAAGTCTGAAGGGGACTCCCCTCCTTTCCTTGACCCTGACATGGTTAGAACACAGCAAAAGACAACACCAAAGTAATATCCCTATCAACTAGCAGTTATTGGGTGGTGGAGAAAGTGGAATACAATATTGCAAGCGGCTTACCACCGTCTTGCAAGTGTTCTTACCAAAGCCAACAGGAGGCTACAATATGTTGTTGAGCTTGAGTGTAACAGTTGCAAGGCAAACCTGTACTGACAGAAGTATATGTGTATCTTGGGTAGGCACAATATGATAGCAAGGAATCAGCAATTATTAAAATCAGATTAGCAAAGTTCAATAAGTATCCAAAGTACTAGTCACTTTTGCTAGCTAAGATGTGTCCCTAGGTGTAGCACAACAAGTCGGAACAAAGAACTATGGACAGAACTCAAAGAACAAGCAACCAACAACTCATGCAGTTATTTTTGTCTATTTCCCTGATTTTTCCTCCTATCGTTGTTTTTGCAACTTTTTTATTTTTCCAACTATTTTTTTATATTTTTCTTCGAAAAGGAAACACACGGGATGGAAGCAAAAAAAGTTTCAGCCTGGACAGAGTTAAGATGTGGTCTACAGAAAATCAGGCATGTTCTCTAAAAGCGTGGAGCAACTTTGGAGCTTGAGATCTCCCACTTAGTGTGACACCGTGGGTGTCTAAAAGACTAAACAAAGATCCATAACATGAAATCAGGCATAAAAGAGCAAGGAAAGTATAAAACCACCTATCAAAATCCACCTTTCAAGCAAATAAATATGTGTATATATATATGCATATACATATGAACCTTGCAACCAAACCCTTGTAATTTTCAAAGTTGATCACAAATGACCATAAAAATTTAATGGCACATCTGTCATAACAAGAGCAACAAAAGTCAAGTTGAACTCAAGGGCTAAAAGTACAAAAATTCACATGAAATGACATGCCATTTAAATACTAGTTTTTGGAAATTCAAAATAACTTTGTATATATTGCTCAAATGAACATAGTCATAAAAGAGAAAATGTATATCTTGAAAAGTTGAACAAAAATGGTATTCAAATGTTTTTTATTTGACCTTGGGAAGAATGATTTTTAGCTTCCTTTTCACCCAGGCCACCGCTGTTTTTGCTTCTCGCGCATAAGTCCCATGACCTTCTCCCTCCTCTCTCCTCCCTCTGCCCTGTCCCATCGCCGGCAGGCCAGCTGGCCGGCGCAACTGAGCCCGCCCGGCCATGTGGACCCGCCAGCATCCTAGAAATTCCGGCCAGCAGCTCGTGCCCAGGCCTCCATCCTCCCTCTCGCGCCTATAAAAGACCTACCCGAGGCCCCTGAGCTCGCTGCCCCAACCCCAACTTCGGCGACCCGTCACCCGCGCGTGGGTGCGCCACTCCGCCCCCACATTGTCCAAACCAACCCTCCCATCACTTTCTCCGCCTCACACCGAAGCTGCACAACTAATCCCCGTGCCCTCTTCCTCACTGGAGCGCCGCCACCACCACCTGCACCTGCCGCCAGCTCTGTGCCACCACCGGTGAGCCGCCTCGGTCCACCCCTTCCCCACACAAGGCCACAAACAGATGCGGTTTGCTTCCCTCTTGCCTCTTCCACCTTCGCCCCTCGCCGCCAGCGACCCTTGCCGCCGGAATTTGGCCGGCCGTCGCCTTTCCCCTGCACAAAGGACCCATTTGCTTCGATTTTAGTATTTCCAGGGAGATTTCCTTAAAATCTCAGGGACTCATTTGTAAACTAGAAACTAGAACTTTGAAAACCAATCTACGAACTTTGAAAATGCAAAACAACTCACAGAAAAATCCTAGAAATACAAACAAAGATATTCTGGACTCCTTAAGTTAAGATCTACAGCTTTGTAAAAGGATCTTGGACTATTTCCACATAATTTTAGCTGTAGATTCAAATCAAGTTTAAATGTCTTTTAATTGTTCCAAGAGTTTTACAAAAGAACTGCTCATGAGATTTGAATGGTAGCTTCTGTACTAAGAGTATAGTCTTTCATAAAAAATTCATGCACTGAATCCAATCACAACTAGATGTTTCGAGTACTTTTTGTTATATGCTAGATCCAGTTAAATTGGAATTTTAACCTCTGATTGTTGCATAGGAAAAATCTACAAAATTTACAGTAGCCTACACATGCAAGTAAGTTTGTTCAATAAAATTTTGAGCACCAGTTCTTGCATGGTTTGTTCTGTACAAATAGATCTTGATCCTAGCAGTAGCTATTTAATGTATTTTTCATGATTAACCTGCTGAATGAAAATGGCTAAAACTTTTACAGTAAGTTTGTACTTAAGTAACGTGCTCTACATAAAAATCTCAACCCCAGAAACTACCTCTACGAGTAGTTTTGTTTAACCCATACTTACAGTTCAAAATGGTCGTTTACGAAATGACAAAACCACTCACTTACTTAATGAAGATAGTTAATCCAGATAAGTACTTGATAAATGACTGCCCAAGGAAAAGAAAATGAAGTGCTCGACTACTTAACTTGAGTTTTGTTGAATGACTACTTTATGGTGAAATAGTTATATGTCTTGTACCAGTAAAACCACTCTTACATGTGCATTCATATAGAATCGACTACTCTCACCGACGGAACCTACGAGCTGGTGCCCGAGTCCGAGAGTGAGCAGCACGAAGCTCAAGTTAATCTAACTGAAGTTGCTGAAGACCCGAACCAAAGTTCGGAAGAACCCCCGACTAGTTTTGCCCAAGAAGGCAAGCCCCGGTGCATGATCCCAGTTTTTCAATTGGTGCAATTACTGTTCCTTTTTACCTGTGCATTTAAGTTCATAGGATTTGATTGGAACCCTAGCTACATGATCCTAGGCACCTAAGTTTTGAATACTAGAACTGGAAGTTCGAGTAGATGCTCTGCTAATATGTTCGGTAAACCTCGAGTGGTTTCCTGCCACTCGTGAGAATTATAGGAGTTGAATGATTTACCACATACTGCAACTATAAGGTCAACGGGCGGGGCTATGGTATGATGCTCATGGTTGAGGCCCCGTCTGAGTAGAGAAAAATGCTAAGGCCGCAGTGTGTGGTAGTGGTGGTTAAATGTTTGAACATACTATCACATGTCAAAAATATGGAACTCAATAAGCTTAAGTACCTGATTGGCCCGGCAAGTGGACTTTACTTTCACCCTACTTGAACGAGGTTCAGATGGGTATACACATGCAAGTGCAGAGCGTGGCTCTGTAGTCGGGGAGGGTGACCCTCATCCACAACAAGGAAAGAAAGGGGAAAAGTTGCTTGGGGTGACCCTTCGGTACTCCAGGCGTGTGTGTTAGGTTTGCCTTGCAAGGTTAAGAAATTCGATTCGAATCGTCCGTTTCTCGCGGTAATTGAGACTCCTTAATACTTCTGCCACATAGAGTAACAAGAAGAACTATGGCTATGATGAAACTTGTTGGATGATTAAATGTTTTCCACCATGTTTGGTTAGATATAGATGCTCACTTAGAGTGGCTTAATGAACTAGAAACTTGAAAGCTAAAATTTGAAATTAACGTGCTTTTCAGCAAAAAGAAAACCTAGAGCCTTAGAGCCATGCATGTTTAGGAGTAGGTTATTTACATATCAATAGTCGGGTAAGCCTTGCTGAGTATTACTATACTCAGCCTTGCTTGTGGCATTGTTTTCAGGTGTGTCTTTTGAAGAAATAATAGCTGGTTTGACTTGGCCTTGTACCTTGCTGCCTGGTTGGTCCGTGGAGTGGGATCCGTCCCCGACCAACAATAACTCTTCCGAGTGATGCCATGTATGGGCTTGATCGTGGTATCCGAATCGATGATAGATGATGGTGTTTTCTTTCCGCTGCTTTTATACTCTGAATAAAGTTTTTATATTTGAACTCTAAAGTATTTGTTTTATGAATTCGGCTTGTAATAAATGATGGTCAGACTTGTGAGGTAAAGGCTATGAAATGTTGTAATCTCTGGATTTGCCTTCGTCCGAGTTAAGTGTGCACTTTGTTCCAATCGAAATAATCAGTGGTCGCATCGGGAATTACGCGACAGACTGTCGGATTACTCCTTTTGAAGTGCTAGGTAACCGTTTCGCCTTTATGGATGATGGTTAGTGCATTTGAGCCGGATTAATTCAGGCGGTTCTGCCACAGCTGGTATCAGAGCAAAAAAGTGTACATCAAAGTATGCAACAAACCTTAAAAATAAATTTTATAAGACTTGACCATAAAAACTCATATTTGAAAAATATGTTGGACTCGTTAAGGATTATATCTAGTAGAAACACGGCTGAGCAAAGCGTCTCAGCAAGCGAACAAGATAGGGAAAAGGATCACTGGTGTATGCAGCAATAGATATTTCCAGATGAAAACAAGAAGGGTTGCGATGCAAGGCGAAAAAACACACGGCAGCTTGCAACCTATCTAGGGCTTGCGCATTGAGAGTTCACACAAGGCGGCTAGCGGGGGCAAGTCAAGTAACGTGAGGGCTCGACATGTTGTTTGGGTAAAGGTGGGTGGGATAGCGGCAGAAACAAAAACAGTGGCGGGCGATTGAACTACGACCACGAACACACTAAATCAGCAACAACGACTCGACCATGGACACAAACTCAGCAAAGTGAATCTGAAACGAAATTGCAAAGGCTAAAATAGGTGATAGGACAGAGGAACGTGTAATTTTTTTGGCTTTTTATGGACTATAGGTAATGCAAATGAGATGAATCTAAAGGGGAACACGAAGGTATACCTCACAGTTAACCTGAATCCTAATACCACTTGATGTAGCACTGGCCCGATCTTCCGATAGGTATGATAGAATTGATTGGTGGAGAACTTGATGTTGGCAATCCAGGCTTCTAATCAGACACGATTCGAACCCCTGCAACCGTTTCACCACTGCTCTATTGGTTATCAACCAAGCACAACTCGATTGACCTGGCCAAGAAGGCTTTTCCCTGCAAGTGAATCGAAGAACACAAGCATGAAAGGGTAAACTCGCAATGTGAAATTGCAGATGTATATGAAGCAAATAACAAGATGGGGTTCAAGCTCTGATCACAATATGAAGCAAAGAACAAGATGGGGTTCAAGCTCTGATCACAAAAGGACTAATCACCACAGTGGTGAAGAACAAGAATGGGGGTCCTGATTCACAGCAAAAGGACTTGACGTCACAGTTACAATGAAGATGTCTATTTCTCAATGGAAAACTAGAACTAAACAAAATCCAAACCCTAATGTGGCGACTGCTACTGAGTTTATACCAAAGGGGGGACATCCTACGGTTGAGGGTGACCAAGTGGGGGCGTCCTCAACCTGGGCTTAAGGCCCAACACGACAAGGCCGACTTGGCCCAAAATAGGTGATGCAGCACCTTGTCGTGGTCACACAGAATGATCCACAAAACTTCTTGTGTGAACCTGCTAGGGTTTTTTCCTGATCTTTCAATGAGAGGCGTGGGATAACTCTATTGATGGAGGAGACGATGTTCACAGCCCGACTACAGCCTTTCCAAGGATGCTGCGCCTTAGTAACCGATACACCACCTCTGATGGCTGCCGTGATCGTGTGGAGCGCGACACCCCGGCCACTAGAGCACTCGTCCTGCAAGCAATCGAAGAACTAGCAAGAACAAGTAGAACAAGTACTGAAAATATGAGATGTAATTGAAGGTCTCAAAATGAATCTCAAATATGGTGGGGTTCCGAAAACAAGTGGACGGGCGGTTGGATCAGCACGCGCGTCTACAAGGAAGTAGCAAAAGCAAAACTTGCATCTAACAAAAAAAACCCCTGTGTTCTTGGCGGCAGCTAAAGGGTATAAGGAAGTGGGAGAATGACCACAAGCGTACTGGGGTCCTATCCCAACCCTAGGACGCGTCCGAATTAGACTCAACTTGATACACGGCCCATTGGGCCAAAATAAGGTGGCGTAGCACCATGGGCTGAAAAGGACTCTGTAGTAAATCGACGATTGAGGTTTACTCCGAACAGATATGGAGGTGATTCTGGATCCGTTGGAAAGTAGATTTGATAAGCTTTCTAGGAAGTACTTGAACGCTCAAAACGGAGTCCGGATGAAGTCGTGGCAGCCGTCACAAGTCGTGTCTGTCCTGCAGTCCGAATCCAGCCTGTGCAATGCCTCTCCTCTTTTGATCCACTCCATAATTCCTGAGTAAAACAAGATTGCATGTGTCTCCATTGTCTAAAGATGATAAACCTGAGCTTAAGAGTGAACTTACTTGATGGGTAAGTTGACCAGCATGAGCGCGAGTAATAGGACCAAGTGGTGTTGGCGAAGTAGATGCCTGTGTAGGTGTGGATGTATCGTTGGTGGTGATGTCCTCATCATCCTCCCCTTCTTGCATTTAAGTCGTCCTCGACTCAAGCTCATCGTTCTCTCCCAAATATGGCTTCAAATCTGCAATGTTAAATGTGGGACTAACCCCAAAATCTACAGGCAGTTCTAGCTTGTATGCATTATCATTAATTCGCTCAAGCACTTTAAACGGTCCATCAGGCCGAGGCATCAATTTAGACTTTCTCAAAGCAGGAAACCTATCCTTTCTCAAGTGCAACCAAACCAATTCACCAGGTTCAAAAATTAATTGCTTTCTACATTTATCACCATCAAGTTTATACTTAGAATTCATGCGCTCTATGTTTTTTTTTAGTTGTTTCATGCAGTTTTAACATCAGTTCAGCACGTTGCTTAGCATCAAAGTTCAATTTTTCAGAATTGGGCAAAGACATTAAATCAATAGGAGCACGAGATAACAAGCCACAAACAACTTTAAATGGGCACATCTTTGTAGTAGAATGCATGAAACGATTATAAGCAAACTCAACATGAGGCAAACATTTTTCCCACAACTTAATATTCTTCTTTAAAACAGTCTTAACATGGTAGACAAGGTTCTATTAACAACTTCAGTTTGACCATCAGTTTGGGGATGACAAGTGGTAGAAAATAGAAGCTTAATTCCAAATTTTGCCCATAAAGTTCTCGAAAAGTGGCTAAGAAATTTAGCATCACGATCAAAAATAATTGTGTTTGGCACACCATGCAAACGAACAATTTCCCGAAAGAACAAATCAGCAACATGTGTAGCATCATCAGTTTTATGACATGGTATAAAGTGTGCCATCTTAGAAAATCTATCGACAACCACAAAAACGCTATCACGTCCCCTCCTAGTTCTAGGCAATCCCAACATGAAATCCATAGAAATATTCTCCCAAGGAGCACTAGGAACTGGTAAAGGCATATACAAACCATAGGGATCTAATCATGACTTAGCTTTTTGACATGTAGGGCAGCGCGCAACAAATCGCTCCACATCTCTTCTCATCTTTGGCCAAAAGAAATGACCAGCAAGTACATCCTCTGTCTTCTTTGCTCCAAAATGCCCCATCAAGCCACCTCCATGCGCTACCTATAACAACAACAAATGAATGGAGCTAGCTGGAATGCATAGCTTGTTAGCTCTAAACACAAACCCATCATTGACGAAGAATTTATTCCATACTTTTCCATCCTTACAATGCAGCAGGACATCCTTAAAATCAGCATCATTCACATATTGTGTTTTAATTGTGTCCAAACCAAAAATCTTGCAATCAAGTTGTGTCAACAAAGTATATCGCCTAGACAAAGCATCAAGAATGACATTCTCTTTCCCTTTCTTGTGTTTGATGACATAAGGAAAAGATTCAATAAATTCAACCCACTTAGCATGTCTACAGTTCAGTTTTCCTTGACTACGAACATGCTTCAACGACTCATGATCAGAATGTATAATAAACTCTTTGGGCCACAAATAATGCTTCCATGTTTCTAATGTGCGCACAAGAGCATACAATTCCTTATCATAAGTGGAATAATTCAGAATAGGTCCGCTCAATTTCTCACTAAAATATGCAATAGGTTTACCATCTTGTAACAAAACAACACCGAAACCAATTCCACTAGCATCACATTCAAGCTCAAAGGTCTTATTAAAATCCGGAAGTTGGAGGAGAGGTGCATGTGTCAACTTATCTTTCAACATGGTGAACGCATTCTCTTGTGTGGTGCCCCAAGAAAAAGGCACCCCGTTCTTCGTAAGCGCATTCAATGGTGCAGCAATGGTGCTGAAATCCTTCACAAAGCGACGATAGGACCCAACAAATCCTAGAAAACTCCGCACTTGTGTGATGGTCTTTGGTACAGGCCATCCTTGAATAGCTTCCATCTTGGCTTGATCAACTTCAATTCCCTGTGGAGTGACGATATAGCCAAGAAAAGATACTCGATCTGTGCCAAATGTGCACTTCTCAAGGTTACCAAATAAACGTGCATCACGTAAAGCATTAAAAACAACACGTAAATGATCAAATGTTCCTCCATGGATTTGTTGTAAATCAATATATCATCAAAGAGACAACAACAAATTTTCCAATGAAAGCACGCAGAACCTCATTCATTAATCTCATGAAAGTACTAGGTGCATTAGTTAACCCAAAAGGCATGACTAGCCACTCATATAATCCGAACTTATTTTTGAAAGCAGTTTCCGTTCATCTCCCAATTTCATACGAATCTGGTGGTACCCACTACGCAAATCAACTTTGGTAAACACAACAGCACCACTCAATTCATCAAGCATATCATCCAAACGTGTTATAGGATGTCGATATCGAATTGTGATATTATTAATAACTCTACAATCAACACACATACGCCATGTTCCATCTTTCTTAGGCACTAAAATAACTGGAACATCACAAGGACTAAGGGACTCACGTACATAACCTTTGTCGAGTAGTTCTTGCACTTATCGCTGAATCTCTTTTGTTTCTTCCGGATTAGTCCTGTACGGTGCACGGTTGGGCAACGATGCATCTGGAATTAGATCAATTTGGTGCTCAATCCCTCGTATTAGTGGCAGCCCCAATGGTATTTCACTTGGAAACACATCAGAATACTCCTGCAAAACATTAGCAACAGCAGGGGGCAAAGAGTGCTACATATCGTGAATGGAAATCAAAGCATCTTTGCACACCAAAGCATAGGCAACAGAAGTGGCAGCAATCAATTCATTAATATCAGATTTAGTAGCAAGCAAGAAAGTTCCTTTCAATCTTATCTCATCTTTCTTATTTGCAACCGACTTGAAAATTTTATTGTTCTCACTTTTAGCTTTGGTAGCTCTAGCAATATAATCACGCACAATAGCTTCAGGAGACATAGGAAGCAACACAATTTTCTTATCATGGTGCAAGAGCGAAAATTGATTTGATATACCATGATGCACACAACCGGTATCAAATTTCCAAGGTCTACCTAGCAAAATATGACAAGCTTGCATAGGCACAACATCGCATTCAACAACATCATGATATGATCCGATTGCAAAGTTAATGCGCACCAGCCTCGTTACCTTAGCCTTACCACTGTTGTTTAGCCATTGAATGTGATACGGATGTGGGTGTGGTTTGGTGCTGAGTGCAAGCTTCTCCACCATATCACTGCTAGCCAAATTGTTGCAGCTACCTCCATCAATAATCATACGATATGAACGCTCTTTAATAACACACTTAATTTGGAACAGCGTGTGTCGCTGATTTTGCTCCATCTTCTCCATTTGTGCACTAAGCACACGCTGCACAATGAGACTCTCGTAGTGTTCAGTGTCACCTGCATCAATATGCTCTTCTGGTATTCCCTCGTCACCTGCATGGTCAGCAGTAAACAAAGCAAGTGTATCTTCATCAAAATCACTAGGGGAGGAATGCGCACCATCATCTTTGACCACCAAAACGCGTTTGCTAGGACAGTCACGCTGCACGTGCCCAAAGCCCTTGCAAGGATGACATTGGACATCTCTTGTTCTACCCGTGGATGCAACCGAGGAAGCACTAGCGGCTGGCTTCTGGACAGTCTTGGTTGCTGAAGTGGCGGGAGGAGCACGTGGCTTGTCGCTTGATGGAGAAGGTGCTGCTGCACGACTCGGTGAAGGAGTTGGTGCAGGTGCACGTCGGCCCATAGAAGTATTCGTGCGTGGCTGCCATGATGTAGATTACCTGCAGAAACATTAGGTCTAGTACTAGCACGTCATCCCTGCACTTTCCTTTCAGCTTTACAAGCAAGATGAAACAAATGGGTTACGTTAGTATAATCTTTATAAGCAAGAATGTCCTGAATTTCTTTATTTAACCCTCCCAAAAATCTAGCCATAGCAGGTTCCTCACCCTCCACTAAATTACAACGTAGCATACCCATTTGCAATTCCTAATAATATTCTTCTACACTTTTAGTGCCCTGTCTCAATTGCTTTAACTTATGTAACAGATCACGTGCATAGTAAGAAGGAACAAATATAGCCCACATGACCCGTTTCAAAGAATCCCAAGTTTGTGGCAAGTTATCAGTATTTTTCTTGGCATGTTCTATCCACCAAACAGAAGCAAAATGAGTAAACTCACTAGTAGCAGCCCTAACACGTGCATTCTCAGGAAAATCATGGCATGCAAACTTTTGATCAACAACAATTTCCCAAGTAATGTATGCATCAGGATCATATGTACCATCAAAAGGAGGTATCTTAAATTTAATCTTGCTGAAAGCATCATCATCGTTGTGTACCTCACGTCGGCGAAAACCACCCATACCTCTACGATTAGTACGTAACCATCGACGATGGCGAGCGTCTCGTTCATCTTGTTAAGTATCAGCAATATATTCATCCTCCCAATCATCACGCTGCTCGTTGGTCTTCGCCTGGAGCTCATCAAAACGCCGCAAAAGAGCAGCGAGACTCTTGTCAATATTGCCGACCGTTATCTCCAGTCCCGTAAGCTTGGTGTTGGTGGCAATCTGCGTGGCCTCCAATTGTCCAATCTTGTCATTCATCACCTGCATATCATTATCAAGTCCTTCTGTGTGCAGCTTCACTTGCCTTTCAAAATGTTGTATGATGCCCCTAGTAAGTGGAGACTGCTGCAAGCTATAATCCTCCTCCTTGGAGCCTGCCATGGTGAGAATGTGGCAGAACCGCCCAAATTAACCCGACTCAAGTGCACTAACCATTATCCAAAAAGATGAACCGGCTACCATGCACTTCAAATGGAGTAATCTGACAGTCTGTCGGGTAAATCCCGATGCGACCACTTAATATTTCGATCGAAAAAAAGCGTACACTTAACTTGCACGAAGGCAAGTCTAGAGATTACAACATTCCATATCTTTTACCTCACAAGTCTAACATGATTTATTACAAACTGAGTTCATTAAACAAGTACTTCAGAGTTCAAACATAAAACTTTATTCAGAGTTTAAAAGCAACAGCGGAAAGAAAACACGATCATCTATCGTCGATCTGGAAACCACGATGAAGCTAGTACATGGCATCACTCGGTAGAGTCAATATTGGTTGGGGATGGATCTCACTCCACGGACCAACCAGTCGGCAAAGTACACGGCCATGTCAAACAGGCTATCATATCTTCAAAAGACACACCTGAAAATATTGCCACAAGAAAGGCTAAGTATACTAATACTCAGCAAGGCTTACCCGACTAGTGGTATATAAATACCGACTACTAAGCATGCATGGCTCTAAGGCTCTAGGTTTTCTTTTTGCTGAAAAGCAATAAAGAGTAAGTCCTTAATTTCATATTTTAGCTTTCAATATACTAGTTTATTTAACCATTCTATGTGAGCATCTATCTCTAACCAAACATGGTGGAAAACAATTAATCATCCAACAAGTTTCATCATAGCTATAGTTCCTCTTGTTACTCTATGTGGCAGAAGTATTAAGCAGTCCCAATTACCGCGAGAAACGGACGATTCGAATCAAATTTTGTAACCTTGCAAGGCAAACCTAACACACACACTTGGAGCACCGAAGGGTCGCCCCAAACAACTTTTCCCCTTTCCTCTCGGGTTGTGGAACAGGGTCGCCCCAAACACACGCTTATCGAGTACCATATTTTTGACATGTGGTTAGTACGTTCAAACGCTTAACCACCACTATCACACACTGCGGCCTTAGCATTTTTCTCTACTCAGACGGGGCCTCAACCATGAGTATCGTACCACAGCCCCGCCAGTCGACCTTATAGTTCTAGTATATGGTAAACATTCAACTCCTATAATTCTCGCGAGTGGCAGGAAACCACTCGACTTTTACCAATCCTATTAGCAGAGCATCTACTCGAACTTCCAGTTCTAGTATTCAATACATAGGTGCCTAGGATCATGTAGCTAGGGTTCCAATCAACTCCTATGAACTTAAATGCACAGGTAAAAAGGAACAGTAGTTGCATAAATTGAAACACTGGGATTGTTGGCGCTAAAATCGGCCGGGTAGGAATCGGCCGATGGGTCTTCAACGTCGGACACACGACCCGGGAGAATCTGCTTAGCTCCTGTTCGGGTTATCGCCCTGGTGCGGTTCGCGCGGCGTGCCAGTCAATCTGACCTGTTGATTGACAAGGAAATAGAGTATTAAATTCCAGGCGCGTCGATCGGCTGGATTTCCGATCTGTCCTGAGGAGCGCGTCGGCGGCAAATCGGCCAATTTGCTGTAGAGATGATCGGCTATGAGTCAGCCGATGATCGTATAGTAATTGTAAAGAGAACTGCTGGAGCAATCTAAACAATTACTATAGAAGCAACACTTGAGACAGATCTAATCGGCTATATGGCGATGAATCGAAGGAGAACAATGACGAAGCCGATTACCCTGATCTCAAGCTGGATAACTGATGATAATACTAGAATAACAGGTAAAACTTGCAATTCTAGTAAATATCGATAACTTGTGAATAAATCCAAACGAAACCACAGCGATGCGCCCGTAGTTAAAGCTCGGATATTACTCGATAATCGGAACCTACCAATTGGCCGGAGATCAGGTTGATGCAGCCCTGCCAATCCGTACGAACTCGTGAAAGAAGAAAATATTGGCGAAGTCGCCGACTTGAAAGGTAAAGTACTGGTAAAAAGTAGAAGTTGTGTTTGTTGATTGATGTTGGTTCTCTTGCAAAACCCTAGCGACTCCTATTTATACCCTGAAACTAGGACTCCTGGTCGATTACGACTTGTTACAACCTTATTTAAAACAGGAAAACTACTATATCTATAATAACTTTAAAAAGGAAACGGACTCCCGCAGAATCTTCCGCCGCCGTTTCCAAATCCAATCAGGACCTCTTCAATTGCTTTCCGGCCGACTTAGCATGCCGTGTTGACCAGCTTTTGACTAGGATCTTCTGGAATAATCCTATCCTGTCGGCATAGGCTGCGCCACCAATCGGCCGATTTTCAACTGTTACCCCGATCGGCCGATTCCTCACTGTAGCTTTCAGATCCGCTTCATCGGCCAACCTTCTCCTCCTGACGCCGATTCAATACGTGTCAAAATCTGGCGTCAACACATGCCCCCCAGTTTCGGAGTAAAATATAACTTTTTCTTCGAAACTCTTTCTTTAATCCTTCTCTCTAAGCTTCCCCATTGCGACAGGAGTAAACCTCGGAATCAGTTGTGTTACCTTTCCCTCTGCATCTGATCTTTTTCTAGAATCAGCTCTATGACATGGAATCCGGTAACAGGATTTATGTTGGCGTGTAGATTCAGACTTTGACCGTCTCCCCTGGCAGCTTTACATTTACTGATGTCTTTACTCCGGCGGTACACGTCTTGCCAACCCTCTGTCTCTTCCTTTCTATAAATACGATTCTTCGTATTATTTCCAAAAATGTTCATCTGGCTTGTCTTCTTTTTCCTCTGAAACCCGCCGCTCGCCGTCTTTGGTCAAGCATTAAAATGTCTTCTCGATCCTCCTCTTCCGTTAATCAGGTATCAATTTCCTCTCCATCCCTTCCTGAGACATCTCACTTTGTTCC
Source organism: Panicum miliaceum (assembly GCA_032594955.1). Taxonomy (NCBI): domain Eukaryota; kingdom Viridiplantae; phylum Streptophyta; class Magnoliopsida; order Poales; family Poaceae; genus Panicum; species Panicum miliaceum. The sequence continues at coordinate 23,781,903 of CM064063.1, read as the reverse complement.
AACATATTTGCCTATTCCTTCTTTCAGCCGAACCGTCTCAGCCCTGTTTTGGAAAGAGCGATCAAAATCATGCATTCAGGCAAGCCTTTGTCGCAAGCTGATATAGATCTGATAAAAGCTCACTCTGAAGAACTCAAAGATCATGTTCCTGCCAGTGTCCGATCAATCTTGGACCATATGGATCTCGTCTGCTTTGAACAAATGCCATCCTCTGACGAGAGTTCCTCATCTCCACACCGACTTGCTGAAGCTAAGACTGAAGCCACCATGAAAGATTTGGAAGAGGAGAAGGCCCGCCTGCTGAAAGAACTCTGCGACCAAGCTGAAGCTGGAGTCAACCATGTCGGCCATGTAATCTTGATATATCTTGCTGTAAGTTATGCATCTACCCAAATGCTTGGATAGTACCTTTTCAAATATCGTCCATTCAGAGCTCTTGGGAATTCCTCCCCTTCTATCGTCTCCAGAATGTATGCATTTCCGGGAGCACATCGGCCGATTCTATACGGCCCTTCCCAAGTGGGTGACCACTTACCGAATTTGGGATCCTTAGATCCTATCGGCAGCACCAGCTTCCATACCTGATCTCCCTGAGAAAACTGTTTGACTTTGACCTTCTTGTCATACCACCTGGCAACCCTTTTCTTATTCTCCTCTATGCTGATCAGAGCTCTTAACCGCAAATCCGCCGAATCGTCGAGTTCATCTTTCATGAGAAAGGAATAATCATCGGCCGTTAACTGATCCTGTAGTGATATGCGTCTTGACCCTGTTCTTATTTCCCATGGTAAGACTGCTTCATGGCCATAAACTAAATGATAAGGGGATATTTTAGTGGCCCCATGACAAGCCATCCTGTACGCCCATAAAGATTCAGCCAAAGACATATGCCACTTCTTGGGTTGCTCTTCTATCTTCCTCTTGATTAGCTTAATTATCACCTTATTAGATGACTCCGCTTGGCCATTGGCTTGAGCATAGTATGGAGAGGAATTTAATAATTTAATCCCCATATCGGCGGCGAACTCTCCGAATTCTCCAGAAGTGAACATTGTCCCTTGATCAGTTGTGATGGTTTGAGGAATACCAAATCGATATATAATTTTATATGGCTTTTAACAAACTCAATCATATCGGCTGATGTCACGTTCCTCAAAGGAACTGCCTCCACCCATTTGGTAAAGTAATCTGTAGCCACCAATATGAACTTATGCCCTTTGCTAGATGGAGGATGAATCTGTCCGATGAGATCTATTCCCCAACCTCTGAACGGCCATGGCTTAATTATCGGATTCATAGCCGATGCTGGTGCGCGCTGCACATTGCCAAACCTCTGACAGTCTTGGCATCCTTTGTAATACTTGAAACAATCTTCCAGGATGGTCGGCCAGTAATATCCATTGTTCCTGATCATCCACTTCATTTTATGGGCCGATTGATGAGCTCCACACACGCCTTCATGGATTTCTCCCATTAGGACCTTTGCGTCTTCTGTTCCCAGGCATTTGAGAAGAACTCCATCAATCGTCCAAAAAAATAAGTCATCCTCAAGCAACACATACTTTGTAGCCTGAAAACGTGTTCGCCGATCCACCTTTTGGGATGGATTTTTCAAATAATCGGCGATCCCCTTCCGCCAGTCATCGGCCGCAAGTTCTAGCGTCATCGCTCCCGGAATTGGCCGATACCTAGAAGCATGTTGAGCCAGTCTGTTGGCTTCTCCATTATAATCTCTGGGGATGTGCTCAATTGTTGCAGATTTGAAGCCTTTCAAAAGTTGAAGACAATCTTCATAATAAATCCTCAAGATGTCGTCCTTGCATTCGGATCGTCCTGTTAACTGATCCACAATGAGCATGGAGTCCCCAAAGATCTCGACTGCGTCCGCCCTGACTTCCCTTAACAATTGGATGCCTTTCAGAACAGCTCGATACTCCGCTTGGTTATTGGTTGCAGAAGCCTCTATCGGCAGAGAGAAATCATAAGTTGCCCCCCGAGGCGACACAAGAACGATGCCGATTCCTGATCCGACCCCACACGAAGAACCATCAAAATATAGAGTCCATGGAACTGGTTCAACGGTGGTAATTTCTGGTCCACAATGCTGAACTACGAAATCGGCCATCACTTGACCTTTGACGGCTTTGGCCGATTCGTACCTTAGATCGAATTCTGACAAAGCCAGGATCCATTTTCCAATCCGCCCCTTCAAAATCGGCAATGATAGCATATACTTCACCACATCATCCTTGCATACGACTATGCATTCTGCCGATAGCAAATAGTGCCTGAGCTTAGTACATGAAAAGTACAAGCACAAGCATAATCGTTCCACCGAAGAATATCTTGTTTCGGCATCTAAAAGTCTTCTGCTGACGTAGTACACCACTCGTTCTTTCCCCTCAAACTCCTGTACCAACGCCGATCCAATAGCCTGCTTGTCAGCCGATAAATATAACTTGAACGGCTTACCAGGCTGTGGCGGGGCTAACACCGGAGGTGAGACCAGATACTGCTTGATACTCTCCAGTGCCTTGCGTTGCTCTTCTCCCCATGTGAACTCTTGGTCGGGCTTTAATTTCAACAGAGGAGTAAAAGCCTGAATACGTCCCGATAGATTCGATATGAATCTTCTGATGAAATTGACCTTGCCGATGAGGGACTGCAGTTCAGTTTTATTTTGTGGGGCCACTACTTTATTGATGGCGTCTATAGTCTTGCAGCTGACTTCTATCCCACGCTCATGGACCATAAATCCCAAGAATTGTCCGGCCGATACACCAAACGCACATTTGTTTGGGTTCATCTTCAGTCCATGCTTCCTTGTGCACTCCAGCACTTCCTGTAAATCGGCCAGATGATCCTGGTGACCTTTCGACTTGACCACAACGTCATCTATATAAATTTCCACTGATGAACCAATGAGTTTGTGGAAGATGTAGTTCATGGCCCGTTGATATGTAGCACCAGCGTTTTTCAAGCCAAAAGTCATGACCACCCATTCAAATAAACCAAGATGGCCTGGGCACCTAAAAGCCGTTTTCGAAATATCTTCTTCGGCCATTAATATCTGATTGTATCCGGCATTCCCATCCATGAAACTTATGACTTTGTGGCCTGCGGCGGCATCCACCAAGATATCGGCCGTTGGCATCGGATAACCATCCATTGGCGTAGCCTGATTTAAGTTCCTGAAATCGATGCACACACGCAATTTTCCATTCTTCTTGTATACAGGCACAATGTTAGAAATCCATTCGGCGTAACGGCACTGCCGAATAAATCCTGCCTCAATCAACTTTGTGATCTCAGCCTTTATATCAGGTAGAATCTTGGGATTACACCGTCGTGCAGGTTGCTGATACGGCCGATATCCTGATTTTATAGGTAACCGGCGCTCAACAATAGACCGGTCTAGTCCTGGCATCTCGTGGTATTCCCAAGCGAAGCAATCCCTGAACTCTTTCAATAATTTTATCAATTTGCATTTGTACTCAGAATCCAAATTGGCACTAACGTACGTCGGCCTCGGTTTGCTGCTATCTCCCAAATCCACCATCTCTAACAGATCGGCCGACGTGAACCCGTGCCCCAGCTTCCCATCTTCTCGGATGAGCTGATCCATTTATTTTGAATCTGCGAAGCCGACTGCTTGGATCGGCTGTAGACCGAAATCGGACACTCTCAGGAAGTCAGTGTCCCAAGTCCTGCCAGATATACACTTGACGTGCTTGCAACTCCACTGTTGTGTGTCGGCCGCTGCAACGCTGTAGACAGAATCGGCTGCGACTATCTCTGTACTGTCGCCGACCCATTGCACAAGGCATTGATGCATTGTAGAGGGGACACAGCAATTTGCATGTATCCAGTCGCGACCAAGCAGCATATTATAGGACCCTTTGCCATTAATGACGAAGAAAGTAGTGGGGAGGGTCTTACTGCCGATGGTGAGGTCGACGCAGAATGCCCCACGGGCAGGCGACACGTTGCCTTCGAAATCCTTCAGCATCATGTCCGTCTTGGTGAGGTCGTCATCGCCCTTGCCCAGCTTGCGGAACATTGCATACGGCATGATGTTGACTGCTGCGCCTCCATCTACCAGTAATTCGATGACGGGTCTTCCGTTGACATACCCTTTGAGAAACAGCGCCTTAAGATGCTATCGTTTTTCCTCTTCTGGTTTCTCAAACATAGCCGTCATCGGCTCTAATACCAGTTGTGCCATTTGCTCTTCCTCTATTTTTGTCACTTTATCCCGATCGCTTGGCGCCATGAACTCCATCGGCAGTATGAAAACCATACCAATCTCGGCTGCCGATTCTTGGTTATCCGTTTCTTGATCGCTTTTCTTTGGGCGCCAAATTCGAGATTTCACGTTCCTTCTTTCTGGCACATGTCTTTGCTCTCCTTCTTGATGTTCTAACTGGCGTAGGCGTTGTATTCTCCGCTTTTGGGATCTGGATAGGCCGTCGGGACACCACCTGGGATTCGCTGGTTTGGCCGATGATCTGGCGTGTTCCCAGTCTGGTTCCCTACCTAGGGGGTCTTCGTCTGACACCCTATCATCGGCCATCTCTTCCAGCCGATTGTGTACTCTGATCCTGCCCCCCAGTCCATCTTGCTGGCCGATCTTGGTTTTTGACCTGCTGTACTGGTCAACTCTGCCCCCCAGCCGATCATGCACCAAAACGCGGCGTTCTTCGCGCCGATTTCTGTTGGTCGGCTCTGATCCTCTGTCCCTAGAGTGTGGCTTCGGGCGATCGTTGCGGTTTGATCCGTTGCACTCCGGACAGTTATCGGCAGAGGGCAGTCTGATATCGTTCTCCCAGCAGTGGATGAAGAAGGGACACTGCCAGTGATCTTCATGCCGGCGTATCATCTCTTCTTGGTGTTGTGCTTGTTCTTGCCGACGCCGATATTTACTTAGTAGAAATCGGGAGGTGACAGGCCTGTGTGGTCGTTCTGGTCCTCGCCTGTTCCTTCCGATTTCTTCCGTCGTGATCTGCCTCCGGGGATCGACAACGCCGTCTTTTCTCGCCGATTCTGACGTCAGCACCCTGGTTTGACTTAATTCTTCTCCAGCGTTGACTGTGTTGGCCGGGAAGGGGTGCTGGTCTATCTTCATCGGCATTGCCGATTTGGTTGGAGTCTCAAATCTGAGCCGCCCCTGTTCAATGGCCGATTGTATCTGCTGACGGAAGACTTTACATTCATTGGTGTCATGAGAAGTAGCGTTGTGCCACTTGCAGTACTTCATCTTCTTCAGCTGATCGGCCGTAGGGATGGTGTGATGTTGCGACAGCTTGATCTGTCCCTCCTGAAGCAGTAGATCAAAAATTTTGTCGGCCTTGGACGTGTCAAAGCCGAATGTCTCTGGCTCCTTCTTGCCAAAGGGGCAGGATATTGGTTTTTTCCCTTTTACCCATTCCGCCAGGCCGATTTCTTCCTCTACGTCAGATTCAGATCCCTCCAAATATGCCACCTTCTTCTGAAAGCTCCTCCGTTGTTCAAACGGTCGGATCTCTTGCCCTGACAATCGGTGGACGATTTGACTCAGGCTCTCAAACTCTTGGGCGGCATATCTTTCTCTGATTTGCGGTAAGAGGCCCTGGAAAGCGATATCGGCCAACTGTGCATCGGTCAGGGCCAGGCTGTAGCACTTGTTTTTGATCTCTCTGAATCTCTGTATATACCCTGTCACCGGCTCATCGTTCCTCTGCCTGAGGCTGGTTAGATCCGAAACCTTCATCTCGTGTACTCCCGCATAGAAGTACTTGTGGAATTGTTTCTCCAGATCGGCCCACGTGACGATAGAATTTGGCGGTAAAGTGGTGAACCACTGGAAGGCCGATCCGGATAGAGATGATGAAAATAACCGTACCCTCAGAGCGTCTTGCGTGGCAGCTTCACCGCACTGGATGATGAATCTGTTGATGTGTTCCACAGTGGATGTGTCATCCGTCCCTAAGAACTTGGTGAAATCAGGAACCTTGTAGCGGTGTGGGAACGGCAACGAGTCATACGCCGATGGATACGGCGTCTTGTAAGTATAAGTTTGAACTTTCAGCTTCAGCCCAAACTGATCTTGGATTACTTCTGCTATTCTTGCCGTCCAATCCACCTGCTGTTGATGAATAGTTGTCCGCGGCGCGGGCACGTGTTGAAGGGTTGGTTCGGCCAGGTGATGAATCGGCGAAGTTTGCTGGGCGGCCGATAACTGCTGGCGAAACGGGTCCGCACCCCCTTCGTACGTTGTTGCTGGCACCATGCCTCTGAATGCCTCCACAGTGCCTGACCCCCTGCCGATTTCTGGTAAAATCGGCTGGTACTGGGAGATCACCGGCCGGGCGGCCGATTGGTATGGCACCTGGGAGACCGTCGGCCGGGCGGCCGATTGGTACGGCACCTGAAACGGATAAGTGCCATGCCCGTTCGCTGGCTCGGGGAAATACGTCGTGGTTGATGCCCCCCAAGGCACTGAGCTTGTAAGCAATGTTTGCACAGAAGCCATTTGAACGGGTTGAAGCGGCGCTCGCGATGGGAGACATGGTGCACCGCTGTATCTTGGAGACGCCGGAAGTGGTGGAGAGCTGTATCCTTCGCGCTGCGTCAATATCGGCTGAGAAGCCGATTGGGATGTGTAGGGTAAGCTTCTGGCCGGCAGGGTAGTTGGAGGGGCATATGCCGGTCCCTGATAACCTTGAACGGCTCCGCTGGCCAGAGAGTTGACGACGGCGTTGTACACCATGTTGCTCATCACCATGAACGCTTGATACACGGACTGCTGAATCATCTCTGACATCTTGCCCGAGTCTTCAGCAATGGTGATGTGGCGAGGTGCTGGAATAGGAGCTTTCTTAACTGCTTCCCCGCTTCTGGTACGACTGAACGATTGGAGGTACATCTTCTTATAATCTTCCAGATATTTGGCCAATTCCTCCCTTTGGTCGTCCTTGAGATCAGCTTCTGTGACCCCAATGATGTTGCCGTCAGAGATTTCTGCGTTGTTCGACATATCAGGTCTTGGATGGTCCCACTGGGCGTGCCAAAAGTGTGTTGGCGCTAAAATCGGCCGGGTAGGAATCGGCCGATGGGTCTTCAGCGTCGGACACACGACCCGGGAGAATCTGCTTAGCTCCTGTTCGGGTTATCGCCCTGGTGCGGTTCGCGCGGCGTGCCAGTCAATCTGACCTGTTGATTGACAAGGAAATAGAGTATTAAATTCCAGGCGCGTCGATCGGCTGGATTTTCGATCTGTCCTGAGGAGCGCGTCGGCGGCAAATCGGCCGATTTGCTGTAGAGATGATCGGCTATGAGTCAGCCGATGATCGTATAGTAATTGTAAAGAGAACTGCTGGAGCAATCTAAACAATTACTATAGAAGCAACACTTGAGACAGATCTAATCGGCTATATGGCGATGAATCGAAGGAGAACAATAACGAAGCCGATTACCCTGATCTCAAGCTGGATAACTGATGATAATACTAGAATAACAGGTAAAACTTGCAATTCTAGTAAATATCGATAACTTGTGAATAAATCCAAACGAAACCACAGCGATGCGCCCGTAGTTAAAGCTCTGATATTACTCGATAATCAGAACCTACCAATTGGTCGGAGATCAGGTTGATGCAGCCCTGCCAATCCGTACGAACTCGTGAAAGAAGAAAATATTGGCGAAGTCGCCGACTTGAAAGGTAAAGTACTGGTAAAAAGTAGAAGTTGTGTTTGTTGATTGATGTTGGTTCTCTTGCAAAACCCTAGCGACTCCTATTTATACCCTGAAACTAGGACTCCTGGTCGATTACGACTTGTTACAACCTTATTTAAAACAGGAAAACTACTATATCTATAATAACTTTAAAAAGGAAACGGACTCCCGCAGAATCTTCCGCCGCCGTTTCCTAATCCAATCAGGACATCTTCAATTGCTTTCCGGCCGACTTAGCATGCCGTGTTGACCAGCTTTTGACTAGGATCTTCTGGAATAATCCTATCCTGTCGGCATAAGCTGCGCCACCAATCGGCCGATTTTCAACTGTTACCCCGATCGGCCGATTCCTCACTGTAGCTTTCAGATCCGCTTCATCGGCCGACCTTCTCCTCCTGACGCCGATTCAATACGTGTCAAAATCTGGCGTCAACAGGGATCATGCACCGGGGCTTGCCTTCTTGGGCAAAACTAGTCGAGAGTTCTTCTGAACGTTGGTTCGGGCATTCAGCGACTTCAATTAGATTAGCTTGAGCTTCATGCTGCTCACTCTCGGACTCGGGCACCAGATCGTAGGTTCCATCGGTGAGAGTAGTCGAGTCTATATGAATGCACATGAATGGTTTTACTGGTACAAGATAAATAACTATTGCACTATAAAGTAGTCATTTAACAAAACTCAAGTTAAGTAGTCGAGTTCTTCATTTTCTTGTCCTTGGGCATTCATTTGTCGAGTACTTTTCCGGATTGACTATCTTCATTAAGTGAGTGAATTGTTTTTTCAAGTTAAGTAGTCGAGTACTTCATTTTCTTGTCCTTGGGCAGTCATTTATCGAGTACTTTTCTGGATTGACTATCTTCATTAAGTGAGTGAGTGGTTTTATCTAGTCGTAGGGCCATTCTTAACAGTAAGTTTTGTTTAAGAAAAACTACTCACAGAGGTAGTTTCTGGGTTGAGATTTTTATGCAGAGCTCGTGCAAAACTACTCGTAGAGGTAGTTTCTAGGTTGATATTTTTATGCAGAGCTCATGCAAAACTACTCGTAGAGGTAGTTTCTGGGGTTGAGATTTTTATGCAGAGCTCATTAGTTAAGTACAAACTCACTGTAAAAGTATTAGCCATTTTTATTCAGTAGGTTAATCATGAAAAAATATATTAAATGGCTACTGCTAGGATTAGGATCTATTTGTGCAGAACAACACATGCAAGAACTAGTGCTCAACTTTTTACTGAACAAACTTACTTGCATGAGTAGGCTACTGTAAAATTTTTTAGATTTTTCCTGTGCAAGAAATAGAGGCTAACATTTTAGTTTAAAAGGATCTAGCCTATAACAAAAGTACTCGAAACATCTAGTTGTGCTTGGATTCAGTGCATGAAATTTTTATGAAAGACTTTACTCTTAGCACTGAAGCTACCATCCAAAACTCATGAGCAGTTCTTTCCTGAAACTCTTGGAATAGATAAAAGACATTTAAACTTGATTTAAATCTATAGCTAAAACTATGTGGAAACAGTTCAAGATCCTTTTACAAAGTTGTAGATCTTAACTTAGTTTGTGTTCTTAGGATTTTTCTGTGAGTTGTTTTGCATTCTCAAAATTAATAGATTGGTTTTCAAAGTTCTAGTTTTAGGTTTACAAATGAGTCCCTGAGATTTTACAGAATTCTTCTTGGAAAGATTGAAATCGAAACAAAAGGGTCCTTTGTGCAGGGGAACGGCGACTGTCGGCCAGATTCCGGCGACTAGGGTTGCCGGCGGTGAGGGGCGAGGGTGGGAGATGCAAGAGGGGAACAAACTACACCTGTTTGAGGCCTTGGGTGGGAAGGGGTTGTGGCAGAACCACCCGAATTAACCCGGCTCAAGTGCACTTACCATCATCCACAAAGATGAACCGGCTACCATGCACTTCAAACGGAGTAATCTGACAGTCTGTCGGGTAAATCCCGATGCGACCACTTAATATTTCGATCGAAACAAGGGTACACATAACTCGCACGAAGGCAAGTCTAGAGATTAGAACATTTCATAGCTTTTATCTCACAAGTCTGACATCAAATATTACAAGTCGAGTTCACCACACAAGTACTTTTAAGTTCAACATAAAGAGTTTAACAGCGGCGGAAAGAAAAATATGATCATCTAGCGTCGATCTGGATACCACAATGAAGCCAGTATGTGGCATCACTCGATAGAGTCAATGTTGGTCGGGGACGGATCTTCAAAGGCTGAGTACACTAATACTCAGCAAGGATTACCCGACTAGTGGTATGAAAATACCGACTCCTAAGCATGCATGGCTCTAGGGTTCTAGGGTTTCCTTTTTCTGAAAAGAAATAAAGAGTAAGTCCTTAATTTCATATTTTAGCTTTCAATATTCTACTTCAATTAACCAGTCTAAGTGAGCATCTATCTCTAAGCAAACATGGTGGAAAATATTTAATCATCCAACAAGTTTCATCATAGCCATAGTTCCTCTTGTTACTCTATGTGGCAGAAGTATTAAGCAGTCTCAATTACGTCGAGAAACGGACGATTTGAATCAAATTTCTTAACCTTGCAAGGGAAACCTAAACACACGTCACGTGATTACTCACAGAGACACACGTGCAACTCTTTCCCTTTATTCCCGTTTCATGGATCAGGGCCACCGCCCTCGAGTACAAGAGCTCCACGAACCACGGACAACGCCGGGCTATAGCCGCTCTTGCACTCACCATTGGGCCCATGGGAAAAGTGTCAAGATGGTGGGAACCTGTCCACGCACCGGTTCTATCAGGTACTTAAACTTACCGATTACCATATTCTCAGCATGTGGTTAGTACGTTCAAACGCTTAACCACCACTACCACACACTGCAGCCTTAGCATTTTTCACTACTCAGACGGGGCCTCAACCATGAATACCGTACCACAGCCCCGCCTACAGACCTTATAGTTGCAGTATGCGGTAAAACATTCAACTCCTATAGTTCTCGCGAGTGGCAGGAAACCACTCGACTTTTACCGTACCTATTAGCAGAGCAACTACTCGAACTTCCTGTTCTAGCATTCATTACATTGGTGCCTAGGATCATTCAGCTAGGGTTCCAAAAAACTCCTATGAACTTAAATGCACAGGTAAAAAGGAACAAGAGTTGCATAAATTAAATACTGGGATCATGCACCGGGGCTTGCCTTCTTGATAAAAACTAGTCGGGGATTCTTTCGAACGTTGGTTCTGGTCTTCAGCGACTTCTGTTAGATTAACCTGAGCTTCTTGCTGCTCACTCTCGGACTCGGGCACCAGATTGTAGGTTCCGTCGGTGAGAGTAGTCGAGTCTAAATGAATGCACATGTATGAGTGCTTTTGAGGTACAAGATGAACAATTATTTCACCATAAAGTAGTCAAAAACTTAAGTTAAGTAGTCGAGCATTTTATTTTCTTTTTCCTGGGTAGCCATTTATCGAGTATCTTATCTGGATTAACTGACTTCATTAAGTGAGCGAGTGGTTTTGCATGTTGTAAACAGTCATTTTTAACAGGAAATATTGGTTAACCAAAACTACTCGTAGAGGTAGTTTCTGGATTGCAAGACTACTCGTAGAGGTAGTTTCTGGGTTGAGATTTTTATGCAGAACTACTCGTTACTTAAGTTCAACTCACTGTAAAAGTTTTAGCCATCTTTATTCAGCAGGCTACTCATGAAATGTTCATTAAACGGCTACTACTAGGATCCAGATCTATTTGCACAGAACAAACTATGCAAGAACTGGTGCTCAACTTTTTACTGAAAAAACCTACTCGAATGAGTAGGCCACTATAAATTTTGTAGATTTTTCCTATGCAAGAAACAGAGGCTAACATTTTAGTTTAAAAGGATCTAGCTTATAGCAAAAGTACTCGAAACATCTAGTTGTGATTGGATTTAGAGCATGAAATTTTTATGAAAGACTATACTCTTAGCACAGAAGCTACTATCCAAAGTTCATGAGTAGTTCTTTCCTGAACTCTTGGAACAATTAAAAGACATTTAAACTTGATTTAAATCTTCAGCTAAAATTATGTGGAAACAGTTCAAGATCCTTTTACAAAGTTGCAGATCTTAAGTTAAGGAGTCCAAAACATCTTAGTTTGTGTTCTTAGGGTTTTTTTGTGAGTTGTTTTGCATCTTCAAAGTTAATAGATTGCTTTTCAAAGTTCTAGTTTCAGGTTTACAGATGAGTCCCTGAGATTTATAGAAAGCTTCTCGGAAAGTTTGAAATCGAAGCAAATGGGTCCTATGCACAGGGGAACGGCGACTGCCGGCCAAAATCCGGTGACTAGGGTTGCCGGTGGCGAGGGGCGAAGGTGGGAGAGGCAAGAGGGGAACAAACCGCACCTGTTTGAGGTCTTGGGTGGGGAAGGGGTGGACCGAGGCGGCTTGCCGACGGTGGCACAGAGCCGGCGGCGTGTGCGGATGGTGGTGGCGGCGTGGCTGTGCAGCCTCAGGGTGAGGCGGAGACGGTGGTAGAAAGGTTGGTTTGGACAATGTTGGGGCGGAGTGGTGCGTCCATGCGCGAGTGGTGACTCACCGGAGTTGGGGTTGGTGCGACGAGTTCAAGGCCTCTGGTGGGGCTTTTATAGGCACGATGGGAGGGATGGTGGCCTGGGCCCGAGCCGCAAGGGAAGGCTCGACCAGGGGCAAAACGGGGGGCGCCAGCGGGGGCTCGCTGTGGCATCAGCAGCGCCCTCGGCAGATGAAAGGTGCCGCTTGGAGACTTCCTGAGGGGATAGCGTGAGATTTTGTGGGTCCGTGGAAGATTTCTAGTGCGCTGGCAGGCCCACTTGGCCGGGCGGCCTCAGCTGTGCTGGTTTGCACGGGCCAGCTGGCCTTCCGGCGATGGGACAGGGCAGGGGCCTCCCTGTCCCATAAGATGATGGGACTTATGTGCAAGAAACAAAAACAATGGGGGCTTGGGTGAAAAAGGAGCTAAAACTCATTCTTCCCAAGGTCAAAACAAAAACATTTGAATACCATTTTTCTTCAACTTTTCAAGATATACATATTCTCTTTTATGACTATGTCCATTTGAGCAATGTATAAAAAGTTATTTTGAAATTCTGAAAATAAGTATTTAAATGACACATCATTTCATGTGAATTTTTGCACTGTTAGCCTTTGGGTTCAACTAGACTTTTGTTGCTCTTGATATGACAGATGTGCCATTAAATTTTCAGACTCAATTGTGATCAACTTTGAAAGTTACCAGGGTTTTTTTGCAAGAGTTCAAATGTTTATGCATATACACATATTCATTTGCTTGAAAGGTAGATTTTGATAGGTTGCTTCATACTTCTCTTGCTCTTTTGTGACTGATTTCATGGTTTGGATGTTTGTTTAGTCTTTTAGACACCTAGGGTGTCATAGCTAACCCCCCTTAAAAAGAATCTTGTCCCGAGATTCGGATAAAACTAACTGCGGAAAGTGTGTACCTTGGATGGAACCAAGAAAATCAGGAAAAGTTTGATTGAGATAACTTTCGGTTTCCCATGTGACTTCTTGTTCAGCGTGATGGTTCCACTGAATTTTATACATTTTAATCACCGCTCTTCGGGTACTTCTTTCCTTCTGGTCAAGAATTTTGATGGGTTGCTGAACATAAGAGAGATCTGGTTCCACCGTGATTTCTTGTTGTTCAACAATTTCGGTTGGAACTCTGACATATTTCTTTAGTTGAGAGATATGAAAAACGTCATGAATGGCTGCAAGCTGCGAAGGAAGTCGCAATCTATAGGCCACGGGTCCACATTCTTCAATGATTTCATAAGGACCAACATACCGTGGGGCTAACTTTCCTTTCACTCCAAATCGTTGCACACCCTTGGTTGGTGAAACCCGAAGGTAGACATGATCACCAACGACGAATTTCAAGGGTTTCCTCCTCTTGTCAAAATAGCTCTTTTGTCTAGATTGGGTTGCTTTAAGATTTTCTTGGATAACTCTCACTTTTTCTTCTGCCTCGACTACCAAATCTGGTCCAAAGATTTTGCGCTCTCCAAATTGTGACCAACTCAACGGAGTTCGACACCTTCGACCATACAATGCCTCGAATGGTGCCATTTTTTAGGCTTGCTTGATAGCTGTTGTTATAGGAGAACTCTGCTAAAGGTAAACATTTGTCCCAATTCTTGTCATAATGAATGACACAATCTCTAAGCATGTCTTCGAGAATTTGATTCACTCTTTCGGTTTCGCCGTCGGTCTGAGGATGATAAGCTGAGCTTCGGATTAATTTGGTACCCAGAGATTCTTGCAATTGTTCCCAAAAGCGTGCTACGAACTGAGTGCCGCGATCAGAAATGATTGACATTGGACACCGTATAGACAAATAATTCGATCCAGATATATCTTAGCGTATCTTTTGGCATTATAAGTGGTGTGTACGGAAATAAAATGAGCGGTGTTGACGCCAGATTTTGACACGTATTGAATCGGCGTCAGGAGGAGAGGATTGACCGATGCGGTAGAAAGCTACAGTAAGGAATCGGCCGATTGAAGCGGCGGTTGAAAATCGGCCGATTGGTGGCGCAGCCTATATCAACAGGATAGGATTATTCCAGAAGATCCTGGTCAGAAGCTGGTCAACAGAGCATGATAAGTCGGTCAAGAAGCAATTGAAGGGAATCCTGATTGGATTAGGGAACGGCGGTGGAAGATTCTGCGGGAGTCCGTTTCCTTTAAAAGTTCTTATAGATATAGTAGTTTTCCTGTTTTTTAAATAAGGTTGTAACAAGTCGTAATCGACCAGGAGTCCTAGTTTCAGGGTATAAATAGGAGTCGCTAGGGCTTTGCAAGAAATCAACAAATCAATCAACAAAACACTTCTACTTTTTACCAGTACTTTACTTTCAAGTCGGCGACTTCGCCAATATTTTCTTTTTCCACGAGTTCGTACGGATTGGCAGGGCTGCATCAACCTGATCTCCGGCCAATTGGTAGGTTCCGCTTATCGAGTAATATCCGGGCTTTAACTACGGGCGCATCGCTGTGGTTTCGTTTGGATTTATTCACAAGTTATCGATACTTACTAGAATTGCAAGTTTTACCTGTTATTCTAGTATTATCACCAGTTATCCAGCTTGAGATCAGGGTAATCGGCTTCGTCATTATTCTCCTTCGATTCATCGCCATATAGCCGATTAGATCTGTTTCAAGTGTTGCTTCTATAGTAATTGTTTAGATCGCTCTAGCAGTTCTCTTTACAATTACTATACGATCATCGGCTGACTCATAGCCGATCATCTCTACAGCAAATCGGCCGATTTGCCGCCGACGCGCTCCTCAGGACAGATCGGAAATCCAGCCGATCGACGCGCCTGGAATTTAATACTCTATTTCCTTGTCAATCAACAGGTCAGATTGACTGGCACGCCGCGCGAACCGCACCAGGGCGATAACCCGAACAGGAGCTAAGCAGATTCTCCCGGGTCGTGTGTCCGACGCTGAAGACCCATCGGCCGATTCATATCCGGCCGATTTTAGCGCCAACACACTTTTGGCACGCCCGGTGGGACCATCCAAGACCTGATATGTCGAACAACGCAGAAATCTCTGACAGCAATATCATTGGGGTCACAGAAGCTGATCTCAAGGACGACCAGAGGGAGGAATTGGCCAAACATCTGGAAGATTACAAGAAGATGTACCTCCAGTCGTTCAGTCGTACCAGAAGCGGGGAAGCAGTCAAGAAGGCTTCTATCCCAGCGCCTCGCCACATCACCATTGCTGAAGACTCGGGCAAGATGTCAGAGATGATTCAACAGTCCGTGTATCAAGCATTCATTGACCAATCCTCGGTGATGAGCAACACGGTGTACAACGCCGTCGTCAACTCTCTGGCCAGCGGAGCCGTCCAAGGTTATCAGGGACCGGCATATGCCCCTCCAACTACTCTACCGGCCAGAAGCTTACCGTACACATCCCAATCGGCTTCTCAGCCGATATTGACGCAGCGAGGGATACAGCTCTCCACCACTTCCGGCGTCTCCAAGATACAGCGGTGCACCATGTCTCCCATCGCGAGCGCCGTTTCAACCCGTTCAGATGGCTTCTGTGCAAACACTACCTACGAGTTCAGTGCCTTGGGGAACGTCAGCCGTGACGTATTTTCCCGAGCCAGCGAACGGGCACGGCACTTATCCGTTTCAGATGCCATACCAATCGGCCGCCCGGCCGACGGTCTCCCAGTACCAGCCGATTTTACCAGAAATCGGCAGGGGGGCAAGCACTGTGGAAGCATTCAGAGGTGCGGCGCCAGCAGTGACGTACGAAGGGAGTGCAGACTCGTCTCGCCATCAACCATCGGCCGCTCAGCAAAGTTCACCGATTCATCACCCGGCCATACCAGCCCTTCAGCATATGCCCGCGCCTCGAACAACTGTTCATCAGCAGCAGGTGGACTGGACGGCAAAGATAGCAGAAGTAATCCAAGATCAGTTTGGGCTGAAGCCGAAAGTTCAAACTTATACTTACAAGACGCCGTATCCATCGGCCTATAACTTGTTGCCGTTCCCACACCGCTACAAAGTTCCTGATTTCACCAAGTTCTCAGGGACGGATGACACTTCCACGGTGGAACACATTAACAGATTCATCATCCAGTGCGGAGAAGCTGCTACGCAAGATGCTCTGAGGATACGGTTATTTTCATCATCTCTATCCGGATCGGCCTTCCAGTGGTTCACCACTTTACCGCCAAATTCTATCGTCACGTGGGCCGATCTGGAGAAACAATTCCACAAGTACTTCTATGCAGGAGTACACGAGATGAAGATTTCGGATTTGACCAGCCTCAGGCAGAGGAGCGATGAACCGGTGACAGGGTACATACAGAGGTTCAGGGAAATCAAGAACAAGTGCTACAACCTGGCTCTGACCGATGCACAGTTGGCCGATATCGCTTTCCAGGGCCTCTTACCACAAATCAGAGAGAGATATGCCGCCCAAGAGTTTGAGAGCCTGAGTCAAATCGTCCACCGGTTGTCAGGACAGGAGGTCCGACCGTTTGAACAGCGGAGGAGCTTCCAGAAGAAGGTGGCATACTTGGAGGGATCTGAATCTGACGCGGAGGGAGAAATCGGCCTGGCGGAATGGGTAAAAGGGAAAAAACCAATATCGTGCCCCTTTGGCAAGAAGGAGCCAGAAACATTCGGCTTTGACACGTCGAAGGCCGATAAAATTTTTGATCTACTGCTTCAGGAGGGACAGATTAAGCTGTCGCAACATCACACCATTCCTACGGCCGATCAACTTAAGAAGATGAAATACTGCAAGTGGCACAACGCTACCTCTCATGACACCAATGAATGTAAAGTCTTCCGCCAGCAGATACAATCGGCCATTGAGCAGGGGCGGCTCAGATTTGAAACTCCAACCAAATCGGCAATGCCGATGAAGATAGATCAGCATCCCTTCCCGGCCAACACGGTCAACGCTGGAGAAGACTCAAGTCAAACCAAGGTGCTGACGTCAGAATCGGCGAGAAGAGGCGGCGCTGTTGACCCCAGGAGGCAGATCATGACGGAAGAAATCAGAAGGAGCAGGCGAGGGCCAGAACGACCACACAGGCCCGTCACTTCCCGATTTCTACTAAGTAAATATCGGCGGCAGCAAGAACAAGCACAACACCAGGAAGAGATGACACGCCGGTGTGAAGATCACTGGCAGTGTCCCTTCTTCATCCACTGCTGGGAGAACGATATCAGGCTGCCATCTGCCGATAACTGTCCGGAGTGTAACGGATCAAACCACAATGATCGCCCGAGGCTACACTCTAGGGACAAAGGATCAGAGCCGATCAACAGAAATCGGCGCGAAGAACGGCGCGTTTCGGTGCATGATCGGCTGGGGGGCAGAGTTGACCAGTGCAACAGGTCAAAAAGCAAGATCTGCCAGCAGGATGGACTGGGGGGCAGGATCAGCGCGCACGATCGGCTGGAAGAGATGGCCGATGATAGGGTATCAGATGAAGGTCCCCTAGGAAGGGAACCAGATTGGGAACACGCCAGATCATCGGCCAAACCAGTGAATCCCAGGTGGTGTCCTGATGGCCTATCCAGATCCCAGAAGCGAAGGATCCAACGCCTACGCCAGTGGGAGCATCAAGAAGAAGAACGGAGACAGGTGCCAGAGAGAAGGAATGTGAAATCTCGAATTTGGCGCCCAAAGAAAAGCGATCAAGAAACGGATAACCAAGAATCGGCAGCCGAGATTGATATGGTTTTCATACTGCCGATGGAGTTCATGGCGCCAAGCGATCGGGACAAAGTGTCAAAAACAGAAGAAGAACAAATGGCACAACTGGTATTAGAGCCGATGACGGCTATGTTTGAGAAACCAGAAGAAGAAAAACGGCAGCATCTCAAAGCGCTGTTTCTCAAGGGCTATGTCAACGGGAGACCCGTCACCAGATTATTGGTAGATGGAGGCGCGGCAGTTAACATCATGCCGTATGCCATGTTCCGCAAGCTGGGCAAGGGCGATGACGACCTCACCAAGACGGACATGATGCTGAAGGATTTCGAAGGCAATGTGTCGCCTGCCCGCGGGGCATTTTGCGTCGACCTCACCATCGGCAGTAAGACCCTCCCTACTACTTTCTTCGTCATTAATGGCAAAGGGTCCTATAATATGCTGCTTGGTCGCAACTGGATACATGCAAACTGCTGTGTCCCATCTACTATGCATCAATGCCTTGTGCAATGGGTCGGCGACAGTACAGAGATAGTCGCTGCCGATTCTGTCTACAGCGTTGCAGCGGCCGACACACAACAGTGGAGCTGCGAGCACGTCAAGTGTATATCTGGCAGGACTTGGGACACTGACTTCCTGAAAGTGTCCGATTTCGGTCTACAGCCGATCCAAGCAGTCGGCTCTGAAGATTCAGAATAAATGGATCAGCTCGTCCGAGAAGATGGGAAGCTGGGGCACGGGTTCACGTCGGCCGATTTATTAGAGATGGTAGATTTGGGAGATAGCAGCAAATCGAGGCCGACGTACATTAGTGCCAATTTGGATTCTGAGTACAAATGCAAATTGATAAGATTATTGAAAGAGTTCAGCGATTGCTTTGCTTGGGAATACCACGAGATGCCAGGACTAGACCGGTCTATTGTTGAACACCGGTTACCTATAAAATCAGGATATCGGCCGTATCAGCAACCTGCACGGCGGTGTAACCCCAAGATTCTACCTGACATAAAGGCCGAGATTACAAAGTTGATTGAGGCAGGATTTATTCGGCAGTGCCGCTACGCCGAATGGATTTCTAACATTGTGCCTGTATACAAGAAGAATGGAAAGTTGCGTGTGTGCTTCGATTTCAGGAACTTAAATCAGGCGACGCCAATGGATGGTTATCCGATGCCAACGGCCGATATCTTGGTGGATGCTGCCGCAGGCCACAAAGTCATAAGTTTCATGGATGGGAATGCCGGATACAATCAGATATTAATGGCCGAGGAAGATATTTTGAAAACGGCTTTTAGGTGCCCAGGCCATCTTGGTTTATTTGAATGGGTGGTTATGACTTTTGGCTTGAAAAACGCCGGCGCTACATATCAACGAGCCATGAACTACATCTTCCACAAACTCATTGGTTCATCAGTGGAAATTTATATAGATGACGTCGTGGTCAAGTCGAAAGGTCACCAGGATCATCTGGCCGATTTACAGGAAGTGCTGGAGTGCACAAGGAAACATGGGCTGAAGATGAACCCAAACAAGTGTGCGTTTGGTGTATCGGCCGGACAATTCTTGGGATTTATGGTCCATGAGCGTGGGATAGAAGTCAGCCGCAAGACTATAGACGCCATCAACAAAGTAGTGGCCCCACAAAATATAACTGAATTGCAGTCCCTCATCGGCAAGGTCAATTTCATCAGAAGATTCATATCCAATCTATCGGGACGTATTCAGGCCTTTACCCCTCTGTTGAAATTAAAGCCCAACCAAGAATTCACATGGGGAGAAGAACAACGCAAGGCACTGGAGAATATCAAGCAGTATCTGGTTTCACCTCCGGTGTTAGTCCCACCACAGCCTGGTAAGCCGTTCAAGTTATATTTATCGGCTGACGAGCAGGCTATTGGATCGGCGTTGGTACAGGAGTTTGAAGGGAAAGAACGAGTGGTATACTACGTCAGCAGAAAGCTTTTAGACGCCGAAACAAGATATTCTTCGGTGGAGCGATTATGCTTGTGCTTGTACTTTTCATGTACTAAGCTCAGGCACTATTTGCTATTGGCAGAATGCATAGTCGTGTGCAAGGATGATGTGGTGAAGTATATGCTATCATTGCCGATTTTGAAGGGGCGGATTGGAAAGTGGATCCTGGCTTTGTCAGAATTCGATCTAAGGTACGAATCGGCCAAAGCCGTCAAAGGTCAAGTGATGGCCGATTTCGTAGTTCAGCATTGTGGACCAGAAATTGCCACCGTTGAACCAGTTCCATGGACTCTATATTTTGATGGTTCTTCGTGTGGGGTCGGATCAGGAATCGGCGTCGTTCTTGTGTCGCCTCGGGGGGCAACTTATGATTTCTCTCTGCCAATAGAAGCTTCTGCAACCAATAACCAGGCGGAATATCGAGCTGTTCTGAAAGGCATCCAATTATTAAGGGAAGTCAGAGCTGATGCAGTCGAGATCTTTGGGGACTCCATGCTCATTGTGGATCAGTTAACAGGACGATCTGAGTGCAAGGACGACATCTTGAGGATTTATTATGAGGATTGTCTTCAACTCTTGAAAGGATTCAAATCTGCAATAATTGAGCATATCCCCAGAGATTATAATGAAGAAGCCAACAGACTGGCTCAACATGCTTCTGGGTATCGGCCGATTCAGGGAGCGATGACGCTAGAACTCGCGGCCGATGACTGGCGGAAGGAGATCGCCGATTACTTGAAAAATCCATCCCAAAAGGTGGATCGGCGGACACGTTTTCAGGCTACAAAGTATGTGTTGCTTGAGGATGACTTATTTTTTCGGACGATTGATGGAGTTCTTCTCAAATGCCTGGGAACAGAAGAGGCAAAGGTTCTAATGGGAGAGATCCATGAAGGCGTGTGTGGAGCTCATCAATCGACTCACAAAATGAAGTGGATGATCAGGAATAATGGATATTACTGGCCGACCATCCTTGAAGACTGTTTCAAGTATTACAAAGGATGCCAAGACTGTCAGAGGTTTGGCAATGTGCAGCGTGCACCAGCATCGGCTATGAATCCAGTAATTAAGCCGTAGCCGTTCAGAGGTTGGGGAATAGATCTCATCGGGCAGATTCATCCTCCATCTAGCAAAGGGCATAAGTTCATATTGGTGGCTACAGATTATTTTACCAAATAGGTGGAGGCAGTTCCTTTGAGGAACGTGACATCAGCCGATATGATTGAGTTTGTTAAAAGCCATATTATATATCGATTCGGTATTCCTCAAACCATCACAACTGATCAAGGGACAATGTTCACTTCTGGAGAATTCGGAGAGTTCGCCGCCGATATGGGAATTAAATTATTAAATTCTTCTCCATACTATGCTCAAGCTAATGGCCAAGCAGAATCATCTAACAAGGGGATAATCAAGCTAATCAAGAGGAAGGTAGAAGAGCAGCCCAAGAAGTGGCATATGTCTTTGGCTGAATCTTTATGGGCGTACAGGATGGCTTGTCATGGGGCCACTAAAATATCCCCTTATCATTTGGTTTATGGCCATGAAGCAGTCTTACCATGGGAGATAAGGACAGGGTCGAGACGGATATCGCTACAGGATCAGTTAACGGCCGATGACTATTCCTTTCTCATGAAAGATGAACTTGACGATTCGGCGGGTTTGCGGTTAAGAGCTCTGATTAGCATAGAAGAGAACAAGAAAAGGGTGGCCAGATGGTATGACAAGAAGGTCAAAGTCAAACAGTTCTCTCAGGGAGATCTGGTATGGAAGCTGGTGCTGCCGATAGGATCTAAGGATCCCAAATTCGGTAAATGGTCACCCACTTGGGAAGGGCCGTATAGAATCGGCCGATGTGCTCCTGGAAATGCATACATTCTGGAGACAATAGAAGGGGAGGAATTCCCAAGAGCTCTAAATGGACGATATCTGAAGAGGTACTATCCAAGCATTTGGGTAGATGCATAACTTACAGCAAGATATATCAAGGTAATATGGCCGATTTCTCGTCGGTTTTTTGGTTACACGTCTGGTGAAAGAAACATTGGGATTCATTATTGAATGGAAATCACAGATTACATGGCCGACATGGTATAAGTCGCCCTTAGAATAAAAGTACTACTGATTACGCCTACGTTGGATTTCTCTTTCGACGCGACCTAGTTTTATCATGAGGGTGAGCCTTTCATCTTTCAAGTCCTTTGCAGTGGCTCCAGTTTCAGCTCGGTCGCAGAGTTCTTTCAGCAGGCGGGCCTTCTCCTCTTCCAAATCTTTCATGGCGACTTCAGTCTTAGCTTTAGCAAGTCGATGTGAAGATGAAGAACTCTCGTTAGAGGTTGGCATTTGTTCAAAGCAGACGAGATCCATATAATCCAAGATTGGTCGGATATTGGCAGGAGCATGATCTTTGAGTTCTTCAGAATGAGCTTTTGTCAGATCTATATCAGCTTGCGACAATGGTTTGTCTGAATGCACGATTTCGATCGCTCTTTCCAAACCAGGGTTAAGATGGTTCGGCTGAAAGAAAGAATAGACAAACATGTTGGAACAAAGTAAGATATCTCAGGAAGGGATGGAGAGAAAATTGATACCTGGTTAACGGAAGAGGAAGATCGAGAAGACATTTTGATGTTTGACCAAAGACGGCGAGGGTCGGGATTCAGAAGGAAAAGAAGACGAGCAAGATGAGCATTTTTGGAAATAGTACGAAGAGTCGTATTTATAGAAAGGAAGAGACAAAGGGTTGGCAAGACGTGTACCGTCGGAGCAAAGGCATCAGTAAATGTAAAGCTGCCAGGGGAGATGGTCAAAGTTTGAGTCTACACACCAACATGATGTTCGTCCTGTTACCTGATTCCATATCGTGGAGCTGATTCTAGAGAAAGGATCAGATGCAGAGGAGTAGGTAACGCAATTGACTCTGAGGTTTACTCCTGTCACAATTGGGAAGTTTCGGAGGAGAGGATTAAAGAAAAAGTTTCGAAGAAAAAGTTATATTTTACTCCGAAACTGGGGGGCATGTGTTGACGCCAGATTTTGACACGTATTGAATCGGCGTCAGGAGGAGAGGATTGACCGATGCGGTAGAAAGCTACAGTAAGGAATCGGCCGATTGAAGCGGCGGTTGAAAATCGGCCGATTGGTGGCGCAGCCTATACCAACAGGATAGGATTATTCCAGAAGATCCTGGTCAGAAGCTGGTCAACACAGCATGATAAGTCGGTCAAGAAGCAATTGAAGGGAATCCTGATTGGATTAGGGAACGGCGGCGGAAGATTCTGCGGGAGTCCGTTTCCTTTAAAAGTTCTTATAGATATAGTAGTTTTCCTGTTTTTTAAATAAGGTTGTAACAAGTCGTAATCGACCAGGAGTCCTAGTTTCAGGGTATAAATAGGAGTCGCTAGGGCTTTGCAAGAAATCAACAAATCAATCAACAAAACACTTCTACTTTTTACCAGTACTTTACTTTCAAGTCGGCGACTTCGCCAATATTTTCTTTTTCCATGAGTTCGTACGGATTGGCAGGGCTGCATCAACCTGATCTCCGGCCAATTGGTAGGTTCCGCTTATCGAGTAATATCCGGGCTTTAACTACGGGCGCATCGCTGTGGTTTCGTTTGGATTTATTCACAAGTTATCGATACTTACTAGAATTGCAAGTTTTACCTGTTATTCTAGTATTATCACCAGTTATCCAGCTTGAGATCAGGGTAATCGGCTTCGTCATTATTCTCCTTCGATTCATCGCCATATAGCCGATTAGATCTGTTTCAAGTGTTGCTTCTATAGTAATTGTTTAGATCGCTCTAGCAGTTCTCTTTACAATTACTATACGATCATCAGCTGACCCATAGCCGATCATCTCTACAGCAAATCGGCCGATTTGCCGCCGACGCGCTCCTCAGGACAGATCGGAAATCCAGCCGATCGACGCGCCTGGAATTTAATACTCTATTTCCTTGTCAATCAACAGGTCAGATTGACTGGCACGCCGCGCGAACCGCACCAGGGCGATAACCCGAACAAGAGCTAAGCAGATTCTCCCGGGTCGTGTGTCCGACGCTGAAGACCCATCGGCCGATTCCTATCCGGCCGATTTTAGCGCCAACAAGCGGTCTTTGTAAGCCAATCTACAATAACCCATATCGAGTCGTGTTTCAGAGATGTATTGGGCAAACCAACAATGAAGTTCGTACTGATATCTTCCCATTTCCAGGATGGTATTGGCAGAGGTTGAAGTGTACCAGCTACTTTTAAGTGTCTAGCTTTCACTCGTTGACAAGTTTCACACTCTGCTACATATTGGGCAATTCCCTCTTCATCCTGGTCCACCAAAAATTTTGTTTAAGATTCTGATACATTTTGCTACTACCTGGATGAATAGAGAATTTGGAGAGATGTGCTTCATCAAGAATTTGCTTTCGGAGTTCATGATTTTTGGAACGACATTGCGACTTTCAAACCATAAAATTCCCTTGTGATCCTGACAAAAACATTTGTACTTCTCCTCTCCTTGAGACAGTTTCTGCTTGATGATCTTAACACCCTCGTCATGTAATTGTGCCATGATGATACGGGTTCAATAGCAATGTGATTCAGGGTTCCTTGAGGAATCATTTCCAACCGAAGTTTCCGCATTTCCGAGGATAACGTCTCATCGTATGATGCGGCAGAGAGGCATTTGCAATGAGCTTTGCGGCTGAGTGCATCCGCTACTACATTACCTTTGCCTGGATGGTAGTGCACCTCAAGATCATAATCTTTGATTAATTCCAACCATCATCTTTGTCTCATATTCAGGTCGGCTTGTATGAATATATACTTGAGACTCTTATGATTGGTATAAATATTGCAATGGGTGCCCATAAGATAGTGCCTCCAAATCTTGAGAGCGTGAATGACAGCTGCTAACTAAAGATCATGTGTTGGGTAATTCTTTTCATGGGGCCAAAGCACTCGTGAAGCATAGGCAATAACCCGATTATCTTGCATAAGTACACAACTCAAACCCCAACCAGAAGAGTCACAGTAAACGTTAAATGGTTTGGTATTGTCGGGTTGAGCTAAGACTGGGCTGTAGTCAAGTGTTCACGAAGAGTGTGGAAAGCTTTTTCACAATCTTCATCCCACACAAATTGTACTCCTTTCTTCAATAGTTCAGTCATAGGTTTAGCAATTCTGGAGAAATCCGGAATGAAGGGGCCATAATAACCAGCTAAACCAAGAAAACTACAAATCTAATGAACGGACGTGGGAGGTTTCCAATCCATCACCTCTTGAACTTTACTGGGGTCAACTGAGATACCATTACTGGAGATAGTATGGCCCAAAAATTTCACACTATCCAACCAGAATTCACATTTGGAGAACTTAGCATATAACTGATGGTCTCTGAGGCATTGGAGAACAATGTGCAAATATTTAGCATGGTCGTCCTCGTCCTTGGAATAAATAAGAATGTCGTCGATGAAAACCACGACAAACTTGTCAAGCTCCGGCATAAAAACCGAATTCATGAGATACATGAAGTAGGCAGGAGCATTTGTGAGACCAAAAGACATGACTAAGTACTCATATAGTCCATATCTAGTAGAGAAAGCGGTCTTTGGAATATCACATGGTCGAATCTTGATTTGATGATATCCAGAACAAAGATCAATCTTGGAAAAGATTTTTACTCCAGATAACTGATTGAAAAGAACATCAATGCGAGGAAGTGGATATTTGTTTTTGATAGTCACCGCATGGAGAGGCCGGTAGTCTACACATAACCTCAAACTATTATCTTTCTTCTTTACAAATAGGGCTGGGCAACCCCAAGGTGAGGCACTTGGACGAATGTAGCCTTTGTCTAGAAGTTTTTGCAACTATATTTTTAATTCTACTAATTCCTTGGGTGGCATTCGATAGGGTCGTTTAGAGATAGGTGCAATGCCTGGCTGCAATTCAATGACCAACTCAATATCTCGATCTGGTGGCATGCCGGGTAAGCCATCCGGAAAAACATCGGCATACTCGCGTACCATCGGGATTTCTTCTAATTCGGAGTGGACATTAATGAGCGCACATGAATTTGTGCATTCTCGGAAGGGCAAAAATAGAGTGGTAGCTCCTTGGGTCGGGGAATTGATTTCAACGGCTCCGAGTCATCCAATCTACTCCCAAAATGATATCGATGCCTTCAAGTGCCAAGAGGATCAAGTCGGTGTCGATGACTTTGCTACCCAATTTAATTGGCATGTTTCTTATAAGTTGATTTGAAGCAATTTTACCACCCAGTGTAGCTATCATATACGATTTTCTCGTGTGACAGAAATCCAAATCCACTTTTGCAATGAATTTTGCACTAATGAAACTATGTGATGCACCAGAGTCAAATAATATAACAGCGGGCTTGCGGTGGATAGAAAATGTACCCATCATTACTGGTGCACCATCAGGAAGCTCTGCCAGGGTGGTGAAATTGATCCGCCCTCACTTGACTTGAATAGTCTGTTTCTTGCCCTAGTTTTTGTTGTTAGTAATGGAGCCTTGGCCCTGAGCTTGCTGTTTGGACTGAGGGCAATCTCGAACAAAGTGAGTAGAACTCCCACAATTGAAACATCAGTTGGTGTTGCTCTGGCGAGGTGGCTGCTGTGTATTCGGCCTTGTACCATTTGGCTGTGGAGCAGGGGGTCTTGCCACAGCCTGTTGCTGAGGGGGCGTGATAATCCAACGCCCTGGCTGAGGGACATTCTGAAGAGCTTTAGGTACTGCATTCTGCACTAAACGATACCTCGATGGCTGAGCACTCGAGGGTCCAGCTGGAGCCTTCCTCTTCTTTTTTGCCAAAATGCAATCCTCTTGGGTGATTGCCAAATTAACCAGCTCATTGTATGTGTCCGTTCTGATGGGATTTAGTCGTTCCTTGAGCTTGGTATTAAGACCTCTGCGGAAACGATCACATTTCTTGGAATCCGAGTCAGCATGGCAACCCGCATATTGAGGAAGGTTGTTGAACGCCTGAGCGTTTGAAGTACGGTGCAGGTACCTTGCGAAAGAGCTAGGAACTCATTCAACTTCCTTTCCATGAGACCTTCAGGAATATGGTGGGCTCGGAACGCATTCTTGAATTCGGCCCAAGTGACAACATGATCTGCCGGAAGCATGGCAAAATAGTTGTCCCACCATATACGCGCAGTACCGCGAAGCTGCTGCGCGACAAATCGAGCTTTGTTGGCTTTAGAACACGGCAGTGTCAATAAGGCAAACTTGGATTCAATGGTACGAATCCAAGCGTCCGCATCCAATGGTTCCTCCATCTTGTTAAATAGAGGGGGTTGCGTTCCAAAGAAATCCAGGTAACCAGCAACTTGAGGTTGGGGTGCATTGTGCACACCCCGCTGCTAATGATGGGATTGCTGCCCCTGAACAAGCTATCGGAGCAATTCAGTTTGACCGGCCGTCACCTCCTGCCGCTCGCTCCGAATACATCAGGATTGCCACGCATTGCCCCAACCATCTGAAACATGGAGGTTTAATATCAGCAAAGGCTTCATAATTCTCCCATGATTCAAAGAGATAGGACAAGAAAAATGTAGAAATTGATAGGCTTGATACAAACGGGTGTGTAATCTGCGGCTGGTTAGGAGAAATTTCCTAGCTCACGTTCCGTTTATCTGAAACCTTTCAAAGGTTGGAGGTGATTAGGAAATGTAGTGGCCTGAAACTGTGGCATTCAAAACACCTCCGACTACTCCATCTCGGACTACCTTTCCGACTACCAGGACTACTAATCCGACTACTATGGCTGTATCACCGACTACTTCGTTTGCATTCCCACATGCCAGGACCACAACTCTGACTGCTATGGCTCATTTATCGACTACATCGACTACCATACGGCTTCTTTGACTACATTGCTGACTGCTTCGACAACATCTACTACTCCTTTCGTCTACATCTTCGATTGCTTGAACTGTACCATCATCTGCTACGGCTACTGTTCAACTACACGGTGTCTTCGACTACCGCGACTGCAGATCTGACTGCTTCCACCTTACCTCCGGCTACTACGGCTATACCTCCGGCTGCTTAGTTGCACCTAGGTTTAATACGACTACAACTTCATCTACACTGTATCCATGACTGCTTCGACTGCATCTCTGACTGCCTGAGTTATACTTCCTCTTACTACGACTACACCATAGCCTGCTTTTACTGTATCTACGACTAGTACGACTACTTTTTCGATACGCCGACTACATTTTCGGCTGCTTGAGCAACACTTCCGACTACTATGACTACCTTTTCGGCCATTTCGACTACTACATCTTTGATTTCCATCTGCCTGCCAATATTCACATACATCCAGTCCTTCACTAAAGCCTACTTACTTTCGAGTGCTCTAGCTTCTAGGCTACACTCCTTCTATCTGGTGGTACTCAACTCTAGGCTAGCCTGTTACTACCTGCACAAAAGTTAGGCTACACTAAGAGGAGTATATACAAAAGTACTCCAAAGTTGTCGCCTAGTAGTCATCAAGGTTGTGGACAGACGACTCGCTGCGCGCGGGGGAGTGAGCTCCCATCTGTGCGGCCTGTGGGACTACAACATCATAGTCACGGTCAGAGACACCCTCTATCTCCTTGGGTTCCTCGTCACTGTCAATGTTCATCACATCTAGTGGGACGTGAAGGGCTGCCTGCTGTGCGTGATGCATGTCGATATGTCCATTGGCATCCTCCAAATCAATGTTGAGGTCATGGATCTGTTCTTCCAAGAACTCGATCATTGCCTCGTGCTCACCTACGGTGGTCTCTAGTGTCTGCACTTGGCCTTCAAGCTGGCCAAATCTAGCATCACGATCACCAATCTCCTCAACCAAGTCTTGCATCTGCTCGTCCCTCAAATTAACTGCCCACTGAAAGGACTGAGCTAGGTCTATCACCTGTGTCATCCCTTTACTCTGAAGTGCCTGCAGTCGGTATAGTGCATTCATGCACCAGGCTGAAAAGAGTATGGTCTCGACTGGAATCTGATCTGCCAAGTGACCTAGATGTGCAAATCTGTCCAGCCACAGAGGGTCGCTCTCGCTGACTGCCGGAAACAGCCCAGCTGGAGCCAAGATCACCTCCAATGGGTGCTGCTCACAAAATGTGGTGAGCGCCTTCATTGCTGCTTCCTCCCACGAGTCAATGAGGCAGTGTCCGTCTACTCCTATCTCAATGGCGAGCCACGCGGGGTTGAGTGGGTGCTGGAGAATGGTCATGCGCACACGGCTCCGACGGACACCCGTCTCCATTAATTCCTACCCCACATAAAGCGGCGGATTCGTGTAACCAGCGGTGCTCAACACGCCCCACAAGATGGAGGGGAAGCCCTCCCAGTGCAGGCACGCTGAGTGTGCATGTCCTTCCTCATCAACCACCATAAGAACCGGATCAGCCATCTGATTCATAAGCTTAAAGGGTGAGACAACGAAAAATGATGCTCAAACAAATAAACAAATTCTGGACAGTGCACAAAACTGAGCATAACTTCTGTAGGTGATAAGTAACAAGTCGCAAAAGTTACCAGAGCATTCCGAAAGTACTCATGCACAACTTTGTTGGTCAAACCCAAAGCTAGAACGTACTCTGAGATAACTATATCCTTACATTGGGTTGAAAACAATAGGAACTTAGTTGAACTTTTATGGCAGAACCGCCTGAATTAACCCGGCTCAAGTGCACTAACCAGCATCCTTGTAGATGTACTGGCCACCATGCACTTCAAATGGATTAATCCGACAGTCTGTCAGGTAGATCCCGATGCAACCACTCAATATTTTGATTGAAACCAAGCATACACATAACTCGCATAAAGGCAAGTCCAGAGGATACAACATTCCACCAGATTTTAAAAGCACAAGTTGGACATTAATTATTACAAGTCGAAAGATACCACTCGAGTGCCTTTAAAGTTCAATACAGAAACTTCATTCAGAGTTTTAAACTACAGCGGATAAACGGAACACGATCAACTACTCGTTGGCAGGGTCATCACTAACCGGGGAAGACTCCCATTCCACCGTCCAACCAGTCGGCAAGGCACTCGGCCAAGCCAAACCAGCTGCCATGTCTTCAACAGGCATACCTAAAAACATTGCCACAAGCAAGGCTGAGTATACTAATACTCAGCAAGGCTTACCTGAGTGGTTCTATGTACAAACCGACTACTAAGCATGCATGGCTCTAAGGTTCTAGGGTTTTCTTTTTGCTGAAAAGCAACAAAGAGTAAGTCCTTAATTTCATATTTTAGCTTTCCATATTCTAGTTCATTTAACCAGTCTGGATGAGCATCTAATTCTAATCAAACATGGTAGAAAACAATTAATCATCCAACAAGTTCCTCTTGTTACTCTATGTGGCAAGAGTGTTAAGCAGTCTCAATTATCGCGAGAAACGGACGATTCGAATCGAATTTCTTAACCTTGCAAGGGAAACCTAAACACATGTCACGTGGTTACTCCTAGAGTCATGCGTGCAACTTTTCCCCTTTATTCCCGGTTTATGGATCAGGGCCACCGGCCTCGAGTCAAAGAAGTCCATGAACCACGGACGATGCCGGAACATGACCCCTCTTGCACTCACCATTGGCCTATGGGATAGCGTCAAGACGGTGTAGCCTGTCCATGCATCGGTTCAATCGAGTACTTAAGCTTACCAATTACCATATTCTCGGCATGTGGTTAGTACTTTCAAAAGCTTAACCACTGCTACCACACACTGCGGCCTTAGCATTTTCCACTACTCAGACGGGGCTTAAACCACGAGTCCTTTACCACAAGCCCGTCTGCCAACCTTATAGTTGCAGTATACGGTAAATCAATCAACTCCTATAGCTCTCGCGAGTAGCAGGAAACTACTCGACTTTTACTATACCTATTAGCATAGCATCTACTCGATATTCCTGTTCTAGTAGTCATTACAAAGGTGCCTAGGACCATGCAGCTAGGGTTCCAATCAACTCCTATAAACTTAAATGCACAGGCAAAGGAAACAATAGTTGCATAATTTAAAAATTGGGATGATGCACCGCGGCTTGCCTTCTTGTGTAAAACTAGCCGGGGGCTCCTCCGAACGTTGGTCCGGGTCTTCAGTGTCTGCTGCTGGATTTCCCTGAGCTTCTTGCTGCTCACTCTCGGACTCGGGTACTAGATTGTAGATTCCGTCAGCGAGAGTGGTCGAGTCTATATGAATGCACAAGTATGAGTGGTTTTACTGGTACTAGATTGCTTTATAAAGTAGTCAAAACTTAATTTAAGTAGTCGAGTACTTCATTTTTATTTACCCTGGGCAGTCATTTATTGGGTACTTATTTGTATTAGCTGACTCCATTAAATGAGCGGGTGGTTGTGCATGTTGTACGTCCATTTTAACAGGGAGCATTGTTTAACTATAACTACTCGCAGCGGTAGTTTCTGGGTTGCAGAACTACTCGTATACAGGTAGTTTCTGAGTTGAGATTCTTAGGTAGAGCTTGTTACTTATTTACAACCTTAGTGTAAAAGTTTTAGGCATCTCCATTCAGCAGGTTACTCATGGAAGCGTATTAAATAGTTATTTTTATGATTAAGGTCTACTTGCACAGAACAACCATGCAAGACACTGGTGCTCAACTCTTTACTGATCCAACCTACTCGAATGAGTAGATTACTGCACATTTTTGAATATTTTTCCTAAGCAAGAGCCAGAGGTTATCATTTTTAGATTAAAAGGAATCTAGCTGATGACAAAGGTACTCGAAACCCTGGTTGTGCTTGGATTTAGAGCATGAATTTTTTTATGAGAGACTTCACTCCTAGTTCTGAAACTACCATCCAAGTTTCTTGAGCAGTTCTTACTTGAATCTCTTGGAACAAATAAAAGTCATTCAAACTTGATTTAAATCCACATCTAAAATCATGTGGAAACAGATCCAAAGTCCTGTTACAAAGTTGTAGATCTACTCTTAAGGGTCCCAGAACATCTTAGCTTGTATTTTTAGGATTTTTCTGTGAGTTGTTATGCATCTTCAAAGTTAACAGATTGGTTTTCAAGTTCCTGTTCTAGGTTTACACATGAGTCCTTGTTATTTACAGAAAACTTCTCAGAAGATTTAAAACGACGCAGATGGGTCCTTGGTAAAGGGAAACGGCTACTGTCGGCCAAAATCCGGCGACTAGGGTGGCCGGTGGTGCAGGGTGAATGTGGGAGATGCAAGAGAGGGATAAACCGCACCTGTTTGAGGTCTCGGTTGGGGAAGGGATTGTGGCAGAACCACCTGAATTAATCCGGCTCAAGTGTATTAACCATCACCATTAAGGCAATCTCGGTTAACCTTACACTTCAAACGGAGTAATCCACTGGTCTGTCGGGTATAACCTCCCGATACAACCACGGTAGAGCGGATCGAATGCCATACATACAAATGCTCACGCGACGATGAGCCCAGAGAATACCACATTCCAGCAAATATTACAGAATTAACATAAGTGAATATTACAAACCAAGTTGGGTTTAGAAACCAAGTACTTCAGTGATCATAACTAATAAGTTCTTCACAGTTTAAGTTGCAGCGGAAAATAAAACAACGAAAGCTACTTCGACGATAAGGATGTCTCGATGAAGCCCGTACGAGACATCACTCGGCATTATCTCCGTTGGACGGGGGCGCATCCCATTCCACCGACCAACCAGGGGGAAGAGTGCAGGGCCAAGTCAAGCTAGCAATCATATCTTCGAAGGTCTCACCTGAAAACGAACCACAAGCAAGGCTGAGTATACTAATACTCAGCAAGACTTACCCGAGTAGTGGAATCTACTCCACCGACTCTACACATGCAAGGCTTTTTGGCTCAGGGGTTGGTTTTGCCGAAAAGCATCTACAAGTGGGTCCTTACTTTCAACTTTTAGCTCAAGATTCTAGTTTCATTAGCCATTCTAGATAAGCAGCTATCCAATAGCATTCATGGTGAAGCATTACATTTCATCCAATAATTTATACCTCATCATTGTTCCTCTTCTTACTCTGTGGGTAAAGGGGGTTAAGCAGTCTCAATAGCCATGAGAAACAGACGATTCGAATCGAATTTCTTAACCTTGCAAGGGAAACCCAAACACACATCACGTGGTTACTCCCTAGAGTCACACGTGCAACTTTTCCCCTTTCTTTCCGGGTCATGGATCGAGGCTACCCTCCGAGAGTACAAGAGCCCCACGCCACGGTTCGGCGCCGGGTCGTGACCACTCTCTGCACTCGCCATATGCACATGGGACCGAAGTTCAAAGGGTAGGTTGCTGTCCACTTGCCGGGCCAATCAGGTACTTAAGCTTACCGATTCCCATAATCTCGGCATGTGTTTAGTACGTTCAAAGACTTAACCATCACTACCACACACTGCGGCCTTAGCATTTTTCACTAGACAGACGGGCCTCAATCGTAACCATCGTTCCATAGCCCGTCCGTGTCCTTATGATTGCAGCGTGTAGAAAAACATTCAACTCCTATTTTCTCGCGAGTGACAGGAAATCACTCGGCTTTTACCGGAGTCTTATTAGCACAGCATTCTATCGATCCTTACGTCTAGTTTTCAAGCAAGGGTTTCTAATATCATGCAACTAAGTTTTCATTCAACTCCTATAAACTTAATGCACAAGCAAGGAGTAATGAGTTGCATAATTTAGGAAAGACATGGGTTATACTCCGGGGCTTGCCTTCGCAGTTAGCTTGGGGCTCTTCCGAACTTGGGCTTGGGTCTTTAAGAGCTTCAGTTAGATTTACTTGAGCTTCACGCTGCTCACTCTCGGACGCGGGCACCAGCTCGTAAGTTCCGTCGGCGAGAGTCGTCGATTCTACATGAATGCACAAGTTTAAGTCGTGGTGATGGTAATCGAAACGATTTAAGTGTAATTACTACAGTGGATAGTTTCTGGTCATGAAATTTTGGATTTAGGCACATCAGGGAAAGATGTGCTTACTGTAAAATTTTCAGACAATTTTATGTAACAGATTAATTATGAAAAATATATTACATAGTTGCTGTTAGACCTTTGTTCTTTTTGTACAGAACAAATGGTGCAACAACTGAGTCTAAGATTTTTACAGAGCTTTCATTTAAGCACGCAGGAGCTACTGTGAGTTTTGTAGGATTTATTATGCAGTTTTCAGAGCATAGTAAATGTGACATTACACACCTAGGTTATTCAAGGATTTATTTTTACAGGATCATCTCCAGGGTTTTTGTCCATGAAACTTTTTACACAGCAATCTCTACCACAGTGTATCTCCTAGTAAACATTTGAGAATTTTCCATGCTAAGATACTATTTTCTTGATTTAATGTATTTTATTAGCACATAAGTCAAATAATTAGGTTTCTGTGAGATATAAAGTCTCCCAATTTTTCTCTGGCATCTAGGTACCATTACACCAGTACAGAAAAAGTTTCATTAGGTGATTCGTAACCTAACTGCAGGGATAAAAATATCTAGCCACTTAAGGTATGAAACTAAGTTTAATAAACAGTGTAGCTAGAGGTGGAATTTGGGCCTGATCTTTTTACACAGACCTAAACATCAAGCAACTAACTCACTGCCCAAAATTTAGGGTCAGTACTGATTTACAATAGTGGGTACAAAATAAGTCCATTAAAGCTTCCATTTAATGTAGAGCAAAATATGTTGAGAAACTGAGAAACTTTTTGTAACAAAAGTTGTAGAGTTTATTCTAAGGATTCCAAAACAGTTGAGTTTGGAGTTTTCTGAATTTTTTACGATTTTATACGAATTTTACAAGTTCACTAAATTTGAATCTAGATTTGAAACTTTCTTTTACAACTGGGTCCTTGAATCTTACGTGCAGACCCTTCTAAAGATTTAAATTCTTGCAATTGGGTCCTCGGGCGGCTCGGGTACGGCGGCCGGCCGAAATTCCGGCGAGGGGCTCGCCGGCGGCGAGGGGTGAGGGTCGGGGAAGGTTCAGGGGTGCGAGGGCTACCTCGTGGGGGGTCTTGTTCGGGTGGGGGACGGCCGGGAATAGCTCGCTGACGTTGGAGCAGGTGCGGCGGTGGCGGCAGCACGCGTCGACGGCGGTGCTCCGGTGGGCTTGGGGCGGTCTGGTCTGGTCGGCGAGCTTCAGTGGCGCGTGGGGAAGCTGCTCAGGGGCTTGGCTTGGGCGGAGGAGGTCGGAGTCGAGCTGTCCACGGCGAGCAGGGGCGGCGGCGGCGGTGACAGCGCGGGCGGCGGCGCTCCGGTGGTCCTGGGCGGTGTTGGCCGGGTCGGCGAGCTTCAGGGTGGTGATGTAGTGGTGGCTGGCGCTTCAGTTTGGGCAGGGGGCGGCTGTGGAGGGCTGTCCATGGGCGGGCAGTGCTCGGCGGCGGCAATGGCGGCGGCGAGGCGCTCTGGCTGCTGTGGCTCGCGCGGGCGGCCGGGGGCGCGGCTTTTATAGGGGCAGGAGGGGGTGGAGGTGCCTGGGCGACGCGCGGGGCGGAGGCACGGCACGGCGTGCCACTGGCCACGGCGGGCGGCAGCAGGACGCCGGCGCGGCGTGCGGCGGGCGGGCGCGAGCGACTGGCGGCCGAGGATTTGGCGTGGGCGCGAGGAGATAGCACGGCGCGTGGATTGGGGAAGCAGCTGCTGCAGCGGCTCGGGCGGAGGACAGGCGCAGCGACGGGCGGGGCGCGGGAGTCGGGGCGGCACGGCGCGTCGCGGCGGTTGGGCGCGGCGGGCGGCGAGGCGGGGCGCGGCACGGCGTGCGCACGCGCGGGCGCGTACTGGGCAGCGCGGCGGTGGGGAGGGGGCAAAGCCGTGCGTGGGGGAGAGGCGCGGCGGCCACTGGCCTGGCACCTCGCGCCGGTCAGGCGTCGCCGGCCACCTGGCGGCGCTGTCGGGCGGGGAGGGGAGAGGGAGGGGCCTAAACGCGAGAATTCGAAAAGTTTTAGGGGGCTGGGTGCAAACAGGGCGTTTTCTCCTTTTTCTAATTTGAATTTCAAAAACTTTTGAACATGAAAGTTGTTCAGAATAAAAAGTTCTACAAGTTTGGTTTCAGGCAACATCTCATTTGGCTTATGGTTTGAACGTTAATTTAAATATTCAAAAGTATCCAAATGTGCCCAAATTCAATTTGAATTTCAACTTAACTCGTTCTAATTCTTTTCACCCTTTTATTAGTTGGTTAAGCATAGGGTTAGGCTAATGACATTGATTTTAGAAATGTAATTTACCAGGGTTGTCACAGCCTTCCCCCCTTAACAAGAATCTCGCCCCGAGATTCGGTAAATCTTAGTGTGGACATGGGTGCACATACCAGTGGTTGAGATAAGAAACCCAGGGAAATTTTGGTTTAGGTAGCTCTCGGTTTCCCAGGTGGCTTCTTCTTCAGTGTGATGATTCCATTGAACCTTATACATTCTAATCACTTTCCTCCTGGTCTCTCTTTCTTTTTGATCCAAAATTTTAACTGGGTGTTCGACATACGAGAGGTCGGGTTCTAACGATATTTCTTGTTGTTCCACAATCTCGGTAGGGACTCGAATACACTTCTTGAGTTGAGATACGTGGAAGACATCATGGGTGGCCGTGAGCTGAGGGGGCAGTCGTAATTTGTAGGCTACGGGTCCGCAGCTCTCAATGATTTCGTAAGGACAACCATAACGGGGGGCTAGTTTGCCTTTGATTCCGAATCTTTGCACTCCCTTGGTTGGTGAAACTCGAAGATAGACATGATCGCCAACTTTGAATTTTAGGGGCTTCCTCCTTTTGTCAGAATAGCTCTTTTGTCGGGCTTGTGCGG
Source organism: Panicum miliaceum (assembly GCA_032594955.1). Taxonomy (NCBI): domain Eukaryota; kingdom Viridiplantae; phylum Streptophyta; class Magnoliopsida; order Poales; family Poaceae; genus Panicum; species Panicum miliaceum. The sequence goes on along the minus strand of CM064063.1, from coordinate 23,745,208 downwards.
CTTTAAGATTTGCTTGTATTACTTTTACTTTCTCCTCTACCTCGATTACCAGGTCGGGTCCAATTATTTTACGTTCTCCGGTTTGTGACCAGCTCAGAGGAGTTCGACACCTTCGTCCGTACAGGGCCTCAAATTGTGCCATTTTCAAACTCGTTTGATAGCTGTTGTTGTACGAGAACTCTGCTAGGGGTAGGCATTTGTCCCAATTCTTGTCATAGTGAATGACGCAAGCTCTCAGCATGTCTTCAAGAATTTGGTTTACTCTTTCCGTTTGTCCGTCAGTCTGAGGATGGTATGCTGAGCTGCGAATTAGTTTGGTACCAAGAGACGTTTGCAGTTGTTCCCAAAAACGTGCTACAAACTGAGGACCACGATCAGAAATAATTGTCTTGGGTATTCCATGTAGGCAAACAATACGATCGAGGTAAATCTCGGCATATTTCTTGGTAGAATAGGTGGTGTGTACCGGAAGAAAATGTGCCGTCTTTGTGAGTCTATCAACGATAACCCATATGGAATCATGTTTCTGGGAAGTGTTTGGTAGCCCAACGATGAAGTCCATACTTATGTCTTCCCATTTCCATGATGGTATAGGTAACGGTTGAAGTGTAACGGCTACCTTCAAGTGGCTAGCTTTTACTCTCTGGCACGTGTCACATTCCGAGACATACGTAGCAATTTCTCTTTTCATTCTAGTCCACCAGAAGTTTTGCCTTAGGTCTTGATACATTTTGCTACTGCCGGGGTGGATAGAGAATTTGGAAAGGTGTGCCTCATCGAGAATTTGCTTGCGGAGTTCACGATTCTTCGGAACGACTATACGACTTTTGAACCATAGAACTCCCTTATGGTCCTGGCGGAAACATTTATACTTCTCCTCACCTAGAGAGAGTTTTTGTTTGATGATCTTAATTCCTTCATCATGTAGTTGTGCCATGACGATTTGGTCGTGAAGAGTGGGCTCAACTGAGATGTGATCTAGAGTGCCTTGGGAAACCATTTCCATGTTAAGCTTCCTCATTTCTGCACACAATGTCTCATGGTAGGACTCCATGGATAAGCAATGGCAATGGGACTTGCGGCTTAGTGCATCCGCGACTACGTTAGCCTTGCCGGGGTGATAGTGCACTTCAAAGTCATAATCCTTGATTAATTCTAGCCATCTCCGTTGTCTCATATTCAGATCGGCTTGTGTGAAGATATACTTGAGACTCTTATGATCCGTGTAGATATTGCACTGTGTACCCATGAGATAATGCCTCCATATTTTCAGAGCGTGAATGACAGCTGCAAGCTCAAGATCATGAGTGGGATAATTCTGCTCGTGGGGCCGAAGAGCTCGTGAGGCATATGCAATCACTCGATTCTCTTACATAAGCACACATCCTAGCCCAGTACCCGATGCGTCACAATACACATCGAATGACTTGGTATTATCGGGTTGAGCTAACACAGGTGCAGTAGTCAGATGCTCTCTGAGAGTGTGGAAAGCTTCTTCACATTTCTCATTCCATACAAACTTTACTTCCTTCTTTAACAGCTCAGTCATGGGCTTAGCAATTCGAGAGAAATCCGGGATGAAGCGACGGTAGTAACCGGCTAAGCCGAGAAAACTGCGAATCTGATGAACAGAGGTAGGGGGTTTCCAATCCATCACCTCTTGTACCTTGCTGGGGTCAACAGCTATGCCTTCGCTGGAGATCGTGTGACCTAAGAACTTTACAGTATCCAACCAGAATTCACACTTAGAAAACTTAGCATAGAGCTGATGGTCTCTGAGTCGCTGAAGAACAATGCGAAGGTGCTTGGCATGCTCTTCCTCATCCTTGGAATAGATAAGGATGTCGTCGATGAACACTACGACGAATTTGTCAAGTTCGGGCATGAATACCGAATTCATGAGATACATGAAGTAGGCGGGGGCATTGGTGAGTCCAAAGGACATGACCAAGAATTCATATAGTCCATATCGTGTGGAGAAGGCAGTCTTAGGAATATCGCACGGGCGAATCTTGATCTGATGATATCCCGAACGAAGATCAATCTTTGAGAAGACTCTGGCTCCAGCTAATTGATCAAAGAGTACATCGATACGGGGAAGTGGGTATTTATTTTTAACAGTTACCACATTGAGAGGTCGGTAGTCAACGCATAACCTCAAACTGTCATCCTTCTTCTTTACGAATAAGGCTGGACATCCCCAAGGTGACGCGCTAGGGCGAATGAAACCTTTGTCCAGTAGTCCTTGGAGTTGAATTTTTAGCTCTGCCGACTCTTTAGGGGCATCCTATATGGTCTTTTGGATATAGGTGCAGTGCCTGGCTGTAGTTCAATGATGAACTCAATGTCCCTATCCGGTGGCATTCCTGGCAAGTCATCCGGAAAGACATCGGCATACTCGTTGACGACAGGAATATCCTCTAGCTTAAGTCCTTCCATCTTGTAAGCACAGGAATTCGTGCAATCTAGGAATGGTAGGTAAAGGGTAGTGGCTCCGTGACTAGGTGAATTTATCTCAACGGCTCGGGAAGAAAGGTCCAGCGTGACTCCAAGCATAGTCATCCAGTTCATTCCCAAAATAATATCCATGCCGTCAAGAGGTAAAAGGACAAGGTCTGTGTCGATGGTTTTACTACCCAACTTGACTGGTACTTGTCTGACCATTTGGTTTGAAGCAATTTTACCACCCGGTGTTGATATCATATACGACCCTTTGGTGTGACAAACATTCAAGCCTACTTTTGCACCGAATTTTGCACTTATGAAACTATGCGATGCACCAGAATCAAATAATATAACTGCAGGCTTGTTATGGATAGAGAATGTACCCGACATCAGTGGGGCTCCTTCTGGAAGCTCTGCAAGCGTGGTGAAGTTAATCCGTCCTTGCTAGACTTGCAGGGTCTGTCTCTTGCCCCTGTTCTTGTTGTTCGGGTTGGATCCCTGACCTTGGTTGGGCGGCCCAGACTGAGGGCATTCTCGTGCAAAGTGGTTAGAACTCCCGCATTTGAAACATCGATTCGCGGGGCTGGGTCGAAGAGATTGTTGAAGAATGGGCCTCGGACCATTCTGTGGAGGCATCGGGGGTCGTACCATGCCTGGCTGTTGTGGGGGTCTGGCAATCCATCTCCCTGGCTGAGGGGCCCTTGGTGGAGCTGTGGGTGCGGCATTTTGCACCATGCGATACCTTGGTGGTTGAGCACTTGATGGTCCAGCGAGTGCCTTTCTCTTCTTCTCTGCCCGGTGTGCCATGATACAGTCTTCCTGGGTAATGGCCATATTGACAATTCGTTGTAGGTGTCAGCCCTGGCTAGGTTCAGATGCTCCTTGAGCTTGGTACTTAGTCCTCTGCGGAAACGGTCACGCTTCTTAGCATCCATATCAGCGTGATAGCCCGCATACTGGCATAGATTGTTGAACGCCTGGGCGTACTGCAGCACGGTGCGGGTGCCCTGGGTAAGTGCCAGGAACTCGTTCAGCTTCCTCTCCATGAGACCCTCGGGGATATGATGTGCCCGGAACGCGGTCTTGAATTCATCCCAGGTGACAAGGTGATCAGCGGGGAGCATAGCAAAATAGTGGTCCCACCACAGACGAGCGGTACCGCGAAGCTGTTGCGCGGCAAAACGAGCTTTGTTGACCTCTGAGCATGGGGCCACAAGTAGTGTGAACTTGGATTCGATGGTGCGAATCCATGCATCTGCGTCCAGGGGTTCCTCGGTCTTATGGAACAAGGGCGGCTGGGTCCCTAGGAAATCCGTGTATCCTGCAGCTTGGGGTTGGTGAGCATTGTGCCCACCCCTCTGCTGGTGCTGTCCTTGCACGATCTGACGCAGCAGCTTGGTTTGAGCGGCCATCACTTCCACCAAACTGGGCGGCGGTGGTGGCGATTGTCGCGATCTGCTGCCACCGGCACCAAAACCATCAGGGTTGCCACGTGTTGATCCAACCATCTGAAACGTGAAAGGTTACCATTAGCAACGCGATCCATATTACTTCCTTGATTCATAAATGATTGGTGTAGTCATAGACTTCCGAAATCACAGCTAGAAGTATGGACAGAATCTCTGTTTGCTACTTGAAAAATCATAGCTTGCTGTGGGTCCATCCAAAATATCTCATACTTTGGCAGTAGTCAGAGAATTTAGGAATGCACCACTTTGGTATTTAACTCCGACGCTAGAACTATAGCTAAGGTGGTCGAAAGGCTCGTCCTTTGCCTTACTGTCTTAGCTGTTTTTCAGCAGATCGATCGGTATTGTTTCGCCTATAACTTAAACTAGCGAGGTCCAATGACGCTGAATTTTTGTGAGAACCACGACCACAAAATTCCTGACAGGTTTGGTATTCAACTCACAGCTCAGAAATGTAAGGAAACATGGATAAAATTTCCGACAAGTTTCAGCGATTGTGGATTTCATTGTTTACCAACTTACAACGAAATCACCCAAGTTTATCGCTGTTCCTTACATGCTGAGGGTATCCACATGGTTCAGGTGTACCCATCACAAAAGAGTTACTCAACTCCTAGTTAGCCTATTACAACACTTTCCAAAAGTTAGGCTACCCTATCGAGGAGTATGTGCAAAAGTCCTTCTAGGTCGTCATCTAGAAGTCATCCAAGTCGTTGACGGACGACTCGCTGTGAGTAGGAGAGTGAGCTCCCATCTGAGGTGCCTGTGGTACCTCACCCTCGAAATCCATACCGGAAATACCATCAATCTCCTGTGGCTCCTCCTCATCTTCCTCCATGTCCTCCTCATGGGGATGGTCATTCTGATCATGGTGCCACTGAATGTGCTCATTAGCATCCTCCATCTCAAGGCTCAGATCATGGAGCTGCTCCTCCAAGTGTGCTATCGTGGCATCTCTCTCACCCATGAGAGTGTCCTGCTCCTGAATTTGGCCCTCAAGTTGGCCAACCTGAGCATCTCTGTCCTCAAGATCCTTACTGAGCTCCTTAATCTGCTCATCCCTGGTATCTGCCATCAGGTGGTAGGCCTGAGCAAGATCAGTGAGCTGCTCAAGCGCCTGACTCTGGAGAGTCTGAAGTCGGTAGAGTGCACTCATGCACCGCACGGAGGTATGGATAGTTTCCTGGGCGTGAAAGTCTACCAAGTACTGTGCGTGCTGCACCCTGTTGAGCCAAAAGGGGTCGTTGTCCTGGGCAGCAGGAAACAAACCAATGGGAGTAAGTGTGACAACCTCGGGACGCTGCGCACAGAAAGTGGTGAGCGCCCTCATGGCTGCAATCTCCCAAGTATCGGCCAAACGGCGACCAACAGCCTCAAGCTCCAAGGCGGGCCACTCCGGGTGTAGCGGGTGCGGAAAAACGGTCACGTTGACACGGCACTGGGTAACTCCATTTTCTGCAAACTCCAGTCCGGCGTAACGTGGGGGAATTAGATAGCCCGCGGTGCGCAGAACATCCCACAAAATAGAGGGAAAGCCCTCCCAGTGGAGACACTGCGAGTGAACGCGTCCATCCTCATCCACCATCATAGCAACAGGCTCGGCCATCTGAACAAAAGATCAAATGGAGTGAGATAGGGAAAAACTGTGAACAGCACAGGGACAGATTCTGTATAGTGTGCAAAAATAACCATAACTTCCACAGTTCTCTTCCAAAAATTCTCAAATTTCACCAGATCACTCCTAACATATTTGTGAACAACTTTGCTAGTCAACTCCAGAGCTAGATAGGTCTCTAAGATGGTCTTTCTTTTCAGGTTTTACCTTACTGTCTACCCAGAAATTTCAGTGAACAGTGAGCCAATGTTTCGTGCATCAGGGAAAACCTACCCAGCCAAAATTTACCAAATTTTAACAGAAGCTACCTGGGTAAATTTGGAACAGGTTTGGTGTTGTACTCTTTTGCAGAAAACCGCAGGAAGGGGGCCTAAAAATTTAAGGGGCAGAAGTGCTTATTCTGGACAGAATTCTGACATTCCAAGGTTTCTGTTATTTCTTACTATCCATAAGTTCAGAATTTTTCATTTTTGAACAGGAGATAGAACACAAAATTTGGAACAATTCCTTCAACATGAACTTTACCAGAAAAGGTCATTTTCTTTGATCAATAAATCTCTCTTTTCGGTCATGGCAGATTTGTGACAGATTCGCTAGATAGTCCTTATGCAAAATCACGCTTAGATACACAAGAACCTTACCACTCTCATACAACGCATTTTCAATTTCAGCTACATATGGTCATGATGCATGCACGTCCTATTCGTCCTCACAAAATAAAATAATCGCCAAATACTTTTGGTCTTACGAAGATAGTCTCGGTGGCATGCACAATACGGCTCTCGCTATAATAGCTAGTCGAGTCTTTCTAACCGTTCCTTAACTTGTAATCGCGGTTAGTGTACCTGCAGAAGATTGACAAAGCATATATATTTCATGAACCTTTCATGCCAGCACTCATGAAAGTGTCCGTATTCATTACCGTTTACTTATAGAAACGATATCTGTACAATTTCCGCCGTACAGACGACGTTAACATACGCTATCGAGATAGCGTATTCACGGGGGGTACCGTCATGAGATGGGGGTATGAACAGGGATCGCCATACCCTGCGCCAAACCTTCTACTCCCAATATATTCAACTAACAGTTGGCATATTGGCAGCACCTCAAGTAAGCCACTGCTTGAGGGCAGCGTTCGGTTCGCATCACCGACAGGAAGGCCAAGCTCTCTCAGTTGGCTGAGGATCCTTACCTTCTTACCTTAGCGATGAGTGCGTCGTTACAGAATTTAAGGTCGGTTGTGCATGAAAGTAAGTTTTGACAAAAAGTAATGTGCTGGAAGTCAGTGGATAATATTTCATAAGTTAAATAGCCACCTAGTAACTTTCCCATACTCCCTTAGGGCTTTACGAACTAGGCACCATCCTTAACGCACCAACGTATTCCGCAACACATCCTTCTAGTCAAGTTTTAGAAAAACGAGTTTTTAAGGCTTGTCGCATTCTCTGGCGTATATATTTTGGCTCTGGCGCCAGCTGTTGCCAGCTGTGGCACCAGCTACGGCTCTGATACCAGCTGTGGCAGAACCACCTGAATTAATCTGGCTCAAGTGTATTAACCATCACCATTAAGGCAATCTCGGTTAACCTTACACTTCAAACGGAGTAATCCACTGGTCTGTCGGGTATAACCTCCCGATACAACCACGGTAGAGCGGATCGAATGCCATACATACAAATGCTCACGCGACGATGAGCCCAGAGAATACCACATTCCAGCAAATATTACAGAATTAACATAAGTGAATATTACAAACCAAGTTGGGTTTAGAAACCAAGTACTTCAGTGATCATAACTAATAAGTTCTTCACAGTTTAAGTTGCAGCGGAAAATAAAACAACGAAAGCTACTTCGACGATAAGGATGTCTCGATGAAGCCCGTACGAGACATCACTCGGCATTATCTCCGTTGGACGGGGGCGCATCCCATTCCACCGACCAACCAGGGGGAAGAGTGCAGGGCCAAGTCAAGCTAGCAATCATAACTTCGAAGGTCTCACCTGAAAACGAACCACAAGCAAGGCTGAGTATACTAATACTCAGCAAGACTTACCCGAGTAGTGGAATCTACTCCACCGACTCTACACATGCAAGGCTTTTTGGCTCAGGGGTTGGTTTTGCCGAAAAGCATCTACAAGTGGGTCCTTACTTTCAACTTTTAGCTCAAGATTCTAGTTTCATTAGCCATTCTAGATAAGCAGCTATCCAATAGCATTCATGGTGAAGCATTACATTTCATCCAACAATTTATTCCTCATCATTATTCGTCTTCTTACTCTGTGGGTAAAGGGGGTTAAGCAGTCTCAATAGCCGTGAGAAACGGACGATTCGAATCGAATTTCTTAAGCTTGCAAGGGAAACCCAAACACACGTCACGTGGTTACTCCCTAGAGTCACACGTGCAACTTTTTCCCTTTCTTTCCGGGTCGTGGATCGAGGCTACCCTCCGAGAGTACAAGAGCCCCACGCCACGGTTCGGTGCCGGGTCGTGACCACTCTCTGCACTCGCCATATGCACATGGGACCGAAGTTCAAAGGGTAGGTTGCTGTCCACTTGCCGGGCCAATCAGGTACTTAAGCTTACCGATTCCCATAATCTCGGCATGTGTTTAGTACGTTCAAAGACTTAACCATCACTACCACACACTGCGGCCTTAGCATTTTTCACTAGACAGACGGGCCTCAATCGTAACCATCGTTCCATAGCCCGTCCGTGTCCTTATGATTGCAGCGTGTAGAAAAACATTCAACTCCTATTTTCTCGCGAGTGACAGGAAATCACTCGGCTTTTACCGGAGTCTTATTAGCACAGCATTCTATCGATCCTTACGTCTAGTTTTCAAGCAAGGGTTTCTAATATCATGCAACTAAGTTTTCATTCAACTCCTATAAACTTAATGCACAAGCAAGGAGTAATGAGTTGCATAATTTAGGAAAGACATGGGTTATGCTCCGGGGCTTGCCTTCGCAGTTAGCTTGGGGCTCTTCCGAACTTGGGCTCGGGTCTTTAAGAGCTTCAGTTAGATTTACTTGAGCTTCACGCTGCTCACTCTCGGACGCGGGCACCAGCTCGTAAGTTCCGTCGGCGAGAGTCGTCGATTCTACATGAATGCACAAGTTTAAGTCGTGGTGATGGTAATCGACACGATTTAAGTGTAATTACTATAGTGGATAGTTTCTGGGCATGAAATTTTGGATTTAGGGACATCAGGGAAAGATGTGCTTACTGTAAAATTTTCAGACAATTTTATGTAACAGATTAATTATGAAAAATATATTACATAGTTGCTGTTAGACCTTTGTTCTTTTTGTACAGAACAAATGGTGCAACAACTGAGTATAAGATTTTTACAGAGCTTTCATTTAAGCACGCAGGAGCTACTGTAATTTTTGTAGGATTTATTATGCAGTTTTCAGAGCATAGTAAATGTGACATTACACACCTAGGTTATTCAAGGATTTATTTTTACAGGATCATCTCCAGAGTTTTTGTCCATGAAAATTTTTACACAGAAATCTCTACCCCAGTGTATCTCCTAGTAAACATTTGAGAATTTTCCAAGCTAAGATACTATTTTCTTGATTTAATGTATGTTATTAGCACATAAATCAAATAATTAGGTTCCTGTGAGATATAAAGTCTCCCAATTTTTCTCTAGCATCTAGGTACCATTACACCAGTACAACAAAAGTTTCATTAGGTGATTCATAACCTAACTGCAGGGATAAAAATATCTAGCCACTTAAGGTATGAAACTAAGTTTAATAAACAGTGTAGCTAGAGGCGGAATTTGGGCCTGATCTTTTTACACAGCCCTAAACATCAAGCAACTAACTCACTGCCCAAAATTTAGGGTCAGTACTGATTTACAACAGTGGGTACAAAATAAGTCCATTAAAGCTTCCATTTAATGTAGAGCAAAATATGTTGAGAAACTAAGAAACTTTTTGTAACAAAAGTTGTAGAGTTTATTCTAAGGATTCCAAAACAGTTGAGTTTGCATTTTTCTGAATTTTCTACGAGTTTATACGAATTTTACAAGTTCACTGAATTTGAATCTAGATTTGAAACTTTCTTTTACAACTGGGTCCTTGAATCTTACGTGCAGACCCTTCTAAAGATTTAAATTCTTGCAATTGGGTCCTCGGGCGGCTAGGGTACGGCGGCCGGCCGAAATTCCGGTGAGGGGCTCGCCGGCGGCGAGGGGTGAGGGTCGGGGAAGGTTCAGGGGTGCGAGGGCTACCTCGTGGGGGGTCTTGTTCGGGTGGGGGACGGCCGGGAATAGCACGCCGGCGTTGGAGCAGGGGCGGCGGCGGCGGCGACACGCGTCGACGGCGGTGCTCCGGCGGGCTTGGGGCGGTCTGGTCTGGTCGGTGAGCTTCAGTGGCGCGTGGGGAAGCTGCTCAGGGGCTTGGCTTGGGCGGAGGAGGTCGGAGTCGAGCTGTCCACGGCGAGCAGGGGCGGCGGCGGCGGTGACAGCGCGGGCGGCGGCGCTCCGGTGGTCCTGGGCGGTGTTGGCCGGGTCGGCGAGCTTCAGGGTGGTGATGTAGTGGTGGCTGGCGCTTCAGTTTGGGCAGGGGGCGGCTGTGGAGGGCTGTCCACGGGCGGGCGGTGCTCGGCGGCGGCAATGGAGGCGGCGAGGTGCTCTGGCTGCTGTGGCTCGCGCGGGCGGCCGGGGGTGCGGCTTTTATAGGGGCAGGAGGGGGTGGAGGTGCCTGGGCGACGCGCGGGGCGGAGGCACGACACGGCGTGCCACTGGCCACGGCGGGCGGCAGCAGGACGCCGGCGCGGCGTGCGGCGGGCGGGCGCGAGCGACTGGCGGCCGAGGATTTGGCGTGGGCGCGAGGAGATAGCACGGCGCGTGGATTGGGGAAGCAGCTGCTGCAGCGGCTCGGGCGGAGGACAGGCGCAGCGACGGGCGGGGCGCGGGAGTCGGGGCGGCACGGCGCGTCGCGGCGGTTGGGCGCGGCGGGCGGCGAGGCGGGGCGCGGCACGGCGTGCGCACGCGCGGGCGCGTACTGGGCAGCGCGGCGGTGGGGAGGGGGCAAAGCCGTGCATGGGGGAGAGGCGCGGCGGCCACTGGCCTGGCACCTCGCGCCGGTCAGGCGTCGCCGGCCACCTGGCGGCGCTGTCGGGCGGGGAGGGGAGAGAGAGGGGCCTAAACGCGAGAATTCGAAAAGTTTCAGGGGGCTGGGTGCAAACAGGGCATTTTCTCCTTTTTCTAATTTGAATTTCAAAAACTTTTGAACATGAAAGTTGTTCAGAATAAAAAGTTCTACAAGTTTGGTTTCAGGCAACATCTCATTTGGCTTATGGTTTGAACGTTAATTTAAATATTCAAAAGTATTCAAATGTGCCCAAATTCAATTTGAATTTCAACTTAACTCATTCTAATTCTTTTCACCCTTTTATTAGTTGGTTAAGCATAGGGTTAGGCTAATGACATTGATTTTAGAAATGTAATTTACCAGGGTTGTCACAGGGATGGACCGAGGCGGCCTACCGACGGTGGCACAGTGCCGGCGGTGGGGGCGGATGGCGAGGGCGACGGTCCAGCGAGGGAAACGGCGCGGGGAACGGCTGTGTAGCTTCGGGGTGAGGCGGAGAAGGTGGGGGAAGGGTTGTTTTGGGCAATGTGGGGGTGCAGTGGTGCGTCCACGCACGGGTGCTGGCTTGCCAGAGGTGGAGGTTGGGGCAACGAACTGAGGTGCCCCGGGGTGGCTTTTACAGGCGCTGGGGGGAAGGGCGGAGAAGCTGGGCATGACAGAATGGAGGGAGGGGGCACAACCGGGATAGGGTCGCGGCAAGGGCGCGGTTACGCCGGCGCGTCGTGGCTCGCCCGATGGGCATTTTCGGCCGCGTGGCGCGCACGGGCCGGCCGTGGCGGGATACGGGAAAGGGCAAATCGACTGTAGCAAGCTCGGTCGGGGGCTGGTCGGCCCTATTTGGGAGTCGCGCCTTGGCTCAGCTCGCCGGCGCAAGGATTCCCTGCCACGTGGCGGCGCCTCACAGCCGGCGGGGGCAAAAACAGGGGAGTGTAGAGAAGGCAGAGGGAGGAAGAGAGAAAGGACTAAAATTCAAAATGAATTTACTTAAAATTTCAAACAGGAACTTGATTCTTGCGTAGCTGCTTGAGGTGAGCACCAAGTTTTAAGCTTTAATTATTGATAAGAGATATAGCTTCTAGAAGGGAAAAAGAAAAGAAAATAAAGAGATGAAGCCTCACGTAACAATATGTGAGGGCATGTGAAATATATTTTATGGTCATGACATGCTCATGTACGTGTGCTATCACGAATTGAAGTACATTGGTCTGGAAACTGGCCCGCCCCTGTCAGTGTCCATGCAAATACACCAGAGCTTAAAATCCAACCTCCTAGAGATATTATTGTTCAACATATAGAATCTGGACTCCTCAATCACTTGCGGATAGAGATAGGAATCTTGCTACATGAGTTTGGTTTTAACAAAATACAGGCTGGCCTCGTTGAAGATAAAGATAAGCACGTTTGTTAGAGATAGAGTTCCTTTCAGTTTAAACAAACCTGGATATTGCTTGGCCGAGGGTCAAAGTGCTGGCCTCCCCCTGCCTATATAAACCAGCCAAGACCCCTAGCTGAGGAACGCACATACGCTGCAGGAGGGAGGCAAGCCAGGCACACGCACGCACGCTGCACCTGGAAGCCACGCCATCGACGAGGAGTCCTGCACGTCCAGACGCCGCTGCAAGCTGCAACTCGCCGTCGTCAACGAAGGAAGCAAGTGCTGCGCCAACGAGCTGCAGCCACCGACGCCAACAAGCAAGCAGCAATCTGCAACACACGCCAACTGACGGCTCCATCGCCAACACTCGTCCCACCGCCAAGCCGTTCAGCCTCAACACGATGTTGACCTTCCCTGCGGCTATGACTCTTGGTGAGCGACCCTAAGAAAAATATGTAAACTTTTTTCCATCTATGGCGGCGCTACGATGTTTGACGGCTATATTCAGATTGCATAGCGACGGTGTCCTCGGAAGGAAATGCTACGGCTCGTATGACCAATTTCCCCGAGGTGACACGGCTATATTCAGATTGCATAGCGACGGTGTCCTCGGAAGGAAATGGCTACGGCTCGTACGACCGATTTTTCCGAGGTGACATGGCTATATTCAGATTGCATAGCGACGGTGTCCTCGGAAGGAAACGGCTACGGCTCGTACGACCGATTTTCCCGAGGTGACACGGCTATATTCAGATTGCATAGCGACGGTGTCCTCGGAAGGAAACGGCTACGGCTCGTACGACCGATTTTTCCGAGGTGACACGGCTATATTCAGATTGCATAGCGACGGTGTCCTCGGAAGGAAACGGCTACGGCTTGTACGACCAATTTCCCCGAGGTGACACGGCTATATTCAGATTGCATAGCGATGGTGTCCTCGGAAGAAAACGGCTACGGCTTGTACGACCGATTTCACCGAGGTGACACGGCTATATTCACATTGCATAGCGATGGTGTCCTCGGAAGGAAACGACTACGGCTCGTATGACCGATTTCCCCGAGGTGACACAGCTATATTTAGATTGCATAGCGATGGCGTCCTCGGAAGGAAACGGCAACGGCTCGTACGACCAATTTCCCCGAGGTGACACGGCTATAATTATTTCCCTGAGGTGACACGGCTATAATTATTCCATGAAGGGCAAGACTATCTTTGTGCTCTGAGCTATTTTCTCGTTGACGAGGAACAACAGAAGATTGCTAGATGTACGACTTGTCCCGTTACACAGCAGCGAGAAAAGTAAAAAAGAATACTTGCGCTTGACATCAATGCAAGACGTACAGAGAAGTTAATTGAGCTCCAGCCGAGCGGCACCTCCACGCATACTGAGCGTTTGCACTCTGATTATTTTGGCCAAGGCCTGAAACTACCTGAGAAGAGTTCAGCTCAAATAAGTAAAAGAAAAGAGAATTTGAGATGCCGGAAGGCTATTCAAATGAATTCATCTTGCGAGCATCGTCCAAGTATGATACTAACACCGCGATTGCGGTAGAGTTCTGTACTAGTACCGACGAGGTCAGACGAATCTTTTGGCTAAGTGCCGACGAGGTGAGATCACGATTCCATCGACACATTCCAAATAACGGGATTGGATACTATTTTGCCGGGTACCGACAAGGCGAAGGCAACACACATGTTCATGTTGAATGAAGTTGGGCTATATGACTAGGCACCAACGAGGTGAAAGTCACCCCTTCATTAATATTTTCCGTTTACTACCAATGTGGCGACAGTACTGTCGTGACCGGATTTCGGCGAAAACAAAGCCACCCGTATCTCACGCGTGCTTCACGCATGTTATTTCCGCGCCATATATTGCATATGGACGACGAGCAGATGATTTGATAACGACCATAAAAGCGCGCTTAATCGGAGGTATTCCGTAGAATCGCTCTACAGATGTAATTAACCGGACGAGCCTATTAGGCCCCGGAAATCAGCGAACTACGCAATCTCTACGAGTCATACCCCTCCTTAAGCATCGACGCAGAAGATAGAAGAAGACGAGCTGTCGCGAGTCATGTATTCATGAATTTTGTAAAAGATCGAAATTAATGAAATATAAGTTCTCCCAAATGTGCGCATGTGTTCCGTATGTGCAATCTATTATTTCCCTCGTCCTCGTTTTTGTTTTCGCGAACAAAATGGCACGTCCGGTGGGACCTGATTCTCCTCCCATCTTCGCTGCGCTCTAATGGTCGTCATTGAAAACCTCATTGCTCGCTCGACTCGTCATCTGTTGGATGAAGCTTGCTCGCCAAAAAAAAAAGGGCCGTGAGCCTCTTGTCGCTTGATGGCTGAACTCGAATCACATAAAAGAGCCTAGCCGCCAATTATGTTGTGTTGTGCATGCTCGTTCAGGAAAAAAAAAGTGTTATGAAGTTCCGACTGTCATAGATGGAATTTACGAGGAAGACTACAAGGCTAAAAAATAGCCTGACGTGCAGTGCTCGTTGCTGAAGATTTTCTGCTCGACACAATTTTGGCGACCAAACAATAGGACATCACACTTGCATGGTTAAAAAAAAACGGGAGGGGGGGGGGGGGGGGGGGGGGGGGGGGCTAATGGCCCAAGCGTGCGGAGGTATAACCAGAAAAGAAAAGATGGGATTAGTGAATGCCCTATGAGCTGTAAAATGAAAAGGATGTGCGCTGCAATATACCTGCACACGGCCAGGAAAAAAAATGCCGAGATTGAACTCGCATGTTTTTGGCTTAAAAAGAAGAGTTGCATAACACGCAAGTTTACCATCAGTTTTTTGTAAATGCATTATCTATTAATATGGTGAACTAATCGAAGGATTCCCTCTTGTAGGTGAGTCCTTCACCATCACCACCAAGGAAGCTATGAAGTTCTCTCCAGCTTCGTGCCTGATTCAGTTCGGCACCATGGCGCCGGTGGCGATCTTCGAATACGGAGATAAGACATACTACCATACAACACAAGATCCCGCCCAAACTCAAGCTGTGGAGTCAAAGAAGGCGCGAAAGCGCGCAGCCGCTAAGGCTAGAAAGGCTAGGAGGGCCGCTGTCACGGAGGCCCATGAACTGCTGAAGACACCGGAGATGCTTCTGGTCGCTAGTCCAAACAAGGCGCACTCGCCAAAGGCTGCACAGCCGGCTAAAGCTAAAGTGTTGGAGGCGCTTAATGATGCCGCTTACCAGCTATCCTGGTCAGTCTCTAAAGCCCGATCAAGGAACAATGAAAATGCTCTCCGGAATTATCGGAGAAAAAGAAGTCAAGTGAAGAAACTTCATGCTGAGCTAAGTGCTCGTGTTTCTCAAAACACATCACTTGAAAAGGAAAAGATAGATTCTGAATATTCAGATCCTATTACTGAGCCTTATGTGCTATCCGTTAAGGTGAAGAGCCTTGTTAGGAAATCAATAATGAATGAGTTTTGGACTCGCACCTTAAAACGTGCAGCCAAGTTCCCTGGGTGCAGCCAAGTTCCCTGGGTGCAGCCAAGCTGCCCGCACCAAAAGTAATTTAGTCCACCCTTCGGTGATCGTCTCCGTGTGTCATACGATAGTGGATGACAAACAGGAAGAGAACAAATTTGCTAGACTACCAAACGAGATTCCAGCACCTCATGCAAATCAACTACAACAATAATTCCAGCAGCTGCAAGCTCAGATGAGGCAGCTAGAGAAGCAATTGCAAGGTCGCGAACCGACTACACACGCTGGGGGTATGCCAAGATCTACTTCCCCCAAGCGTAACTCTTATGTAACCAAGCCGTCTGCGCGGGCTAGGGGTAGTTTTGATTACCAAGGCCCCAATCATTATAGTCATGCTCCACAATCATCGCGCCGAGTTAGCAATAGACATCATGTTGCTAGCTATCGGCCTCAGCATAATCGACAGACCCTAGCGCTGCGGAGGAACTCTCCCATGCGTCCGTCTCAACATTCAAGACAAGGTCCCTTACCAGCTCGCTGGAATTCTTGGTCACGCCAAGAATGGCGGCCGAGACCTTTGAGACAAGAACAATGCCAAGAAGGGCACAAAACAGAGCATAATGCTCCACGTCTTGCTGTCGCAGAGCAACACGCATCGCAAGTTGAGCAGCGCCCGAGGATGGCATCTTCCCATGATGTGTCCTCCTTGAACCCTCAAGTTAATTCGTCACTCCTGCTGACTCCGGCAATTCCGCCAAGAGCTCCACGTCAACCCTCCGCAAATCAACGCAAGTGTGAAAATCGTAGAAGGAATCGACGTGCCATGTATGAAGAGCTCCAAGAGCTTGTACTTGGTAGCGTGCACGTTCGGGTTCATCCCGACGGGCAGGTTCACCCATTCTATGATAAGATCACATTACGCTTCTCTCCAAACTTGATGCAAAATGAGAGGTACCAATATCTCGTGGACCGCCTTGTGCCAAGGCCACGACAGCCACAAGAAGTTACTAGGCTAAATGCGCCTAGAGAAGGAAATCGAGTACCCCAACACCCTAACATGGAAAGGGTAGAAGCGGCAAAAGTCCCCATAGTTAATCCCACGAGGGACTCAGTGAAAATGAAGTCGACATCACCCATTCCAATGGAGGAAGGTGAAAGGAACGTTGCTCAAGAATTGACCATTTCACAGATGACTGAGCCATCAAACAAGTCCGCCACCCAAGCGGGAGATGGACTCAATGCTATGGCAGAAACGAGCTCTGATTCACATTCAGAAGCTAACCTTAATAACAATGACGTTGCCATGTGTAGTGCTTTGACAGTGCATTCAGAACATGAGGAAAACCCAAATTGGGTGCCTCCACCAATAACTCACGATTTCTCTTATCCCTCAGATGAAGAGATTGTTCCTAATCCTAAGGCGGACTTTCCTGAGGGTCTCTTCCCAAAATTTGGAAAAGTACGCAGCTGGCTCAAGGGATCCAGAAATAAAGGACCTGGGGGTATGTCATCATCCTCGACGGCCCCTTGTTTCCCAATTACTTCTACGTCCGCAAAAGGGGAAATATCGCCCCGTTCATATGCCAACTTGGAGTCTCGACTCCCGCAGAATCCAACCGACTTGCAAAAAGTTGCACAGCGCCCCGGCACTAGTACTCGTTTGAAGAAAATCGCTTCCAAAAAGATGAAAGGCACTTCAACTCAAGTTGAAGGAGACCTCGAAGATGTCGAAACAGATGGGGAATCTAGCTCATCGCTATAAGAACATATCAGTTCTCCTCGTTACTCTGATCTTGCTCATTCCGTAGCCTCGGAAGATGAGAGCGAAGATTATAGCCAAAATATTGCACCGGCTAATGTGGCTACTGATCAAATTCAAAACTCAAGCAATCCACAAGACCCTCAAAATACTCAAGTGCCCCTGGAGCAACAAATGATCTGAGCAAAAAACCACTTGATGATCCACCATACGGAATGCCCCTGAGTTTCTTGGCAACCAATACTGGGGCATCAGGGACAAAGGATCCTCAATTGGAGGAAAGGTTGCGCGTGCAACAAGAGCAAATAAACCAATTGTCTTCAAAGTTTGATCAACTCTTTGATCTCTTGACTGGAGCAGGACGTGGTATTCCCCAAACTCCACTCAGACCAAATGATGATCCACAAATAGCTGAGCTACAGGCTGCCGGGCTTGTTCGTAAATCAGGCGATACACCAAGGCCTCCTCCTCAAATACGTCTCACTGTGCCAGAAGCGGCTAATGTCATACCTCCACCAAACGCGCTAAAAGATTGTCACAGCGTGATTGAGGATATGATTAATAGAAAGATGAAACAAATGAGTTCTGATCAAGCTACACAAACATCTGATAGTGAGCTTGACAAACCCTATGAATCTTGGCATGACTTAGTGCCATTCCCAGCTGGATGGCACCCACCAAAGTTCCGCCAATTTGATGGGACTGGTGATGCAAAAGAACACTTTGTGTACTTCAAGGCGATGTGTGGAGATACTGCTCGAACAGCCTCTCTTCTGTTGCGACAATTCTCAGGATCCTTGACCGGTGCTGCCTTTCATTCGTACAGCCGCTTGCCTGTTGGCTCTATACCTGATTGGAAAACCATGAAGGAATTGTTTAAGGCACACTTTGTGTCCATGAAGAAAGACTTCTCAGTGGTCGAGCTAGCGCAAGTTAAACAAAAGCGAGATGAAATGATTGACGACTTCATAGTTCGTTTCCGCAACAGCTGTGTAAGACTTGCAAGAGAGATAGACGCCGAAGACGCAATTGACATGTGCGTCCATGGCATGCAACAGCACTGGTCGTTTGAGGTATCTCGCCGCCAACCAAAGACCTTCAGTGCCCTGAGCGCCACAGTAGCGCCAACCAAGCTAGAGTTTGAGAAATCTCCTCAGATTATGGAACTCTATAAAAATGCTGGCACCTTTGACAATGCCAAACGATTCAATACAAATGCCAAGCCCTACAACAATGATGGTTAACAGAAGGTGATAGAAGCTAATACCGCAAGAGTTGGTTCCGCAACTCCTCAAAATAACGTGCCTGTATTAGGCATGAGAAATGAAGGTACAGACGGAGGTCACGACCCTCTATTCAAGATCTTCTCAAAAAGAAATACATTTTCCGTCGAGGGGTGGTGGAAGCCTTCTTCCGACAAGTTGTGGATCACAACTACATTATTCTCCCTGAGCCCAAGAGGACAGGACAAGTCAGAATGACAGATAATCCTATATACTGCCCTTACCACCGATATGTTGGGCATGTGATTGAAGATTGTGTTGCCTTTAAAGAATGGTTGCAAAGAGCCATTGATGAAAAAAGATTAGCTATCCCGCCTGATGCCGTTAATTGTGATTTTCACGCGGTGAACATGGTGACTGTGAGGTCAAGCACTTTACATGAAAACAATGAAGAAAGTTGGGTTCCACTAGCACAAGTGGAACGCCAATTCTCAAGTCTAGGGCTTGAACAAGAAAGACCCGTGCTGGATTCTAAACCTTGGTGAACTGTAAGGCATCATAAAGTTCCAGCAACAAGTACCCATGGACAAGACACATATCCTCGAGTAACTCATTCTGTAAATACAACCCTGGGCAGGGGGCATGATTCGAGTTGTCGTCGTATGCCACCTAGATTTGTGCCCAAGTCAGAAGGGAATGAGGCATTCCCTCAACGGGGTCAGTTTCTTCCTACTCTAGCACAGTTCATGCCCCACAACTGGGGGGTACCAATCTGAATGTGCAGATGAAAATCAGCAAGATATGGAAAAGAAAGAGGTACAAGAACCTCAGGATAATCTTGCCTCGTGTAATGTAATCCTTAACTATAAAGATAATACCAGCACAGACTCAAACGAGGCACTTACGCCCCTCGAGCGAGAAAGACTTCAAGCTGAAGTGACTTCAGAAGATTCTGAGCTACCGGAAGCTAACATGAATCTACAAACGGGAAAGGTTTTGCCCAATCTTCCAAAACCTCCACCAAGAAAAGGTAGCAAGGAATGCACTCCTTCTGCGGGTGATCTCGCCGCTCAACCAGATAAGCAAGAAGTACCTGCCGCGGGTGAACAAGATCCCCGCAAAATTGATTATAATGTGGTTTCACACTTGAAATGCATCCCAACATTGTTGAGTGTTTATGATGCATTGCTGCTAGTTCCTGAACTCCGCCACGCTCTCATTAAAGCACTACAAGTGCCAAAAGTATAGAAGTCACTATGGCGAAACATCAACTCCTATGGAATTCTTGTGAGACCAACGAAATTACCTTCACAAATGAGGATAAATTAGTGGATGATGATAATCATAATCATCCACTTTATATTGAAGGAAACATAGGAGCGGCTTATTTGCGTCGTGTCCTCATTGACCCAGGCTCTGCAGTGAATATTTTACTAGTACGAAGCCTTACACGGGCGGGGTATGCTTCGGATGATCTTGAAGCAACTGAGGTGGTGATCTACGGATTCAATAACCATGGCACAACAGCCTTAGGTTATATCACTCTAAAGATTCAGATGTCCACCTTTAGCTTCAAAGTGAGATTTTTTGTCATTGAAGCAAATACATCATATTCCACTCTCTTAGGTAGACCATGGATACATAAGTACCAAGTAGTCCCCTCGACACTCCACCAATGTCTGAAGTTCCTTGATAATAAAGGAGTGCAACATCGAATAGCGGCCAATGTTGCCCCGTACACCAGACATGAGTCAAATCATGCTGACGCCAAATTCTAATTCTCGAATGGACAAGCAAGTAACCTATAGGGGAGGGTCACACCAGCTGCTGATATACTCACGCCTCGTTCGGTTACATCATCAGAAGCAGATGCTTTCCTTACTCCTCATTCCAACAGGAGAACTCAAAGGAAAAATGGGCAAACAAAAAGACAGGGAAAGTTCTCGGCGACTGTCCTGCATAATAGTTCAAGCAAACAAAGTGCTGAGCCACCCGTTGGTGCCTCAAGTACTACCCCAGTGCTGGGCTCAGGATGTTCTTCCACGCTTCTCCTCTTGAGGTCGGTAATAGATCCCCAAGTAATGCTCAGAGATGGGACAAAAAATCCTTTGATCTTAACAACAACAACATCTGATGATCTAACAAATCAAAATTCTGTAGGCGCTCGAGGAGCTCCTAAGCTTCTCACATCCAAAGATGATCAGCCTCCTCCTCTGATGCTACGAACGAATAACAGTATGGAGGGAGGAAGCGCAACTCTACTGCAAGGGTCGGTGCGAAGAAGAGTGGCGGAAATAGAAGATTTACGGGAGGCTGTATTCAAACCCCCATCAATGTATATATCAGTGGCGACACCGTTGGAAGTATGGCTGGTCCCCGACCAAGAAAGTTATAAATCTCTGACAATTTTCTACAAATCTCCACAGGTATTACCTTTTGATTCCATCATTAGGTTACCTCCGCCAAGTTTTAATGCAGAAGTGGCTTTTACTACCATAAAGGTTGAACCAAGAATGCCTCGCCTACTTGAAAAATCTGGGATTAATCTCCTAAGAAATTGCAGGCTACCATCACCACCCCCTCTTTGTGAAGAGTGGTGGGAGGAAGGAGAAAAGATTGTGAGGAAGAATGGGAAGAAAAAGAGTAAACCCCGGCCAAAATACGGCTTAGGGTTTATCCCCTCCGATTCCTCTGAAAGCGAAGATGACGAACGCGACGACCCACGACGAGTGATGTGTCGTATGACGTCCGTTGTCTCAAACCAAAGTGATACAGATGAGCCAGTTTCTAATGAGGAAGATGGTAACCCATATCCTACTACACATCGTCCACGCTCCTTCTTTGTTGCCGCTAATGCCCGACACGGTATGAGAGATGATCAATACCTTTTGTCGCAAAATTGTGAAGCTTTGAATGTGAGCCAGGATGAATTGCTTGACGCTGCTCCTGCGTCACAACAATTGGAAGATGGTGGCCAGCTCACGACTGATGAGCTTGTTGAGATTAATCTAGGGACGGA
Organism: Panicum miliaceum; assembly: GCA_032594955.1. Taxonomy (NCBI): domain Eukaryota; kingdom Viridiplantae; phylum Streptophyta; class Magnoliopsida; order Poales; family Poaceae; genus Panicum; species Panicum miliaceum. The sequence goes on along the minus strand of CM064063.1, from coordinate 23,723,728 downwards.
TGAAGATCCGTGTCCCACCTTTGTTAGCGCACCCTTACACTTGAAGATCGAGAGAGTTACCGAACTTTCTTAATGGAATTCCAGGACTGTTTTGGATGGACATATAAGGAGATGCCCGGGCTTGACCCTCACGCAGCTACACACAAACTCGCCATTGATCCTCGGTATCGGCCGATAAAGCAGCTACCACGGCGTTTTCGCCCAAAGTTACAAGATGATATTATTGCTGAGGTTGACAAGTTGATTGCTGCTGGCTTCATAAAACAGGTGCAATATCCTCGTTGGCTAGCTAACATTGTCCCCGTCATGAAGAAAAATGGACAAGTACGTGTTTGTGTCGATTTTCGTGACTTAAACTGTGCCTGTCCTAAGGATGACTTCCCGATTCCCATTACTGAGATGGTTGTGGATGCCACTACTGGCTACGGTGCCTTGTCCTTTATGGACGGGTCATCAGGCTATAATCAAATCAAGATGGATCTAGTGGATGCGACAGATACTGCATTCCGAACACCGAAAGGAAACTTCTACTACACAGTTATGCCAATCGGGCTTAAAAATGCTGGTGCCACATATCAGCGAGCAATGACAGTGGTCCTTGATGACCTCATTCACAAGACGGTTGAATGCTATATCGATGATGTGGTGGTAAAGAGCAAAGATCGACAAAATCACCAGGATGACCTCTGTTTTGTCTTCAATAGGCTACGGAAGCATCAGTTAAAAATGAATCCGCTCAAGTGTGCCTTCGGTATACAGTCAGGTGTGTTCTTAGGCTTCATTGTTCACCATCGAGGCATTGAAATTGAGCCTAAGAAAATTAAGGCTATATTCAAAATGCCACCTCCTAAAAATTTGAAGGATCTCAAATCTTTACAGGGACACTTGGCGTATATACGTCGCGTCATATCTAACCTGTCGGGACACACTCAGCTGTTCACTAGGTTGATGAAAAAGGGTGTGCCGTTCCATTGTGATGGGCAGTGCCAAAATGCGCTTGATAGCCTTAAGAAGTATTTAATTAATCCCCCTATTTTAGCGGCTCCCGTAAAAGGATGCCCTCTGATTCTTTATATTGCTACACAGCCTTCCTCAGTGGGCGCGCTTCTCGCACAACATAATGATGAAGGAAAGGATGTGGCCGGCTATTATATAAGCCGCACGTTGGCCGGCACGGAACACAATTATTTTCCCATAGAAAAGTTGTGTTTGGCCCTCGTATTTGCACTGAAAAAGCTGCGACACTACATGTTGGCGTATCCTATTGAGCTAATTGCACGAGCAGATCGCATAAGGTACGTGTTAAATCAACCGGCCCTAATGGGATGCCTTGGTAAATGGGCTGTATTTATGATGGAATTTGATATCACTTATGTTCCTCAAAAAGCAGTAAAGGGTCAAGCCTTAGCTGACTTTCTTGCGGCACATCCTGTACCAGATGATTCAACGCTTGTGGTTGACTTGCCCGACGAGGAGGTGTTTGCCATCGATGTTGAGTTACCGTGGGAGTTACACTTTGATGGAGCTTCTCGTACCAAGACAGATCCTGATGGAACACCAAGGAGAAGAGCCGGAGCTGGACTGGTGTTCAAAACGCCGAAAGGCGAAACAATTTATGACTCCTTTTCCCTCCTCAAGGAGGAGTGTTCAAATAATGAAGCTGAATACAAGGCCCTCATATTTGGCCTCCTACTTGCACTTTCTATGGATATTCGGAATTTGCAAGCATACGGAGATTCCCAGCTTGTTGTTCGTCACATCAATGGCATATATGAGGTACGTAAGCCTGAACTGGTGCCATATTACGCGGCTGCCCGTCGGCTCATGGAGAAGTTTCATATTATCGAAATTTCGCATATTACAAGGGGTAAAAATGCCTCAACTGATGCTTTGGCCAAACTTGCAGCAGCGCTTGTGCTCCCAGATGGAGAGCCCGCTCAGGTAAGAATTGAAGAAAGATGGCTTCTCCCTGCTATCTTGGAGCTCATCCCGGAGGAGTATGAAGTTAACCAAGTCATGGTTATGACCGCTGATGAGGACGATTGGCGTAAACCCTTCATTGATTATTTTAACCATGGAACTCTGCCAGATGATTCTGTTGAAAGATGGAGGATGCAACAACGGCTTCCGCCATACATCTACAAGGCTGGGACCTTATATCGGCGGTCTTTTGGCCAAGAGATTCTACTATGATGTGTTTCTAGAAAAGAAGCTGATCAAATACTGCACGAAATGCACCACGAGGTATGTGGTGGACATCAAAGCAGTGCTAAGATGTACCATAGCATCAGATTGGCTGGATATTTTTGGCGAGGCATCATGGTTGATTGTCTTAAGATTGCAAAGTCTTGTCATAATTGCCAAGTTCATGGTGATTTCAAGCATCTACCACCAGTTCCGCTTCACCCGACGATCCCTTCATGGCCATTCGACGCCTGGGGAATCGATGTTATTGGTTCTATTGAGCCGGCCTCGTCTAGGGGGCACCACTTCATCCTCGCCGCGACTGACTACTTTTCCAAGTGGGCGGAAGCCATACCACTACGAGAAGTAAAGATGGACAATGTCATCAACTTTCTAGAACGACATATCATATACCGTTTTGGAGTCCCGCACCGCATTACCTCCGACAATGCTAAGGCATTCACATCTAACAAAATGCAGAGATTCATTGCAAAGTATAATATCACGTGGAATTATTCCACAGGATACTATCCACAAGCCAATGGGCTAGCTGAAGCCTTCAATAAGACCCTTGGGAAAATACTTAAAAAGATGGTCACAAAGCATAAAAGAGATTGGCATGATCGTCTCTTCGAGGCCTTATGGGCATACCATGTCACCACTCGAACTCCAACTCAAGCCACACCATACTCTCTTGTCTACAGGAGTGAGGCAGTTTTGCCAGTTGAAGTGCAACTCCCATCATTGAGGGTAGCTATACGTGATGAACTCACAAATGACGAGCAGATTCGGCTACGCTTCTAGGAGCTGGACGCTTTGGAAGAAAGGCGTCTTTGTGCAGTACAAAACTTAGAGCTCTACCGCCAGAACATGGTAAGAGCTTATGACAAGCTGGTCAAGCAACGAGTTTTCCGAAAAGGTGAACTTGTTCTTGTTCTCCGACGTCCTATTGTCGTTACACACAGGACAAAAGGGAAATTTGAACCAAAGTGGGAAGGGTCATTTGTTATCGAGCAAGTCTATGACGGTGGCGCATATCAATTGATAGATCATCAAGGTCTTCATCCCATGCCTCCTATCAATGTTAGGTATCTGAAAAAATATTCAGGTACCTAAAGATCGAGCGATTCTCTCTCATTGTTGCTTTTATCTAGCTTTCGTTGAGCATCTTTTCTTTAATGATAGAAAAGGTGTTCTAAACTGAATGGACATACACGTCCAATATCAAAAGGCTTCTCCTATTTATGTCATCAAGCTCAATCCTTCATTGGCTGCCACCGGGGGTTGTGTCCCTGGACAGGGAAAAGTCCCAATTGGCATAACTTGTGGTAAAGTGACCTCAACACATAGCACATGGTTCGCACCAATAAGGGATAAAGCGGGTGGTTGAACTTCGACTTATGCTGACTCTGAAAGCCGTGGATTCATCATGCCCCCTACTTTTGTCCAAACTAAGGGGAATGCCAAACCTCTAGGGAGACTATAGGCAAAAGAGCATGAAAGGGCTACCTGACTTGACAAAAGTCCGAGTTAAGTGTGAAGCCGCATGCCACCCTACGAGGTAACAACAAGGGCCGAAAGAAAATAAATAAGCCTGCGAGGATTTAATATGTACACAAAGGTGAAGAACTACCCCCTGAATTCTATGAATGCAAATATCAAGTATCCAAATGAAACCAAGAAGAATATGGGGTCACCAAAGAAGTGACCCTAACGTGTTACAAGTGAAGGAGGGGGGTAGCTCTTCACCATCCTCGGCAAAAGTAATGGCAAAAGAAACACTCCTTGGTCAATCATCCTAAAACCAGCTCCAAAATTTTTAGCCTTGTCCAACATTCTCCACTGGGCAAATACAGGAGGCATGAAGGGTGCGTCCGAAGGGAAGGCTGCAAAGAGTTCTTGTGACCTGTAGCGGTCCTGATGAAGTGCAATCTTATTTAACATTTTCAGCACGAGGAAACCTTACTACAAGTGGGTCATTTCGTCGACCTAGCAATAGGGCGAAACACTCCTTCTGCAGCACCACTGCGGGATGCTTTATAGCTTGGTGATCCAAGGAAGGCCAACATTTAAAAAAAATAAAATAAAAGGGGTTTGTTTCAACACTCCTTCATGTTGTTCTCAACTGTGCCCAATACTTGGAAAGCATTAATACTTTCCCTGATGATGAAAAATGTGCCTTATACCCACAAGGTTATCTTTGTTGCAATGCATCTATGGGTTTTCGGATGCATGCATTAATGTTCGAAGCAGTGAAGCAACCCAACGCGGTGATTGCGGAACTTGTGAAGCGCTTCAAGATGGGTGGCTGACATCGTCAAACGACCGCATCAATCTTGGTGATATGACACTTTCCATTAGCTGACACCAATGCACTCGGTCGTGATGGAACGGAGGTGGTTATCCTCTATTGTTACTAAGGATGCGGCATGATATTCGCCCAACCCTGAACCAGTATATCAATTTTATTAAAGTGGTATGATTTTACACCACAATTTGCATCTGCTTATTGTTTATGGTGGCATGTGTTTTCGCTCCATCTATTTTATTGCTGATTCATGATGCGGCATGGTGTTCGTCATGTTATGTTTTCAATTCAAAGAAGTACAAACCATAACCTTGATTTAGTTCCAAAAATAATATTGCAAATTAAATGTTTCCCCGAGTCAAGCCTCTGCTGCTGCGCGCAAATCCTAGCTGCTTCGCGCATAGACATGACTCGGCGGGGGGTATTTGTTTGATGATAACGAATATATAATGAGATATAGGAAAAGAAAATATATGATGAGATGTATTATTACATAAATTATGGTTGAGCCCATGACATGTGGGCCCCACTTCTTCATGTTTCTAGAAGAGCTAGTCTTAATTCTTGCGTAGCTGCTTGAGGTGAGCACCAAGTCTTTAATTATTGATAAGAGATATAGCTTCTAGAAGGGAAAAAGAAAAGAAAATAAAGAGATGAAGCCTCACGTAACAATATGTGAGGGCATGTGAAATATATTTTATGGTCATGACATGCTCATGTACGTGTGCTATCACGAATTGAAGTACATTGGTCTGGAAACTGGCCCGCCCCTGTCAGTGTTCATGCAAATACACCAGAGCTTAAAATCCAACCTCCTAGAGATATTATTGTTCAACATATAGAATCTGGACTCCTCAATCACTTGCGGATAGAGATAGGAATCTTGCTACATGAGTTTGGTTTTAACAAAATACAGGCTGGCCTCGTTGAAGATAAAGATAAGCACGTTTGTTAGAGATAGAGTTCCTTTCAGTTTAAACAAACCTGGATATTGCTTGGCCGAGGGTCAAAGTGCTGGCCTCCCCCTGCCTATATAAACCAGCCAAGACCCCTGGCTGAGGAACGCACATACGCTGCAGGAGGGAGGCAAGCCAGGCACACGCACGCACGCTGCACCTGGAAGCCACGCCATCGACGAGGAGTCCTGCACGTCCAGACGCCGCTGCAAGCTGCAACTCGCCGTCGTCAACGAAGGAAGCAAGTGCTGCGCCAACGAGCTGCAGCCACCGACGCCAACAAGCAAGCAGCAATCTGCAACACACGCCAACTGACGGCTCCATCGCCAACACTCGTCCCACCGCCAAGCCGTTCAGCCTCAACACGATGTTGACCTTCCCTGCGGCTATGACTCTTGGTGAGCGACCCTAAGAAAAATATGTAAACTTTTTTCCATCTATGGCGGCGCTACGATGTTTGACGGCTATATTTAGATTGCATAGCGACGGTGTCCTCGGAAGGAAACGCTACGGCTCGTATGACCAATTTTCCCGAGGTGACACGGCTATGTTCAGATTGCATAGTGACGGTGTCCTCGGAAGGAAATGGCTACGGCTCGTACGACCGATTTTTCCGAGGTGACATGGCTATATTCAGATTGCATAGCGACGGTGTCCTCGGAAGAAAACGGCTACGGCTCGTACGACCGATTTCCCCGAGGTGACACGGCTATATTCAGATTGCATAGCGACGGTGTCCTCGGAAGGAAACGGCTACGGCTCGTACGACCGATTTTTCCGAGGTGACACGGCTATATTCAGATTGCATAGCGACGGTGTCCTCGGAAGGAAACGACTACGGCTCGTACGACCGATTTCCCCGAGGTGACACGGCTATATTCAGATTGCATAGCGATGGTGTCCTCGGAAGAAAACGGCTACGGCTTGTACGACCGATTTCCCCGAGGTGACACGGCTATATTCACATTGCATAGCGATGGTGTCCTCGGAAGGAAACGACTACGGCTCGTACGACCGATTTCCCCGAGGTGACACAGCTATATTCAGATTGCATAGCGATGGTGTCCTCGGAAGGAAACGGCTACGGCTCATACGACCAATTTCCCCGAAGTGACACGGCTATAATTATTCCATGAAGGGCAAGACTATCTTTGGGCTCTGAGCTATTTTCTCGTTGATGAGGAACAACAGAAGATTGCTAGATGTACGACTTGTCCCGTTACACAGCAGTGGGAAAAGTAAAAAAGAATACTTGCGCTTGACATCAATGCAAGACGTATAGAGAAGTTAATTGAGCTCCAGCCGAGCGGCACCTCCACGCATACTGAGCGTTTGCTCTCTGATTATTTTGGCCAAGGCCTGAAACTACCTGAGAAGAGTTCAGCTGAAATAAGTAAAAGAAAAGAGAATTTGAGATGCCGGAAGGCTATTCAAATGAATTCATCTTGCGAGCATCGTCCAAGCATGATACTAACACTGCGATTGCGGTAGAGTTCTTTTGGCTAAGTGCCAACGAGGCGAGGTCACGATTCTTTTGGCTAAGTGCCAACGAGGCGAGGTCACGATTCCATCGACACATCCCAAATAACATCCCAAATAACAGGATTGGATACTATTTTGCTGGGTACCGATAAGGCAAAGGCAACACACATGTCCATGTTGAATGAAGTTGGGCTATATGACTAGGCACCAACGAGGCGAAAGTCACCCCTTCATCAACGTTTTCCGTTTACTACCGATGTGATGACAGTACTATCGTGACCAGGTTTCGGCGAAAACAAAGCCACCCGTATCTCACGCGTGCTTCACGCACGTTATTTCCGCGCCATATATTGCATATGGACGACGAGGAGATGATTTGATAACGATCATAAAAGTGCAGCTTAATCTGAGGTGTTCCGTAGAATCGCTCTACGGATGTAATTAACCGGACGCGCCTAATAGGCCCTAAGAATCAGCGAACCACGCAATCTCTACAAGTTAGACCTCTCCTTAAGCATCGACGCAGAAGGCAGAAGAAGACGAGTTGTCGCGAGTCATGTGTTCATGAATTTTGTAAAAGATCAAAATTAATGAAATTTATGTTCTCACAAATGTGTGCGCATGTGTTCCGTATGTGCAATCTATTATTTCCCTCATCCTCGTTTTTGTTTTCGTGAACAATTAGCAAGTCACCACACACACATACACTCTCTCTCTCTCTCTGTAGTAAGCCGAACAACTAAATATATATATGAAGTGTTATTGCCTCTATTGCACAGTTCGGACTCAACCTGCATCGATTCCAACTCGGATTTGACAACAAATTGGCACTCAGATTTAGCCAAACGAGAGATGAATAGGCTAATCAAATTCAAGTCGGTCTCGGCCAACACGCGCTTAACAGATTCCAAGTCAAACTTGACAGCCAAAGTGTATTCTGATTCGGCCAAAATAGTGATTAAAAAGGTAGCGTACGTGATCAAACATGACAAGAACTTGAAACTCTAAAGGACTACAACTAAGACCAGCAACTCGACACAACCGATGCAACCGAAAACTCAACAAGCCCTGACTAAGCAGTAGTAGTAAAGGCTCAAAAGGGTCTATAAGGATTGCGGTGGGGGGGGGGGGATTCTACTATTTTTGGCTTTTTTTGGACTGTAGGAAATTAAAAATAGCGAAGGATTGGAAGTCTCTCACCGAACAACCTTGCTCTGATTACCAACTGATGTGATCCCGCTAGGGTTTGTTCCTAGTCTTTCGATGAGAGGCGTGGGATAACTTGATTGATGGTGGAGACGACGTTCGCGGCCCGACTACAACCTTCCAAGGACGCTGCGCCTTAGCAACCGATACACCACCTCCGATGGCTGCCGCGATCTTGTGGACCGCGACACCCTCGACACTAGGTCACTCGTCCTGCAAGCAATTGAAGAACTAGCAAGAACAAGTAGAACAACTACTATCATACGAGATGTAATTGAAGGTCTCAAACTGAATCTCAAATATGGTGGGGTTCCGAAAACAAGTGGACGGCCGGCTGGATCAGCACGCGCGCCTACAAGGAAGTAGCAAAACCTAAACTTGCATCTAACAAAAACCCCAAGTGTTCTTGGCGGCGATTAAGGGTTATAAGGAAGTGGCAGAACGACCACAAGGTTGCTGGGGTCCTATCCCAGCCCTAGGACGCGTACGAATTGGACTCAACTTGATACGCGGCCCGTTGGGCCAAAATAGGGTGACACAGCACCGCAGGCTGAAAAGGACTCTGTAGTAGATCGACGATTGCGGTTGACTCCGAAGAGATATGGAGGTGATTCTGGATTCGTGGGAAAGTATATTTGATAAGATTTCCAGGAAGTACTTGAACGCCCAAAACAAAGTCCGGATAAATTCATGGCGGCCGTCACAAGTTGTGTCTATCCTGCAGTCCGAATCCAGCCTGCGCAATGCCTCTCCCCTTTTGATCCACTCCATTATTCCTGAGTAAAACAAGAGTGCACGTGTCTCCATTGTCTAAATATGATGAACTTGAGCTTAAGAGTGAACTTACTTATGGGTAAGTTGACGAGCACGAGCACGAGTAATAGGACCAAGTGGTGTTGGCGAAGTAGATGCTGGTGTAGGTGTGGATGTATCGTTGGTGGTGATGTCCTCATCACTTCTGGAGCGTGGACCAGAACCAAAAGAACGCCTTGTTTCGATGTTGTATGAAGGAGATATCAGCGTTTCCATTCATGGTGGTCGGCGGAGTGCGATGAGTGCGTCATTACAGAATTTAAGGGTCGATTGTGCATAAAAGTAAGTTTTGATATAAAGTAATGTGCTGGAAGTCAGTTGATAATATTCATTAGTTAGATAGTGTGACAACCCTGGTAATTAAAATTCTGAAATCAAATGTCATTAGCCTAACTCTATGTGTTAAACCAACTAATGAGAGGGTGGAAAGAATTTAAAACGGGTTCAGTTGGAATTCAAATTAAATTTGGGCACATTTGGACACAATTGAAACTTTTAAAATAACTTTAAAACCATAAGCCAAATGAAATTTTGCCTGAAACCAAAGTTGTAGAACTTTTTGTTTTGAACAACTTTCGTGTTCAAAAGTTTTTGAAATTCAAATCAGAAAGAGGAGAAAACGCCCTGTTTGCACCCAGCCCCCTGAACTTTTTCGAATTCTTGCATTTTGGTCCCTGGCGTCTTCCCCCTCTGCTGCCGCGCCGCGCGCACGCGCCCGCCCGCCGCGCGCCAGGTGGCCGGCGTCGCCTGACCGGCGCGGAGCGCCAGGCCAGTGGCCGTCGCACCACCCCGCCACGGCCGGCTTTCCCCCGCCCCGACGCCGCGCCGCCCAGTCCCCGCCCGCGCGTGCGCTGCCGCGCCCAGGCCGCCGCCCGCTCGCCCAGTGGCCGCGCTCCGCCGTGCCGCCCCGGCCCCCGCGCCCCACCAGTCGCCGCGCCAGCCCTCCGCCCGGGCCGCTGCAGCAGCTGCTCCCCACTCCACGCCCGGCACTATCTCGCCGCGCCCACGCCACAATCGCGGCCGCCCAGTCACCGCGCCCGCTCCCCGCACGCCGCGCCGGCGTTCTGCCGCCGCCCGCCGCGCCCAGTGCACGCTGCTGCCGTGCCCCGCCCCGCGCGTCACCCAGGCATCCCCACGCACCCTCCTGTCCCTACAAAACCGCCACCCCCGACCGCCCGCGCGAAGCCCCGCCACCAGAACGCCTCGCCGCGCCATCGCCGCCGCCGAGCACCACCCGCCCGTGGGCAGCCCTCCACAGCCGCCCCCTGCCCAAACCGAGCACCCAGCCACCACTACATCACCCCACCGCAGCTCACCGACCCACCCAACGCCACCCAAAGCCACCGGAGCACCGCCGCCCGCGCTACCGTCGCCGCCGCCGCCCCTGCTCGCCGTGGACAGCACGACCCCGGCCCCCTCCGTCCAAGCCGAGCCCCGGAGTAGCTTCCCCACGCACCAGTGAAGCTCACCGACCGGACCACGCCGCCCCAAGCCCGCCGGAGCACCGCCGTCGACGCGAGCCGCGCCGCCGCCGCCCCTGCTCCAACGACGGCGAGCCTTTCCCGGCCGTCCCCCACCTGGACAACACCCCCACAAGGTAGCCCTCGCGCCCCTGAACCTTCCCCGACCCCCGCCCCTCGCCGCCGGTGAGCCCCCTCGCCGGAATTTCGGCCGGCCGCCGCACCCGAGCCGCCGAGGACCCAATTGCAAGGATTTAAATCTTTAGAAGGGTCTGAGCGTAAGATTCAAGGACCTAGTTGTAAAAGAAAATTTCAAACCTAGATTCAAATTCAGTGAACTTGTAAAATTCGTATAAAATCGTAGAAAATTCAGAAAAATGCAAACTCAACTGTTCTGGAATCCTCAGAACAAACTCTACCACTTTTGTTACAAAAATTTTCTCAGAATCTCGAAATATTTCGCTCTACATTAAATAGAAGCTTTAATAGACATATTTTATACCCATTGATCTAGAGCAATGCTGACCCTGAATTTTGGGCCGTGAATTAGTTGCTGGATGATTAGGACTGTGTAAAAAGATCAGACCCAAATTCCATCTCTAGCTCTGCTGTTTGTTAAACTTAGTTTTAATTCATGTATAAAAGGAATGTTTTATCCCTGTAGTTAGGTGGTGAGTCACCCCTTGAAATTTTTCCTATGCTAATGTATTGGTAACTAGAAGCCACAGAAAAATTAGGAGAATTTTTATCTCACAGTAACCTATTTATTTGATTTATGTGCTAATAACATACATTAAATCAAGAAAATAGTACCTTAGTTTGGAAAATCCCCAAATTATTACTGGGAGTTACACTGTGGTAGAGGTTGCTGTGTAAAAAGTTTCATGGACAAAAACCCTGTGTAGGGCCCTGTAAAAATGAATCTTTGAAAAGCCTAGGTGTAGAATGTTATATTTTCTATGATCTAAATACTGCATGATAAATCCTACAAAAATTACAGTAGCTTCTGCATGCTTAAGTGAAAGCTCTGTAAAAATCTTAGACTCATTTGTTACACCAGTTGTTCTGTACAAAAAGAACAAGTGTCTAACAGCAACAATGAAATCTATTTTTCGGAATTAATCTGTTACATAAAATTGGCTGAAAATTTTACAGTAAGCACACCTTTCCTTGATGTGCCTAAATCCAAAATTTCATGACCAGAAATTATCCCTTGTAGTAATGACTCTCAAATCGTCATCAAGTGCTATTTCCACGACTTAAAATGTGCACTCATGTAGAATCGACGACTCTCGCCGACGGAACCTACGAGCTGGTGCCCGCGTCCGAGAGTGAACAACGCGAAGCTCAAGCAAATCTAACTGAAGCTTTTGAAGACCCGAGCCCAAGTTCGGAAGATCCCCAAGCGAACTGCGAAGGCAAGCCCCGGAGCATAACCCATTCTTTCCGAAATGATGCAACTCTTTACTCCTTGCTTGTGCATTAAGTTTATAGGAGTTGGATGAAAACTTAGTTGCATGATGTCAGGAACCCTTGTTTGAAAACTAGATGTAAGGTTCGTTAGAATGCTGTGCTAATAGGACTCCGGTAAAAGTCGAGTGATTTCCTGTCACTCGCGAGAAAATAGGAGTTGAATGACTACTACACGCTGCAATCATAAGGACACGGACGGGTTATGTAACGATGGTTACGATTGAGGCCCGTCTGTCTAGTGAAAAATGCTAAGGCCGCAGGGTGTGGTAGTGATGGTTAAGTCTTTGAACGTACTAAACACATGCCGAGATTATGGGAATCGGTAAGCTTAAGTACCTGATTGGCCCGGCAAGGGGACGGCATCCTACCCTTTGAACTTCGGTCCCATGTGCATATGGCGAGTGCAGAGAGTGGTCACGACCCGGCGCCGAACCGTGGCGTGGGGCTCTTGTACTCTCGGAGGGTAGCCCCGATCCACGACCCGGAAAGAAAGGGGAAAAGTTGCACGTGTGACTCTAGGGAGTAACCACGTGACGTGTGTTTGGGTTTCCCTTGCAAGGTTAAGAAATTCGATTCGAATCGTCCGTTTCTCACGGCTATTGAGACTGCTTAACCATTTTTACCCACAGAGTAAGAAGAGGAACAATGATAATGAATGAACTGGTTGGATGGAAAACTTAATGTTTCACCATGTATGCATTAGATAGCTGCTTACCTAGACTGGCCAACGAAACTAGAATCTTGAGCTAAAAGTTGAAAGTAAGGACCCACTTGTAGATGCTTTTCGGCAAAACAAACCCCTGAGCCAAAAAGCCTGGCATGTCTAGAGTCGGTGGAGTAGTTCCCACCACTCGGGTAAGTCTTGCTGAGTATTAGTATACTCAGTCTTGTTTGTGACTCGATTTCAGGTGAACCCTTTGAAGACATGATTGCTAGCTTGACTTGGCCCTGCACCCTTCCCCCTGGTTGGTCGGTGGAATGGGATGCGCCCCCGTCCAACGGAGATAAGGCCGAGTGATGTCTCGTACGGGCTTCATCGAGACATCCTGTATCGTCGAGTAGTTTCCGTTGTTTATTTCCGCTGCAATTTAACTCTGAAGAACTTATTTATGTTAATTAAAGTACTTGTTTTCTAAACTCAGGACTAGGTCTGTAATATTGACTTATGCAAATGATGTAATATTTGCTGGAATGTGGTATTCTCTGGGCTCATCGTCGCATGAGCATTTTGTATGTACGGCGCTCGATCCGTTCACCGTGGTTGTATCGGGAGGTTATACCCGACAGACCAGTGGATTACTCCGTTTGAAGTGTAAGGTTAACCGAGGATGCCTTAATGGTGATGGTTAATACACTTGAGCCGGATTAATTCAGGTGGTTCTGCCACAGCTGGTATCAGAGCCGTAGCTGGTGCCACAGCTGGCAACAGCGGACACCAGAGCCGAAATACATACGCCAGAGAATGCTACAAGCCTTAAAAACTCATTTTACTAAAACTTGACTAGAAGGTTGTGTTGCGAAATACGTTGGTACGTTAAGGATGGTGCCTAGTTCGTAAAGCCCTAAGGGATTATGGGAAAGTTACTAGGTGGCTATCTAACTTCTATATATATTATCAACTGACTTCCAGCACATTACTTTCTGTCAAAACTTACTTTCATGTACAACCGACCTTAAATTCTGTAACGACGCACTCATCGCTAAGGTAAGAAGGTAAGGATCCTCAGCCAACTGAGAGAGCTTGGCCTTCCTGTCGGTGATGCGAACCGAACGCTGCCCTCAAGCAGTGGCTTACTTGAGGTGCTGCCAATATGCCAACTGTTAGTTGAACATATTGGGAGTAGAATGTTTGGCGCAGGGTATGGCGATCGCTGTTCATACCCCCGTCTTATGACGGTACCCCCGTGAATACGCTATCTCGATAGCGTATGTTAACGTCGTCTGTACGGCGGAAATTGTACAGATATCGTTTCTATAAGTAAACGGTAATGAATACGGACGCTTTCATGAGTGCTGGCATGAAAGGTTCATGAAATATATATATGCTTTGTCAATCTTCTGCAGGTACACTAACCGCGATTACGATAAGTTAGGGGACGAATAGAAAGACTCGACTAGCTATTATAGGAGAGCAGTATTGTGTAAGCCACCGAAACTATCTTCGTAAGACCAAAGCTATTTGGCAATTGTTTTATTTGTGAGGACGAATAGGACGTGCATGCATCATGACCATATATATCTGAAATTGAAAATGCGTTGTATGAGAGTGGTAAGGTTCTTGCGTATCTAAGCATGGTTTGCATAAGGACTATCTAGCGAATCTGTCCCGAATCTGCCATGACCGGAAAGAGAGATTTATTGGCCAAAGAAAATGACCATTTCTGATAAAGTTCATGTTGAAGAAATTGTTCCAAATTTTGTGTTCTATCTTCTGTTCAAAAATCAAAAATTCTGAACTCATGGATAGTAAGAAATAACAGAAACCACGGAATGTCAGAATTCTGTCCAGAATAAGCACTTCTGCCTCTTAAATTTTTAGGCCCCCCCTTCCTACAGTTTTATGCAAAAGAGTACAACACAAAACTTGTTCCAAATTTACCCCAGTAGCTGCTGTTAAAATTTGGTAAATTTTGGCTGGGTAGATTTCCCCTGGTGCACGAAATATTGGCCCCCTGTTCACTGAAAATTTCTGGGTAGACAGAGAAGTGAGACCTTAAGGAAACAGCCATCTTAGAGCCTAATCCAGCCAAAGTGTTGAATAGAAAAGTGGTGCACAAATACCTTAGGAATGCTCTGGTAAAAGTTGAGAATTTTTGGACCAGAACTGTTGAAGTTATAGGCCAGATACTATAACTCGTTCTGCTGAAAAACAGCCAAAACAGGGAAGCAAAGAGTGAATCGTTTGACCATCTTATCCGTCGATTTAGCATCTTGGCTGAATATCAAAGTTGTACATCCCTAAATTCCCTATCCACTGCCAAAATATGAGGAACTTGGATGAACCTACCAGGTGTTATAAGATTCTTACGGCAGACAGTTTTTATGCATGTGATTCCATCCATGACCTTTTGGAAGTCTACTATTCCGCGTTAGATCTTTTTGAGTCATGGAAGCAACATGGATCACGTTGCTAATGAAGAACCTTCGCCTTTTCAGATGGTTGGAGCAACCCGTGGTAACCCGGATGGTTTTGGTGCTAGCGCAAGTGGATCACCACCACAGCCACAGCCACCACCTGGTTTAGTGGAAGCAATGGCCGCTCAAACCGAGTTGCTCCGCCAGCTCGTGCAAGGACAGCACCAGCAGCGGGGTGGGCACAGTGCTCCCCAACCCCAAGCTGCAGGATACACGGATTTCCTAGGGACCCAGCCTCCCTTGTTCCATAAGACAGAGGAACCCTTGGACGCCGACGCTTGGATTCGCACCATCGAATCCAAGTTCACACTACTTGTGGCCCCATGCTCGGAGGCCAACAAAGCTCGCTTTGCCGCGCAACAGCTTCGCGGTACGGCTCGTCTATGGTGGGACCACTATTTTGCTATGCTCCCCGTTGATCACATTGTCACCTGGGATGAATTCAAGACTGCGTTTCGGGCGCACCATATTCCCGAAGGTCTCATAGAAAGAAAGCTAAATGAGTTTTTAGCTCTCACTCAGGGTAACCGCACTGTACTTCAGTATGCTCAAGCCTTCAACAACCTGTGCCAATACGCTGGCTATCACGCAGACACAGATGCCAAGAAGCGTGATCGTTTCCGTAGAGGTCTGAGTACTAAACTCAAGGAACGATTGAATCTTGTCAAAGCCGATACATATAACGAGCTAGTCAACATGGCCATCACTCAAGAGGACTGTATTGAGGCTCATCGTGCTGAAAAGAAGAGAAAGGCACTAGCTGGACCCTCGGGTGCTCAGCCACCGAGGTATCGCTTGGTGCGAAATGCTGCGCCTACAGCTCCATCGAAGGCCCCTCAGCCAGGGCGTTGGATTATCAGGCCCCCGCAGCAGCCAGGCATGGTACGACCCCCGATGCCTCCACAGAATGGTCCGAGGCCCACTCTGCAACAGCCTCTTCGACCCAGCCCCGCGAATCGTTGTTTCAAATGCGGGAGTTCCGGTCATTTCGCTCGCGAATGCCCTCAACCCAGGCTGCCAAATCAGGGCCAGGACTCTAACCAGAACAATGAGAACAAAGGCAAGAAGCAGACCCTCCAGGTCAAACAAGGACGGATCAACTTCACCACCCTTGCAGAACTTTCTGAAGGAGCACCTGTAATGACGGGTACATTCTCCATCCATAACAAGCCTGCAGTCATATTGTTTGATTCTGGTGCGTCACATAGTTTCATTAGTGCAAAGTTTGGTGCAAAAGTAGGCTTGAATGTTTGCCACACCAAAGGGTCGTATATGATATCAACACCAGGTGGAAAAATTGCTTCCAACCAAATAATAAGGCTGGTACCGATAAAGTTGGGAAGTAGAGTCATCAACACAGACCTGGTTCTTTTACCCCTTGACGGCATGGATATTATTTTGGGAATGAACTGGATGACTAGGCATGGAGTCACACTGGACCTTTCTTCCCGAGCCGTTGAGATAAATTCACCTAGTCACGGAGCCACTACCCTTTACCTACCATTCCTGGATTGCACGAATTCCTGTGCTTACATGATGGAAGGACTTAAGCTAGAGGATATTCCAGTGGTAAACGAGTATGCCGATGTTTTCCCGGATGACTTACCAGGAATGCCCCCGGATAGGGATGTTGAGTTCGTTATTGAGCTACAACCAGGCACTGCACCTATATCCAAGAGACCATATAGGATGCCCCCTAAAGAATTGGCCGAGTTGAAACTTCAACTCCAGGAACTACTGGACAAAGGTTTTATTCGCCCTAGCGCGTCACCTTGGGGATGTCCAGCCCTATTCGTAAAGAAGAAGGATGACAGTTTAAGGTTATGTGTGGACTACCGACCTCTCAATGCGGTAACTGTTAAAAACAAATACCCCCTTCCCCGTATCGATGTACTCTTCGATCAATTAGCTGGAGCCAGAGTCTTCTCAAAGATCGATCTTCGTTCGGGATACCATCAAATCAAGATTCGCCCGTGCGATATTCCTAAGACTGCCTTCTCCACACGATATGGACTATATGAGTTTTTGGTCATGTCCTTTGGACTCACCAATGCCCCTGCCTACTTCATGTATCTCATGAATTCGGTATTCATGCCCGAACTTGACAAATTCGTCGTAGTGTTCATCGACGACATCCTTATCTATTCCAAGGATGAGGAAGAGCATGCCAAGCACCTTCGCATTGTTCTTCAGCGACTCAGAGACCATCAGCTCTATGCTAAGTTTTCTAAGTGTGAGTTTTGGTTGGATACTGTAAAGTTCTTAGGTCACACGATCTCCAGCGAAGGCATAGCTGTTGACCCCAGCAAGGTACAAGAGGTGATGGATTGGAAACCCCCTACCTCTGTTCATCAGATTCGCAGTTTTCTCGGCTTAGCCGGTTACTACCGTCGCTTCATCCTGGATTTCTCTCGAATTGCTAAGCCCATGACCGAACTGTTAAAGAAGGAAGTAAAGTTCGTATGGAATGAGAAGTGTGAAGAAGCCTTCCACACTCTCAGAGAGCATCTGACTACTGCACCTGTGTTAGCTCAACCCGATAATACCAAGTCATTCGATGTGTATTGTGACGCATCAGGTACTGGTCTAGGATGTGTGCTTATGCAAGAGAATCGAGTGATTGCATATGCCTCACGAGCCCTTCGGCCCCACGAACAGAATTATCCCACGCATGACCTTGAGCTTGCAGCCGTCATTCACGCTCTGAAGATATGGAGACACTATCTCATGGGTACACAGTGCAATATCTACACGGATCATAAGAGCCTCAAGTACATCTTCACACAAGCCGATCTGAATATGAGACAACGAAGATGGCTAGAATTAATCAAAGATTATGACCTGGAAGTGCACTATCACCCCGGTAAGGCTAATATAGTCGCGGATGCACTAAGCCGCAAGTCCCATTGCCATTGCTTATCCATGGAGTCCTACCATGAGACATTATGCGCAGACATGAGGAAGCTTAACTTGGAAATAGTTTCCCAAGGCACTCTAGATCACATCTCAGTTGAGCCCACTCTTCACGACCAAATCGTTATGGCACAACTACATGACGAAGGAATTAAGATCATCAAACAAAAACTCTCTCTAGGTGAGGAGAAGTACAAATGTTTCCGCCAGGACCATAAGGGAGTTCTATGGTTCGAAGGTCGTATAGTCGTTCCGAAGAATCGTGAACTCCGCAAGCAAATTCTTGATGAGGCACACCTCTCCAAATTCTCTATCCACCCCGGTAGTAGCAAAATGTATCAGGACCTAAGGCAAAACTTCTGGTGGACTAGAATGAAAAGGGAAATTGCTACGTATGTCTCGGAATGTGACAAGTGCCAGAGAGTAAAAGCTAGCCACTTAAAGGTAGCCGGTACACTTCAACCGTTACCTATACCATCATGGAAATGGGAAGACATAAGTATGGACTTCATCGTTGGACTACCAAACACGTCCCAGAGACATGATTCCATATGGGTTATCGTTGATAGACTCACAAAGACGGCACATTTTCTTCCGGTACACACCACCTATTCTACCAAGAAATATGCCGAGATTTACCTCGATCGTATTGTTTGCCTGCATGGAATACCTAAGACAATTATCTCCGATCGTGGTCCTCAGTTTGTAGCACGCTTTTGGGAACAACTGCAAACGTCTCTTGGCACTAAGCTGATTCGCAGCTCAGCATACCACCCTCAGACCGATGGACAAACGGAAAGAGTAAACCAAATTCTGGAAGACATGCTGAGAGCCTGTGTCATTCACTATGACAAGAATTGGGACAAATGTCTACCCCTAGCAGAGTTCTCGTACAACAACAGCTATCAAACGAGTTTGAAAATGGCACCATTTGAGGCCCTGTACGGACGAAGGTGTCGAACTCCTTTGAGCTGGTCACAAACCGGAGAACGTAAAATAATTGGACCCGACCTGGTAATCGAGGCAGAGGAAAAAGTAAAGGTAATACAAGCAAATCTTAGAGCCGCACAAGCTCGACAAAAGAGCTATTCTGACAAAAGGAGAAAGCCTCTAAAGTTCGAAGTTGGCGATCATGTCTATCTTCGAGTTTCACCAACCAAAGGAGTGCGAAGATTTGGAATCAAAGGCAAACTAGCTCCCCGTTATATTGGTCCTTACGAAATCATTGAGAGCTGTGGACCCGTAGCCTACAAATTACGACTGCCCCCTCAGCTCACGGCCACCCATGATGTCTTCCACGTATCTCAACTCAAGAAGTGTATTCGAGTCCCTACCGAGATTGTGGAACAACAAGAAATATTGTTAGAACCCGACCTCTCGTATGTCGAACACCCAGTTAAGATTTTGGATCAAAAAGAAAGAGAGACCAGGAGGAAAGTGATTAGAATGTATAAAATACAATGGAATCGCCACACGGAAGAAGAAGCCACCTGGGAAACGGAGAGCTACCTGAACCAACATTTTCCTGGGTTTCTTATCTCAACCACTGGTATGTGCACCCACGCCCACACTAAGAATTACCGAATCTCGGGGCGAGATTCTCGTTAAGGGGGGAAGGCTGTGACAACCCTGGTAATTAAAATTCTGAAATCAAATGTCATTAGCCTAACTCTATGTGTTAAACCAACTAATGAGAGGGTGGAAAGAATTTAAAACGGGTTCAGTTGGAATTCAAATTAAATTTGGGCACATTTGGACACAATTGAAACTTTTAAAATAACTTTAAAACCATAAGCCAAATGAAATTTTGCCTGAAACCAAAGTTGTAGAACTTTTTGTTTTGAACAACTTTCGTGTTCAAAAGTTTTTGAAATTCAAATCAGAAAGAGGAGAAAACGCCCTGTTTGCACCCAGCCCCCTGAACTTTTTCGAATTCTTGCATTTTGGTCCCTGGCGTCTTCCCCCTCTGCTGCCGCGCCGCGCGCACGCGCCCGCCCGCCGCGCGCCAGGTGGCCGGCGTCGCCTGACCGGCGCGGAGCGCCAGGCCAGTGGCCGTCGCACCACCCCGCCACGGCCGGCTTTCCCCCGCCCCGACGCCGCGCCGCCCAGTCCCCGCCCGCGCGTGCGCTGCCGCGCCCAGGCCGCCGCCCGCTCGCCCAGTGGCCGCGCTCCGCCGTGCCGCCCCGGCCCCCGCGCCCCACCAGTCGCCGCGCCAGCCCTCCGCCCGGGCCGCTGCAGCAGCTGCTCCCCACTCCACGCCCGGCACTATCTCGCCGCGCCCACGCCACAATCGCGGCCGCCCAGTCACCGCGCCCGCTCCCCGCACGCCGCGCCGGCGTTCTGCCGCCGCCCGCCGCGCCCAGTGCACGCTGCTGCCGTGCCCCGCCCCGCGCGTCACCCAGGCATCCCCACGCACCCTCCTGTCCCTACAAAACCGCCACCCCGACCGCCCGCGCGAAGCCCCGCCACCAGAACGCCTCGCCGCGCCATCGCCGCCGCCGAGCACCACCCGCCCGTGGGCAGCCCTCCACAGCCGCCCCCTGCCCAAACCGAGCACCCAGCCACCACTACATCACCCCACCGCAGCTCACCGACCCACCCAACGCCACCCAAAGCCACCGGAGCACCGCCGCCCGCGCTACCGTCGCCGCCGCCGCCCCTGCTCGCCGTGGACAGCACGACCCCGGCCCCCTCCGTCCAAGCCGAGCCCCGGAGTAGCTTCCCCACGCACCAGTGAAGCTCACCGACCGGACCACGCCGCCCCAAGCCCGCCGGAGCACCGCCGTCGACGCGAGCCGCGCCGCCGCCGCCCCTGCTCCAACGACGGCGAGCCTTTCCCGGCCGTCCCCCACCTGGACAACACCCCCACAAGGTAGCCCTCGCGCCCCTGAACCTTCCCCGACCCCCGCCCCTCGCCGCCGGTGAGCCCCCTCGCCGGAATTTCGGCCGGCCGCCGCACCCGAGCCGCCGAGGACCCAATTGCAAGGATTTAAATCTTTAGAAGGGTCTGAGCGTAAGATTCAAGGACCTAGTTGTAAAAGAAAATTTCAAACCTAGATTCAAATTCAGTGAACTTGTAAAATTCGTATAAAATCGTAGAAAATTCAGAAAAATGCAAACTCAACTGTTCTGGAATCCTCAGAACAAACTCTACCACTTTTGTTACAAAAATTTTCTCAGAATCTCGAAATATTTCGCTCTACATTAAATAGAAGCTTTAATAGACATATTTTATACCCATTGATCTAGAGCAATGCTGACCCTGAATTTTGGGCAGTGAATTAGTTGCTGGATGATTAGGACTGTGTAAAAAGATCAGACCCAAATTCCATCTCTAGCTCTGCTGTTTGTTAAACTTAGTTTTAATTCATGTATAAAAGGAATGTTTTATCCCTGTAGTTAGGTGGTGAGTCACCCCTTGAAATTTTTCCTATGCTAATGTATTGGTAACTAGAAGCCATAGAAAAATTAGGAGAATTTTTATCTCACAGTAACCTATTTATTTGATTTATGTGCTAATAACATACATTAAATCAAGAAAATAGTACCTTAGTTTGGAAAATCCCCAAATTATTACTGGGAGTTACACTGTGGTAGAGGTTGCTGTGTAAAAAGTTTCATGGACAAAAACCCTGTGTAGGGCCCTGTAAAAATGAATCTTTGAAAAGCCTAGGTGTAGAATGTTATATTTTCTATGATCTAAATACTGCATGATAAATCCTACAAAAATTACAGTAGCTTCTGCATGCTTAAGTGAAAGCTCTGTAAAAATCTTAGACTCATTTGTTACACCAGTTGTTCTGTACAAAAAGAACAAGTGTCTAACAGCAACAATGAAATCTATTTTTCGGAATTAATCTGTTACATAAAATTGGCTGAAAATTTTACAGTAAGCACACCTTTCCTTGATGTGCCTAAATCCAAAATTTCATGACCAGAAATTATCCCTTGTAGTAATGACTCTCAAATCGTCATCAAGTGCTATTTCCACGACTTAAAATGTGCACTCATGTAGAATCGACGACTCTCGCCGACGGAACCTACGAGCTGGTGCCCGCGTCCGAGAGTGAACAACGCGAAGCTCAAGCAAATCTAACTGAAGCTTTTGAAGACCCGAGCCCAAGTTCGGAAGATCCCCAAGCGAACTGCGAAGGCAAGCCCCGGAGCATAACCCATTCTTTCCGAAATGATGCAACTCTTTACTCCTTGCTTGTGCATTAAGTTTATAGGAGTTGGATGAAAACTTAGTTGCATGATGTCAGGAACCCTTGTTTGAAAACTAGATGTAAGGTTCGTTAGAATGCTGTGCTAATAGGACTCCGGTAAAAGTCGAGTGATTTCCTGTCACTCGCGAGAAAATAGGAGTTGAATGACTACTACACGCTGCAATCATAAGGACACGGACGGGTTATGTAACGATGGTTACGATTGAGGCCCGTCTGTCTAGTGAAAAATGCTAAGGCCGCAGGGTGTGGTAGTGATGGTTAAGTCTTTGAACGTACTAAACACATGCCGAGATTATGGGAATCGGTAAGCTTAAGTACCTGATTGGCCCGGCAAGGGGACGGCATCCTACCCTTTGAACTTCGGTCCCATGTGCATATGGCGAGTGCAGAGAGTGGTCACGACCCGGCGCCGAACCGTGGCGTGGGGCTCTTGTACTCTCGGAGGGTAGCCCCGATCCACGACCCGGAAAGAAAGGGGAAAAGTTGCACGTGTGACTCTAGGGAGTAACCACGTGACGTGTGTTTGGGTTTCCCTTGCAAGGTTAAGAAATTCGATTCGAATCGTCCGTTTCTCACGGCTATTGAGACTGCTTAACCATTTTTACCCACAGAGTAAGAAGAGGAACAATGATAATGAATGAACTGGTTGGATGGAAAACTTAATGTTTCACCATGTATGCATTAGATAGCTGCTTACCTAGACTGGCCAACGAAACTAGAATCTTGAGCTAAAAGTTGAAAGTAAGGACCCACTTGTAGATGCTTTTCGGCAAAACAAACCCCTGAGCCAAAAAGCCTGGCATGTCTAGAGTCGGTGGAGTAGTTCCCACCACTCGGGTAAGTCTTGCTGAGTATTAGTATACTCAGTCTTGTTTGTGACTCGATTTCAGGTGAACCCTTTGAAGACATGATTGCTAGCTTGACTTGGCCCTGCACCCTTCCCCCTGGTTGGTCGGTGGAATGGGATGCGCCCCCGTCCAACGGAGATAAGGCCGAGTGATGTCTCGTACGGGCTTCATCGAGACATCCTGTATCGTCGAGTAGTTTCCGTTGTTTATTTCCGCTGCAATTTAACTCTGAAGAACTTATTTATGTTAATTAAAGTACTTGTTTTCTAAACTCAGGACTAGGTCTGTAATATTGACTTATGCAAATGATGTAATATTTGCTGGAATGTGGTATTCTCTGGGCTCATCGTCGCATGAGCATTTTGTATGTACGGCGCTCGATCCGTTCACCGTGGTTGTATCGGGAGGTTATACCCGACAGACCAGTGGATTACTCCGTTTGAAGTGTAAGGTTAACCGAGGATGCCTTAATGGTGATGGTTAATACACTTGAGCCGGATTAATTCAGGTGGTTCTGCCACAGATAGCCACCAAGTAACTTTCCCATAATCCTTAGGGCTTTACGAACTAGGCACCATCCTTAACGAACCAACGCATTTTCCAAACAAAATTTTTCTGGTCAAGTTTTATGAAAATAAGTTTTGAAGGCTTGTTGCATTCTCTGGCATATGCATTTCAGCTCTGATACCAGCTGTGGCAGAACCTCCTGAATTAATCCGGCTCAAGCGCACTAACCATCACCACAAGGGCAATTAGGGCTAACTCGCACTTCAAACGGAATAATCCACTGGTGTGTCGGGTAACCTCCCGATACAACTACGGTTTTTGCCGATCGAAACCACACATACATGTACTCACGCGAAGGTGAGCCCAGAGGATACAACATTCCACAAATTTTACAACACAGGTTCGTCACAAATTATTATTACAACAGAGTTCAAATTCGTAAAACGAGGTACTTCAGAGTTCAAAATAACTGAGTTCTTCAAAGTTCAAAGCAGCGAAAAAATAATGACAACTACTCGACGATACAGAATGTCTTGATGAAGCCCGTACGAGACATGACTCGGCATTATCACCGTTGGCCGGGGGCGTATCCCATTCCACCGACCAACCAGGAGGAAGGGTACAAGGCCAAGTCAAACTAGCAATCATGTCCTCGAAAGTTTCACCTAAAAACAAGCCACAAGCAAGGCTGAGTATACTAATACTCAGCAAGGCCTACCCGACTAGTGGAATATACTTAGCCGACTCCTAGACATGCAAGGCTTTTGGCTTGAGAGGTTTATTTTGCCGAAAAGCATATACAAGTAGGTCCTTACTTTCAAATTTTAGCTCCAAGTTCTAGATGTCTTTAACCGTTCTAGGTAAGCAACTATCCAACATCAAACATGGTGGAAGAATTAATTTACATCTAACAAGATTAATCATCATCATTGTTCCTCTTCTTACTCTACGTGGTAAAAGGGTCAAGCAGTCTCAATAACCGCGAGAAACGGACGATTCAAATCGAATTTCTTAACCTTGCAAGGGAAACCTAAACACACGTCACGTGGTTACTCCCAGAGTCACACGTGCAAGTTTTCCCTTCAATTCCCGCTTCACGGAACAGGCCCACCCCCCTCGACTACACGTCCCCATGGCCCGGCCATGGCGGCCCATGCACCCACCATTAGCTAGATGTGAACGAATTCAAGACGGTGGGGAGTGTATTCCGGCCTCGGTTCAATCCGGTACTTAAGCTTACCAATTACCATATTCTCGGCATGTGGTTAGTACGTTCAAAGACTTAACCACCACTACCACACACTGCGGCCTTAGCATTTTTCACTAAACAGACGGGGCCTCAATCATCAACATAAACATCGTACCATAGCCCCGTTCGTCGACCTTATGATTGCAGCATGTAGTAAACATTCAACTCCTATATTCTCGTGAGTGACAGGAAATCACTCGACTTTTACCGGCGTCATATTAGCATAGCATTCTATCGAACCTTACATCTAGTGTTCAGAACATGGGTACTTAGGATCACGCAACTAAGTTTTCATTCAACTCCTATAAACTTAATGCACAAGTAAAGTAAAGTAATAGATTGCATAAGTTTAGGAAAATAGGGTTCATGCTCCGGGGCTTGCCTTCTTGGGTAAAGCTAGTTTGGGGCTCGTCCGAACTTGGGCTCGGGTCTTCGAGAGCTTCAATTAGATTTACTTGAGCTTCACGCTGCTCACTCTCGGACGCGGGCACCAGCTTGTACGTTCCGTCGGCGAGAGTAGTCGATTCTATATGAATGCACAAGTGTAAGTTATAGTGATTGTAAATGACGATTATTTTCCTTCATGATAAAGTTGCAGTCTACAAAACATCAATTTTGTTAGGAAGTCACATAGTTAAGATTTCTTTGGGCAATTGTTAATAGAGTATAACTTAACTATTAACTTCATTAAACAAGAAGGGTTGTGTTATAATGGAAACTTAATTTTCGCAGCACAACATGGATTAAACACAACTTCTGGATTAGGTAACTTCTGGTGATAAATTTTTATTTAGAGCACATTATGCAGAGACAAAAGCATTGTAAAAAAATTTCAAGCATTTTCACGCAACAGAAAATTATGAAAAAAGTATTACACAGCCACGGCTAGAGCCTAGTTATTTTTATACAGAACAAACCATTCATGTATTGATGCTAAAAATTTTACAGGGGGTTAATCAATCCACACATGTGTCACTTTAAATTTTTCAGATTTTCCTGTGCAAGATACAAAGCATAATAAATAGGACAAGATACACCTAGTTTAGTAAAGGTTAATTTCTAGAGTATGTTTTACAGGGTTTCTGTGTATGAAACTTTTTATACAGCAATAGTTACTCCAAAGTGTCCTTCAGTAAAATGTTGAACATTTTCCAAGCACAGAAACCAATTATTTGAATTAGTGCAATTTTTCCTACTGCAAAATTATATAAATAGGTTACAGAAAGGAAAATGGTTCTAAACTTTTTTTGTGGTATTTAGGCATTAAAACAATAGCTCTGAAAAAGTTTTGCTACATGAATCACAACATAACAGCAGTTACAAATTAGTTTTATTACTTCATGTCATAAACAAGTTTTATTAAGAAGTTTAGCTAAAGATGGGTACGGGCCCTAGTATTTTGACACTGGCCTACAAATCAAGCAACTAATCTACTGTTAAATGTTCAGGTTTAGACTTTGTCTACAACAGTGGGTACATTTAAAGTCTATTAAAACTTCCATTTAATTTATAGCAAGATTTAGCAAGCACCTGAAGAAATGCATGTAACAAAGGTTGTAGATTTTCATCTAAAGATTCCAGAACAGTTGAGTTTGTATTTTTCCGATTTGTCTACAATTTTACATGAATTTTACTAGTTCACTGATTTTGAATCTAGGGTTAAACTTTCTTTTACAGAGGGGTCCCTGGAAACTTGTGTGCAGACTCTTTTAAGATTTCAATCGATGCAATTGGGTCCTTGGGCGGCGCTGGCACGGCGGCCGGCCAGATTCCGGTGAGGGGGCTCTACGGCGGCGAGGGAAAAAGGGTCGGGGAGATCCAGGAAGGTGAGAGCTACCTTGGGATGGCCTTGGTCGGGGTTGGGGGTGGCCGGAGGTGGCTCGTCAGCGCGGAGCAGAGGGGCGGCGGCGGGGCGGAACGTTGGCGACAGTGCTCCGGCGAGGAGGGGAGAGCGTGCGCTGGTCGATGAGTTTCGTGGCATCGAGGGGAACCCGTTTCGAGGCTTGTCTGGGACGGAGGAGCTTTGGCGTGGGCTGTCCACGGAGCAGCAAGGAGCGGCGGCGGCGCGGGTGGCGCTTTCGGTGCTCCGGCGGTTCTGGGCGACGATGGGTGGGGCAGTGAGCTGCGGTGGGGTGCTGTGGTGGTGGTGGAAGACTCAGCTCTGGCAAGGGGTGGCCGGAGAGGTGAGCTCCACGGTGAGCTGGGCACGACGGCGGTAATGGTGGTGGCGGCGGCGTTCTGGTGTCTGGGCGCGTGAGGAGGGGCTTAGTGCGGCCTTTTGTAGGCAGTAGAGAGGCGGCGGAACTGGGCTGCGAGGCGTGGGCGCGGGTGGCACAACGGGGGCGCGTAACTGGTCGTGATGGGCGGCGAACAGAGCCGGCGCGGCGTGCGGTGGGCGCGGGTAGGGGATTGGGCGCTGAGGATTTGGCGTGTGGAGCGGGAGATCACGCGACGCGCGGATTGGGCGACGAGCTGCAGCACCTGTCTTGCCTGGCGGCGAGCGCGGCGACTGGCGGGACGCGGCGGAGACACGGGCACGATGCGGCTTGTCCATTGGGTGCGGCGGGCGGCGAGCAGAGGCGCACGGCGCTGGCACGCGCGTGGCGTGCGGGCGTGGCCAGGCATTGGCTTGGCGCCTAGCAACGTCAGGCTTCGCCGGCCAAGTGGCCTGCGGCGACTGCGCAGCGGCGGAGGGTCGGGCGAAGCGAGACTCTAGCGAAGCTGAGGGTCGGGCGAGTGAAAGGGTCGGGCGACGCGAGGGTCGGGCGAACGTAGGATCGGGCGACGCGAGGGTCGGGCGAACGTAGGGTCGGGCGAGGCGGAGAAGAAGGGTCTACAGTAAAAATAGAAGTAAAGGTAGGGACTGGTTTGCAATTTAAAGTGTTTCACAAATTTTTGTGTTGTAACTCAAAAATCCTTGAACACGAAAGTTGTTCAAAATGAAAAGTTACACAAGTTTTGTTTCAGGCCAAAGTTCATTTGAGTTCTAGTTTAGAAATTATTTTAAAAACTCAAAAGTATAGTTCGGAGGGTACGTCATTTCTTGGGCAGCACTTTGCATTCTCTCCTAGGCTTCAACTAGACTTTTGTTTATCAAGTCCATAATGATACGCCTATTCAATTTCGTAGCCATGGTAGTATCGATGTGAAAAGTTTTTTTTTAATTTGTTTGGTTAAAGTACATGTACTTATGCACATATACACAACTATTTCCAATTCAAGCAAAACCAATTTATAATTCATTTCATTTAAACTTTTCTTAGTTATTTATGCATGGTGTTAAGCTAATGAGGCTTATTTTGTAATTTAAACACCTGAGGTGTTACAACATTGTTCTCCAGCGTCTTAGAGACCATCAACACTATGCTAAGTTTTCCAAGTGTGAATTCTTGCTGGATAGTGTAAAATTTTTGGGCCACACTATTTCCAGCGAAGGCATAGCCGTTGATCCTAGCAAAGTACTAGAGCTGATGGATTGGAAACGTCCTCTGGCAGAACCACCTGAATTAATCCGGTTCAAGTGCGCTAATCATCACCACAAGGGCAATCGGGGCTAACTCGCACTTCAAACGGAATAATCCACTGGTCTGTCGGGTAACCTCCCGATACAACCACGGTTCTTACGGATCGAAGCCACACATACATGTACTCACACGAAGGTGAGCCTAGAGTATACAACATTCCACATTTTTACACCACGGGGTTCATCATAAATTATCATTACAATAGAGTTCAAATTCGTAAAACAAGGTACTTCGGATTTCGAAATAAATGATTTCTTCAGAGTTCAAGCGGCGGAAAAGATAACGACAACTACTCGACGGTAAAGGAGGTCTCGATGAAGCCTGTACGAGACATCACTCGGCATCATCACCGTTGGCCGGGGGCGTATCCCATTCCACCGACCAACAAGGAGGAAGGGTGTTGACGCCAGATTTTGACACGTATTGAATCGGCGTCAGGAGGAGAAGGTTGGCCGATGAAGCGGATCTGAAAGCTACAGTAAGGAATCGGCCGATCGGGGTAACAGTTAAAAATCGGCCGATTGGTGGCGCAGCCTATGCCAACAGGATAGGATTATTCCAGAAGATCCTAGTCAAAAGCTGGTCAACACGGCATGCCAAGTCGGCCGGAAAGCAATTGAAGAGGTCCTGATTGGATTAGGAAACGGCGGCGGAAGATTCTACGTGAGTCCGGTTCCTTTTTAAAGTTATTATAGATATAGTAGTTTTCCTGTTTTAAATAAGGTTGTAACAAGTCGTAATCGACCAGGAGTCCTAGTTTCAGGGTATAAATAGGAGTCGCTAGGGCTTTGCAAAAAAGAATCAAATCAATCAACAAAACACTTCTACTTTTTACCAGTACTTTACTTTTCAAGTCGGCGACTTCGCCAATATTTTCTTCTTCTACGAGTTCGTACGGATTGGCAGGGCTGCATCAACCTGATCTCCGGCCAATTGGTAGGTTCCGCTTATCGAGTAATATCCGAGCTTTAACTACGGGCGCATCGCTGTGGTTTCGTTTGGATTTATTCACAAGTTATCGATATTTACTGGAATTGCAAGTTTTACCTGTTATTCTAGTATTATCACCAGTTATCCAGCTTGAGATCAGGGTAATCGGCTTCGTCATTATTCTCCCTCGATTCATCGCCATATAGCCGATTAAATCTGTTTCAAGTGTTGCTTCTACAGTAATTGTTTAGATTGCTCCAGCAGTCCTCTTTACAATTACTATACGATCATCGGCTGACCCATAGCCGATCATCTCTACAGCAAATCGGCCGATTTACCGCCGACGCGCTCCTCAGGACAGATCGGAAATCCAGCCGATCGACGTGGCTGGAGTTTAATACTCTATTTCCTTGTCAATCAACAGGTCAGACTGACTGGCACGCCGCGCGAACCGCACCAGGGCGATAACCCGAACAGGAGCTAAGCAGATTCTCCCGGGTCGTGTATCCGACGCTGAAGACCCATCGGCCGATTCCTACCCGGCCGATTTTAGCGCCAACACACTTTTGGCACGCCCGGTGGGACAATCCAAGACCTGATATGTCGAACAACGCAGAAATCTCTGACACCAACATCATTGGGGTCACAGAAGCTGATCTCAAGGACGACCAGAGGGAGGAATTGGCCAAATATCTGGAAGATTATAAGAAGATGTACCTCCAATCGTTCAGTCGTACCAGAAGCGGGGAAGCAGTTAAGAAAGCTGCTATTCCAGCACCTCGCCACATCACCATTGCTGAAGACTCGGGCAAGATGTCAGAGATGATTCAGCAGTCCGTGTATCAAGTGTTCATTGACCAATCCTCGGTGATGAGCAACACGGTGTACAACGCCGTCGTCAACTCTCTGTCCAGCGGAGCCGTTCAAGGTTATCAGGGACCGGCATATGCCCCTCCAACTACCCTGCCGGCCAGAAGCTTACCCTACACATCCCAATCGGCTTCTCAGCCGATATTGACGCAGCGCGAAGGATACAGCTCTCCACCACTTCCGGCGTCTCCAAGATACAGCGGTGCACCATGTCTCCCATCGCGAGCGCCGCTTCAACCCGTTCAAATGGCTTCTGTGCAAACACTACCTACGAGCTCAGTGCCTTGGGGGGCATCAGCCACGACGTATTTACCCGAGCCAGCGAACGGGCATCGCACTTATCCGTTCCAGGTGCCGTACCAATCGGCCGCTCGGCCAACGGTCTCCCAGTACCAGCCGATTTTACCAGAAATGGGCAGGGGGGCATCAGCCATGACGCATTTTCCCGAGCCAGCGAACGGGCATGGCACTTATCCGTTCCAGGTGCCATACCAATCGGCCATCCGGCCGGTGGTCTCTCAGTACCAGCCGATTTTACCAGAAATCGGCAGGGGGGAAAGCACTGTGGAGGCATTCAGAGGCACGGTGCCCGCAACGACGTACGAAGGGGGTGCGGACGCGTTTCGCCAGCAGTTATCGGCCGCTCAGCAAACTTCGCCGATTCATCACCTGGCCGAACCAGCCCTTCAACACGTGCCCGCGCCGCGAACAACTGTTCATCAGCAGCAGGTGGATTGGAGGGCAAGAATAGCAGAAGTAATTCAAGATCAGTTTGGGCTGAAGCCGAAAGTTCAAACTTATACTTACAAGACGCCGTATCCATCGGCCTATGACTCGTTGCCGTTCCCACACCGCTACAAGGTTCCTGATTTCACCAAGTTCTAAGGGACGGATGACACATCCACTGTGGAACACATCAATAGATTCATCATCCAGTGCGGTGAAGCTGCCACACAAGACGCTCTGAGGGTACGGTTATTTTCATCATCTCTATCCGGATCGGCCTTCCACTGGTTCACCACTTTACCGCCAAATTCTATCATCACGTGGGCCGATCTGGAGAAACAATTCCACAAGTACTTCTATGCAGGGGTACACGAGATGAAGATTTCGGATCTAACCAGCCTCAGGCAGAGGAGCGATGAGCCGGTGACAGGGTATATACAGAGGTTCAGAGAAATCAAGAACAATGCTACAGTCTGGCTCTGACCGATGCACAGTTGGCCGATATCGCTTTCCAGGGCCTCTTACCGCAAATCAGAGAGAGATATGCCGCCCAAGAGTTTGAGAGCCTGAGTCAAATCGTCCACCGATTGTCAGGGCAGGAGGTCCGTGTGACAACCCTGGTAATTACATTTCCAAAATCAATGTCATTAGCCTAACTCTATGCTTAAACCAACTAATGAAAGGGTGGAAAGAATTAGAACGAGTTCAGTTGGAATTCAAATTTAATTTGAGCACTTTTGGTTACTTTTGAACTTTTAAATTTAACTTTCAAACCATAAGCCAAATGAGATTTTGCCTGAAACCAAAGTTGTAGAACTTTTTATTTTGAACACTTTTCGTGTTCAAAAGTTTTTGAAATTCAAATCAGAAAGAGGAGAAAACGCCCTGTTAGCACCCAGCCCCTGAAGTTTTCCAAATTCTCGCATCCAGGTCCTCGCGCCCCCCCCCCCCTCTCTCTCCTCCCCGCCCGACCGCCGCGCGCCAGGTGGCCGGCGACGCCTGACCGGCGCGAGGCGCCAGGCCAGTGGCCGCCGCACCACCCCGCCACGGCCGGCTTTGCCCCCCCCCCCCCACACGCCGCGCGGCCCAGCGAGCGACCGCGCCGGCGTTCCGCTGCCGCCCGCCGTGGCCAGTGCGCGCCGTGCCGTGCCTCCGCCCCGCGCGCTGCCCAGGTCCCTCCGCACCCCCTCCGGCCCCTATAAAAGCCCAGCCCGGCCACGCGCGCGAGCCCCAGCACCCAGAACGCCCTCGCCGTCGCCATTGCCGCCGCCGAGCGCCGCTCGCCAGTGGACAGCCCTCCGCCGTCGCCCACCGCCCAAACTAAAGCTTCAGCCACCACTACATCATCCCCCTGAAGCTCGCCGACCCGCCCAACGCCGCCCAGAGCCACCGGAGCGCCGCCGCCCGCGCTGCCGCCGCCGCCGCCGCCCCTGCTCGCCGTGGACAGCACGACCCCGACCTCCTCCGTCCAAGCTGAGCCCCTGAGCAGCTTCCCCGTGCGCCACTGAAGCTCGCCGACCGGACCACACCGCCCCAAGCCCGCCGGAGCCCCGCCGTCGACGCGTGCCGCGCCGCCGCCGCCTCTGCTCCAACGCCGGCGAGCCCTTCCCGGCCGTCCCCCACCTGAACAACACCCCCACAAGGTAGCCCTCGCACCCCTGAACCTTCCCCGACCCTCACCCCTCGCCGCCGGCGAGCCCCTCGCCGGAATTTCGGCCGGCCGCCGTACCCGAGCCGCCCGAGGACCCAATTGCAAGAATTTAAATCTTTAGAAGGGTCTGCGCGTAAGATTCAAGGACCTAGTTGTAAAAGAAAGTTTCAAATCTAGATTCAAATTCAGTGAACTTGTAAAATTCGTATAAAATCGTAGAAAATTCAGAAAAATGCAAACTCAACTGTTCTGGAATCCTTAGAACAAACTCTACCACTTTTGTTACAAAAAGTTTCTCAGAATCTCGACATATTTTGCTTTAATGGACTTATTTTGTACCCACTGTTGTAGAACAATGCTGACCCTAAATTTTGGGCAGTGAGTTAGTTGCTTAATGTTTAGGATTGTGTAAAAAGATCAGGCCCAATTTCCATCTCTAGCTTTACTGTTTATTAAACTTAGTTCCATACCATGTTTAAGTGAAACATTTTATCCCTGCAGTTAGGTGGTGAATCACCCAGTGAAACTTTTTCTATGCTAATATATTGATACCTAGAAGCTAGAGAAAAATTAGGAGACTTTTTATCTCACAGTAACCTACTTATTTGAATTATGTGCTAATAACATACATTAAATCAAGAAAATAGTATCTTAGCTTGGAAAATTCTCAAATTTTTACTAGGAGATACACTGTGGTAGTGGTTGCTGTGTAAAAAGTTCCAGGGACAAAAACCCTGTGTAGGGTCCTGTAAAAATAAATCCTTGAATAACCTAGGTGTGTAATGTCATATTTTCTATGCTCTGGATACTGCATAATAAATACTACAAAAATTACATTGGCTTCTGAATGCTTAAGTGAAAGCTCTGTAAAAATCTTAGACTCAGTTGTTGCACCAATTGTTCTGAACAAAAAGAACAAGGATCTAACAGCAACTATGTAATATATTTTTCATAATTAATCTGTTACATAAAATTGGCTGAAAATTTTACAGTAAGCACATCTTTTCCTGATGTGCCTAAATCCAAAAGTTCATGACCAGAAACTATCCATTGTAGTAATTACTCTTAAATCGTACCAAGTACCATCACCACGACGTAAACGTGTGCATTCATGTAGAATCGACGACTCTCGCCGACGGAACTTACGAGCTGGTGCCCGCGTCCGAGAGTAAGCAGCGTGAAGCTCACGCGAATCTAACTGAAGCTCTTGAAGACCCGAGCCCACGTTCGGAAGAGCTCCAAGCGAACGGCGAAGGCAAGCCCCGGAGCATAACCTATTTCTTTCCTAATTATGCAACTCATTACTCTTTGCTTGTGCATTAAGTTTATAGGAGTTGAATGAAAACTTAGTTGCATGATGTTAGGAACCCTTGCTTGAAAACTAGACGTAAGGTTCGATAGAATGCTGTGCTAATAGGACTCCGGTAAAAGTCGAGTGATTTACTGTCACTCGCGAGAAAATAGGAGTTGAATGACTACTACACGCTGCAATCATAAGGACACGGACGGGTTATGTAACGATGGTTACGATTGAGGCCCGTCTGTCTAGTGAAAAATGCTAAGGCCGCAGGGTGTGGTAGTGATGGTTAAGTCTTTGAACGTACTAAACACATGCCGAGATTATGGGAATCGGTAAGCTTAAGTACCTGATTGGCCCGGCAAGGGGACGGCATCCTACCCTTTGAACTTCGGTCCCATGTGCATATGGCGAGTGCAAAGAGTGGTCACGACCCGGCGCCGAACCGTGGCGTGGGGCTCTTGTACTCTCGGAGGGTAGCCCCGATCCACGACCCGGAAAGAAAGGGGAAAAGTTGCACGTGTGACTCTAGGGAGTAACCACGTGACGTGTGTTTGGGTTTCCCTTGCAAGGTTAAGAAATTCGATTCGAATCGTCCGTTTCTCACGGCTATTGAGACTGCTTAACCATTTTTACGCACAGAGTAAGAAGAGGAACAATGATGATGAATGAACTAGTTGGATGAAAAATTTAATGCTTCACCATGTATGCTTTTAGATAGCTGCTTATCTAGACTGGCTAACGAAACTAGAATCTTGAGCTAAAAGTTGAAAGTAAGGACCCACTTGTAGATGCTTTTCGGCAAAACAAACCCCTGAGCCAAAAAGCCTTGCATGTCTAGAGTCGGTGGAGTAAATTCCACTACACGGGTAAGTCTTGCTGAGTATTAGTATACTCAGCCTTGCTTGTGGCTCATTTCAGGTGAGACCTTCGAAGATATGATTGCTAGCTTAACTTGGCCCTGCACTCTTCCCCCTGGTTGGTCGGTGGAATGGGATGCGCCCCCGTCCAACGGAGATAAGGCCGAGTGATGTCTCGTACGGGCTTCATCGAGACATTCTGTATCGTCGAGTAGTTTCCGTCGTTTATTTCCGCTGCAACTTAAACTCTGAAGAACTTATTTATGATAATTGAAGCATTTGCTTTCTAAACTCAAAACTTGGTCTGTAATATTCACTTATGCTAATGTTGTAATATCTGCTGGAATGTGGTATTCTCTGGGCTCATCGTCGCATGAGCGTTTGTATGTATGGCACTCGATCCGCTCACCGTGGTTGTATCGGGAGGTTATACCCGACAGACCAGTGGATTACTCCGTTTGAAGTGTAAGGTTAACCGAGAATGCCTTAATGGTGATGGTTAATACACTTGAGCCGGATTAATTCAGGTGGTTCTGCCACAGTCCGACCGTTTGAACAGCGGAAGAGCTTCCAGAAGAAAGTGGCGTACTTGGAGGGATCTGAATCTGACGCGGAGGAAGAAATCGGCCTGGCGGAATGGGTAAAAGGGAAAAAACCAATATCCTGCCCCTTTGGCAAGAAGGAGCCAGAGACATTCGGCTTTGACACGTCCAAGGCCGATAAAATTTTTGATCTACTGCTTCAGGAGGGACAGATTAAGCTGTCGCAACATCACACCATCCCTACGGCCGATCAGCTGAAGAAGATGAAGTACTGCAAGTGGCACAATGCTACTTCTCATGACACCAATGAATGTAAAGTCTTCCGCCAGCAGATACAATCGGCCATTGAACAGGGGCGGCTCAAGTTTGAAACTCCAAGCCAATCAGCAAAGCCGATGAAGATAGATCAACATCCCTTCCCGGCCAACACGGTCAACGCTGAAGGGGACTCAAGTCAAACCAAGGTGCTGGCATCAGAATCGGCGAGAAGAGGTGGCGCTGTCGACCTCAGGAGGCAGATCACAACGGAAGAAATCAGAACGAATAGGCGAGGGCCAGAACGACCACACAGGCCTGTCACCTCCCGATTTCTACTCCGTAAATATCGGCGGCAGCAAGAACAAGCGCAACACCAGGAAGAGATGACGCGCCGGCGTGAAGATCACTGGCAATGTCCGTTCTTCATCCACTGCTGGGAAAACGATATCAGATTGCCATCTGCCGATAACTGTCTGGAGTGCAACGGATCAAACCACAACCATCGCCCGAGGCTACACTCTAGGAACAGAGGACCAGAGCCGATCAACAAAAATCGGCGCGAAGAACGGCGCGTTTCGGTGCATGATCGGCTGGGGGGCAGAGTTGACCAGTGCAACAGGTCAGAGGGCAAGATCGGCCAGCAAGATGGACTGGGGGGCAGGATCAGCGCACATGATCGGCTGGAAGAGATGGCCGATGATAGGGTGTCAGACGAAGATCCCCTAGGTAGGGAACCAGACTGGGAACACGCCAGATCATCGGCCAAACCAGTGAATCCCAGGTGGTGTCCCGATGGCTTATCCAGATCCCAAAAGTGGAGAATCCAACGCCTACGCCAGTTAGAACATCAAGAAGGAGAGCAAAGACATGTGCCAGAAAGAAGGAATGTGAGGTCTCGAATTTGGCGCCCAAAGAAGAATGATCAGGAAGCAAACAGCCAAGAATCGGCAGCCGAGATCGATATGGTTTTCATACTGCCGATGGAGTTCATGGTGCCAAGCGATCGGGACAAAGTGACAAATACAGAGGAAGAGCAAATGGCACAACTGGTATTAGAGCCGATGACGGCTATGTTTGAGAAGCCAGAAGAAGAAAAACGACAGCACCTCAAAGCGCTGTTTCTCAAGGGCTATGTCAACGGAAGACCCGTCACCAGACTACTAGTAGATGGAGGCGCGGCAGTCAACATCATGCCGTATGCCATGTTCCGCAAGCTAGGCAAGGGCGATGACGACCTCACCAAGACGGACATGATGCTGAAGGATTTCGAAGGCAACGTGTCGCCTGCCCGCGGGGCATTCTGCGTCGACCTCACCATCGGCAGTAAGACCCTCCCCACTACTTTCTTCGTCATTAATGGCAAAGGGTCCTATAATATGCTGCTTGGTCGCGACTGGATACATGCAAATTGCTGTGTCCCCTCTACAATGCATCAATGCCTTGTGCAATGGGTCGGCGACAGTACAGAGATAGTCGCAGCCGATTCTGTCTACAGCGTTGCAGCAGCCGAAACACAACAGTGGAGTTGCGAGCACGTCAAGTGTATATCTGGCAGGACTTGGGACACTGACTTCCTGAGAGTGTCCGATTTCGGTCTACAGCCGATCCAAGCAGTCGGCTCCGAAGATTCAGAATAAATGGATCAGCTCATCCGAGAAGATGGGAAGCTGGGGCACGGGTTCACGTCGGCCGATTTGTTAGAGATGGTAGATTTGGGAGATAGCAGCAAATCGAGGCCGACGTACGTTAGTGCCAATTTGGATTCTGAGTACAAATGCAAATTGATAAAATTATTGAAAGAGTTCAGGGATTGCTTTGCTTGGGAATATCACGAGATGCCAGGACTAGACCGGTCTATTGTTGAACACCGGTTACCTATAAAATCAGGATATCGGCCGTATCAGCAACCTGCACGGTGGTGTAATCCCAAGATTCTACCTGATATAAAGGCTGAGATTACAAAGTTGATTGAGGCAGGATTTATTCGGCAGTGCCGCTACGCCGAATGGATTTCTAACATTGTGCCTGTATACAAGAAGAATGGAAAATTGCGTGTGTGTATCGATTTCAGGAACTTAAATCAGGCTACGCCAATGGATGGTTATCCGATGCCAACGGCCGATATCTTGGTGGATGCTGCCGCAGGCCACAAAGTCATAAGTTTCATGGATGGGAATGCCGGATACAATCAGATATTAATGGCCGAAGAAGATATTTCGAAAACGGCTTTTAGGTGCCCAGGCCATCTTGGTTTATTTGAATGGGTGGTTATGACTTTTGGCTTGAAAAACGCCGGTGCTACATATCAACGGGCCATGAACTACATCTTCCACAAACTCATTGGTTCATCAGTGGAAATTTATATAGATGACGTCGTGGTCAAGTCAAAAGGTCACCAGGATCATCTGGCCAATTTACAGGAAGTACTGGAATGCACAAGGAAGCATGGGCTGAAGATGAACCCAAACAAGTGTGCGTTTGGTGTATCGGCCGGACAATTCTTGGGATTTATGGTCCATGAGCGTGGGATAGAAGTCAGCTGCAAGACTATAGACGCCATCAATAAAGTAGTGGCCCCACAAAATAAAACTGAACTGCAGTCCCTCATCGGCAAGGTCAATTTCATCAGAAGATTCATATCCAATCTATCCGGACGTATTCAGGCTTTTACTCCTCTGTTGAAATTAAAGCCCGACCAAGAGTTCACATGGGGAGAAGAACAACGCAAGGCACTGGAGAATATCAAGCAGTATCTAGTTTAACCTCCGGTGTTAGCCCCGCCACAGCCTGGTAAGCCGTTCAAGTTATATTTATCGGCTGACGAGCAGGCTATTGGATCGGCGTTGGTACAGGAGTTTGAAGGGAAAGAACGAGTGGTGTACTACGTCAGCAGAAGACTTTTAGACGCCGAAACAAGATATTCTTCGGTGGAGCGATTATGCTTGTGCTTGTACTTTTCATGTACTAAGCTCAGGCACTATTTGCTATCGGCAGAATGCATAGTCGTATGCAAGGATGATGTGGTGAAGTATATGCTATCATTGCCGATTTTGAAGGGGCGGATTGGAAAATGGATCCTGGCTTTGTCAGAATTCGATCTAAGGTACGAATCGGCCAAAGCCGTCAAAGGTCAAGTGATGGCCGATTTCGTAGTTCAGCATTGTGGACCAGAAATTGCCACCGTTGAACCAGTTCCATGGACTCTATATTTTGATGGTTCTTCGTGTGGGGTCGGATCAGGAATCGGCATCGTTCTTGTGTCGCCTCGGGGGGCAACTTATGATTTCTCTCTGCCGATAGAAGCTTCTGCAACCAACAACCAGGCGGAGTATCGAGCTCTTCTGAAAGGCATCCAATTGTTAAGGGAAGTCAGGGCGGATGCAGTCGAGATCTTTGGGGACTCCATGCTCATTGTAGATCAGTTAACAGGACGATCCGAATGCAAGGACGACATCTTGAGGATTTATTATGAAGATTGTCTTCAACTTTTGAAAGGCTTCAAATCTGCAACAATTGAGCACATCCCAAGAGATTATAATGAAGAAGCCAACAGACTGGCTCAACATGCTTCTGGGTATCGGCCGATTCAGGGAGCGATGGCGCTAGAACTCGCGGCCGATGACTGGCGGAAGGAGATCGCCGATTATTTGAAAAATCCATCCCAAAAGGTGGATCGGCGAACACGTTTTCAGGCTACAAAGTATGTGTTGCTTGAGGATGACTTATTTTTTCGGACGATTGATGGAGTTCTTCTCAAATGCCTGGGAACAGAAGAGGCAAAGATTCTAATGGGAGAGATCCATGAAGGCGTGTGTGGAGCTCATCAATCGGCTCACAAAATGAAGTGGATGATCAGGAACAATGGATATGACTGGCCGACCATCCTTGAAGATTGTTTCAAGTATTACAGAGGATGCCAAGACTATCAGAGGTTTGGCAATGTGCAGCGCGCACCAGCGTCGGCTATGAATCCAATAATTAAGCCGTGGCCGTTCAGAGGTTGGGGAATAGATCTCATCGGGCAGATTCATCCTCCATCTAGCAAAAGGCATAAGTTCATATTGGTGGCTACAGATTATTTTACCAAATGGGTGGAGGCAGTTCCTTTGAGGAACGTGACATCAGCCGATATGATTGAGTTTGTTAAAAGCCATATTATATATCGATTTGGTATTCCTCAAACCATCACAACTGATCAAGGGACAATGTTCACTTCTGGAGAATTCGGAGAGTTCGCCGCCGATATGGGAATTAAATTATTAAATTCTTCTCCGTACTATGCTCAAGCCAATGGCCAAGCAGAGTCGTCTAACAAGGGGATAATCAAGCTAATCAAGAGGAAGGTAGAGGAGCAGCCCAAGAAGTGGCATATGTCTTTGGCTGAATCTTTATGGGCGTACAGGATGGCTTGTCATGGGGCCACTAAAATATCCCCTTATCGTTTGGTTTATGGCCATGAGGCGGTCTTACCATGGGAGATAAGAACAGGGTCAAGACGCATATCGCTACAGGATCAGTTAACGGCCGATGATTATTCCTTTCTCATGAAAGATGAACTTGACGATTCGGCGGGTTTGCGGTTAAGAGCTCTGATCAGCATAGAGGAGAACAAGAAAAGGGTGGCCAGATGGTATGACAAGAAGGTCAAAGTCAAACAGTTCTCTCAGGGAGATCTGGTATGGAAGCTGGTGCTGCCGATAGGATCTAAGGATCCCAAATTCGGTAAGTGGTCACCCACTTGGGAAGGGCCGTATAGAATCGGCCGATGTGCTCCCGGAAATGCGTACATTTTGGAGACAATAGAAGGGGAGGAATTCCCAAGAGCTCTGAATGGACGATATTTGAAAAGGTACTATCCAAGCATTTGGGTAGATGCATAACTTACAGCAAGATATATCAAGGTAACGTGGCCGATTTCTCGTCGGTTTTCTGGTCATACATCTGGTGAAGGAAACATTGGGATTCATTATCGAATGGAAATCACAGATTATATGGCCGACATGGTGTAAGTCGCCCTTAGAGTAAAAACACTACTGGTTACGCCTGCGTTGGATTTCTCTTTCGACGCGACCTAATCTTATCATGAGGGAGAGCCTTTCGTCTTTCAAGTCCTTTGCAGTGGCTCCAGCTTCAGCTTGGTTGCAGAGTTCTTTCAGCAGGCGAGCCTTCTCCTCTTCCAAATCTTTCATGGTGACTTCAGTCTTAGCTTCAGCAAGTCGATGTGAAGATGAAGAACTCTCGTCAGAGGTTGGCATTTGTTCAAAGCAGACGAGATTCATATAATCCAAGATTGGTCGGACATTGGCAGGAACATGATCTTTGAGTTCTTCAGAATGAACTTTTATCAGATCTATATCAGCTTGCGACAATGGCTTGCCTGAATGCATGATTTCGATCGCTCTTTCCAAACCGGGGCTGAGACGGTTCGGCTGAAAGAAGGAATAGACAAATATGTTGGAACAAAGTAAGATATCCCAGGAAGGGATGGAGAGAAAATTGATACCTGGTTAACGGAAGAGGAGGATCGAGAAGACATTTTAATGCTTAACCAAAGACGGCGAGGGGCGGGTTTCAGAAGGAAAAGAAGACGAGCCAGATGAGCATTTTTGGAAATAATACGAAGAGTCGTATTTATAGAAAGGAAGAGACAAAGGGTTGGAAAGACGTGTACCGTCGGAGTAAAGGCATCAGTAAATGAAAAGCTGCCAGGGGAGATGGTCAAAGTCTGAGTCTACACGCCAACATAATGTTTATCCTGTTACCAGATTCCATGTCATAGAGCTGATTCTAGATAAAGGATCAGATGCAGAGGAAAAGATAACGCAACTGATTCCGAGGTTTACTCCTGTCACAATGGGGAAGCTTAGAAAGAAGGATTGAAGAAAGAGTTTCGAAGAAAAAGTTATATTTTACTCCGAAACTGGGGGGCATGTGTTGACGCCAGATTTTGACACGTATTGAATCGGCGTCAGGAGGAGAAGGTTGGCCGATGAAGCGGATCAGAAAGCTACAGTAAGGAATCGGCCGATCGGGGTAACAGTTAAAAATCGGCCGATTGGTGGCGCAGCCTATGCCAACAGGATAGGATTATTCCAGAAGATCCTAGTCAAAAGCTGGTCAACACGGCATGCCAAGTCGGCCGGAAAGCAATTGAAGAGGTCCTGATTGGATTAGGAAACGGCGGCGGAAGATTCTGCGGGAGTCCGTTTCCTTTTTAAAGTTATTATAGATATAGTAGTTTTCCTGTTTTAAATAAGGTTGTAACAAGTCGTAATCGACCAGGAGTCCTAGTTTCAGGGTATAAATAGGAGTCGCTAGGGCTTTGCAAAAAAGAATCAAATCAATCAACAAAACACTTCTACTTTTTACCAGTACTTTACTTTTCAAGTCGGCGACTTTGCCAATATTTTCTTCTTCTACGAGTTCGTACGGATTGGCAGGGCTGCATCAACCTGATCTCCGGCCAATTGGTAGGTTCCGCTTATCGAGTAATATCCGAGCTTTAACTACGAGCGCATCGCTGTGGTTTCGTTTGGATTTATTCACAAGTTATCGATATTTACTGGAATTGCAAGTTTTACCTGTTATTCTAGTATTATCACCAGTTATCCAGCTTGAGATCAGGGTAATCGGCTTCGTCATTATTCTCCCTTGATTCATCGCCATATAGCCGATTAAATCTGTTTCAAGTGTTGCTTCTACAGTAATTGTTTAGATTGCTCCAGCAGTCCTCTTTACAATTACTATACGATCATCGGCTGACCCATAGCCGATCATCTCTACAGCAAATCGGCCGATTTACCGCCGACGCGCTCCTCAGGACAGATCGGACATCCAGCCGATCG
The DNA here is from genome assembly GCA_032594955.1 of Panicum miliaceum. Classification (NCBI taxonomy): domain Eukaryota; kingdom Viridiplantae; phylum Streptophyta; class Magnoliopsida; order Poales; family Poaceae; genus Panicum; species Panicum miliaceum. The sequence continues at coordinate 23,681,465 of CM064063.1, read as the reverse complement.
ACGTGCCTGGAGTTTAATACTCTATTTCCTTGTCAATCAACAGGTCAGATTGACTGGCACGCCGCGCGAACCGCACCAGGGCGATAACCCGAACAGGAGCTAAGCAGATTCTCCCGGGTCGTGTGTCCGACGTTGAAGACCCATCGGCCGATTCCTACCCGGCCGATTTTAGCGCCAACAAAGGGTAGAAGGCCAAGTCAAACTAGCAATCATGTCCTCGAAAGTTTCACCTGAAAACAAGCCACAAGCAAGGCTGAGTATACTAATACTCAGCAAGGCTTACCCGACTAGTGGAGTATACTTGGCCGACTCCTAGACATGCGAGGCTTTTGGCTTGAGGGGTTTGCTTTGCCGAAAAGCATATATAGTAGGTCCTTACTTTCAGATTTTAGCTCCAAGTTCTATCTTTCTTTAACCATTCTAGGTAAGCAACTATCCAATATCATACATGGTGGAAGAATTATTTTTGCATCCAACAAGATTAATCATTATCATTGTTCCTCTTCTTACTCTATGTGGTAAAAGGGTCAAGCAGTCTCAATAACCGCGAGAAACAGACGATTCGAATCGAATTTCTTAACCTTGCAAGGGAAACCTAAATACACGTCACGTGGTTACTCCCAGAGTCACACGTGCAACTTTTCCCTTCAATTCCCGCTTCACGGAATAGGCCCACCGCCCTCGACTACACCTCCCCACAGGCCACGGTACGTCAGGCTGTGGCGGCCGATGTACCCGCCATTAGCTAGATGTGAACGAATTCAAGACAGTGGGGAGTATATTCCGGCCTCGGTTCAATCCAGTACTTAAGCTTACCGATTACCATATTCTCGGCATGTGGTTTGTACATTCAAAGACTTAACCACCACTACCACACTCTGCGGCCTTAGCATTTTTCACTAAACAGACGGGGCCTCAATCATCAACATAAACATCGTACCATAGCCCCGTCCGTCGACCTTATGATTGCAGCATGTAGTAAAGAATCAACTCCTGATTTCTCGCGAGTGACAGGAAATCACTCGACTTTTACCGAGTCCTATTAGCATAGCATTCTATCGAACCTTGCATCTAGTGTTCGGAGCATGGGCACCTAGGATCATGCAACTAAGTTTTCATCCAACTCCTATAAACTTAATGCACAAGTAAAGTAAAGTAATAAGTTGCATAAGTTTAGAAAAATAGGGTTCATGCTTCGGGGCTTGCCTTCTTGGGAAAAGCTAGCTTGGGGCTCATCCGAACTTGGGCTCGGGTCTTCGAGAGCTTGAGTTAGATGTACTTGAGCTTCACGCTGCTCACTCTCGGACGCGGGCACCAGCTCGTACGTTCCGTCGGCGAGAGTCGTCGATTCTATATGAATGCTCCAATATAAGTTATAGTGAGGGTATATGACGATTATTTTCATTCACGTCAAAGTTGTAGTTCACAAAACATCGATTTGGTTGTGAAGTTACTTAGTTGAGATTTCTGTGGGCCATTATTAAAGAGTATAACTTAAACTATTAACTTCATAAACAAGAAGGGGTTGTGTTATAATAGAAACTGAATTTTCCAAGCACACATGGATTAATCACAACTTCTGGATTAGGTAACTTCTGGTGATGAAATTTTTATTTAGAGCACAATAAGCAAAGACAAAAGCACTGTAAAAAAAAATTTCAGACATTTTACGCAGCAGATTAATTATGAAAAATGTAAAACACAACCACTGCTAGCACCTAGATATTTTTATACAGAACAAACCATTCAAGTATTGAAGCTAAAACTTTTATAGGGTCTTAATCTATCCATAACTGTGTCACTGCAAAATTTTCAGATTTAGACTTTGCCTACAACAAGGGGTACATTTAAAGTCTATTAAACCTTCCATTTATATTATAGCAAGATTTAGTAAGAAACTGAAGAAATGCATGTAACAAAAGTTGTAGATTTTCATCTAAAGATTCTAGAACAATGGAGTTTGTATTTTTCCATTTTTTCCATTTTTTCTACGATTTTATATGAATTTTACAAGTTCGCTGTGTTTGATTTTAAAGTTTGAACATAGGTTTACAGATATGCCCCCGAAAACTTGCGTGCAGACTCTTTCAAAGATTTCAACCAAAGCAATTGGGTCCCTGGGCGGCGCTGGCACGGCGGCCGTCCAGATTCCGGCGAGGGGGCTCGTTGGCGGCGAGGAAAAATAGTCGGGGAGATCCAGGGAGGTGAGAGCTACCTTGGGTGGCCTTGGTCGGGGTTGGGAGTGTCCGGGGGTGGCTCGGCGGCGCGGAGCAAAGGGGCGGCGACGGGGCGGAACGTCGACGGTGGTGCTCCGGCGAGAAGGGAACAACGTGGGCCGGTCGAGTAGCTTTGCGGCGTCGAGGGGAACCCGTTTCGAAGCTTTTCTGGGACGGAGGAGCTTCGGTGAGGGCTGTCCACGGAGCAACAAGGAGCGGCGGCGGCGCGGGCGGCGCTGGCGGTGCTCCGGTGGCTCTGAGCGACGATGGGTGGTGCAATGAGCTGCGGTGGGGTGTTGTGGTGGTGGTGGAAGACTCAGCTTTGGCAAAGGGTGGCCGGAGGGGTGAGTTCCACGGTGAGATGAGCGCGACGGCATTAATGGTGGCGGCGGCGGTGTTCTGGTGTTTCGGCGCGCGAAGGGGGGGAACTCAGCTTGGCCTTTTATAGGCAGCAGAGAGGCGGGAGGAGGGGCGGGAATTGACTGTGAGACGCGGGGGCGGCGCCATGATGGGGGCGCGCGACTGGCCACGGCGGGCGGTGAACAAAAGCCAGCACGGCGTGCGGCAGGCGCGGGCAGGGGACTGGGCGCTGAGGAATTGGCGTGTGAAGCTGGAGATCACGCGGCGCGCGGGTTGGGCGAAGAGGTGCAGCAGCTGCCTTGCCGGGCGGCGAGCGCGGCGACTGGCGAAATGCTGCGGAGACACGGGCACGACGCGGTTCGTCTATTGGGCATGGGGGCGGCGAGCAGGGGCGCGGGTCGCCGGCTTGCGCGGACTCGGGAGGAACGTGGCGTGCAGGCGCGCGTGCTGGCGCGGCCAGGCATTGGCTTGGCACCTAGCGTGGTCAGGCATCGCCGGCCAAGTGGCCTGCGGCGACTATGCGGCGGCGAGGGTCGGGCGAAGCGAGGGCCGCAGCGAAGCCGAGGGTCGGGCGAAGCAAAAAGGGTCGGGCGAAACGAAAGGGGTCGGGCGAACGGCTGCGCGTGGGAGGGTCGGGCGAAACGGAAAGGGTCGGGCGAAATAGAAGAAAAGGCAGGGGCTGGTTCGCAAATCCAAGTGTTTCTCAACTTTTTGTGTTGCAACTGAAAAATCCTTCAGCGCGAAAGTTGTTCAAAATGGAAAGTTCTACAAGTTTTGTTTCACGCAAAAGTTTGTTTGAGTTCTAGTTTAGAAGTTATTTTAGAAACTTATTTCGTTGAAATTTCTCTTAATCATTTATGCACCGCTTTAAGGTAAAGAGGCTTATTTCGCAAATTAAACACCTAGGGTGTTACAGCCTTCCCCCCTTAAAAAGAATCTCGCCCCGAGATTCGGACAATAGGCTTAAGGTGGAGGGGGTGTGTACCTTCGGTGGAGTTGAGAAAACTCGGGAAGTACTATTTTAGAAAACTTTCAGTTTCCCACGTGGCTTCTTCCTCAGTGTGATGATTCCATTGAATTTTATACATTTTAATCACTTTCCTCCTAGTGCTTCTTTCTTTTTGATCCATGATTTTGATAGGGTACTCAACGTATGAGAGGTCGGGCTTTACCAAGATTTCCTGTTGTTTAATAACCTCGGTAGGGACTCGAACACACTTCTTGAGTTGAGATACATGAAAGACATCGTGGATGATTTTGTAGGGACCAACATAACGGGGAGATAGTTTTCCTTTGACTCCAAATCGTTGGACACCCTTGGTTGGTGAAACTCGAAGGTAGACGTGGTCACCAACTTCGAATTTCAGTGGCTTTCTCCTTCTGTCGAAATAGCTCTTTTGTCTGGATTGTGCGGCTCTGAGGTTTTCTTGTATTACTTTCACTTTTTCTTCTGCCTCGATTACCAAGTCTGGTCCAAATATTTTGTGTTCTCCGGTCTGTGACCAACTCAAAGGGGTTCGACACCTTCGTCCGTATAAGGCCTCAAATGGTGCCATTTTCAAACTCACTTGATAGCTATTGTTATATGAGAACTCTGCTAGGGATAGGCATTTGTCCCAACTCTTGTCATAGTGAATGACGCAAGCTCTAAGCATGTCTTCGAGAATTTGGTTTACTCTTTCCGTTTGTCCGTCAGTTTGAGGATGATAAGCTGAGCTTCGAATCAATTTAGTACCAAGAGAAGCTTGCAATTGTTCCCAAAAATGTGCTACAAACTAAGTACCACGATCAGAAATAATAGTCCTTGGCACTCCATGTAGGCAAACAATGCGATCAAGATAAATCTCAGCATATTTCTTGGCGGTATAGGTGGTGTGTACCGGAAGAAAATGTGCCGTCTTTGTGAGCCTATCAACGATAACCCATATGGAATCATGTTTCCGCGCGGTACTTGGCAATCCTACAATGAAATCCATACTTATGTCCTCCCATTTCCATGAGGGTATATGCAACGGTTGAAGTGTACCGGCTACTTTCAAGTGGCTGGCTTTTACTCTCTGACATGTGTCGCATTCTGAGACATATTTAGCGATTTCTCTTTTCATCCTAGTCCACCAGAAATTTTGCCTAAGGTCTTGATACATTTTGTTACTGCCGGGGTGAATGGAAAATTTGGAAAGGTGTGCCTCATCCAAAATTTTCTTACGGAGTTCATGATTCTTCGGAACGACCATGCGACTTTCGAACCATAGAACTCCCTTATGGTCCTGGCGAAAACATTTGTATTTCTCTTCTCCTAGAGAGAGTTTTTGTTTGATGATCTTAACTCCTTCATCGTGCAGTTGTGCCATGATGATCTGGTCGTGAAGAGTGGGCTCGACTGAGATGTGATTCAGAGTGCCTTGGAACATCATTTCCAAACTAAGCTTTCTTATTTCTGAACATAATGCCTCATTATAGTTTTCCAATGATAGGCAATGGCAATGGGCCTTGCGGCTGAGCGCATCCGCGACTATATTAGCCTTGCCGGGGTGATAGTGCACCTCGAGATCATAATCCTTGATTAATTCTAGCCATCTCCTTTGCCTCATATTCAGATCGGCTTGGGTGAAGATATATTTGAGACTCTTGTGATCGGTGTAGATGTTACAACGAGTGCCCATGAGATAATGTCTCCATATTTTTAGAGCATGAATGACTGCTGCTAACTCGAGATCATGGGTCGGATAATTCTGCTCATGGGGCCGAAGGGCTCGTGAAGCATAGGCGATAACTTGATTCTCTTGCATAAGCACACAACGAAGACCAGTGCCAGATGCGTCGCAGTAAACATCGAAAGGCTTGGTGTTATCGGGTTGAGCTAACACAGGGGCTGTAGTCAAGCGTTCTCTGAGAGTGTGGAAAGCTTCTTCACATTTCTCATCCCACACAAAATTTACTCCCTTTTTCAATAGTTCAGTTATAGGCTTAGCAATCCTGAAGAAATCCGGAATGAAACGGCGATAGTAGCCGGCTAAACCAAGAAAACTGCGAATCTGATGAACAGAGGTGGGAGGTTTCCAATCCATCACTTCTTATACCTTGCTGGGGTCAACGGCTATGCCTTTGCTGGAAATAGTGTGACCCAAGAACTTCACACTATCCAACCAGAATTCGCACTTAGAAAATTTAGCATAGAGCTGATGGTCTCTGAGACGCTGGAGAACAACGTGCAGGTGTTTAGCGTGCTCTTCCTCATTCTTTGAATAGATCAGGATGTCGTCAATGAAAACTACAACGAATTTGTCGAGTTCGGGCATGAATACCGAATTCATGAGATACATGAAATAGGCAGGGGCATTGGTGAGTCCGAAGGACATGACCAAGAATTCATATAGTCCATATCGTGTGGAAAAGGCAGTCTTCGGAATATCGCATGGTCGAATATTTATCTGATGATATCCCGATCGAAGATCAATCTTGGAGAAAACTCTAGCTCCAGATAATTGATCAAAGAGAATGTCGATGCGGGGAAGTGGGTATTTATTTTTAATAGTTACCGCATTGAGAGGTCGGTAGTCCACACATAATCTTAAACTGTCATCCTTTTTCTTCACAAAAAGGGCCGGACATCCCCAAGGTGATGCGTTAGGACGAATGAAGCCTTTGTCCAGTAGTTCTTGGAGTTGTGTTTTCAGTTCGGCCAATTCCTTAGGTGGCATCCTATATGGTCTTTTGGAGATAGGTGCAGTGCCTGGCTGCAATTCAATAATAAACTCAATGTCCCTATCTGGTGGCATTCCGGGTAAGTCATCCGGGAAGACATCGGCATACTCGCATACCACTGGAATATTCTCTAGGTTGATCCCTTCCATTACGAAAGCACAAGAATTTGTGCACTCCCGTAACGGTAGGTAAAGGGTGGTGGCTCCGTGACTAGGTGAATTTATCTCAACGGCTCGGGAAGAAAGGTCCAGTGTGACTCCATGCATAGTCATCCAGTTCATTCCCAAAATAATATCCATGCCGTCAAGGGGTAAAAGAACAAGGTCTGTGTTGATGATTTTACTTCCCAATTTTATCGGTACCAACCTTATTATTTGGTTGGAAGCAATTTTTCCACCCGGTGTTGATATCATATACGACCCTTTTGTGTGACAAACATTCAAGCCTACTTTTGCACCAAACCTTGCACTAATGAAACTATGTGATGCACCGGAATCAAACAATATGACTGCAGGCTTGTTATGGATAGAGAATGTACCCGTCATCACTGGTGCTCCTTCAGGAAGTTCTGCAAGGGTGGTGAAGTTGATCCGTCCTTGTTTGACCTGAAGGGTCTGCCTCTTGCCTTTGTTCTTATTGTTCTGGTTAGAGTCCTGGCCCTGATTTGGCTGTCTGGGTTGAGGGCATTCGCGAGCAAAATGACTGGAACTCCCGCACTTGAAACAACGATTGGTGATGCTCGGTCGAAGAAACTGCTGAGTAGCGGGCCGGGGTCCAGTTTGTTGAGGCATAGGGGGTCGTACAACACCTTGTTGCTGCGGGGGCCTAATAATCCAACGCCCTGGCTGAGGAGCTTTCGGTGGAGCTATAGGCGCAGCATTTCGCACCAAGCGATACCTTGGTGGCTGAGCACCCGAGGGTCCAGCTGGCGCCTTCCTCTTCTTTTCAGCACGATGAGCCTCAATACAGTCCTCTTGAGTGATGGCCATGTTGACTAGCTCATTATATGTATCGGCTTTGACAAGATTCAGTCGTTCCTTGAGTTTAGTACTCAGACCTCTGCGGAAACGATCACGCTTCTTGGCATCTGTGTCTGCGTGATAACCCGCGTATTGGCACAGGTTGTTGAAGGCCTGAGCATACTGAAGTACAGTGTGGTTACCCTGAGTGAGAGCTAAAAACTCATTTAGCTTTCTTTCCATGAGACCTTTAGGGATATGGTGTGCCCGGAACGCAGTCTTGAATTCATCCCAGGTGACAACGTGATCAGCGGGGAGCATAGCAAAATAGTGATCCCACCATAGACGAGCCGTACCGCAAAGCTGCTGCGCGGCAAAGCGGGCCTTGTTTGCATCCGAACATGGGGCCACAAGTAGAGAAAACTTGGACTCGATTGTGCGAATCCAAGCGTCCGCATCCAAGGGTTCCTCCGTCTTGTGAAACAAGGGAGGCTGGGTCCCAAGGAAATCCGTGTAACCGGCGGCTTGGGTTTGGTGAACATTGTGCCCACCCCGTTGCTGGTGCTGTCCTTGCATGAGCTGGCGAAGCAACTCGGTTTGAGCGGCCATTACTTCCACCAAGCTGGGTGGTGGTGGCGGCTGTGGTCGTGATCCACTTGCGCTAGCACCAAAACCATCCGGGTTACCACGGGTTGCTCCAACCATCTGAAAAGGCGAATGTTCTTCATTAGCAACGTGATCCATATTGCTTCCATGATTCAAAAGATTTAACGCGGAACAGTAGACTTCCGAAAGGTCATGGATAGAATCGTGGGCATAAAACTGTCTGCCATAAGAAATTTATAACTCCTGGTAGGTTCATCCAAGATTTCTCATATTTTGTCAGGGGGTAGGGAATTTAGAGATGTACAACTTTGGTATTCAGCGAAGATGCTAAATCGATGGCTAAGATGGTCAAACGATTCACTCTTTGCTTCGCTGGTTTGGCTGTTTTTCAGCAGAACGAGTTATAGTATCTGGCCTATAAATCAAACTAGCAAGATCCAATAGGGTTGAAATTTTGTGAGAACCTAGATCACATAATTTAGGACAAGTTTGTTATTTAACACTCAGCCCGGAAATGTAGAGAGACATGGGTAAAAATTCCGACAAGTTTCTGCAATCGCAGATTCAACTGCTTTCCAATATCTCCATCAAACCACCAAGTTTTTAGCCATGGCCTACATGATTTGAGTAGCCAATGGTCAAGTTGTACCCATCTCAAAAGAGGTACTCAACTCTTAGTTAGCCTATTACAACTCTTTCCAAAAGTTAGGCTACACTATCGAGGAGTATATGCAAAAGTCCTCCTAGGTCATCGGCTAGAAGTCGTCGAGGTTGTTGACGGACGACTCGCTGTGAGTAGGAGAGTGAGCTCCCATCGGAGTTGGCTGCAGTGCCTCACCCTCAAAGTCCATTCCTGAAACACCATCAATCTCCTGTGGCTCCTCCTCATCTTCCTCCATAGCCACCATGTCGGGAGGGGCATTCTGATCATGGTGCCACTGAATATGCTCATTAGCATCCTCCAACTCAAGGTTCATATCATGGAGCTGCTCCTCCAAGTGTGCTATCATATCATCTCTCTCACCCATGAGCGTGTCATGCTCCTGCACTTGGCCCTCAAGTTGGCCAATTAGGGTGTCTCTATCCTCGAGTTCCTCACTGAGTTCCTTAATCTGCTCATCCCTGGTGTCTGCCATCATGTGGTAGGCCTGTGCAAGATCAGTGAGCTGCACAAGCACCTGACTCTGGAGAGTCTGAAGTTGGTAGAGTGCATTCATGCACCGCACGGAGGTATCGATGGTCTCCTGGGCATGGAAGTCCACCAAGTACTGTGAGTGCTGCACCCTGTTGAGCCAAAAGGGATCGTTGTCCTGGGCAGTAGGGAACAAACCAATAGGAGTGAGCGTGACAGCCTCGGGGCACTGCGCACAGAAAGTGGTGAGCGCCCTCATGGCAGCAAGCTCCCAAGTATCGGCCAAACAACGACCAACAACCTCAATCTCCAAGGCGGGCCACTCCGGGTGTAGCGGGTGTGGAAAAATGGTCACGTTGACACGGCACTGGGTAACTCCATTCTCTGCAAATGCCAGTCCGTCGTAACGTGGGGGAATTGGATAGCCCACGGTGCGCAGAACATCCCACAAAATAGAGGGAAAGCCCTCCCAGTGGAGACACTGCGAGTAACGCGTCCATCCTCATCCACCATCATGGCAATAGGCTCGGCCATCTGAACAAAAGATCAAATGGAGTGAGATAGCGAAAAACTGTGAATAGTATAGCGAACAGGTTCCGGACCGTGCACTGAAATAGCCATAACTTCAACAGTTCTGGTCCAAAAATTCTCAACTTTTGCCAGAGTATTCCTAAGGTATTTGTGAACAACTTTGCTAGTCAACTCCAGAGCTAGATAAGTCCCTAAAATGGTCTTTCTTTTCAGGTTTTACTTTACTATCTACCCAGAAATTTCAGCAAACAATGGGCCGATGTTTCGCGCACCAAGGAAAATCTACCCAGCCAAAAGTTACCAAATTTTAACAGTAGCTTCCTCAGTAAATTTTCAACAAGTTTTGTGTTGAACACTTTTGCAGAAAACTGTAGTAAGGGGGCATAAAAATTTATGTGGCTGAACTGCTCATTTTGGACAGAAAACTGACACACCAAGGTCTTTGTTGTTTCTCATTGTCCATATGTCCAGAATTTCTCGTATTTAGACAGGAGGTAGAATACGAATTTTGGAACAAAGCTTTCACCTGAGTTTCTTCAGAAAGGGTCATTTTCTCAGCTTAATAATTTCATCTTTTCAGATAAGGCAGAAATGTGACAGATTTGCTTGATAATCCTTATGCATGACAATCGTGTGGGCGCATGAACCTTGCCACTCTCACGCATCGCATTTTCAATCTTAGATTTATATAGTCATGATGCATGCACGTCCTATTCGTCCTCACAAAATAAACAATTGCCAAATAGCTTTGGTCTTACGAAGTTAGTTTCGGTGGCATACACAATACGGCTGTCACTATAATAGCTAGTCGAGAAAACTCTAACCGTTCTTAATTTATCGCAATCGCGGTTAGTGTACCTGCAGAAGATTGATATAGCATATATATATCCACTGAACCTTTCATGCTAGCACTCATGAAAGCGTCTGTATTCATTATCGTTCACTATAGAAACGGCATCCGTACAATTCCCGCCGTACAGACGATGTTAACATACGCTATCGAAATAGCGTATTCACGGGGGTACCGTCTTGAGACGGGGGTATGAATAGCGATCGCCATACCCTGCGCCAAACCTTCTACTCCCAATATAATCAACTAAACATTGGTATATTGGCAGCACCTCAAGTAAGCCACTGCTTGAGGGCAGCGTTCGGCTCGCATCACCGACAGGAAGGCCAAGCTCTCTCAGTTGGCTGAGGATTCTTACCTTAGCGATGAGTGCGTCGTTACAGAATTTAAGGGTCGGTTGTGCATAAAAGTAAGTTTTGACAGAGAGTAATGTGCTGGAAGTCAGTTGGAAATATTCGTAAGTTAGATAGCCACCTAGTAACTTTCCCAATAATCCCTTAGGGCTTTACGAACTAGGCACCATCCTTAACGAACCAACGCATTTTCCAACACAATTTTCGTGGTCAAGTTTTAGGAAAACAAGTTTTTAAGGCTTGTTGCATTCTCTGGCGTATGCATTTCGGCTCTGGTGCCAGCTGTAGCACCAGCTACGGCTCTGATACCAGCTGTGGCAGAACCACCTGAATTAATCCGGTTCAAGTGCGCTAATCATCACCACAAGAGCAATCGGGGCTAACTCGCACTTCAAACGGAATAATCCACTGGTCTGTCGGGGTAACCTCCCGATACAACCACGGTTCTTACGGATTGAAGCCACACATACATGTACTCACACGAAGGTGAGCCCAGAGTATACAACATTCCACATTTTTACACCACGGGGTTCATCATAAATTATCATTACAATAGAGTTCAAATTTGTAAAACAAGGTACTTCGGATTTCGAAATAAATGAGTTCTTCAGAGTTCAAACAGCGGAAAAGATAACGACAACTACTCAACGGTAAAGGAGGTCTTGATGAAGCCCGTACGAGACATCACTCGGCATCATCACCGTTGGCCGGGGGCGTATCCCATTCCACTGACCAACCAGGAGGAAGGGTACAAGGCCAAGTCAAACTAGCAATCATGTCCTCGAAAGTTTCACCTGAAAACAAGCCACAAGCAAGGCTGAGTATACTAATACTCAGCAAGGCTTACCCGACTAGTGGAGTATACTTAGCCGACTCCTAGACATGCGAGGCTTTTGGCTTGAGGGGTTTTTTTTGCCGAAAAGCATATATAGTAGGTCCTCACTTTCAGATTTTAGCTCCAAGTTCTAGCCTTCTTTAACCATTCTAGGTAAGGAACTATCCAATATCATACATGGTGGAAGAATTATTTTTGCATCCAACAAGATTAATCATTATCATTGTTCCTCTTCTTACTCTATGTGGTAAAAGGGTCAAGCAGTCTCAATAACCGCGAGAAACGGACGATTCGAATCGAATTTCTTAACCTTGCGAGGGAAACCTAAACACACGTCACGTGGTTACTCCTAGAGTCACACGTGCAACTTTTCCCTTCAATTCCCGCTTCACGGAACAGGCCCACCGCCCTCGACTACACCTCCCCACAGGCCACGGTACGTCGGGCTGTGGCGGCCGATGCACCCGCCATTAGCTAGATGTGAACGAATTCAAGACAGTGGGGAGTATATTCCGGCCTCGGTTCAATCCAGTATTTAAGCTTACCGATTACCATATTCTCGGCATGTGGTTAGTACGTTCAAAGACTTAACCACCACTACCACACACTGTGGCCTTAGCATTTTTCACTAAACAGACGGGGCCTCAATCATCAACATAAACATCGTACCATAGCCCCGTCCGTCGACCTTATGATTGCAGCATGTAGTAAACAATCAACTCCTAATTTCTCGCGAGTGATAGGAAATCACTCGACTTTTACCGAGTCCTATTAGCATAGCATTCTATCGAACCTTGCATCTAGTGTTCAGAGCATGGGCACCTAGGATCATGCAACTAAGTTTTCATCCAACTCCTATAAACTTAATGCACAAGTAAAGTAGAGTAATAAGTTGCATAAGTTTAGAAAAATAGGTTCATGCTCCGGGGCTTGCCTTCTTGGGAAAAGCTAGCTTGGGGCTCATCCGAACTTGGGCTCGGGTCTTCGAGAGCTTCAGTTAGATGTACTTGAGCTTCATGCTGCTCACTCTCGGACGCGGGCACCAGCTCGTACGTTCCGTCGGCGAGAGTCGTCGATTCTATATGAATGCACCAATATAAGTTATAGTGAGGGTATATGACGATTATTTTCATTCACGTCAAAGTTGTAGTTCACAAAATATTGATTTGGTTGTGAAGTTACTTAGTTGAGATTTCTGTGGGCCATTATTAAAGAGTATAACTTAAACTATTAACTTCATTAAACAAGAAGGGGTTGTGTTATAATAGAAACTGAATTTTCCAAGCACACATGGATTAATCACAACTTCTGGATTAGGTAATTTCTAGTGATGAAATTTTTATTTAGAGCACAATAAGCAGAGACAAAAGCACTGTAAAAAAAAATTTCAGACATTTTTACGCAGCAGATTAATTATGAAAAATATAAAACACAACCAGTGCTAGCACCTAGATATTTTTATACAGAACAAACCATTCAAGTATTGAAGCTAAAACTTTTACAAGGTGTTAATCTATCCATAAGTGTGTCACTGCAAAATTTTCAGATTTAGACTTTGCCTACAACAGGGGGTACATTTAAAGTCTATTAAACCTTCCATTTAATTTATTACAAGATTTAGTAAGAAACTGAAGAAATGCATGTAACAAAAGTTGTAGATTTTCATCTAAAGATTCCAAAACAGTGGAGTTTGTATTTTTCCGATTTTTCTACGATTTTATATGAATTTTACAAGTTCGTTGTGTTTGATTTTAAAGTTTGAACATAGGTTTACAGATATGCCCCCGGAAACTTGCGTGCAGACTCTTTCAAAGATGTCAACCAAAGCAATTGGGTCCCTGGGCGGCGCTGGCACGGCGGCCGTCCAGATTCCGGCGAGGGGGCTCGTTGACGGCGAGGAAAAATGGTCGGGGAGATCCAGGGAGGTGAGAGCTACCTTGTGTGGCCTTGGTCGGGGTTGGGAGTGTCCGGGGGTAGCTCGGCGGCGCGGAGCAGAGGGGCGGCGACGGGGCGGAACGTCGGCGGCGGTGCTCCGGTGAGAAGGGAACAACGTGGGCCGGTCTAGTAGCTTTGCGGCGTCGAGGGGAACCCGTTTCGAAGCTTGTCTGGGACGGAGGAGCTTCGGTGAGGGCTGTCCACAGAGCAACAAGGAGCGGCGGTGGCGCGGGCGGCGCTGGCGGTGCTCCGGTGGCTCTGAGCGACGATGGGTGGTGCAATGAGCTGCGGTGGGGTGTTGTGGTGGTGGTGGAAGACTCAGCTTTGGCAAAGGGTGGCCGGAGGGGTGAGTTCCACGGTGAGCTGAGCGCGACGGCGTTAATGGTGGCAGTGGCGGTGTTCTGGTGTTTGGGCGCGCGAAGGGGGGGAACTCAGCTTGGCCTTTTATAGGAGGCAGAGAGGCGGGACTTCACTGTGAGACGCGGGGGCGGCAGCACGACGGGGGCGCGCGACTGGCCACGGCGGGCGTTGAACAGAAGCCAGCGCGGCGTGCGGCAGGCGCGGGCAGGGGACTGGGCGCTGAGGATTTGGCGTGTGAAGCTGGAGATCACGCGGCACGCGCGTTGGGCGAAGAGGTGCAGCAGCTGCCTTGCCGGGCGGCGAGCGTGGCGACTGGCGAAATGCTGCGGAGACACGGGCACGGCGCGGTTCGTCTATTGGGCATGGGGGCGGCGAGCAGGGGTGCGGGTCGCCAGCTTGCGTGTGGCGTGCGCGGACTGGGGAGGAACGCGGCGTGCGGGCGCGCGTGCGGGCGTGGCCAGGCATTGGCTTGGCACCTAGCGCGGTCAGGCATCGCCGGCCAAGTGGCCTGCGGCGACTGCGCGGCGGCGAGGGTCGGGCGAAGTGAGGGCCGCAGCGAAGCCGAGGGTCGGGCGAAGCGAAAAGGGTCGGGCGAAATGAAAGGGGTCGGGCAAACGGCTGCGCGTGGGAGGGTCGGGCGAAACGGAAAGGGTCGGGCGAAATAGAAGAAAAGGCAGGGGCTGGTTCGCAAATCCAAGTGTTTCTCAACTTTTTGTGTTGCAACTGAAAAATCCTTCAACGCGAAAGTTGTTCAAAGTGGAAAGTTCTACAAGTTTCATTTCACGCAAAAGTTTGTTTGAGTTCTAGTTTAGAAGTTATTTTAGAAACTTATTTCGTTGAAATTTCTCTTAATCATTTATGCACCGCTTTAAGGTAAAGAGGCTTATTTCGCAAATTAAACACCTGGGGTGTTACACGTCCCACCTCCGTCCATCAGATTTGCAGTTTTCTTGGTTTAGCTGGTTAATATCGCCGCTTTATTCCGGTCTTCTCCAGAATTGCTAAGCCTATGACTGAACTATTGAAGAAAGGAGTAAAGTTTGTGTGGAGCGAGAAATGTGAAAAAGCTTTCCACACTCGTCGGGAGCACCTGACTACAGCCCCAGTCTTAGCTCAACCTGATAACACCAAGCCATTCGATGTTTATTGTGACGCATCTGGTACTGGTCTTGGTTGTGTGCTTATGCGAGACAGTCGAGTCATTGCCTATGCTTCACGAGCTCTTCGACCTCATGAGCAAAATTATCCAACACATGATCTCGAGCTAGCAGCTATCATTCATGCTCTAAATATATGGAGACACTATCTTATGGGCACTCATTGCAATATCTACACCGACCATAAAAGTCTCAAATATATCTTCACCCAATCCGATCTGAATATGAGACAAAGAAGATGGTTGGAATTGATCAAAGATTATGATCTTGAGGTACACTATCACCTAGGAAAGGCTAATGTAGTCGCAGATGCGCTAAGCTGCACGGCTCATTGCAATTGCTTGACTGCAGAATTCTATAATGGAATGTTATGTCATGACATGAGGAAACTCAATTAGGAAATGATTCCCCAAGGCACTTTAAATCATATCTCTGTTAAACCAACCCTTCATGATCAAATCATCATGGCACAATTACATGATGAAGGTGTTAAAATCATCAAGCAAAAACTCTCTCAGGGAGAGCAGAAATATAAATATTTTTGCCAATACAAGAATGGAGTTCTATGGTTTGAATCTCGCATAGTGGTTCCAAAGAATCATAAGCGGTTCCAAAGAATCATAAGCTCCGAAAACAAATTCTTGGTGAGGCACATCTTTCCAAGTTCTCTATTCACCCGGGTAGTAGCAAAATATATCAAGATCTTAGGCAAAACTATTGGTGGACTAGAATGAAAAGGGAAATTGCCAAGTATGTCTCAAAATGTGACACATGTCAGAGGGTTAAAGCTAGCCAACTTGAAAGTAGCCGGTACACTTCAACCCTTGCCTATACCATCATGGAAATGGGAAGACATAAGTATGGATTTCATTGCTGGATTTCCCAACACCTCCCAAAAGCATGATTCCATATTGGTTATCGTGGATAGACTCACGAAAATAGCACATTTTATTCCGGTACACACTACCTTCACTGCCAAGAAATATGCTGAGATTTATCTCGATCGCATCCTTTGCTTACATGGAGTACCCAAGACGATTATTTCAGAGTTGCACAGTCTAGGCAAAAGAGATATTTTGATAAAAGGAGAAAGCCTTTTCAATTTGAAGTTAGTGATCATGTCTATCTTCGGGTTTCACCAACCAAAGGTGTGCAAAGGTTTGGAGTGAGAGGGAAGTTAGCTCCCCGATATGTTGGTCCTTATGAAATCACCGAAATTTGCGGACCCATGGCCTATAGAGTGCGACTACCCCACAGCTTGCAGCCATCCATGATATCTTTCATGTCTCCCAACTCAAGAAGTGTATTCAAGTTCCAACATAAATTGTTGAACAAAAGGAAATATTGGTAGAACCGGACCTCTCTTATGTTGAATATCCTATCAAAGTTCTTGATCAAAAGAAAGTGTCACTAGAAGAAAAGTGGTTAAAATGTATAAAATCTAATGGAGCCATCACACCGAAGAGGAAGCCACATGGGAAACTGAAAGCTATCTAAATAAAAATTTCCGCGGTTTTCTAAATTCGTCCAAAGGTACAGACACTATCCACACTAGGTGTACTTATCCGAATCTCGGGACGAGATTCTTTTTAAGGTGGGGGGAGGCTGTAACACCCTAGGTGTTTAAAATTCTAAATAAGAAAATCTAAACATAGTATCATGCATAATAACCTTGAATCATTAAAACAATGCATTTAATTATGTGTGTGCATGTGCATGTGTATGTATGCGTGTATGTGAGTTCTGTTCTTTTGTGTTTATAACCTTTACTTTCTCCACATTTCATGACAAATGTAGAATATTAACACACTCATATTTTAGTAACTTGCAACGTGTACTGAAAACCCCATTTGCAAATTCAAAATTTAATGCAAGAAATGACTTCTTGAGTTTAGAGTAGTCTTGAATTTAAAATAACTTTTAAACCGTAGCTCAAATGAACTTTGGGCCAAAAACAAAAGATGTAGATTTTCAAATTCCCTACAACTTTCGTGTTTAGAGTTTTTCAAATTCCTGTTGGAAATTTTGAGAAAATTTAATTTGAGTCCCAGCCCTTCTCTCTCCCTCTCTTCTCTCCCCTCCCCGTTTCTGTCACCTCGAGGGGCAGCGGCCGCCGGCCACCTGGCCGACGAAGCCTGCCCCGGAAAGCCACGCCAAGGCGCGACCCCCAATGGGCCCTGACCAGCCATCGATCGAGCCTGTTGCCAGCGATTTGCCGCGCCCCGTATGCCGCCCCAGCCAGCTCGCATGCGCCGCACGACCGTCGATTCCCAACGGCCGAGCCACGACGCGCCGGCGACGCCGCGCCCTTGCCGTGACCTTGACCCCGCTGCGCCTCCCTCCGTTGTGTCGCGCCCAGCTCCTCCTCCTCCCCTTGTGTGCCTATAAAAGGGCTGCACTGAGCTCCTGCTCACACGCGCCCGAGAACCACTACCACCCTGCCATTAACGCCGCTACTCGACCTTGCCGTCGAGCCCCACATTCCGCTCCTCCTCCACCCAAACCGAGGCTCTAAACGGGTCGCCCTCGACCTGCTGGTTTTCCCCGACTTCCCCACACCACCCTCCCTCACCGGACTATCGCCGCTCGTCACCCGCATCTCGGCGGAGCTTCTGCTCACCACCGGCAGCCCAACTCCGGCCACCCCAGCCCCAACCGAGCACACCTACAAGTTCCCCTCGACCTCTTCGTTCTCCCCCACCCCTTTCCCCTCGCCGGGATTTGATCGCCAACCATGGCAGCCCCGCCCAGGGACTACATTGCACTCGTGAGGTTCTTTTTACGGTCCTTTCTGCTAGATCCAGTGACCTATATGCGAGAACCCGAGTACTTTTTGTTTCAAGAGGCTGTCACTTGTAAAATGAGTCTAAAATCCTAGAAAAATTAGAAAAATGCAAACTAAAATTTGCTGTGATCCTCTTGACGAACCCAACTACTCTTGCACAAATGAATGACTAGTTACAAACTATAACCTGGGCTAAGATGAATCTTGTCTTAAATGGCCCATAAATGTATCTCTTGATCTAGGATAGTACTGTGAATGATTTTTGGACTGTAAGCTAGTCTCTACTTGTTAAGACTTGTGTAAAACTTTCAAGGCCAGAATATGTCTGTACGAGTAGTTTTTGCTGGATCTTGTTTGATGTGCTATTTATTTAGAGTTATTTGTTCATGCAGTTCTACAAATATTTTAGGGTTGAAACTTTTACATTAGAGTAACTTTGATGCATAAAAGCTATGGACAAAGTTTGGATCCTTTTACTTTTGTCTAACTTGCTCATATGTTTTTAGTTAAGAAAAATTACATCAAATCAAAGTAACTAGTTCTGTTCCTTAGAAAAATATAAAATTTTAACCAGAGACTACCTTTGAGTAGATTATCATGTTGGAAAGGTTTGAGATACAGAAACCTTGTGGAACTACCTGTAGAAACAAATCTTTATTAATGTAGATGTATCTTGACTTATTTTCTATACTCTGTATCTTGCACACTAAAACCTGAAAAATTTACAGTAGACTCACCATAAGTTTAGGAGTACTCTGTAAAATGTCGAGCACCAGTTCCTGCATGGTTTGATCTATATAAATAGATCTTGATCCTAGCAGTAGCTGTTAAATGTATTTTTTCATTATTAATCTGCTGAATAAAAATGGCCAAAAATTTTACAGTGGGTCTGTCCTTAAGTTATGTGCTCTGCATAAAAATCTCAATACCAGAAATTACCTCTACGAGTAGTTTTGTTTTAATCCATGCTTATTTTTGAAAAATGGCCGTTTATGGAAGGACAGAACCACACACTCCTTCATGAATTTAGTTGAACTAGATAAGTACTCAATAAATGACTGTCCAAGGAAAAAAATGAAGTGTTTGATAACATAACTTGAGTTTTATTGAATGGCTACTTTATAGTGAAATAGTTATTTATCTTGCACCATTAAACCACTCATACATGTGCATTCATATAGAATCGACGACTCTCGCTGATGGAACCTACGAGCTGGTGCCCGATTCCGAGAGTGAGCAGCGTGAAGCTCAAGTTTATCTAAGTGAAGTTGCTGAAGATCCAAACCAAAGTTCGGAAGAACCCCCGACTAGTTTTGCTCAAGAAGGCAAGCCTCGGAGCATAACCCCTATTTTTAAACTTATGCAACTTTTATTTATATATATGGTATTGTGCATTAAGTTTTTAGGAGTTGATTGAAACCCTAGTTGCATGATCCTAGTAACTATGATATGAATACTAGTCTTTGTCGGTCGCAAGATTGCCATGCTAATAGGACTCCGGTAAAAGTTGAGTGATTTCCTATCACTCGCGAGATATAGGAGTTGCTTGTTTTACTTATGTTGGAATCATAAGGTCGACGGATGGGGCTATGTTACGATATTCCTGTTGATGATTGAGGCCCCGTCTGTTTAGCGAAAATGCTAAGGTCATGGTGTGTGGTAGTGGTGGTTAAGTTTTTAAACGTACTAACCACATGCCGAGAATATGGTAATCGGTAAGCTTAAGTACTTGATCGGACCAGCGAGTGGACAATATCCTGACCCCCTTGACGTCGTTCCCATGGGCACATGGTGAGTGCAAGAGTAGCCATGGTCCGGCGCCGTACCATGGTTCGTGGACCTCTGTACTCGAGGGGGCTGGCCCTGATCCACAACCCGGGAAGAAAGGGGAAAAGTTGCAAGTTTGACTCTCTGAGTAACCACGTGACGTGTGTTTAGGTTTCCCTTGCAAGGTTAAGAAATTCGATTCAAATCATTGGTTTCTTGCGGCCATCGAGACTGCTTAACCCTTTTACCACATAGAGTAAGAAGAGGAACAATTATGATGATTAATCTTGTTGGATGCTCAGTTAATTATCTCTCCACCATGTGTGAATTGGATAGTTGCTTACCTAGAATGGTTAATCAACTAGAACTTGATGCTAAAACCTGAAAGCAAGGACTCATTCTTAGATGCTTTTTGGCAAAAACTACCCTTAGCCAAAAGCCTTGCATGTTTAGAAGTCAGCTAAGTATATACCAATAGTCGGGTAAGCCTTGCTGAGTATTAGTATACTCAGCCTTGCTTGTGGTTTTGTTTTCAGGTGAGACCTTTGAAGACATGGTTGCTAGTTTGACTTGGCGATGTACTCTTCCAGCTGGTTGGTCAGTGGAATGGGATACGTCCCCGGCCAATAATGATAATGTTGAATGATGTCATGTATGGGCTTCATCATGATATCTTGTATCATCGTTAGAACTATCATCTATTTTTCGCTGCACTATTAAACTCTATGATGTTTATGCATGAATTCGTACTTGGTTTGTAGTAATAATTCATGTGAACTCTATGATGTAAAATTTGTGGATTGTTGTAATCTCTGGGCTCACCTTCGAGTGGGTTGTATATATGCATTGTTTTGATCGAAATTCCAGTGGTTGCATCGGATGTTACCTGACAGATTGTCGTCTTACTCCATTTTAAGTGCGTGTTAGCCTGGAATGCCTCTATGGTGATGGTTAGTGCACTTAAGCTAGATTAATTTGGGTGGTTTTGTCACACTTCCCCTCTAAGCGCGTGCAGAAACTGACCCTGCGCGAAATCCTCTCTGTCGAGCCCGCCATACAAAAGCCTCTGAGATACAGCGAGGTCCCGATCTCCTTATCTAGGGATAATCAGTGGACCAGCTTCTCCGAGCTGGGAAAATTCCCGCTCGTCCTAGATCCTATCGTGGCAGGCTCACAGCTGACTTGAGTACTCATCGATGGCATGAGCGGCCTCAACCTACTCTTTGCGAGTACTTTGAAGAAGATGGGGCTGGACATTTCCAAGATGCTCACCCCTAACAGAGCTCCATTCTACGGCATCGTCCCGGGAAACGCTGCTACACCACTCAGGTCAGTGGTCCTGCCAGTCACCTTCGAGACAAAAGATAACTACCGCACTAAGTACATCGAGTTCGAGGTGGCTGACTTCGAGTCATCATACCACGCCATCCTCGGCAGACCAGTATTGGCCAAATTCATGGTCGTGCCTCAGTATGTCTACTTACTAGTCAAGATGCCAGGCAAGACAGGCGTACTCACGTTCCGTGGCAACTTGAAGAAGTCGTACGACTACGACCAAGAGGCGATCGAGTACGCCGTGACATCACGCGTGCCAGAACCTTCTGCGGAAGTTTTCGCGGCCGCGCAAAAGCTCACCGACTCAGAGATGGAGATCTCTAGTCAGAGGCCTAGCCAGTCGAGGGTAAACCCAATCCCAGTGACGTCGGCATCAAGGCCATCCAGCTGCAAGAAGGCGACTTGTCCAAGACTGCTTTGATCGGAGGCGGCTTGAGTGACAAATAGGAAAGCACGCTTGTCAGCTTCCTTAGAGCTAAACATAACATGGAAACCAGCGGATATACCATGGGTGCCCAAGGAGTTGATCGAGCATTGCCTAAAAGTCGACCCCAAAGCCATGCCGAAAAAGCAATGACTAAGACGCTTCGCTCCCGACAAGAGGGAGGCCATCAAGAAGGAGCTAGCAAAACTACTCGTGGCTTGTTTCATTAAAGAAGTCTACCATCTCGAGTGGTTAGCTAACCTTGTACTAGTCTTGAAAAAGAACAATAATGAATGGACGATGTGTGTGGATTACACTGATCTCAACAAACACTGCCAGAAGGATCCCTTCGCGCTCCCACGCATCGACCAAGTCATCGACTCTACGGCTGGCTACGTCCTGCTCTCTTTCCTCTACTGCTACTCGGGTTACCACCAGATCACTCTCAAGCAAGAGGACCAGATCAAGACAACATTCATCACCCCCTTGGAGCATATGCCTACACAACCATGTCCTTCAGGTTGAAGGATGCAGGAGCCACCTATCAGCGGGCCATCCAATTATGCCTTGTTGATCAGCTACATCACAACGTTGAAGCCTACGTGGATGATGTGGTCATCAAGACCAGATCCCACGACGAGTTTATCCCTGATCTCGAGGAAACCATCAACAGCTTACGCAAGTTTTGATGGAAGCTTAACCCAACCAAGTGCATCTTCGACGTTCCACAAGGAAAACTCGGTTTCATCATTAGTCACTGAGGAATTGAAGCAAACCCGGAGAAGATCACCGCCATCACAGACATGGATGCTCCATGGATGATCAAGGATGTCTAGAAGCCCACAGGCTGTATGGCGGCCTTGAATAGATTTACCTCGTGACTTGGACAACGGGGACTACCCTTCTTCAAATTGCTCAAGCGCCACAACAAGTTCTAGTGGACCGTGGAGGCGAAGCAGGCGCTGCAAGATCTTGAGCATCATTTGCAGTCGCCCCCCATCCTAATGGCTCCACAACCAGGCGAGAACTTGCTACTCTACATTGCCACGACTACTCACGTCATTAGCACGGCAATCATGGTGGAACGCTAAGAGGAAGGCCATGCCTTCGGTGTGCAGCGGCCAGTCTACTTCATCAGCGAAGTCCTTTCTGAATCCAAGGTTCATTACCAAAAAATTCAGAAACAACTCTACGGTATACTCATCACCTCTAGGAAGCTTCGTCACTACTTCGATGCATACAACATCTCGGTGGTCACTGATTTCCCATTGGTGGATATCCTCCACAATCGGGATGCCACCGGGCACATCTCCAAGTGGGAAGTGGAACTAGGGGCTCTCACCCTTGACTTCAAGCCCCGGATGGCCATCAAGTCGCAGGCACTAGTCGATTTCATGGCGGAATGGCGAGAAAACCAAGTGGAAGCCCCAGCCAACTAGCCAGAGTATTGGGTCATGTACTTTGATGGCTCACTCAAGCTCAGAGGCGGTGGTGCGAGAGTACTCTTCATTAGTCCAAAAGGAGAACAACTCAAGTATGTGTTCCAAATACTATTTGAGGTCTCCAACAACGAAGCTGAGTACGAGGCACTATTGCACGGGCTACGCCTGGTAGTCTCTCTAGGCATCAAGCGACTACTTGTCTACGGTGACTCCTTGCTGGTGGTGCAATAAGTCAACAAAGAGTGGGACGCCAACAAGGACACCATGGACGCGCACGTCGCAGAAATACACAAGCTCGAGAACAAGTTCTCAGGGCTGGAAATTTATCATGTGATTCGCGACAACAATGTGGGAGCGGATGTGCTCTTGAAACTAGGTTCTGATCGAGCCAACATCCCATCGGGAGTTTTCGTTCACGAGTTGCATCACCCATCCATCAAGACACCAGATCCAAGCACCATCGCTTGATTCTTGATGGCTTGAAGAAGAGACTCTACGATGAGAATAGCAAAAAGGGTAGCAAGTGGATCAATGAGATCTCATCAGTAATCTGGGGGCTTCCCACACAACCAAGCAAAGCCACAAGACAGTCACCTTTCTTTCTCATCTATGGGTCCGAAGCTATATTACTAGCTGATGTCATGTGGCAATCTCCTCGACTGGAGATGCACGAAGAAGGCGAGGCTAATGACATAAGACATCTCAAACTTGACTTGGCAGAAGAAGTCAGATGCAATGTTTTTCTCCAGTCGGCCCGCTACTTACAAGGCGTCCGTCATTACCACGACCGGAACGTTCAA
Organism: Panicum miliaceum; assembly: GCA_032594955.1. Taxonomy (NCBI): domain Eukaryota; kingdom Viridiplantae; phylum Streptophyta; class Magnoliopsida; order Poales; family Poaceae; genus Panicum; species Panicum miliaceum. The sequence continues at coordinate 23,657,913 of CM064063.1, read as the reverse complement.
CGACGATCTTTCAATGTTGGAGATATGGTCCTTCGCCGCATCCAGGATGAAACCGGGCTGCACAAGCTTAATTCGCGATGGGAGGGACCCTTCATCGTGCACAAGGTTACAGGACCAGGGTCGTATCACTTACAGACTCTGATGGCTAGGAGGTCCCAAACTCCTAGAATATCGGGCGTCTACGACGTTTTCATCCTTAGCCAACCAAGACATCTTCACGCAGTGTCATACAAGGAACTGCTCAACCCCATGTGAAGGACCTCGTCACTTCCTTTGGGCCAACCGTGATGTTTTCGCATGGCAACATGAGAATTCTCATGGCTCGCCCAAGGAATCGTCTTCAGTAGTGTGACACCCTAGGTGTCTAAAAGACTAAACAAAGATCCACAACATGAAATCAGTTGCAAAAGAGCAAGAGAAAGTATGAAACAACCTATCAAAATCTGCTTTTCAAGCAAATGAATATGTGTGTATGTATATATGCATGTACATATGAACCTTTGCAAACAAACCCTTGTAACTTTGAAAATTGATCACGAATGACTCTAAAATTTTAATGGCACTTCTGTCATATCAAGGGCAACAAAAGTCTAGTTAAACTCAAAGGATAATGGTCCAAAAATTCACATGAAATGACATGTCATTTAAATACTTGCTTTTGGAATTTCGAAATAACTTTTTATACATTGCTCAAACGAACATAGTCATGAAAGAGAAGATGTTTGTCTTGAAAAGTTGAACAAAAATGGTATTCAAATGTTTTTGTTTTGATCGTGGGAAGATTGAGTTTTAGCTCCTTTTTCCACCCAGACCCCTGCTGTTTTGCTTTTCACACTTAAGTCCCATCATCTTCTCCCTCCTCTCTCCTCCCCTGCCCTGTCCCATCGCCGGCAGGCCAGCTGGCCGGTGCAAACCGGCGCAACCAAGCCCGCCGGTCATGTGGTCCTGCCAGCAACCGGAAGATCTCCAGCTGGCCCACAAAATCTCGCTCTCCCCATCAGGAAGCCTCTACGCGGCGACATTCCTCTGCCGCGAGCGCTGCTGGCGCCACAGCAAGCCCCCGCCGGCGCCAGTAAGGCGGTTGACCCCCGGTTTTGCCCCTAGTCTCGCCTTCCCCTGCGGCTCGAGCCCAGGCCGCCATTTCCCTTCCAGCGCCTATAACAGCCCACCTGAGGCACCTGAGCTCGACACCCCAACCTCAACCTCCGGCGAGTCACCACCTGTGCGTGGACACACCACTCCGCCCCCACATTGTCCAAACCATCCGCACCCGCCACCGGCTCTGAGCCACCGCGGGAAATCCATTTCGGTCCACCCCTCCCTCACCTAAGGCCTCAAATAGGTACGGTTTCTTCCTCTCTTGCCTCTCCCACCTTCGCCCCTAACCACCGGCCACCCTAGTAGCCGTTTCCCTTGCAAAGGACTCTTTTGTTTCGATTCCAATCTTTCCGAGAAGCTTTCTGTAAATCTCAAGGACTCATCTGTAAACCTGAAACTAGAACTTTGAAAACCAATCTATTAACTTTGAAGATGCGAAACAACTCACAAAAAAATCTTAAAAACACAAACTAAGATGTTCTGGAATCTTTAAGCTAAGATCTACAACTTTGTAAAAGACCTTGGAACTATTTCCACAAAATTTTATCTATGGATTGAAACCAAGTTTAAATGGCTTTTATTTTGTTCCAAGAGTTTTAGAAAAGATCTGCTCATGAAATGTTAATTGTAGCTTCAGTGCTAGGAGTAAAGTCTTTCATAAAAATTGCATGCTCTGAATCCAAGCACAACCAGTGGTTTCGAGTACTTTTGTTATAAGCTAGATCCCTTTAAAACTAAAATGTTAACCTCTGGTTCATGCTTAGGAAAAATCTACAAAAATTTGCAGTAAACTATTCATGCGAGTAGGATTGGTTCAGTAAAAAGATGAGCACCAGTTCTTGCATAGGTTGTTCTGGGCAAATAAATCTTGATCCTAGCAGTAGCCGTTTAATGAACTTTTCATGTTTAACCTGATGAATAAAAATGTCTAAAACCTTTTACAGTGAGTTGTACCTAAGTAGCAAGCTCTGCATAAAAATTTCAACCCAGAAACTGCCTCTACGAGTAGTTTTGCAACCCAGAAACTACCTCTACGAGTAGTTTTGGTTAACCAATGCTTGCTGTTAAAAATGGCCGTACAACATGCAAAACCACTCACTCACTTAATGATATCAGTTAATCCAGATAAGTACTCAATAAATGATTGCCTAGGGAAAGAAAATGAAGTACTCGACTACTTAACCACTCATACATGTGCATTCATATAGATTCGACTACTCTCGCCGACGGGATCTACAATCTGGTGCCCGAGTCCGAGACTGAGCCGCGTGAAGCTCAGGTGAATCTAACAGAAGTCGCTGAAGACCCAGACCAACGTTCAGCAGAACCCCCAACTAGTTTTACACAAGAAGGCAAGCCCGGTGCATGATCCCAGTATTTAAATTATGCAACTATTGTTCCTTTTTGCCTGTGCATTTAAGTTCATAGGAGTTGATTGGAACCCTAGCTGCATGATCTTAGGCACCTTTGTAATGACTACTAGAACAGGAAGTCGAGTAGTTGCTCCGCTAATAGGTACGGTAAAAGTCGAGTAGTTTCCTGCCACTCGCGAGAATTATAGGAGTTGAATATTTTACCACATACTGCAACTATAAGGTCGCAGGCGGGGCTATGGTAAAGTACTCGTGGTTGAGGCCCTGTCTGAGTAGTGAAAAATGCTAAGGCCGCAGTGGTTAAGCGTTTGAAAGTACTAACCACATGCCGAGAATATGGTAATCGGTAAGCTTAAGTACTCGATTGAACCGGTGCATGGACAGGCTACACCGTCTTGACTCTGTCCCATGGGCCCAATGGTGAGTGCAAGAGGGGTCATGGCCCAGCGTCGTCGTGGTTCGTGGACCTCTTGTTCTCGAGGACGGTGGCCCTGATCCATAAAACGGGAATAAAGGGGAAAAGTTGCTCCATGTTTGATTAGAGATAGATGCTCACCTAAATTGGTTAAATGAACTAGAATATTGAAAGCTAAAATATGAAATTAAGGACTTACTCTTTGTTGCTTTTCAGCAAAAAGAAAACCCTAGAACCTTAGAGCCATGCATGCTTAGTAGTCGGTATTTACATACCACTAGTCGGGTAAGCCTTGCTGATTATTAGTATACTCGGCCTTGCTTGTGGCAATGTTTTCAGGTGTGTCTTTCGAAGATGAGATAGCTGGTTTGTCTTGGCCGAGTGCTTTGCGGATTGGTTGGTCACTGGAATGGGATCCATCCTCGGCCAACAATGACTCTTCCGAGTGATGCCACGTACGGGCTTCATCATGGTATCCAGATCGCGACACTAGATGATCGTGTTTTCTTTCCACTGCTGTTAAACTCTGAATAAATTTTTATGTTGAACTTAAAAGTACTCGTTTCATGTCCTCGACTGGTAATATTTGATGTCCAACTTGTGAAGATAAAATCTATGGAATGTTGTAAGCTCTTGACTTGCCTTCGTGCAAGTTATGTGATTTCTTTGTTTCAATCATAATCTTAAGTGGTCGCATCGGGATTTACCCGACAGACTGTCGGATTACTCCATTTGAAGTGCATGGTAGTCGGTTCATCATTATGGATGATGGTTAGTGCACTTGAGCCGGGTTAATTCGGGCAGTTCCGCCACAGCTGGTATCAGAGTGAAAAGCATACACTAGAGTATGGAACAAACCTTAAAAAAATAAGTTTTCTAAAACTTGACCACAATACTCCAATTTGAAAAATGTGTTGGACTCGTTAAGGATTAAATCTAGCTCGTAAAGCCCTATGAGAATATAGCTAGGTGGCAATATAAATTAGTATACCTATGAGATATCCTTAAGCTACACTAATCGCAAGTACCGCGAGTACGATAGGTTAAGAACGAAGAGATCTCGAATAGTTATTATAGGGAGAGACGTACTTTTTAAGCCACTGAATTAACTCCGTAAGGTCAAGTTTATGCCCACTGTGAAGTTGTGAGGATGGAAAGGTCATGCATGCTGCATATCTTAAATTCAAATAAAGAAATTGAGTTATGGATGAACTGTACAAAAATCTACCCTAAAACAGCTAAATCATTGACTAAAGTTCAACCAAGTTCCTATTGTTTTCAGTCCAATCTAAGGATATAGTTATCTTAGAGTATGATCTAGGTTTGGGTTTGGCCAGTAAAGTGGTGCATGAGTACTTTAGGAATGCTTTGGTAACTTTTGCGACTGGTTGCATATCTGCTCAGAAGTTATGCTCAGTTTTGTGCACTGTCCAGAATTTGTTTATTTGATTGAGCATCAATTTTCGTTATCTCACCCTTTAAGTTTGTGAATCAGATGGCTGATCCAGTTCTTATGGTGGTTGATGAGGAAGGACATGCAAACTCAGCGTGCCTGCATTGGGAGGGCTTCCCCTCCATCTTGTGGGGTGTCTTGAGCACCGCTGGTTACCCGAATCCGCCTCTTTATGTGGGGCAGAAATTTATGGAGACGGGTGTCCGTCTGTGCCGTGTGCGCATGACCATTCCCCAGCACCCACCCAACCCCGCGTGGCTTGCCATTGAGATAGAAGTATTCGGACACCACCTCATTGACTCGTGGGAGGCAGCAGCAATGAAGGCGCTCACCACATTTTGTGAGCAGCACCCATTGGAGGTGATATTGGCTCCAGCTAGTCTGTTTCCGGCAGTCAGCGAGAGCGACCCTCTATGGCTCGACAGATTTGCACATCTTGGCAACTTGGCAGATCAGAATCCAGTCGAGACCATACTCTTTTCAACCCCGTGCATGAATGCACTATACCTACTACTGGCATTTCAGAGTAAAGGGATGGCACAGGTTATAGACCTGGCTCAGTCCTTCCAGTGGGCAGTTAACCTAAGGGACGAGCAGATGCAAGACTTAATGGAGGAGATTGGTGATCGAGATACTAGGATTGGCCAGCTTGAAGGCCAAGTGCAGACACTAGAAACCACCATGGGTGAACATGAGGCAATGATCGAGTTCTTGGAAGAGCAGATCCATGACCTCAACATTGATTTGGAGGATGCCAATGAACATATCGACATGCATCACGCACAGGAGGCAGCCCTTCACGTCCCACCGGATGTGATGGACATTGAGAGTGATGAAGAGCCCGAGGAGATAGAGGGTGTCTCTGACCTTGACTATGATGTTGTAGTCCCACAACCCGCACTGATGGGAGCTCACTCCCCTGTGCGCAGCGAGTCGTCTGTCAACAACCTTAACGACTATTAGGCGACAACCTTGGGAGTACTTTTGTATATACTCCTCTTAGTGTAGCCTAACTTTTGTGTAGGTAGTAATAGGCTAGCTTAGAGTTGAGTACCACCAGGTACCAGGAGTGTAGCCTAGAAGCTAGAACACTCAAAAATTAGGTAGGCTTTAGTGAAGGACTGGATGCATGTGTATATTGGCACGCAGTTAGAAATCAGAGAAGCAGTAGTCGAAGTGGTCGAATCTGCAGACATAGTAGTCGGAAGTGTCATTCCAGCAGCCGGAAATATAGTCAGCATATCGAAAAAGTAGTCGTACTAGTCGAAGATACAGTAAAAGCAGGTCATGATGTAGTTGTAGTAAACAGAAGTGTAACTAAAGTAGTCGGAGACGTAGTCATCGTAGTTAGAGGTAAAGATGATGTAGTCGGAGAGCAGTCAAAACAGCCGTAGATACAGTGTAGTCGAAGTTGTAGTCGTATTAAACCTAGGTGCCACTGCAGCAGCCGGAGGTATAGCCGTAGTAGCCGGAGGTAAGGTGGAAGCAGTCGGATATGCAGTCGAGGTAGTCGAAGACACTGTGTAGTTGAACTGTAGCCGTAGCAGATGAAGGTACAGTTCAAACAGTCGGCAATGTAGTCAAAGAAGCCGAATGGTAGTCGATGTAGTCGACGAGGGAGCCATAGTAGTCGGATTAGTAGTCCTGGTAGTCGGAAATGCAGTTGGAGATGGAGTAGTCGGAGGTGTTTTGAATGCCACAATTTTAGACCGCTACTTTTCCTAATCACCACCAACCCTTGAAAGGTTTCAGATAAGTGGAACGTGAGCTAGGAAATTTCTCCTAACCAGCCGCAGATTGGACACCCGTTTGTATCAAGCCTATCAAGTTCTATATTTTTTCCCGTACTATCTTTGTGGAATCATGGGAGATTATGAAGCCTTTGCTGATATTAAACCTCCATGTTTCAGATAGTTGGGGCAACATGTGGCAGTCATGATGGATTCGGAGCGAGCGGTAGTAGGTCGCAGCAGACGCCGCCCCCGCCACCGCCACCTAGTCTGGTGGAGGTGATGACCGCTCAAATCGAATTGCTACGACAACTTGTTCAGGGGCAGCAACACCACCATCAGCAGCGGGGTGTGCACCATGCACCCCAACCTTAGGTTGCTAGTTACCCGGATTTCTTTGGAACTCAACCCCCTCTGTTTAACAAGACGGAGGAACCATTGGATGCGGACGCTTGGATTCATACCATTGAATCCAAGTTTGCCTTATTGACGCTACCATGCTCTGAAGCCAGCAAAGCTCGATTTGCCGCGTAGCAGCTTCGTGGTACTGCACGTATATGGTGGGACAACTATATTGCCATGCTTCCAGCAAATCATGTTGTCACTTGGGAAAAATTCAAGGATGCATTCCGAGCCCACCATATTCCTCAAGGTCTCATGGAAAGGAAGTTGAATGAGTTCCTAGCTCTTACGCAAGGTACCCGCACTGTACTTCAATATGCTGAGGCGTTCAACAGCCTGTCTCAGTACGCAGGTTATCATGCTGACTTGGATACCAAGAAATGTGATCGTTTCCATAGAGGACTTAATACCAAGCTCAAGGAACGACTAAATCCCATCAGAACGGACACATACAATGAGTTGGTTAATCTGGCAATCACCCAAGAGGATTGCATTTTGGCTCATCGTGCAGAAAAGAAGAGGAAGGCTCCAGCCGGACCCGCGAGTGCTCAGCCACCGAGGTATCATTTAGTGCAAAATGCAGCACCTAAAGCTCTTCAGAATGCCCCTCATCCAGGGCGTTGGATTATCAGGCCCCTCAGCAACAGTGTGTGGCAAGACCCCCTGCTCCATAGCCAAATGGTCCAAGGCAGAATACACAGCAGCCACCCCGCCAGAGCAACAACAACAGATGTTTCAATTGTGGGAGTTCTACTCACTTTGTTTGAGATTGCCCTCAGTCCAAACAGCAAGCTCAAGGCCAAGGCTCCAGTACCAACAACAGAAACCAAGGCAAGAAGCAGACTATTCAGGTCAAGCGTGGGCGGATTAATTTCACCACCCTGGCAGAGCTTCCTGATGGCGTACCAGTAATGACGGGTACATTTTCTATCCACCGCAAGCCCGCTATTGTATTATTTGACTCTGGTGCATCACATAGTTTCATTAGTGCAAAATTCAGTGCAAAAGTAGGTTTGGATTTCTGCCACACAAAAAGGTCATATATGATAGCTACACCGGGTGGAAAAGTAGCTTCAAATCAACTCATAAGAAACCTGCCAATTAAATTGGGTAGCAAAGTCATCAACACCAACTTGATCCTCTTAGCACTTGAAGACATCGATATCATTTTGGGAGTAGATTGGATGACTCGGCATGGAGTAACCCTTGATCTTTCCTCCTGAGCCGTTGAAATAAATTCCCAGACCCAAGGAGCTACCACTCTATATTTGCCCTTCCGAGAATGCACAAATTCATGTGCTCTCATTAAGGTCCACTCCGAATTAGAAGAAATCCCGGTGGTACACGAGTATGCCGATGATTTCCCGGATGACTTACTCGGCATGCCACCAGATCGAGATATTGAGTTTGTCATTGAACTGCAGCCAGGCACTGCACCTATCTCTAAACGAACATATCGAATGCCACCCAAGGAATTAGAGGAATTAAAAATACAGTTGCAAGAACTTCTAGACAAAGGCTATATTCGTCCAAGTGCCTCACCTTGGGGTTGTCCAGCCCTATTTGTGAAGAAGAAAGATAATAGTTTGAGGTTATGTGTAGACTACCGGCCTCTTAATGCGGTGACTATCAAAAACAAATATCCACTTTCTCGCATTGATGTTCTTTTCAATTAGTTATCTGGAGCAAAAATCTTTTCCAAGATTCATCTATGTTCTGGATATCATCAAATCAAGATTCGACCATGTGATATTCCAAATACCGCTTTCTCCACTCAATATGGACTATAAGAGTACTTAGTCATGTCTTTTGGTCTCATAAATGCTCCTGCCTACTTCATGTATCTCATGAATTTGGTTTTTATGCCGGAGCTTGACAAGTTTGTCGTGGTTTTCATCGACGACATTCTTATTTATTCCAAGGACGAGGAGGACCATGCTAAACATTTGCACAATGTTCTCCAATGCCTCAGAGACCATTAGTTATATGCTAAGTTCTCCAAATGTGAGTTCTGGTTGGATAGTGTGAAATTTTTGGGCCATACTATCTCCAGTAATGGTATCTCAGTTGACCCCAGTAAAGTTCAAGAGGTGATGGACTAGAAACCTCCTACTTCCGTTCATCAGATTCGTAATTTTCTTGGTTTAGCTAGTTATTATCGCCGCTTCATTCCGGATTTCTCCAGAATTGCTAAACCTATGACCAAACTGTAGAAGAAAGGAGTAAAATTTGTGTGGAATTAAGAATGTGAAAAATCTTTCCACACTCTTCGTGAACACTTGACTACAGCCCTAGTCTTAGCTCAACCTGACAATACCAAACCCTTTGACGTTTCTGGTACAGGTATAGGTTGTGTACTTATGCAAGACAATCGAGTCGCTCCCGTACTCCCAGTACTACTCCACCAGTTCACGATTGGTACTACGTGCAAGTTTACTGAAGGGGCCTTGCTCTCATACTTTCAGTAACGCTCAGATTACTAGTTTCCGACTAGTACTCTATGTTACTGAAGGGGCTTCGCTCCCATACTTCCAGTACTACTCTGTTTACTAGTTCACGACTGGTATTACGTGCAAGTTTACTGAAGGGGCCTCACTCCCATGCTTCCAGTAACGCTCAGATTACTAGTTCTCAACTAGTACTCTATGTTACTAAAGGGGCTTTGCTCCCATGCTTCCAGTAACGCTCGGTTTACTAGTTCTTGACTAGTACTCTATGTGACTGAAGGGGCCTCGCTCCCATGACACTGCGTTTACTAGTTCCTGACTAGTTTTACGTGCTTCTACCACTTCAACTACTCCTCTTGCCTACAAAACTAGTCGGAATCAACTCCGACTAGTCGGCTTCATCGACACTTCAAGATCTAGTGGCAACTTGTCCAATGCCTGGGATCGGGGGTAATTTAGGACGCATTTTGGAGAAGTTATTCGTTTGACCATCTTTTCAGGGAATTCACCTCGAAAAAAGCGGTTTTCGAATTTCTGAACCAGTTTGCCTATCTTAACCATCAAATCTTTAACGTCATGTATCGCATGCCATAATTCTTTGGATCCTTTATTCAAAACCTTGAGGATTTGGATTCAAGGCTCGGAGACTGCAGGGACACATGTCATCAGCGACTTATTTTTCAAATCTTTTGGAAGATAAGGATAGAAGACTCAAGACTAAATTGACCCTCAGCCTGATTCTACGAGTCAACCTGAGGCTCGGGGGCTACTCCATATGGAGTGCGAGTTCAATCGCACCCCATATAAAAAAGGACTTGACAACTACTCGGGGCATGAGCACCTCATAGCCTCGATGCAACCAAGGAAGTACTCGGAAGACACCTTCAAGATGGAGTTCGGGAGAAATTGAAGATGCCTTCAGAAGTACTCGGAAGCCTGCAGTACTCGACTACGAAGAGCTCGGGGGCTTGTCAGACCCAGGCCCATGGGACTGCGCACATGGTTTACATCTTACAGGATAAGGGGTGGGACATCTTACAGGATAAGGGTGGCGCACTAGTTGTAACTACTCGTAGCATAGTAGAACTAGTTGGAACAGAAGGAAACTACCCAAAAAGTACACGGGTAGGACTCCTGTGCTCGTATCCAACTAGGACTCCCATGTAACCCTGTCCTCCCAAATTATATAAGGATGGGCAGGGACCCCCTCCAAATAGGAGATCACCCAATCACCACCTAAGGCAATAGAAACCACACAGGACGTAGGTTATTACGCTCTTGGCGGCCCGAACCTGTCTAAACTTTGTGTTCCTTGCACCTCAGGGGTATCCCTTGGTGGGCGTGGTGGTAAAACACCGACAATGCGCTCGCGGGCTGAGGATAGAGGTGGCGGAGATGCGCTCGGGGAAGCAGGGGCTCTCAGCGACTACTTTACGTACAAGGAGGAAGTTGGGACTAATCTAGATCTAATTCCGGGAGCGGCGGTGGCTCAAAGATAGAGGAAGACAAAAGGCCAATGCAGTAAGAATGCAAGCGAAGGGGTGAGTAAAACCCTAAGTTACCACGCGGTTAAATAACCAGCGGTGGCCCTGCAATTACCGTGTGGAATGCGAAGGGTTTTTTCCCTCGAGATAAGATTTGTTTTGAGCAGTAATTTCAGGTTACTTTGGGAAAGTTATTTGCTTAACCATTTTCCAGGGATGCTGTCCAAAAAAGGGGTTTTCAAATTTCTGGACCAATTTACTCATTTTAACCATCAAATCAAATTCTTATTTTTCCACAACCTATGCCACGACTCTTTGGATCCTTTTTTCCAAACCTTGAGATTTGGATTCAAGGCTCTGAGGCTGTGGAACACGTGTCATCGATGCCTTATTTTTCAAATTTTTGGAAGATAAGAGCAGAAGATTCAAGACTAATTTGATCCTCAGCCTGTTTCTTCGATTCAACCTAAGGCTCGGGGGCTACTCCATATGGAGTGCGAGTTTCATCGGACCCCATATAAAAGAAGACTTGACAACTACTCGGGGCATGAGCACCTCACAACCTCGAAGCAGCCAAGGAAGTACTCGGAAGACACCTTCAAGATGGAGTTCGGGAGAACTCGAAGACGCCTTCAGAAGTACTCAGAAGCCTGTAGTACTCCACTACGAAGAGCTCTGGGGCTTGTAAGACCTGGGGCCATGGGACTATGCCCGTGGCGTACATATTCTAGGATAGGGGATGGGACATGGCCCACACCCTACACCAGTTGTAACTACTCGTACAGGAGTAGGACTAGTCGGAACAGGAGCAAACTATCCGAGTAGTACTCGGGTAGGACTCCTAAGCTAGTATTGGGCTAAGATTTCATGTAACTCTGTCCCCTCAGACTATATAAGTGCGGGCAAGGACCCCATCCAAGGCATCAATCAACACCTAAGGCAATACAAATCACCACACAGGACGTAGGGTATTACGCTCTCAGCGGCCTGAACCTGTCTAAAGTTTCGTGTTCCTTGCACCTTCGAGTTCCTGATCTCGGCGACACCCCACCTACAATCTACCACCTCTGGGATATCCCTCGGTGGGCTTGGAGGTTAAACACCGATAGCTGGTGCGCCAGGTAGGGGTGTTCATCGAGCATCCACCGGAGAACTCGATGGCATCTTTTAACTTCACCAGCGCCGTGCCTGACGAGGGCACCACATTCACCCTCGGCTCTTGGGTGCATCGTCAATGGCTCAGGTGGTTTCAACAACCACCATGCCAACCCCAAGAAGCCGGAGGCATCTGCTCCGACATCCAGCCGCGACATCGACAATCTTACCGATGATCTCGGCGGGATCAAACTTTCTGATCTAATTGGAAGCTACACAAGTCATATCAAGGTAAACCATCACCCATCGATCAGTCCTGACGATCTAATTGCCATCATAGATTAGGTGGCAATCCATTTCTCAACCACATGTACGTCCACCTTGCTTGCCATTTGAAGTAGATCAAATAATGTCTCGGCTGCAAGGTTAGTGCACAAATGCAACAACGAGCCCTGCATAGGTATTAAAATAAAGCAGAACCAAAGTACAACCATCTAAAGGGCCCCGGAAGCAGGACTCCCTAAGATGATCATAAGACTTGTAGTGCCTTAGCACAACGGATGGTAGATCTCGGAGATATCGAGGATGAGCATGACTTTTGTGATGGATCGAGATGAATTTTCATGCTCATGAATGAGTGGTTTGATCTTCGGATAGAGAAAATCAAGAATGTTTATGCCTCATAGTGAAAGAGGATGTGTAACTCTGTGGGCCATAGGAACGATTCTGAGTTCGAGTCACGAGGGAAATGAGTTTCTTTCAACTCATCCCCTCCTTAGGTAGGACAGCTTCGAATTTCAAAGGAGATTATGGTGGCCAAGCAAACCATCCTAAGCTTCCAATAGAAGTTTATTTGATATGAACGGTCAACATAACTTCTATTGGGCTTCAATCAAAATCAAGGAACAAGATGTGAGTCTTGAATCACTTGATTTGATTGGCATTGATTGATAATCGAGGATGAGGGTGTGGGTTTTTTTCACTCGATTCGATCGGTATGGCGTGAGGGTGAATCTCGTAGCCGGATGAGGAAAAAGGGTCCTAGAAAGCATGGCCCTAAAGACTCACCCCGAAGGGTAGAAAGGTGTGTACAAGGATAACCTTTCTTGGATAGTGGGGGTAAAGGTAGGGATAAAGAAAAGCAAAAGATAGAGTCGAAAGGTGTGTATGAGGATAACCTTCTATGGATAGCAGGGGTAAAGGTAGAGATAAAGAAAAGCAAAAGATACGAGGACCACTAGGTTCATAGGTAAACAATAACCATTCCCTATCAATGGCCCGAAAGCTTGTTGGATATTTTAACGACTGCGAAAGTGAATCCGCAAGCGCACAGATACCGTTGTAGCTTTCCCCTTAGAGAAGAGTATTCCAAGGGTATCAAATCCAAGGGAACGAGTGTGTATACCTACGACTCTAGTTATCTAAGGACAACCAACCAGATAAGGTAGGCGAAGGGTAGAGAGGATTCCTAAGGATAGCACTTAGGTAAGTTAAAGGTCGATCTCTCGGGTAAGACTCGCTTCGGGCACCGGCTTACTCCTGGTCTGCCAGGAGACTCCGGCCAACGGCTCTACGCTATATCCAAACGTGGAGGATTACAAAGGACCAACAAGGTTGTCACCTCCTGCGGCCTACCTCTAACAATTCGTGGGATATAAGGCAAATGAAGGATAACCCTTAGCCCAGACACCATGTCTAGGCTACTGGTTACTACTGCAGTCTAACTGCGTCTGTCGACCTGTAACAAACTACATCACTCCGTATAAATATGGAGCGACGAACCCGCTAGTAAGAGAATTGATCTCACTTGTACATAAGTACTAAACCCAAGAAGGAATCACGAATACTAACTTACTTTACTCTGAAGGAAGCTAGCGTCCGTAGTGGTACATATCTGGAGCAGAGTGCTGAGGAACTCACCATTCCTCCGAGCTACTCCCCCCTCCCTCTCCCTATTCTAAAGACTAGCCTAGGAAGAGCTTCGCCATGGAGTTGAGAACTACATCTTCAAGTGGAGATGTTGGAGGTCTTGGTGGTGTTGGTGGTGTGTGGAATGAGGGGGGTGTCCTTCTCCTTTTATAGCCCTCCAAGGGTGGTTCCTGGCGGAGGTAAATATGGAAACTCTGGGCACTGTCTTCTAGAGGATCAGGATGATCTTCCGGCCAAGATTGAGCTTGCCAGGAAGGCGTCCAGGTTTGGCCGAAGGTTCGGCCGACCCCAAGGGGAGCCTCCCCGGTTCTGCCTTCCTCTGGCTGGCTGGCATGTGGGCCCTGGTGATGATCCTCGGTGATTCGTGCCTTGATGCGCCCGTTTGCTCTACCAGGTGGGCTCTTATTTCTTAGTGTGATGCAGGATGTGATCTTTTGTGTAGTTCATCTGCGTTCTTTGCATGTTTCCCTTCGTTTCCCGACATGTGTTCCTGAAATGACTTATTGAACAATACATGTTGAACTAGGTTAGTGATAGCTCCTACCACTACTATTGATGATCATTCTTTATGTGTTATTGCAGGAGTTGACGACATAAATTTCATACTTAAGAGCCGTCAACAACACCCCCACACTTAGCCTTTGCTCATCCTCAAGTGAAGGAGAAAGGACTAAGGTGAAACATAACTTCCAAAGGTATGAAGCGAGCATAAGAGATATTCCACACCTTATCTTGACCTTGTGAACTTTGAGGTGTCTATCATGCCATCTTGGGTAGTTGAGAAATGGAACGATTTTGAATCAAGTCACTCAACTCATTATGTAAAGTAGCTTGTGATTTTTCAATGAGTTTTCAAAACAAACCTTGCTTAGCTCCTCATTTGATTCTCTCAGATCGCTCAATGTGTATATGTCCTCACCAAGGCATTTGACTTTCCTTTTTTCATCCTACGTCTAATGGTGGCTATATATGGAGCTCAAGGTAGGTATGTGTAGGTGTTTTACCGCCAAACCCACAGAGGGATACCCCCGAGGTAGCGAATTGTAGGTGGAGTGTCACTGAGATCAGGAACTCGAAGGTGCAAGGAACACAAAGTTTAGATAGGTTCGGGCCGCCGAGAGCGTAATATCCTACGTCCTGTGTGGTGGGTTTGTATTGCCTTAGGTGTGTATGTCTTTGGAGGGGGTCCCTGCCCGCCCTTATATAGTCTGGTGGGACAGGGTTACATGGAAATCCTAGCCAGATATGAGCTCAGGAGTCCTACCTGAGTACTTTTTGGGTAGTTTCCTTCTATTCCGACTAGTTCTCCTATGGTACGAGTAGTTACAATTTGTGTAGGGTGTGGGACATGTCCAACCCCTTATCCTATAATATTTATGCCATGTGCGCAGTCCCGTGGCACCGGGTCTGACAAGTCCCCGAGCTCTTCATAGTCGAGTAATGCAGGCTTCCGAGTACTTCTGAAGGCATCCTCGAATTGTCCCGAACTCCATCTTGAAGGGGTCTTCTAAGTACTTCCTTGGCTGCATCGAGGCTGTGAGGAGCTCATGCCCTGAGTAGTTATCAAGTCTTCTTGTATATGGGGTGTGATTAAACTCAAACTCCATATGGAGTTGCCCCCGAGCCTTAGGTTGAATCGAAGGATCAGGCCGAGGGTCAAATTAGCCTTGAATCTTCTATCCTTATCTTCCAAAAGATTTGAAAAATAAGTCGCTAATGGCACGTGTCCCGCAGCCCTCGAGCCTTGAATCCAAATCCCCAAGGTTTGGAAAAAAGGATCCAAAGAATCGTGGCATGCAATATATGACGGTAAGAATTTGATGGTTAAGATGGGCAAATTGGTTCAAAAATTCGAAAACTGCTTTTTTGGGAATGAATTCCCTGAAAAAATGGTTAAACAAATAACTTCTCCATAAAGCACCCTAAATTACCGCTCAAATCAAACCTTTTTCCTTGAGTCAATGGCTAGATAAGACCTCTAGGTTAAAAATTTGAAAAAACCCCTTATTTCGAAATAAAATCACTGAAATAATGGATAAACAATTATCTTCCCGAGATAAATCTTCAAAAGCCTCTTAAATCGGGTTCTTCTATGAATCTTCCGAGTATTTTAACAGCGTCCAGCCACTGATCGTGAGAGCTTAAACGATCCGCCAAAAACATAGTGAGTGCCCTATCGGGCCCAGCCCCCGAGCATGGAGCTAGAGGAGTCGAGGTTGCTGACGATGCGTAAAACTAGTCGGGAACTAGTAAACGTAGTGTAATGGGAGCAAGGCCCCTTCAGTAAACTACTCGTACTACTAGTCGAGAACTAGTAAAAGAAGTATTACTGGAAGTGTGGGAGCGAGGCCCCTTTAGTAAACTACACGTAGTACTAGTCGAGAACTAGTAAATGGAGTATTACTGGAAGTATGGGAGCAAGGCGCCTTCAGTAAACTACGCGTAGTACTAGTCGAGAACTAGTAAACGGAGTAGTACTAGAAGTATGGGAGTGATGCCACATCAGTAAACTATGCGTAGTACTAGTCGAGAATTAGTAAATGGAGTAGTACTGGAAGTATGGGAGCGATGCCCCTTTAGTAAAATACTCGCAGTACTAGTCGAGAACTAGTAAACGGAGTAGTACTGGAAGTATGGGAGCGATGCCCCTTCAGTAAACTACGCGTAGTACTAGTTGAGAACTAGTAAACGGAATAGTACTGGAAGTATGGGAGCGAGGCCCCTTTAGTAAACTACGCATAGTACTAGTCGAGAACTAGTAAATGGAGTAGTACTGGAAGTATGGGAGCGAGGCCCCTTCAGTAAACTACGCGTGGTACTAGTCAAGAACTAGTAAACGGAGTATTACTGAAAGTATGGGAGCGAGGCCCCTTCAGTAAACTACACTACGCTGCAGCTGACAACTTGGGATATAAGTTAGCTAAGGGTGAAAACAGCGTAGGTGCTCGATATTCCAGGAGTTTGGGACCTCCTGGCCATTAGGGTACCTGTAAGTGATACAACCCTGGTCCTGTAACCTTGAGCATGATGAAGGGTCCCTCCCATTGCGAATTAAGCTTGTGCAGCCCGGTCTCGTCCTAGATGCGGCGAAGGACCAAATCTCCAACGTTGAAAGATCAGTTTTGAACGTTCCGGTCGTGGTAACGACGGACGCCTTGTAATTATCGAGCTGACTGAAGCCAAGCTTGCATCTGACTTCTTCTGCCGAGTCAAGTTTGAGATGTCTTGCGTCATCAGCCTCGCCTTCTTCGTACATCTCCAGTCGAGGAGATTGCCACATGACATCAGCCGGTAGTATAGCTTTGGACCCGTAGACGAGAAAGAAAGGTGACTATCCTGTGGCTTTGCTTGGTTGTGTGCGAAGCCCCTATACTACTGACAAGATCTCATTGATCCATTTGCCTCCCTTTATGCTGTTCTCGTCGTAGAGTCTTTTCTTCAGACCATCCAGGATCATGCCGTTGGCGCACTCAACCTGACTGTTGGCCCGCGGGTGAGCTACTGAAACATACTTGACCTTCATGGCGCTGCGCTCGCAGAAATCCCAAAACTGATGCGAGTGGAAATTGGATCCCAGTTCCGTGATGATAGTGTTGGGGAAGCCAAATTGGTGTAAGATGTTGCAGATGAAGCTAACCACTCGATGTGCAGAGAGCTTTTAAATTGGCTTGTACTCGATCCTGTTGACGCAAAAATCTTGCAGCGACCTTCACGTACTAGCACACTGAACCTGAACTAAAGGCGCGCCAGTCAATCTGACCTGCTGATTGACAAGGAGACGAGAGGTCAAATTCGGGAGCGAAACGCTGGTGTACCGATTCTCTCCGATTGGTTGTAACAGCAAGGCTGCCGATACGAATAAAGACAAACAGCTATGGAACCCGATTGTAATGATGCAAGCAATGTAAAAAACTACTAAAACGTAACCTAAACAGAGCCCGATGAACACTACTCGAAACAGATCTAAATCGGCTGTGAGATAGTATATTTTGATAGATACGATCTAGCCGATAGAAGCTATTTGAAGCCGGATAAATTGGTGATAAAAACTACAACTACAAGATTTAAACTAAAACTTGCAGATCAAGAAGATATCGATAAATTGTGAATAAACCTAGATGTCACGACAGCGATTTGCCCGAAGTTAAAGCCTAGAAAATATTCGATAAACGCGGAACTTACCAGCAAGCCAGAGATCGAAGCGATGCAGCCCTGCTAGCTCGAAAGAACTCGTGGAGAAAGAAAAATGGTTCGACGAAGTCACCGAGTACGAAAAGTAGATTGCGAAAAAAAGTAGGGTTCTGTTTATGTTGGTGTGTACAAACTTTTTAGACCACGCAGGGTCGCTATTTATATCCTAGGATACAAACTCCTTGTCGATCACGACAAACACAAAACTTGACGCAAGAGAAATAAATTTCGTAAAAAATCTTATTGATCCATGCAAGAGTCGGACTCGACACAAAACCCTAATCGACTACCAAACACCTCCGGCCTAATACAGCCCAATCAGCAGTAATGTCCAATCGGCAATCGGCTGAACTTCCAATCGGCAATCGGGTGAAACTCTTTGTGCAAAATCGGCCAAACCTCCAATCGGCCACTCCATCGGCCGATCCTCTTTTATCTCCTGCTTCACTCCATGGAAGGCCCTCCTACCTCTTTCTGACGCCGATCTTGACACGTGCTAAAAAACAGTGTCAACACATGTCCCCTAGTTTCGGAGTAAAATACTTTTTTATTTTGAAACTCTTTCTCAATCCATGATTGCTTTTCAAAACCGAGTCTACGTCGAATCCCGCGCTCTTCGCAAACGGCGAACATAGAACACAACATCCCTTCCATTTTCTCTTCCGCAAACAAATCCTGAAGAAAACCAAATCAAATCATGGCGTCATCCTCCTCTTTTGTCAATTAGGTGAGGGTTATCAGCCTATCTTTACCCCGTCGATTTCATTATTATTTTACATTTTCCTTTTCTTCTGTAGCCTCTAGACTCAACAACTAATAATCTTGAAGCAATACTTCAAATCCTCCAATTCAACGAGAGGCTTTCTCAGGTTGACAAAGATCTGATCCAAGCTAACATTGAACAAATTAGGGACTACATCCCACCAGATTTGACTTCAGTCCTGTCTTCAATTAATTCTGCCGGCCCAAGGCATCAGAACAATCGGCAGATTCAAGGTCTTGGGCTATTATCCTCTATCCTTCAAGACAAGCTAAGAACCCTAGAGAGCAAAAGAGAAAGTGTCCTGCAGGAGCTGGAGAAGACCTTGAGCGAAATTGACATCACCAAAGTGCAATTAGGCAAAGCAATCTCCGAACAAGAGCGTCAAATCCATCTACAAGCGGTAAAATCAATCCAAGATTTTCCAGATTTGAGGTAATAATAGGGATTCTGAAATTCTGATTGTGATTCTATGCAATCTGTGTCAATTATGTGTGACCCGATGACTTTTCCAAACTATGCTTGTTTATCGGCCATTCTATTCTTCTAGCAATCCAAAATCAGATGTAATCTCTCCTTTGTAATCCCATAGATTTAAAGTTCACTGATGTAATTTTTTGCCCTAAGGGCGACACATATCGTGTCGGCCATGTATTCAATCGATGAGAACCGAATCCAATCGGCCAATAAATCCTCAATGATTTTTACCTTGTTACTTCTTTTTTTATACTAAATGCGATTTTAGCAAATCCGCTGTAGCTCATCTGATACTTCCATACAAATCAGCTAAGCATCCACCCATATACTAGGGTAATACCTCTTTAGATACTTCCCATTTAAAGCTCTGGAAAACTCTTCTCCTTCAAGCATCTCCAAAATATACGCGTTGCCCGGAGTGCACCGATTTATGCGATACGGTCCTTCCCACGTTGGTGACCATTTGCCGAATTTAGGGTCTTTGGATCCAATCGGCAATATGACTTTCCAGACCAGATCTCCTTGAGAGAACTCTTTAATTTTAACTTTCTTATTGTACCGTCTGGCTACCCTTCTCTTGTTTACCTCAACACTAATCAAGGCTCTCAGCCAATATCCCGCCAAATCTTCTACTTCATTTTTCATCAAAGCCGAATAATCATCGGCCGTGACTTGATCCTGAAACGTCGTACGCCTCGACCCTGTTTTTAATTCCCAAGGCAATACGACTTCATGCCCATACACCAACTAATAAGGAGACAACTTCATAGACCCATGACAAGCCATATGATAGGTCCACAATGCTTCATTCAGAGTAGTATGCCAACGTTTTGGTTGTTCCTCAACTTTACTTTTTATTAATTTGATAACCCCTTTGTTGGCTGCTTCGGCTTGACCATTGGCTTGAGCATAGTAAGGAGAAGAATTCAACATTTTAATCCCCATACTAGTAGCAAAATCATCGAACTCTCCTGAGGTGAACATAGTCCCCTAATCAGTCGTAATAGTTTGAGGAATTCCAAACCGATAAACGATACGTTCCTCGATGAAATCAATCATATTGGCCGATGTCACTTTTTTCAAAGGAATCGCTTCAACCTATTTTGTAAATAATCAGTTGCCACTAATATAAACTTATGCCCTTTACTTGATGGTGGATAGATTTGACCGATCAAGTCAATTGCCCAGCCTCTAAATGGCCATGGCTTAATTATTGGGTTCATTGCTGATGCCGGAGCTTTTTGCAGATTGCCGAACTTCTGACATTCCTGACAGCCTTTATAATATCTAAAGCAATCCTCCAATATAGTTGACCAGAAATACCCATTTTGCCTAATCATCCATTTCATCTTAAAAGCCGATTGATGAGCCCCGCATGTTCCTTCATGAATCTCACCCATCAAATTCTTGGCTTCTTCCTTGCCGAGGCATTTGAGTAAGACCCCATCAATTGTTCTGTAACACAACTCGTCCTCTAATAGAACATACTTAGTCGCTTGGTACCGTAACCGTCTGTCAACTTTCTTAGATGGGTTTCCCAAATAATCGGCTATCTCCTTTCTCCAATCATCGGCTACCAACTCCACTACCATTGCTCCATAAATCGGTCGATATCCAGAAGCGCCCTGAGCAAGTTTATTGGCTTCTTCGTTATATGATCTGGGAAAATGCTCGATCATCACAGTCTTGAATTCTTTTAACAACTAGAGGCATTCTTTATGATAAACCTTCAACATATCAGTTTTGCATTCATATTCTCCGAGTAACTGATTAATAACCAGCATAGAATCCCCAAATATTTCAACAACATCGGCCTTGATTTCTCTTAATAATTTAATTCCTCTCAATACAGCCTGATACTCAGCCTGATTATTCATAGCAGTCTTTTCAATCGGCAGCGAGAACTCAAAACTTGCCCCTCGAGGCGAAATTAGTACTATGCCGATTCCCGATCCTATTCCACAAGATGATCCATCGAAGAATAAAGCCCACGGCGCAGGTTCCACCACTTTAACCTTTGGGCCACAATGCTGAGTCACAAAATCGGCCATGACTTGCCCCTTGACAGCTTTAGCCGACTCATACCTTAAGTCGAACTCAGATAATGCCAGAATCCATTTTCCGATTCTCTCATTCAAAATCGGCAATGACAACATGGACTTAACAACGTCATCTTTGCAGACAATAGTACATTCTGCCGATATAAAAATAATACCTGAGTTTGGTGCAAGAGAAATATAGGCACAAACATAGCCTTTCAACCGAAGAATATCTGGTTTCAGCATCCAAAAGTCTCCTACTGACATAATAAATTACCCGTTCTTTGCCCTCGAATTCTTGAATAAGAGCCGATCCGATAGCATTTTCATCAGTTGATAAGTACAATTTAAACGGCTTAACCCTTGTAGGAGGCACCAACACTGGTGGGGTCACCAAATATTTTTTAATATCCTCCAATGCTTTTTGTTGATCAGATCCCCATAGAAACTCTTGATCGGCTTTAAGCTTCAACAAAGGGCTGAATGGCCGAATCCTCCCAGATAAATTTGATATGAATCTCCGGATTAAATTGATTTTGCCGATCAACGACTGAAGCTCAGTTTTATTTGTTGGAGCGGTAACTTTATTGATTGCACCAATCGTCTTTTGACTGACCTCGATGCCTCTTTGGTGGACCATGAAACCTAAAAACTGTCCAGCCGATACGCCAAAAGCACACTTATTTGGATTCATTTTCAGCCCATGTTTTCTTGTGCACTCCAAAATTTTACGTGAATCGGCCAAATGCTCCTTATAACCTTCTGACTTAACCACGACGTCATCAATGTAAATCTCAACTATTTTGCCGATAAACTCATGGAATATGTAATTCATGGCCCGCTGATATGTAGCCCCTGCATTCTTCAATCCGAAAGTCATGACGACCCACTCAAATAATCCAACATGCCCAGGACATCTGAACGCAGTCTTAGCAACGTCTTCTTCAGCCATAAATATTTGGTTATACCCAGCATTGCCATCCATGAAGCTAATAACTTTGTGCCCTACAGCAGCATCTATCAACACATCAGCAATCGGTATCGGATAACCGTCCATCGGCGTTGCCCTATTAAGATTCCTGAAATCAATACAGACTCGGAGTTTTCCATTTTTCTTGTACACAGGCACCACATTAGAGATCCACTCAGCATAACGACACTGCCTAATGAACTTTGCTTCAATTAAACAAGTAATCTCGGCCTTGATATCAAGTAATATTTTAGGATTGCAGCGTCTAGCAGGCTGCTGATGTGGCCGATGACCTGGTTTTATAGGCAACCGATGTTCAACAATAGAACGGTCTAAACCAGGCATTTCATAATACTCCCAAGCGAAAAAACTTTTGCATTCTTTCAACAACTGAATTAACTCTTGCTTGTACTCAGAACCTAACCTAGCACTAATATACGTCGGCCTTGGCTTGCTACCATCACCTAGATCTATCTGTTCTAACTCATCGGCCGACGTAAACCCGTGCCCTAATTTTCCTTCTTCGATATAATCATCCATTAAGACGATTTTCCAGAGCCGACTGCTCGGATCGGTTGTAGACCAAAATTGGATACCTTGAGAAAATTGGTATCCCATACTTTGCCCGATATGCAGCTCACCGTCTCACAACTCCACCATTGGGCGTTGGCTGTAGCAGTGCTAAAGGAGGAATCAGCATTGACCATCCCAAGAGCAAGTTGTAGGACCCTTTTCCATTAACAACAAAGAAAGTAGTAGATAGAGTCTTACTTCCGATAGTCAGATCAACGCAGAGCGCCCGCCGAGCTGGCGAGACATTACCCTCAAAATCTTTGAGCATCATGTAAGTCTTTATCAAATCTTCCTCGCCTTTCCCGAGCTTGCGAAACCTGGCGTATGGCATTATGTTCACTGCTGCACCTCCATCTACCAGCAATTTGGTGACACGCCTCCCATCAACTTGTCCCTTGAGGAACAATGCTTTCAAGTGCCGATGTTTTTTCTCTTCTAGTTTTTCAAAAGTAGCCGGCATCGGATCCAAGGTAAGTTGAGCCGTCCCTCCTTCCGTGTCTGACATTTCTCCATCGCTAGCTGCAGCCATAAATTCCATTGGCAAGATGAATACCATGTTAATATCTGCAGCCGATTCGCTTGCGCCTGCATCATTGGCTCTTGGCTTTGCACGCCATACTTGAGACTTGACTTTCTTTTTCTCTAGAGTGCGTCTTTCTTCTTCTTGTTGTTGCTCCCACTGGCGTAGGTGTTGAACTCTCCTCTTCTGAGATTTGGTTAACCCATCTGGGCACCACCGAGGATGCTTTATATCACTGTGCTCTGGAGCCCGTCGTCTTTCTGGTTCGCGACACAGCGGCTCTTCGTCAGGGACTCTGTTATTAGCCCTTTCCTCTAGCCGATTATGAACGCTTACTCTCATCCGATCTTTTACTGTACCTTTGCCCCCCAGCCTATCATGAACCGGAACACGCTATTCTTCATAATCATGCCTATCCCTGATGATCGGCCTATGTTTCCTATCGTCAAAACAGGGTCTTTTGAAGCATTGGCTATCCCAAAACAGCCCATTGCACTTTGGACAATTATCAGCCGATGGTAGTTTGATTCCTTCTTCCCAATAGTATATGAAGAACGGGCATCTGCAATGATCTTTGTGTCGATGTATCATTTCTTCTTCACGTCGTGCTTCTTCATGCCGTCATTGGAACTTGATTAGCAACATCTGAGACATTACAGGTCGTCGTGTTCTCTTTGAACATCTAACCTCTACAATCGGACGTTTTCCGTTTACCTCTTCAGCCGATATCTGGACTTCCGGATCAACGGCTCCACTGGCTTTAGCCGATTGAGAAGTCAGTACTTTAGCTTTGCCATTGATTTCTACCATATTGGTTGGGAAAGGGTGTTGATCCATTTTCATCGGTTTTGATGACTTCTTTGGAATCTCAAACTTGAGCGTTCCTTCTCAATTGCTGTTTGAATCTGCTAACGAAAGATCTTGCAATCATTAGTACTGTGGGAAGTAGCATTGTGCCATTTGCAATATCTGATCTTTTTCAATTCATCAGCCGATGGAATAGTATGATACTGAGAAAGCTTAATTTGTCCGCCCTGCAACAATAAATCAAAGATCTTGTCGGCTTTGGTCAAGTCAAAACCAAACTTTGGGGCTTCTTCTTTCCCATAAGGCATTGTCATCGGCTTTTTGTTTCCGACCCATTGAGCCAAGCCGATTTCAGCCCCTTCTTCGGTATCTGAATACTCCACATATGCCACCCTCTTCTGAAAATTCCTCTTTTGTTCATTGGGGCGCACATCTTGGCTCGACATCCGATGCAATAATTGGGTCAGGCTTTCAAATTCTTGAGATGCATATTTCTCCTTGATATATGGCAAAAGCCCGTGGAAGGCAAACTCCGCTAATTGTGCATCATTCAGGGTCAAACTATAATATTTGTTTCTGACTTCCCTGAATCTCTGTATAAAATCCATCACCAATTCATCGCTCCTCTGCCTCAGACTAGTCAAATCGGTCAACTTCATCTCATGCGTACCAGCAAAGGAATACTTGTGGAATTGCTTTTCCACATCAGCCCAATAAACAATAGAATTGGCTGGCAACATCGTGAACCATGTGAACGATGATCCGGAGAGAGACGAAGAAAACAATCAAACCCTCAGAGCGTCAGCTGCAGTTGCTTCTCCACAATGAATTATGAAGCGATTAATATGCTCAATGGTGGAGGTTTCATCTTGTCCCGAAAACCTAGTGAAGTCGGGCATCTTATACCGATTAGGAAATGGAAGAAGATCATATGCAGGTGGATATGGAGTCCTGTACATGTATATCTGCTGTTTAGGCTTTAATCCGAATCGATCTTGCACCACCTCAGCTATCTTCGCAGCCCAATCAACATGACTGTTTGCTTGTGTTGGTTGCAGCTACTTTATCGGCTAATTTTGTGTTTCCTGAGTTATCGGCTGAGAAGCCGATTGTGGCTGCTGATAAATTGGCTGAGGAGCCAATTGTGCCTGCTGGTAAATCGGATGAGGAGCCGACGACTGATGTTGCATCGGTCGAGCTGTTGTCGTCTTCTGTTGTCGGAATTGCTGCAATGGAGGAATAGCCACCTGCATTTGGTGCTTGAAAACTGCCTGTTGAGGCTGATGTTACTGGGGTGTTATCCATGGTGCCGACATCTGAGGTTGATGTTGATCAATCGGCTACGAACCTGACATCTGATATCGGCTTTGTGACGTCATATTTGGAGTCGATTCTTGTTGTGGAGGCGGCTGCTGTTGTGGTGATACCTGCAACGGAGGGATCTCAAGGTGCCGTACTAATCCCGTTGTAGGATCCTGCAACACTAGTTTGATCCCATCCTGGTGGTGGACCAAAGTACCTGCCAACCCGAAGTTTGGCGTATGCATCTGGTATAAACCGGCTGGCTGAGGAGCTGGAGTCCAAGGCGAAGGAGGTCTCAATGGTGTCTCCAAAGATGCATTGGGAGACGTGCCTCCGAAATCGGGTGGCATTCTGATGCCAGTTTCCGGATCCCATCCGATTGGATTCTCTGCAACTCCTTGTGCCGATGAGATGGTTAACGGTGGTGAAGTGGTGAATAGTGGAGGATGTTGAGGCGCCGATTGCTGCGGCAAAGGTGTCAAAAACTGTTGGGGCAATGTGTAATAAACACCTTTAGATTGAATCGGCTGAATAACTGATGACTCTGCTGCAGCCGCCTCGAATGTTGTATGGGCACTACCAACTTGAGCTCCTGGCATTTTAAATGTAGGTCCCTTGAAGCCCTGAAACACTTCTCCAGTTCTCAGAGCCTGGACAACAGCATTATGCATTGCATTGGTCATGACATCAAATTGGTTAATTAATGCATGATGAAGAGCTTCATTGATCATCTCACTCAGCTTCCCTGGATTTTCATGGATGACAATATTGCGGGGAGACGGGGGAGGAAATTTTCTAATGACTTCCCCATGCTTGGTCTTGCTGAATGATTTGAGGAACTCTGCCTTGAACTCTTCCATAGCCTTTGCCATATCCTCCCTCTGTTCAGCTTTCAGGTCTTCCTCGGTTACCAGCATGATGTTCTGTTTTGAAACGTTCTGGGATCAGGAACTGACATCTTGGAATTCTTCCGTGTCCCACCGGGTGTGCCAAAAGTGTATTGACGCAAAAATCGTGCAGCGACCTTCACGTACTAGCACACTGAACCTAAACCAAAGGCGTGCCGGTCAATCTGACCTTCTGATTGACAGGGAGACGAGAGGTCAAATTCACGAGCGAAACGGATGATGTACCGATTCTCTCCGATTGGTTGTAACGGCAAGGCTGCCGATATGAATAAAGATAAACAGCTATTGAAGCCGATTGTGATGATGCAAGCAATGTAAAAAGCTACTAAAACGTAACCTAAACAGAGCTCGATGAACACTACTCGAAACAGATCTAAATCAGCTGTGAGATAGTATATTTTGATAGATCCGATCTAGCCGATAGAAGCTATTTCAAGCCAGGTAAATTGGTGATAAAAACTACAACTACAAGATTTAAACTAAAATTTGCAGATCTAGCAGATATCGATAAATTGTGAATAAATCTAGACGGAACGACAACGATTTGCCCGAAGTTAAAGCCTAGAAAATATTCGATAAACGCGGAACTTACCAGCAAGCCGGAGATCGAAGCGATGCAGCCCTGCTAGCTCGAAAGAACTCGTGGAGAAAGAAAAAAGGTTCAACGAAGTCGCCGAGTACGAAAAGTAGATTACGAAAAACAAGTAGGGATTTATTTATGTTGGTGTGTACAAACTTTTTAGACCACGCAGGGTCGCTATTTATATCCTAGGATACAGACTTCTTGTCGATCACAACAAACACAAAACTTGACACTAAAGAAATAAATTTCCCAAACAATCTTATTGACCCATGCAAGAGTTGGACTCGACACAAAACCCTAATCGACTACCAAACGCCTCCGGCCCAATACGGCCCAATCGGCAGTAATGTCCAATCGGCAATCGACTGAACCTCCAATCGGCAATCGGTTGAACCCCATTGTGCAAAATCGGTCAAACCTCCAATCGACAACTCCATCGGCCGATCCTCTTTTATCTCCTTTCACTCATCTGAATCAGCCGATTTTCTTGCTTCGCTCCATGGAAAGCCCTCCTACCTCTTTCCGATGCCGATCTTGACACGTGCCAAACAACGGTGTCAACAGATCCACTTCGTGAACTTGTCGATAGCTACCAACACGTGAGTAAAACCTCTTGGCGCAATTGTCAAGGGCCCTATCATGTCCAGGCCCCAGCATGAGAACGGCCATGAAGGTGGTATGGTAATAAGGTCGTGGGCCGGAACGTGGGGCTGCTTGCTGGAAAACTGGCAGTTTGTACACCGGCGAACGAGTGCTTTCGTGTCTGCCAAAGCAGTCGGCCAGTAGAACCCGGAACAGAAAGCCTTCCCGACCAGTGTGCGAGAAGCAGCACAGTTTCCGCATGCGCCTTTAATGAATCTCCTGTAGTATTTCTCTGTCTTTCTTCGTGCGGACACAGTTCATGAGTATGCCTAATGCTGATCAACGCTTGTATAACTTGTCCCCGACTAGAATGTACCCTTTGCTGCGCCTTAAGATTCGTGCGGCCTCAGCGCTTTTTGGGTCGACGTCGGGAGGTAGTTTGTGCTCCTTGATGAAGTCGAGAAAAGTCAACCGCCAGTCGACCTAGATCATCAAGACCTCTTGGTCGGGATCTATTGGACCCTGAGCGATGGTGCTTTGATCTGGTGTCTTGATGGATGGGTGATTCAACTCGTGGATGAAAACTCCCGGTGGGACATTATCTCAATCGGAACCCAGTTTCGAGAGCACATCCGCTCCCATGTTATTGTCGCGAATCAAATGATGAATTTCCAGACCCGAGAACTTGTTCTCGAGCTTTCGTATTTCCGCGACATACGCATCCATAGTGTCCTTGTTGATACCCCACTCTTTGTTGACTTGTTGAATCACCAGCAGCGAGTCGCCGTAAACAAGTAGTCGCTTGATGCCCAGAGAGACTACCAGGCATAGCCCATGCAGTAGTGCCTCGTACTCGGCTTCGTTGTTCGAGACCTCAAATAGTATTTGGAATACATATTTGAGTTGTTCTCTTGTTGGACTGATGAAGAGTACCCCCGCGCCACCACCTCCGAGCTTGAGTGAGCCGTCAAAGTACATCACCCAATGCTCTGGCTTGTTGGCTGAGGCTTCCACTTGGTTTTCTCATCATTCTGCCATAAAGTCGACTAATGCTTGCGACTTGATGGCAGTGCGAGGCTTGAAGTCGAGAGTAAGAGCCCCCAGTTCCACTGCCCACTTAGAAATGCGTCCAGTGGCGTCCCGATTGTGGAGAATATCCACCAATGGGAAATCAGTGACCACCGAGATCTTGTGTGCGTCGAAATAGTGGCAAAGCTTCTTGGAGGTGATGAGTATAGCATAAAGTAATTTCTGAATTATCTTGTAATGAACCCTTGATTCTGAATGAACTTCGCTAACAAAGTAGACTGGCCGCTGCACACTGAAACCATGGCCTTCCTCCTGGCGTTCCACTACGATTGTCATGATGATGACATGAGTAGTCGCGGCGATGTAGAGTAATAGGTTCTCGCCTGGTTGTGGAGCTGTCAAGATGGGGGGCGACTGCAGATGAAGCTTGAGATTGTTCAGCGCCTGCTTCGTCTCCTCGGTCCACTGGAACTTGTCGTGTCGTTTGAGCAATTTGAGGTCATTAAGATTGGAGGTGCAAAATACGTCTCCTTTCGTGCATGCGAGCAAGTGCCAATCGGAGTGGAGCAGCAAAGGCCTGGAAAGGAAGAGGAGCATCCCTCTTGCTTTATGCGCGCAGGAGCTGCTAGAGTGAAGCTACGCAAAGCTGGGAGCGGATGAGGATTATGACAAGGCTTTGCAAGCATGCACGAGGGCAAGGCTGGGTGGAGCTAGGCGGCGGAATATTTTCTGCTAAAGTATAATGCCACAGTCTTGAAGGCACATACACATGGCGGCCTTTGATTCGTGTAGAGCTTGCTGGCTCTCTCTCACTCTTTTCTTTTCTTTTTTTTATAAATATATCCCTTCTTTTCTCTTTTTCTTCTCTTTTTTTCTTTTTTTCTTTGTCTCTCTCATTTTTCTCTTTCTTTTCTTTCCCTTCTCTCTCTCTCTCTCTCTTTTGTCTTCCCCCGTTTTTTAGCAAGATAGAACCAACATCATCCTTGGTACATATGGATCTTGTTGTGAGATGCTCACCAATCTCCCCTACACTTGGACTTTTGTGTCCCACGACACTAAAAATCAAGTGTGCGATGTTGGTGTCTCCTTCAGAGTGTGTTCCATCACCAAGGAGTACCAAATGTGTAGTTGGTGCAGCTCTCGTGTTCACGGGCATCGCATGCCCCTCGTTCTTTTCAATCCCAACCTGAAATGGTTAGGGACCAAAAATACCCGAAGGTGCATACTATCCTAAACATGCACCTGAACATCCAATCCAAGGCACTTGTTTTAGTTCCCTACTCCAAAGACGTCTTGGATCTGGGCTATCTTCAGCTCTCGCATAAGATCATTCGTGTTCTGACTCCCAGTATGGCTCCCATATGGCTCCAAGTTTTCGTGTTCTCAGAATTTGTTTAGAAGCTATGCATGATTGTATCATATAAGCTATATGATTTGTTCTACCAGTGAAATTTTATGGATATATGGAAGTTATCATTGTTATGTTTTCTCAGATATTTTTGAAGCTATACGTTCAGATCTCGTTATTTTACTGGAGGTAATCCCATCCTGAGTACAACTAAACCATGTTTAATAGTTCATTCTTTTGGAAGAACCTAATGGATGTCTGAGTGTTATAGTATCAGCATTTTTTTAGTATTCCTAATCTCCTAAAGATGAGCACATCATGAGTTTAGGTGGTGCAGTAACTTCTCAGGTGCGTCTGTGGCCACTTTGAACCGTCAATGAAAGTGTACTTGCACTGTTAGATCAGTCCATGGTTTTACTTGATGTTTGAGATACTTTAAAAAACATGAAGTTTCTTTTTCGTACAGAAGTTTGTCTGCACAATGTACTCTTGAATTTTCTTTTGGCTATTGCAGTTGCTAGGTATCGGCTCCTATTTTAATTTCCAATGTTCTCAGAGATAATCTTCTTTCTGGCATGGATGGTCTGGAGTAAGAAACTTGGTTGTTTTGCAGTATCCAATTGTCTACCTTTTCTGACATGCCATGCTTATGGTAACATATTTTTCTCCATGATAGATATGGATGGCTTAGTCATGATATTATTTAATTGTTTACCGGTGAATTCTGTCGATTAGGTTCTTCCTTAAAAGTGCAGCAGGATAATCTATTTCTTCGGTGCCAGTGCCAGCTATGGCTTGATTAAAAGCATAGGTTGTGAATGTTGCATATTAAGTTACTTGATTTTATGGCGATGACAATTTTTAAAACTACAAGATGTCCAACTACTCAAAAGTGCTATTACTCTGTTCTCATGAGGTTCTACTCATGCTATGGTTACTCTCAATGTATTCCAAGACCAGAGAACATGCTGATGTGCCTATTATTTTCTTTCTTGTGCATAACTCTTGAGTTATATTCGTATATAACTATATACGTTCAGTGATTGGAGGACAAGGACCTGTTCAAAAGGAGGCTATGGAGCTTGGCATGAACTATTTCTGAAATCATTTTCTTTTCTCCAAAAATATTTGAGATGCTGTTGTTTGGTTATGCTGTACTTAGAAATTGTTTTTATATAAATATTTAATATAATTATCTAGAAAACATCATTCTCCTGTAGGATATATGTCACATGATTTTGTGTTTTCAGAAATGTTGTGGAGATATCAATAATGCCATCAAAAGGGCCTATGAGGTGTCATCATAAATTGTTGCAAGAAGGCCTCGGTTCAAGAATTCAGGTTATATTTCGACAATGATTTGAAGGTTAATTCATAAAAGAGATCATAGATGTATTTAAATTGTTTTATTTTAATCTAATCATAAGCACCATGGTCGCTTCACAGATTTGCCAAGATACTGTGTTTGATTTCTACCAATGTAGCTATGCTGGCATTTAGGTTGGTTGTTCCTATCCAATTACTGAACTCCATTTATTTATTTTTATCTACCACATTATACGATGGATTGTTCTTATTGTCTATTTGGACTGTTCTCATCCAGTGTAGTGTTACTTGGCTATACATCAATTATAGATTTATAATTTTTATGAACCACAGCACTAGATCTTTTCACATGATTGTCAATTAATATGATGACTTAGTTTTCATCATCCACACTTTTCACATCGCTATTGGGCAAACCATGGTAGTACCTTCATGGGAAAAATTGCCAAATATAAGATTGATTTTTTTTACAGAGGGGTGATAATAGAAAATAACTGAGTAATGAATTTCTTTGTCTCTTTGCTCTTTCTATGATGAGATTGCAACCAAAAAATCTTGGCTCCATCAGCAACTCTTCATGCTTCTCTCATACGCACAAAACTTACATTTTTAAAAGTTGGAGAGGTGAACCCAATATTTTAGTTTCCAGTCATGCTAATCTGAACCATGTACACTGTGAACCATAGCTCATAAAAGAAAAAATCTACTGACTCAAGGTTGGTTTGAGTAATATAGTTGCACTAATCCATTTCACATGTACTTTGTTCTTTATTTTCTAAGTTTTTAGATGTATGCTTGGACAAGGGTAGAAAAGGGGATTCTTGAATCTTGAGTTATGCAGCATCCTCGATAGTTGAAGCAAAAGGAGTTAAACAGACAGGATCTGGCTTCAATAATGTAGCTGGGTGAGTTATTCTATACATCACGGTGGTTAGTAAATATGTCAAACAGATTCTTGAGAGATGGGTCACAAACTCACAATAGTGAATGTACTTATTATGCATGTAGATATATATTTGGCAAGGTTGCTTAGCTTTATCTTAAAAGATTCTGATGATTGCACCTATCTGGCTGTCTTCACTAAATCTTCTGATGACACACTTTCAGATGTATCCATCCTGCCAATATGAACAAAGACTAGAACATGTATATCTAGAGATTCAGATCTCAGCTCCAAATTTCCTGCCATTACTTGTTACCGTCTGGAAAAAAATTCACTGCACCATCACTTGGAAGTCAGCAGGACCCTGGGTGCCTTGATGATCGGGCATCATTAGGTCCAAATGGACACAGTGAAATCCATCCAAGTCCTTCAGAAAAAAAAAAGAAATCCATCCAAACCTGGACTAGATAGGGTAAACGAATAAAGTTTACTTTTTTGTATTTGTAACCAAATATGATCAGCCCTCATCGGAAGTTCTGTAAAAGTAAAGGAATTGTGGAGCTCGATTGCTTGGGACTCCATTCCAAACCAATCTGATCCTTCACAACTTTTTTTTTACCATATTAAAACACAGCACATGCGTGTCGTGCAATATTACTAAGTAGCATTAAAACAATATGACTTATTATGATGAGGACATCAACACCAACGATACATCCACTCCGACACAAGTACCTATTACTGGTTCTATTACTCGTGCTCGTGCTCGTCAACTTAATCATCAGGTAAGTTCACATATAAGCTCATGTACATCATGTTTAGACCATGGAGACCCGTGTACTCTTATTTTGCTTAGGAACCAAGGAGACGAACGAAAGGGAAACGGATTCGCGCAAGCTGGATTCGGACTGCAGAACAGTACCAACTTGTGACGGACACCACGGTCGCATATGAACTCGGATTGGGGCGTTCAAGTACTTCGTGGAAAGCTTATGAAGTCTTCTTTCAAACGGATCCGACCTCATATTCATATCTTTTACGAGTCGGCCGCAATCGTAAAACTAATACAGAGTCCTTTTCTGCCCATGGTGCTGCGTCACCCTGTTTTGGCCCAATGGGCCGTGTATCAAGTTGAGTCCATTACGGACGAGTCCTAGGGTTGGAGTACGACCCCAGCACCCCTGTGGTCGTCCTCCCACATACTTATACCCCTTAGCCGCCCCCAAGGATGCTTGGATTTTGTTTAGATCAAGTTTAGCCTTCGCTACTTGCTTGCAAGCGCGCGTGCTGGATCAGCCGCCCGTCTTCTTATCTTCGGAACCCCACCATTATTGAGATTGCGTGTGAAACCTTCATTTACATCTAGTAAATTCAGTACTTGTCATACTTGTTCTTGGTAGTTCTTCGATTGCTTGCAGGATGAGTGCTCTAGTGGCCGGGTGCCGCGCTCCACAAGATCGCAACAGCCATTGGAGGGGGTGTATCGGTTGCTAAGGTGCAGCTTGGAAGGCTGTAGTCAGGCCGTGAACATCGCCTCCATGGACCAATCGAGTTATTCACGCCTCTCATCGAAAGATCGGGAATCAAACCCTAGCGGGTCACCATCATATTAGCTCTTATGAAGTAATAGATGAAAACAATTATTATACTTGTTTCTATTTTTTTATTTAGAAGATAAGATAAATAGAGAATATTATGTACCCGCTATTAGATCTAACTAACCTAACGTGATAATAACCACCCTAACGTGATTGTGCGTGACAAGGCAATCTAATGCAAGGTGTATGACAAACTTGGAAATTAAAAATGAATATATTGGTATGCAACACATACATGCATTGTATAAGCTAAACCGAGACCTTTTCAAACCCTTTCATGACAGTTGACAGGTGCTTAGTTCTAACTTTCGTGTAACATGATAGATGCACATGAATATTGACATAATTTAGTTGTAGTACCTTATACGTGACAGGGTTACATATTTTGTTGACAGTGCTCTATCATGGCATGTACCTAATACTTGCATGTGAGTTGCATTATATGTACGTAACATATTTTAATGACACGTGATAGATGAAATTTATTTTAGGAAGTGGTAGTTGCATTTATATGTAATATATTTTGATGACATCGGAAGTGATTATAATGTAACATATAATATATTATGAAGAAACATGACTCTACAAGTCTCAGCTCTGAGCAATATATATCTAGATATATATTTAGGAAAAAAATGATCTTGTATTCCTATTTTTTGTATGATGGTTAAAAACGAAACAGCTGCATCTCGATTCTAGAAACAAAATGCCGGGATAACCAATTATCCATTTTTTTCTTTTGATAATTGTTACTTATCTTTTTTGTATTTCATTAATTATTTGTCCCTTCTAAAATTTAGTGTCTTGAATTTATTTTACCCCTTAACTCCTAGAGGTATTCGGAGTACCGTACCATAAGACATTTGTAAATAAATACCAGGACTGCCATGGTATTCACTTCCAGTGAAGTCAGCACCTAAGCTAGGTTTGAATTTGAACAGTATTTGTTCAAATTTTTTTTGTTCAAATTACAATGGGACAATTTTGTTAAAATTTTGATTAGTTTTCAATTGTTTTTTGTGCGGAAAATAAGAAGCAAGGCCTACAAGAATAAGGCATAAACAAATACAATAATAGGAGGTTACGGATGGAGCATGAAGTTTAGGAGGAATGTTTTTAATTAAGAGGTATCGTGATTACAAATCAATAATAAGGATAATGAACTGTGTAGTCAAATGCCACAAGATATCAACCTAGAATTAGCATTTACCTTTACCTAGGTAAAGTGAAGAGGATACTCTATACGTACATGGAGCTCACGATACATGAATCCTTAAAAGCTCTCATGACACCACGCGTCTTTGAAGAACAGTGTGTAGTGTCATAAGGAAACCTAAAAGCATATCACATCTGCTTTGCATATGATGTGATCACAATACAAACATTCAGATATTCTGCATTGTAGAAGTGCAATTGCAAAACGAAGGATTGAATAGTGATGGAACGCTAGCGCAACTAGTAAAACATGCAGGCCAGGGGTATGGAGTCTTATCCTAATCGGCCTAATGATAACTGTGTCGATATTACTTCTTCGATGCACTAATACAGAAACGATCTTTCATCCTCCTCATTTATCCCGGCCAGTTTTGGACCCGAGACTAATGAAGGCTTTAGTCCTAGATCCAACGGCTAGGGGACGGCGGAGACTTTAGTCCCGGTTGGAGCCACCAACTGGGATTAAAATTCACCCTTTAGTCCGCTTGGTGGCTCCAACCGGGACTAAAAGTCCTAAACATTTAGTCCCGGTTGGTGGCTCCAATCCGAACTAAAAGGGTCTTTAGTCTCGGTTGGTAGCTCCAACCCGGACTAAAGGGTCCTTCACGGGTTAGTTTAAAAGGAAGGCATCCTATTCAAAGTCACATGTGTTGTGTAGGTGGGGTAGTAAAGAAGCTGTGCGTGAGGCAAGAGATCTCGGGTTCGAGTCTTAGGCATGGAGTAAATCTTTTTCCTTTCCACGGACCTTTAGTCCCGGTTGTGGGAACCGGGACTAATAATCTAGGTTTTTAGTCCCAGATTCCAGTTCCATAACCAGGATTAAAAAGGGTTGGGAACCGGATTAGTGATGGTTAGAATTTGGAAATCAATGAAAAAATCACTTTCATACGTACAGTCTTTTGAAATTCAGATGGTTGGTTTCTATCAGCCCATTTTGTACTAATTTTGTAATTAAGAAAAAATATACTAATTAAACTGTCATATTTATTATGCATCGACGCTCTTTTTCATTTGCTTATTCATGTGTCCTGCTTTTGCACAATGGTAGACTGATCCATCTTGTTAAGAATTTAAAACTTACAAACTAATGAGAATACAGATATATGATGATCAAAATAAATCTCGAGCGGGCTTTGCAGCCGAAGAAATAGTATTGTTAGAAGACAAATGTGGGTTCAACTAATTATTATTATTTCTCGGTCAGTTACATATGGGTTCAAAGATTTTTTTTCCACAGCCAAATACAAAGAGGTTGGAACAATCACATCATAAATAAAAACCAATGAACAAAATTAAGTGATACAGATCAAGTTTTCAAGTTTTGTGTGCAAAGCATGTGTTTGAAAACAACTACAAATTAAAGATACTAGCAAATATGTCAGTGCGTTGCTACGGGCGCACACCATATGTGCAATATCACATTGTAAGGTAATCATGATTTTATAAAGTATGATATGTTATACATATATGTATATTATATACTAAATTTTTAACTAAAAATAAAAAAAATCAGTTCATGACCGGAATGGCATAAATTGGAATCCCTTTGCTCAAAGTGGTCACAATGATGGCTGCGCCTTCCATTGCGATCGAGAGCAGGTCCAGCACCTGCGCAAGTAAGATCTACGCTCAGGTTGGTATGCAGTGATTCGCCACCACGGTACATCCGCGGTGTAATTGAAACGAGGAGGCCGGTGCTCCTGCGGAGAGTACAACATTTGGAGTTCATACAGTTGAATTCCAATCTACAATGACGATGTTGACTCTACACAAATAAAACACACATCTTTCTGCGACAAATAATAACTTGAGGAATATGGATCATGAGTTCATGACTATATATGCGCGCTAGGCACCCGCCACCATTGGCCGAGCTCCCCATTACGCGCTCAGCAAGATCGCTGGCCGGCCACCAACTTCGTGCTCTTTCAGGCTGTGTGCAGGCCGTGGCACGAGACGTTGCTGCCTCCTTGCACACATGAGATAGAGTAAATTGCACTCTAGATCTCCAAACTTGTTCCGTAGTTTCACCTAGGTCACTAAACTCTCAAATCGTCCATTTAGATCCCTAAACTGTGTTAAGTGGTCCATCCGAGCTTCGAAACGCATCACGCGAGCAATCAAAGCCGACATGACATGCTAGTGGTGCCATGGTGACAAATATTTTAAAAAAACTCTATCTTTTATCTTAACTCAATGTCCTCTCTCTTCTCCTTCCCCTCCATCTCTCCACTCCTCCCATCGGTCCTCCGCCTGCCGCAAGGGACGGCCGGCGGCCTCGGTGCTCTGCCCGCCGCCTCCCTCCTGCCCACCCCCCTCTCCTCTCCTTCTATCTCTCTCCTCTTCTCCCCTCCTCATCTCCGCGATGCTGACCTAGAACTAGTGCCTGGCCTGCTGCGGTCACGCGCGTCCTGGGTTGCGGCGTCGCGGGCAAGGCAGCCATCGCGCGGGCAAGACAGCTTCTTGCCAGGGCAGGAGGCAGGTGCACCCAGCGGGGCGGCGGCGGGCACGCCGCTCTGGGTTGTGGCGGCACGGGCATGGCGGCCGTCGCGCGCAGGCAAGGGGGCCTTCTTTGCCGGCCACGGTGCTGGCAAGGGAGCGGCGGCGGCGGCATTCGGAGGATCTTGCACTGGCTTCTAGGCGTCGGGCTGTGGGTTGACCTGGACGTCGGTGAAGAGAAACTTCCAGTCGCATTCGCTCTTTGCGGCTGCCGGAGCATGTGCAAGAGCAGGTGCTCCAGTCCCGCCGCCTACGGCACGAAACCAGCGGACATCGCCTAGGAAGAGGAGGATGAGGAAACTTCGGCAATGGCAACAGCGACGGTGGCGGGAGAAGGCACGGCGGGCACCGGCGGCAGTCGATTCCTGGCCCTTACGGTCTCGTGGGCGTGAGGCGGGGGCGAGCTAAGCTCAGTGCGGAAGGAGTGGGACGGGTCCACGAGGAGGGGAAGAGATGATGGCGAGTCCAGCAGGAAGGGCTCGGCCACACCGCCGCCCGCGGGCCGGCCGTGACCACCTCCTTCTGAGGCGCCAATGACGCCACCACCGCCGCCACCGCCGCCTCCTACGGCCCTGCTGCTGGGAGACTAGGAAGGGAGGGGATGAGGGAGAGGAGTGGACCGGCCGGCTCGGCCACCGGCAGCTATGGCCCGGAGATTGGAGAGGGAGGGAGAGAGGGGAGCAATTGGGAGAAGATAAGATTATACAGGGGGTTTTTGTAAATATTTACCACCGTGGTTCACGTGGCATGCCACGTCGGCTTTGATTATTCACGTGGCTCGTTTAGGGTCTTGGATGGACCACTTAACACATTTTAGAGACCTAAATTGACGATGTGAGAGTTTAGAGATCTAGATGATACTGCGTAATAAGTTTAGCGACCTGGAGTGCAATTTACTCCATGAGATACCCCTTCCAAGTCCTGGTATGCCCACTCTTGAAGCACCGGTTGTCACGAACCGCTCCCATGCTAGCGCTGAAACACGACCTCGCTTCGCTTGCCTGTTTGGCCGCCGCCCAGGTGCCAGAGCCATATATATATAGTACGTCCTTTTGGGCGAATAGCTCCATCACATGCCGAACCGCTAATGGCGTCCACCTATTCTATGGAATTCTTCCTGTGGAGCTGGAACATGTTCCGAACCTTCTGGACCTAAAGAGAACTGACGATCGAGGCCAGGACGGCATGCATGGCCCTCGCCAGTGGTGCTGCATTATTATAGTCGGATGCTAAAATACTGACAATCCTCTGGACCTACCTCAGAAGTTGGGATTGGCCTCCTCTTCGCCTTTCTCCCGAGACGCACTGCCTGCTGAAGCTGGTCATGGAGACTCGAAATCATGGACTTCCAAGTGGATTAGCAGCTCCAGCGCCACACCTAGCCGGCAGTTGGCGCCTGTCCATGCTAGCGTCCAACCGCATCACCCGGTGCCTGCACGATGAGGAGGGATCGGCGACATGTCCGCATGCTGCCAGCATCCGTGAACAACACACTGTCAGGGGCATACGCTAGACCATGCGATTTCGCTTAACGGTAGAGGCGCTGGAACAGTTGCGGATGTGGAAGGAAGACGAGCGGCTGCATTTTGATACTGATAACTTTATGTGCACTCCAAAGACTAGATAAAATCCTGACTCGTGATTCCTTTTTTCCCACGAACCAAGATCAAATAGGCCTTGCACACACACGAACCAAAACAAAGGATACTTTCTTCCTAATCCTAACGCACCCCAGAAGCTATATAGTACACCCAAACCTGAATCTGAGTCAAAACCCGATCGGGCAGGGTGCTGCTACGAGCTACAGACGTAGATTAAAACATGTGACTATTATCCGGATTTTGATTAGGATTCCAATTTCCGGACATTATTGCTTGCTTTAAAAAATAGGTAGAGATAGAAACACACACCACAAGGCACAGTTTGTTCATAAATTATTAAAAACGGAAATACAATACCCAACATATATTATGAGTTCAGTACATCAGAAGCATATATAGTGCTGAAACATGAAATATCATAGGCATTGACTATTATTTATGCTTGTTAACTCCCGAAAAGAAGATTGATGCTAACTTCTTTTACATGCCATTGCACTGAGCTCATCTCAATTTGGATCTTTGAAATATACTCATAACTCATTTTGACCGATATGGCGATCCGGTTTTTGTGAGTAGAAGCGGTCTACTTAGTTCCCTTTTTCTTAGCTTTGCTATGATAGCTCATGTGTCCACCAAACGCTTGTGCCGAGGAAAATTTAGCAGGGCAAATCTTGCACTCATATATATGGGCGCCTCTTTCATTTTTCATCATGGAGCTCGACATACTCTGCGCAATATTATCAGAAGCACCAACCGTTTCCCTCACTGGCACCTGCTGCTCCTTTGGCACCTCTGTAGGGTTCTCAAAAATCGAGCCAAGACCTAAACCTTCTATGGTGTTAAGGTGTGCATGGAGAACAGCAACAGGATCACCTTGAAGCAAGGATGTGATTGGTGGAGCCTCCATAGACATAATCGTCATATGATCAGAGAAATTGAGGTAATCACTTACAGGGGTTGTCAGAAAATCACGCTCGGATGAGAATGTTTGTTGCTGATTGATTGAGTTTGCAGTGAACCTGTCTTGGAATGGAATGGAGCTGACTGGGGTAACAGTGGTATGAACTGTGTGTGGAAAAAGCGATGACAATGGGAGTTCCTCCGTGCAGTTTGGCAGTGTAGAATTATGATTCATTGGCATCTTGGATGGTTCTTGTGGTGCATGGAAAATAGACTGGATGGTAGGCTGGCTCTGCGATGATGGATCAACGATTGGCATTGCTGTTGTGCCTGCCAATGCTTCATGCAAGGGGGAAACTATGGGTTCATTGTTTGTTGAATTGATATCCGGAGGGGGATTCATGGTTTTTGGGAACTAGCTATGTATTGGAAAATACAGAACTATGCTAGAATATGCTTTCGATGAGTACTCTGGACAGCTATTTATAGGGACCAAGAGAATCATCGTAATATTTCCCTTGTGTGCAAGCTGAATCTATAATATACATTGTCATAAACAATTGTGCCCATCAACTATATATAAGATATGCAAAATTAATGTGACTCATTGATTTACTCAATCTTTAAAGATTCTATTTGGAAATTCAAAACGTGTATGAGTTGTAGTTTGTATTGGCGGGTCTCTTAATTGAGGTTGTGCTCAAATCTTTTCGCGTCATGTAACCAATATTTTATTATTAATTTGTGATATTGAAGATACAACTATTGCTCTCATTTGGTAATTCATTAAATGCAATATACGTTTGCCTTTAGATAATCATTCATGAATTCTTTAGCTAGAAGATATGATTTCTAAACATAAAAATGATATCTTTCTACCAGTGATCGCTACTTGGGCCGTGTGGCTAGCCATCCTTTTTACGTATGATCAATTATTATAGAATAAGAGAGAAATCATATCTTTTTCGACAAACCATTTAAATAACATATTGTCATTAACCTCTTTTTGTTGAAGCGCAGTTAGAACAGCCCCCTCCTTTCCATGACAGGTTATTTTACATGCATGGGCTAGAGGAGGGAAGCAGCATCAAAGAAGCGAGGCTGGATAGCCAACAAATATAAGAAAACCAAAACCCAACAATTATAAGGAACCGAATAAAAAGAATATTTTGTGCCACAAAGAGAGGCATCTAAGGTTTAAGAGTGAAAACAAAATCAACAGTACAATTTGGTAAGTCCTAAAGGAAAATTAGCATAACTACGAACATAAATGTGTAACAACTTTACATTTCTTGTCATGTAACTTTAAAATGGCGTATCAGCAAATTGACATAACTGCAAATAGAAAATAGAAACATTTTCAGCTGCTAGGTAGATGTTAAGTGATAGACAGGAAATTTGTACAAAATTCAAAAGAAAGCCAAAGATTAGAGCAGGACAATTGGTACAACCTGAACAATAAACTATAAAAGCAATTTGCAGGTACTTTGGTGCACCAACTCAAAACAATATAGCTCAAAAGAATGTAAAACATAATATTGTTATGAATTATTAATTTATGTGGATGTACATCACCCCATATACCTTTAAAGCCACAACCTCCTACTTGAATGTTGTAACTCTTGCAGCATCAACTCTTCTAAGTCCATTGTTTAATTCACACTCTCATGTATGGCTATATAGGAGAGCTTATGTATTGGAAATATAAAAACAAAAAAAAGAGGAGACTTCATTTTATTTCCCTCTCAATTTGTTCTCCATATTTTTGCATACCAATTCTTAATAATCAATAAACTAGTTATTATATCATGTTATCAGCATGACTATCTCTAACAAAGACTATCAAGCATAAGTTTACTAAGTCGATTCTTGCCAAATCTTGATTTTAAGGCTCTGGATATTTCTAGCAAGAATTACTTATCATGGCTGCTAGATAGTGAAACTCACTTGAAGGCTAATGGACTCGATGAAGCAATCAAAGGAAAAAAATAGTGCATCGACCCAAGATATAACACCCTACGTTCAAACTCTGTTTACAGCCCAGCACCTCATGTGGAATGATCCCGCATATGCATAGCAGCTATCTTACACTTTCGTCCTTATTTTGTGTAAACGGGTTAATTCGGAGGTATTATGTTTGGAGCGACAAGATTTATAAGGTGCCCTCCCCCCCCCCCCCCCACCTAAACTTCAAAGCTGGTATTAAGCTACAACACCATAATCACAATTGGGCTACATGAAAAAACAGAAATTAGGTTGGGGTATTATATCCACCCCACCTTGCTTACACCCTTGGCAACTCACCACTTACCCAGCAGACACCAGGATTCCCTAGGTACATAGCCATGCCGTGGGACCAATCCACACGCACATGGTCATGTGTTGTGAAGGTTTATGCTCTAAATATCATCTGTAACACCCTGCTTAAGATCTGCTTACGGCCATGCGCCTCACGTGAAACAAGCCCTCATACGAATACCACCTCCCTAACACATTCATCTGCTCTTCATGTAAAAGAGTTAACCCGGAGGTACTATGTTTGGAGCAATAAGATTTATGCGATGGCCCTCACCTCCCTACTCTTCCAAGTTGGTAGTAAGCCACCACACCACAACCATAACTGGACTATATGGGCTAACAACTACTACAACTAAGGGATATTGGACCCAATACAAGAAATCTGTTGATCTATGATGATAATTTTAAGATTACAAATTATAAGTTTATGATGTTTTTAGCTGGAAACATCATAAAATATTGCATCCAAACAAATTTAGTAACAAAATTATGAAACATCATAAAAAGTTGCCACCGATGCGAAACAGAAAATGTCACTCACTGCTATACGGAGGTTTTGTGATAAAATAAGGTATGCAAAAATGTCATAAACCGACCAAGGTCTCACATGTAAGTACATGGTGAAAAAAAGGGAGGGGATATAAAAATAAAAGTGTTCCTCTGAAGGTTCGAATTTGTTAGCGATCGAATAAGAAGACTTAGTGCTAATGGGTAGTTTAGGATTGAGCTTGTTTCCCTCTACCTTAAAACATTTAATTATTGAAATAAGATAGGCTCTTCAGGGTCCCACATGTAAGTGTGAGCTGAGTTGGTGGGAGATGTTTTGGTTCTTGGAGTGAGTAAAAGAAAACACTTCAAACAAAAATCGGATCACCAGTTGCCACGCTCCCTCATTGGGGCAAGAAGAACAGAGAAGGCGGCCATGATGGACCATTCTTGCATAGGTCCCCGTGGTGGCTCAATCCTATGGTGGCCCATGATGCCACAAATCTGGTGCTCCCCGTGGCAGCATGTCAACCTAGTCAGTAATGAGCAATTCAGTTTGCCTAATTTCATTTTGTCTTAAGGTATTTCAACATAAAGCAATTCCAACCTGCTTTATTTGAAACCTTAACAATGATTGTTTGGCAGATGGACATACGTTGGATAAACAATTATGCACATTTTACCCCTAAATATGATAACAGAGTCTATCTGAATCGGATAAGTCATAATCAAGGAGAGGTGTTAATGCACACACATATAGGATTGGGATGGCAAGCACATACACTAGGTGTATCAATCATGGAGAAACATTTGATGAAGGGGTTGAGGATAATGCAATTGTGCAAGATGATAGGGTTTAGGAAAATGCAATGGTGCAGGATCATGGTGTTGAGGATAATGCAATTGTGTAGGATGATGGGGTTCAGGAAAATGCAATTCCATGGGATGATGGGTTTGAGGAAAATGCACAACACAGTGCAGATGAAGGCACTGATGATAGACTTCCTGATATGATAGCCAATATGTGTGCTTCGAATGTGGTTGGTGAAGGAAAACTACTATAATATATAAAGGAACGTTAGGTCGTAAGGTGGCTCCTGGATCTAGATATACAAAATTCACATTTGTTGTGACATTACTTCATATCAAATCTGTCTATCAGATCAACATTGTCGTATTTAATGCAATTGAGAAGGTGTTATATATGTGATGCATTCCTGGAGGCATATGTCCTGGCATCTTATGATGAAGCAATGAAGTACATTAACGCTATTGTACTTGGGTATGATTCAATCCATGTTTGCAACAGTAATTGTGTACCGTTTCGTGGCAAGAAACTTTCCAAAGCTGATGTGTGCCCAGTGTATTGTGAAGCGGATTCAAGATGGAAAGATGTAGACAACATGAAGTGCATTGTGTACAAGGTATTCAGGCATTTTCCGCTGATTCTAAGGCTGAAACCGATATTTATTTCACCGAGAACCACAAAGGATGCACAATGGAAAAAGTTAAAGTGAAAATCAGTGGACGATAGGCTGAGCCATCCAGCTAATGGTGCAACATGGAAAGACTCCGATAAAAACTGGCCGCAATTGCAGAAGATGCTAAGAATATTAGACTTGGCCTTGCGACCGATGGTTTCGATTCATTTGGCCACACGAACAACTCATACAGTACATGGCCAGTATTTCTTGTGCCGTATAACATGCCACCATGGGTATATATGGAAGAATCAAACTAGGCTGAGTTCTCCATCAAAGGTTTTTGATGTGTTCTTGCAGCCTTTTGTTGATGAGCTGTTGGAGCTTTGGAAGGGTGTTCATGCATTTGATTCTTCTAGTCATAAGGTCTTTGATTTGAATGTTGTAGTTATATTGTCGATACATGACTGTCCAATATTGAGCACATTGGTAGGGCGAGTCACGGAAGATTATTATGCTTGTGTGAATTTGGACAAGAATCCTTGTCAAAGAGGTTCAAGAACAAGCTATCTTATATTGGGCATCATCATTTCATTCCAACTAACCATGCATGGACAAGAAACATGAAATAATTTAATGGTAACACTTCAAACCGTGAGAGCCTAGGCCAATTTACTACCAAATAGGTCCTACAACAACGGGAGAAGGTCAAGTTAAACCAGGAAAGCCTCCTCAAGGTCAGAAAAGGAAGTAGGACGTGGAGCAGTGTTGGAGATGAAGGTTTTGTTTCGTTGACTTGCTGTATCGGACAAGTATGGAGCTGCCACACAATCTGAATGTCATGCACACTGACAAAAATATATGCGAAAACCTTATTGGAACATTGCTAATAATTGCTTGGAAGACAATATACATGATTACTGCTAGGATTCATTTCGAAGAGATTGGTATAAGACCACATCTATACATGAAGAAGACTGAAGGAGAGTCATGCAAATTGCTAGAAGCTTCGTTTACAATGGGTAAATACAAACAGCAGGTGTTCTATGATTTTATATGTAAGGTGAAGTTCCCACATAGATATGCCTCTAACTTATTAAGATG
Source organism: Panicum miliaceum (assembly GCA_032594955.1). Classification (NCBI taxonomy): domain Eukaryota; kingdom Viridiplantae; phylum Streptophyta; class Magnoliopsida; order Poales; family Poaceae; genus Panicum; species Panicum miliaceum. The sequence continues at coordinate 23,613,067 of CM064063.1, read as the reverse complement.
TATTGTCCGATGTAAACTCAAAAGACTAAAAACTCATGATTGTCATATCCTACTCCAAGGGGTTTTGTGGTTAAGGACATATATTCAGCCATTGCGGAAGTAAGAACCTTTTTTTGGCAACTATTTTGCAAAACTCTAAAGTTAGATGTTTTGGACAAACTGAAAATAGATATCCCAATAATTTTGTGCAAGTTTGAGAAAATTTCCCTCCTACCTTCTTTGATGTTATGGTGCACTTGGCTGTTCATTTAGCTAACAAAGCAATCCATAGAGGACAAGTAAAATATGTATGGATGCATCCTGTGAAAAGAAGGCTATGTACATTGAAGATTTTTATGAGAAACATGTCTAGTCCTGAAGGATCCATTGCAGAAGTATATGTTGCTAATGAGTACTTCACATTTTTGCGCAAGGTACTTAGTGGATGATGTTGAGACATGATTTAATCAGGAGGTCATGAAAATAGAGAATGTTGATTTGTTAGGAGAATATGATGTATCTTGTTTCTAGCATGGTGTAACTTTAATTGGAGCCCAGAAGCTTACATACATTGAAGCGGGTTACCGGAAGCTGGCTTGGCATATGCTAAACAATTATGAAGAGGTTGAGCTCATATCACATACATAATATGTTGGACACTTTAGAAATTTATTTTTTAATGCTATTATTTTGGTCTAATTGTCATCCAACTATGGTTTTGCAGGCTATACATTGAAGAGTTAAAGTGGAAGATTTGTCCGAGCCGATTATTGAGAATATTATTCAGGAAGAATTTGGCCAATGGTTTAAGTTGCATGTGAGTTTTCTTCTTTTAGCGAACAAACATTGATGAGACCACAGTTAGGTGTATATAGTTGTTAACCACGCATCATGGCTTGGTTGTACAGATTGAAAAGTTACCTGCTGAAGAGGTTAGAAAGACCTATATGAATTCTCAACTTTACTGACTTGTGAGGTCGAATATATTCATGATGTCTTGTTGGCGGTGTCCGGTACCACACACTTGGCCAGTAGGAAAATCGAAAGACACAAAAAAATAGAATGAAGCTTTAGGTTATCATAATAGTGAGGCATTTTAATTTTACAATTGTCTTAAAGAGATTATTGAGCTGTGGTATAACTCATTTGCGGGTGGCATGAATCGTATGTTGTTTTATTTTGGTGTGATTGGTATGATCAGGGAGGACCGAAGAAAGAACTATGAATTAGAAAGGATGGGTACATCACAAGCATCAAAACTGGAAGCCACGGGTACAAAAGTGATCTTTTTATTTTAGTCGAATAAGCAACCAAGGTGTTCTAGTTATTACCAAATACCCTGCTAAAAGACACCTGTAGAGTGGTGCACAAATATGAGCTCATGTATTCGTTGATCTTCAGTGAATCCGATGTGGAGGCACCACCCCGTGGCATGGGACTGGCATACTAAAATCCTGAAATTGACGAATGTAATGATGATGGTAATGGTTCGGAGGATCCGAGTCCTATAAGGGACGAGGAGAAAACTATCTTGCAATATGTTGATGAAGATGAAAATCCTAGAAAACCATCTATTATGCTTACTAATATTTAAGAACATCTACTAGAGGAAAAGGTACACAGTAAATAGAATCAAAGTGGATGGTGAATGCACTAAATTCTTACATGCTATGGCTACAGTGTCCTATACGAAAAATCTTATATCGCGAGTAGAGGATGAAGCTGGGAATGATATCTATGATCATAAGCTACTCTGATTTGGACAGAATGGGGGTCTCCTCCAACCTGGTCATCAATTATAACCTCTCAGAACTCATAAACCTGAATGTCAATCTGGATTCTCTAACATAGCCATTCACAACAGATGAGATTGATAGATCAAGCTAATGCTTGCAAACATGACACTAGGTTCTAATGGTTTAATACAACATTTCTAAAAAGCTCCTGGAGCATTGTCAAAGAATATTTTTACCAACTTTACCAAGATTTGTTTGATGGTAATATTAACTTGGAACCTATCAACCACTCTTTTTTGACTCTGGTGCCCATTGTGAACAATCTGGAGACAATTAATGAATTTAGACCTATATCATTGCTAAATTGTAGTCTCAAGATCCTAACCGAAATACTAGCATAAACATTACAATTGGTCATCCTAGAGTTATTACATAAGAATCATTATGGTTTCCTCATGTCCGGATCCATCTAGGACTATCTAGCCTAGTGCATTGAATATATTCATCAGTGCCATCAATCTTTAAGAGAGAAATCATAATTCCCAAATTATAACGTGCCGATGCTTTTGATATTGTTGAGCATTCATCTATGATTGCGGTCATGGAACAAATGGGCTTTCTTAGCAGATGGTGCTAAATGGAGTCCCTAGTGAACAGTTCAAATGTAAAAGGAGAGTGAGACAGGGTGACTCTTTATTCCCACTATTATTTGTTCTAGCACCTAAACTATTACAGGTCATCATCAATAATATTCCAAGAAAATCATCTACGAGCACCCCTGCCACAGGTCCATGCTGATTTCCCTACCATCCAGTAATGATACACTTCTCATAATGCAAGGAGATAAGGCTCAACTAGTTCATCTCAAGAGTCTGTAGCATGCATTTGCTGAGTTAATTGGTTTGAAGGTGAATTACAATAAATCATCCATGGTACCTATAAATGTGTCCCATGACATGATTGTCAGCTTAGCTATAGCTTTTGGTTGCTAGATTGGAACAACGCCCTTCATATACCTTGGACTCCATATGAGAACAAAATAGTCCCAATTAAGGATCTCTGTCCAATCATGGATTGAGTTGAAAGAAGACTCTTTGTTGTCTTACTCTGGTAGACTGGAAATGACCAACTCGGTGATCATGCCAATTGCAACCTATGCTATGTGTACCATAAAGCTCCACAAGGGAGCCATTAAGAACATTGATCGTGCTAGAAAGCAATGTCTATAGCATGGTAGTGACAACTCATGAGAAGGAGGCAATCTTGCTGATTGGACCATGGCGACAAAACAAAAAGGCAAGGAGGAACTTGGGGTCCTAAACTTAGGGTTACATAATGATTTTCTATTGCTCAAACGCTTGTATAAATTTTACGCTAAGCAAAACATTCCTTCGGTCAATCTCATCTTGACTATATATTACTATAACAAGATCCCTCATGCATCGAAGGAAGTGGGCTGCTTTTAGTGGAAAGGCATACTTAGACTAAATGTAATGTTAAAAGGTGTTGCTAGTTGCCAATTGGGAGATGGATCTATAGTCTCATTCTAGAAGGATTTGTCGAGCTCTCTTGTGGTAGCTGTGGCAGAACCGCCTGAATTAATCCGGCTTAAGTGCGCTAATCATCACCACAGAGGCAATCCAGGCTAACACGCACTTAAAACGGAGTAAAATGACAGTTTGTCCTGTAACATCCCGATGCAACAATTGGAATTTTGATCGAAACAATGCATACATACAACCCACACGAATGTGAGCCCAGAGATTCCAACAATCCACAAATTTTACATCACAAAGTTCAACAGGAGTTATTATTGCAAACCAAGTTCGAGTTCATAAAACAAGGTACTTTCAGAGTTTAATCGTGCAGCAAAAAATAAGCGAAAGTTCTAACGACGATACAAGATATCATGATGAAGCCCGTACATGACATCATTCAGCGTTATCATCGTTGGCCGGGGATGCATCCCATTCCACCGACCAACCAGGAGAAAGCGTATACGGCCAAGTCAAACTAGCAACCATGTCCTCAAAGGTCTCACCTGAAAATAAAGCCACAAGCAAGGCTGAGTATATAATACTCAGCAAGGCTTACCCGACTATTGGTATATACTTAGCCGACTCCTAGACATGCAAGGCTTTTGGCTGAGGGGTTGTTTTTGCCAAAAAGCATCTAAGAGTGAGTCATTGCTTCCAAGTTTTAGCATCAAGTTCTAGTTGATTAACCATTCTAGGTAAGCAACTATCCAAATCACGCATAGTAGAAAAAATAATTAATTGAGCATCCAACAAGATTAATCATCATCATTGTTCCTCTTCTTACTCTATGTGGTAAAAGGGTTAAGTAGTTTCAATGGCCACGAGAAACGAACGATTTGAATCAAATTTCTTAACCTTGCAAGGGGAAACCTAAACACACGCATGGGGCCTAGACGAGTCACACATACAACTTTTCCCCTTTCTTTCCGGGTTGTGGATCAGGGCCACCCCCCTCGAGTACAGAGGTCCACGAACCACAGAACGAAGCCGGGCCGTGGCTGCTCTTGCACTCACCATGTGCCCGTGGGAACGAAGTCAAGAGGGTGAGGGTAAAGTCGACTCGCTGGTCCAATCAGGTACTTAAGCTTACCGATTAACATATTCTCAACATGTGGTTATTATGTTCAAAAACTTAACCACTACTACCACACATCGCGACCTTAGCATTTTTGCTAAACAGACAAGGCCACAATCATCAACAGGAATATCGTAACATAGCCCCATCCGTCGACCTTATGATTCCAACATAAGTAAACAAATAACTCATATATGTCGAGAGTGCCAGAAAATCACTCGACCGGAGTCCTAGTAGCATGGCAATCTAGCGATCGACACAGACTAGTGTTCATATCATAGGTACCTAGGAGCATGCATCTAGGGTTTCAATCCACTCCTACAAACCTAATGCACAATACCATGTATAAATAAAAGTAGCATAAGTTTAAAAAATAGAGGTTATGCTCCGGGGCTTGCCTTCCTGAGCAGTGCTAGCCTTGGGCTCTTCTGAACTTTGGTTCGGGTCTTCGATGACTTCAGTTAGATTGATTTGAGCTTCGCGCTGCTCACTCTCAGACTTGGGGATCAGCTCGTACGTTCCATCAGCGAGAGTAGTCGATTCTATATGAATGCATATGTATGAGTGATTTTAATGATAGAAACAACAAACAATATTTCATGATAAAGTTGCAATCCAACAAAACTCCAAGTTACTTTATAGAACATCTTACTAAAATTTCCTTGGGCAGTCATTTATCAAGTAATAACTAAACTTACTTACTCCACTAAGTGAGTGGGGGTTTTTTTATCATTTCTTAACATGCAGAAATTTTATTTTTCAGCAAGCAAGCATAAGGCAAACATATGGGGTTCTTAACTATAGATAGACATAGGTTCTATACTTGAAATTTTTGTGCAGAGAACATCTCCTAGTGTTAAACTCACCGCAAGAATTTCAGCCATTTTTACATAGAGGATTTTTCATGAAAAATGCAGTAAACAACTACTGCTAGAACGTAAATGCATTTATGCAGATCAAACAAAGAAGTTACTGGTGCTCAAAATTTTACAGATTTATCTCACACATACAGTAATCCTACTGTAAAATTTTCAGATTTTATTAAGAAACTAGCAGATCATAGAAAAATAAAGCAATTTATATCTACATGCATCAAGATCCATTTTGATTGGCAGATCTACTGAGCATCTGAACATCAAACTTTTCTAGCATGATTATCTACTCACATATAGCCTCTGGTAAAATTTTCATATTTTTCCAAGCACAGGAACTATTTATAGTGATTTAATGTGTTTATTCATTGGAAAAAAAAATTACTAGAGCAAGATCTAGTGGAGCATAAAGCTCTAAATAATTCCTACAGTATCTAGGCATCACTATAACACTACTATAAAAGTTGAATTTCATGAATCACAGCATAACACCTAGAACTAATAGATTTATTTACACATGGCATAGAACAAGATCTAATAAAATCTACAGCTAGAGTTGTGATCTGGCCCTGAAATTTCTATACAGAGCTCATCTCCTAGATACTAAACTATGTGGTAAAAGGGTTAAGCAGTGTCAATGGCCACGAGAAACGGACGATTCGAATCGAATTTCTTAACCTTGCAAGGGAAACCTAAACACACATCACGTGGTTACTCATAGAGTCACACATGCAACTTTTCCCCTTTCTTCCCGGGTTGTGGATCAGGGCCACCCCCATCGAGTACAGAGATCCACGAACCACGGTACGGCGCCGGGCCGTGGCTGCTCTTGCACTCACCATGTGCCCATGGGAACGACGTCAAGAGGGTGAGGATATTGTCTACTTGCCGGTCCGATCAGGTACTTAAACTTACCGATTACCATATTCTCGGCATGTGGTTAGTACGTTCAAAAACTTAACCACCACTACCAGACACCGCGACCTTAGGACTTTTGCTAAATAGACGGGGCCTCAATCATCAACAAGAATATCGTAACATAGCCCCATCCGTCGACCTTATGATTCCAACATAAGTAAAACAAGAAACTCCTATATCTCGCGAGTGACCGGAAATCACTCGACTTTTTACCAGAGTTCTATTAGCAAGGCAATCTAGCAATCGACACATACCTTTACTAGGATCATGCAACTAGGGTTTCGATCAACTCCTACAAACTTAATGCACAATACCATATATAAATAAAAGATTCATAAGTTTAAAAACATAGGGGTTATGCTCCGGGGCTTGCTTTCTTGAGAAAAACTAGTCGGGGGTACTTCCGAACTTTGGTTCGGGTCTTCAGCAACTTCAGTTAGATTGACTTGAGGTTCGTGCTGCTCACTCTCGGACTCGAGTTTCAGCTCGTCGGTTCTGTCGGCTAGAGTCGTCAATTCTATATGAATGCACATGTATGAGTGGTTTTAATGGTACAAGATAAATAACTATTTCACTATAAAGTAGTCATTCAACACAACTCAAGTTAAGTTGTAAAGCACTTCATTTTATTTTACTTGGGAAGTCATTTATCGAGTACTTATCTGGATTAACTAACTTCATTAAGTGAGTGGTTTTTTTATTTCATCAATGGCCATTTTCACAAGCAAGCATGGATTAACAAAACTACTCGTAGAGACAGTTTCTGGGGTTGAGATTTTTATGCAGAGCACATTACTCCAGTACAAACCAACTGTAAAATTTCCAACCATTTTCATTAAACAGAAAAATACATTAAACAGGTACTGCTAGGATCAAGATCTATTTATACAAAACAAACCATACAAGAACTAGTGCTCAACATTTTACTGAGTACTTCTAAACTTATGGTGAGTCTACTGTAACTTTTTCACTTTTTAGTGTGCAAGATTCAGAGCATAGAAAATAAGTCAAGATACATCTAAATTAATCAAGATTTGTTTCTATAGGTTGTTCCACAATGTTTCTGTGTCTCAAACGTTTCCAACAAGATAAACTACTCAAAGGTAGTCTCTGGTTAAAATTTCTTATTTTTCTAAGCACTAGAACTAGTTACTTTGATTTAATGTAGCTTTTGTTAACTAAAAACATATGAGAAAGTTAGACAGAAGTAAAAGGTTCCAAACTTTATCCATGGCTTTTATGCATCAAAGTTACTCTACTATGAAAGTTTCAACCCTAAAATATCTGTAAAACAGCATGAACAAACAACTCTAACAAAATAGCACATCAAACAAGATACCACAAAATCTACTCGTAGAGACATGTTCTGGCCTTGAAATTTTTACACATGTTTCAACAAGCATAGACTAGTTTACAGTCCAAAAATCATTCACAGTACTATTCTAGATCAAGAGATACATTTATGGGCTCTTTAAAACAAGATTCATTTTATACCTATTTATATTTTGTAACTAGTCATCAATCTATGCAAAAGTAGTCGGATTCATCAAGAGAATTACAAAAAATTTTAGTTTGCATTTTTCTGATTTTTCTATGATTTTAGATTGATTTTACAAGTGATAGCTTTTTGAAAAACAAAAGTACTCAGACTCTCGCAGATAGGTCCCTGGATCTAGCAGGAAGGACCCTAAAAAGAACTTCGAGAGTGCAATGTAGGCCCTGGGCGGGGCTGGGCTGTTGCCGGCCAAAATCTGGCGAGGAAACTAGTCGGCGGCGAGGGGAAAGGGGTGGGGGAGCATGAGAAGGTCGAGGGAAACCTGTAGGTGTGCTTGGTTGGGGCTGGGTTGGCCGGAGTTGGACTGCCAGTGGTGAGCAGGAGCTTCGCCGAGGTGCGGGCGATGGGCGGCGGTGGTCCGGCGAGGGAGGGCGGCGTGGGGAACCCGTTTAGAGGCTCAGTTTGGGCGGAGGAAGAGCGGAAAGTGGGGCTTGACGGCGAGATCGAGTGGCGGCATTAATGGTAGGGTGGTTGTTCTCGGGCCCGTGTGAGCAGGGGCCTTTTATAGGCGCACAGGGGGAGGAGGAGGAGCTGGGTGCGACACAACGGTTGGAGGCGCAGCTAGGACATTGTCGCGGCAAGGGGTCGCGCCTTGGCACGGCTTGCTGGGGCAGGCATCATCGGCCGCTGCCCCTCGACGTGACAGAACAGGGGAGGGGAGAGAAGAGAGAGGGAGAGAGAGAAGGGCCGGGACGCAAGTTAAATTTTCTCAAAATTTTGAACAGGAACTTGAAAAACTCTAAACACAAAAGTTGTAGGGAATTTGAAAATCTACAACTTTTGTATTAGCCCAAAGTTCATTCAAGCTACGGTTTAATAGTTATTTTAAATTCAAGATTACTAGGATGGGAATTACTAGTCATTTCTTGTGTTAAATTTTGAATTTGCAAATAGGGTTAGAAGTACACGTTGCAAGTTACTAAAATATGAGTGTGTTTATATACTACAATTGTCATGAAATGGGGAGCATGAAAAGGTTATAAACACAAAAGAACAGTACTCAGATACACGCATACATACACATGCACATGCACACACATAATTAAATGCATTGCTTTATTGGTTCTAGGTTATTATGCATGATGCTATTTAGGATTTTAAAGAACCTAGGGTGTTACAGATACAGGGCACGGCTCGCCAGCGTAGGGATGCCCCGCCGCGTGGCGGTGCTTCTCTGCCGGCCGGAGTAGAGCAGGGGAGGGAAGTGAAGAGAAAGGGAGGGTGAGAGAAAAAGGCCGGGATTCAAATTAAATTTTCTCAAAATTTCAAATAGAAACTTTTTAAAAAACTTTGAGCATGAAAGTTGTAGGGAATTTGAAAATCTGCGACTTTCGTTTTGGATCAAAGTTCATTTGAGCTTTACTTTAGAAGTTATTTTAAATTTAAGACTACTAGGATTTGAATTCCTATTCATCTCATGTGTTTTAAAATTTGAATTTGCAAATGGTGTTTGAAGTACACTTTGTAAGGTACTAAAATATGAGTGTGTTTTTATGCTATATTTTTTTTTATGACAAGTTGAGCATGTATGGTTATGAACATATTTATAATAAACCTATAAAAGAGATGCATTATTTGAATTATTCTTGTTTATTATGCATGATGCTAAATTCATGACCCTTGTTTTAGCATTTTGAATACCTAGGTGTCACAGCCTACCCCCCTTAAAAAGAATCTCGTCCCGAGATTCAGATAATTAAACTTAGTGTGGGAAGTGCGTGTACCTTTGGTTGAGTTCAGAAAACCGTGGAAATTTTGATTCAGATAGCTTTCTGTTTCCCATGTTGCCTCTTCTTCGGTATGATGACTCCATTGGATTTTATACATTTTAACAACTTTTTGATCAAGAACCTTTATAGGAAATTCAACATAGGAGAGGTCTAGTTCTACCAATATTTCCTTTTGTTCAACAATTTCAGTAGGAACTCGGATACACTTTTTGAGTTGAGAGACGTGAAAGATATCACGGATCGCTGCAAGCTGTGGGGATAGTCGCACTCTATAGGTCACGGGTCCGCAAATTTCGGTGATTTCATAAGGACCAACATATCAGGGGGGCTAATTTTCCTCTCACTCCAAAACTTTATGCACCCTTGGTTGGTGAAACCCGAAGGTAGACATGATCACCAACTTCAAATTGCAAAGGCTTTCTCCTTTTATCAAAATAGCTCTTTTGTCTAAACTGTGCAACTCTTAGATTCTCTTGTATTACTCTTACTTTTTACTCTGCCTCGATTACCAAGTCTGGTCCAAATGTTTTACGTTCCCCGGTTTGGGACCAACTCAAAGGAGCTCGACACCTTCGACCATACAAGGCCTCAAACGGTGCCATTTTCAAACTTTCTTGATAGCTATTGTTGTATGAGAACTCTGCTGGAGATAAGCATTTGTCCCAACTTTTGTCATAATGGATGACACAAGCTCTAAGCATGTCTTCAAGAATTTGGTTCACTCTTTCGGTTTGCCCATCCATTTGAGGATGATAAGCGGAGCTTCAAATCAGTTTGGTGCCAAGAGAAGCTTGTAAGTGTTCCCAAAAATGTGCTACGAATTGAGCACCATGAACTGAAATAATCGTCTTGGGTACTCCATGTAAGCAAACGATGCGATCTAGGTAAATCTCGGCATATTTCTTGGCAGTGTAGGTAGTGTGTACCCGAATAAAATGTGCCGTTTTCGTGAGTCTATCTACGATAACCCATATGAAATCATGCTTTTGGGAGGTGTTGGGCAATCTAACAATGAAATCCATACTTATGTCTTACCATTTCCATGATGGTATAGGCAAGGGTTGAAGTGTACCGGCTACTTTCAAGTGGCTAGCTTATACTCTCTTATATGTGTCGCATTCTGCAACATATTTAGCGATTTCTCTTTTCATTCTAGTCCACCAGAAGTTTTGCCTAAGATCTTGATACATTTTGCTATTGCCCGGATGAATAGAGAATTTGGAAAGGTGGGCTTCATCAAGAATTTGCTTTTGGAGCTCATGATTTTTTGGAACGACTATGCAATTTTAAAACCATAGAACCCTATCATAGTCTTGGCGAAAACATTTATACTTCTCCTCTCCTTGAGAGAGTTTTTTGCTTGATGATTTTAACACCTTCATCATGTAATTGTGCCATGATGATTCGATCATGGAGGGTTGGTTCAATGGAAATGTGGTTTAGAGTGCCTTGGGGAATCATTTCCAAAATGAGTTTCCTTATCTCATGACATGACGTTCCATTATAGAATTCTGTGGACAAGCAATTGCAATGAGCCTTGCAGCTTAGCGCATCTGCGATTACATTAGATTTTCCTGGGTGATAGTGCACCTCAAGATCATAATCTTTGATCAATTCTAACCATCTTCTTTGTCTCATATTCAGATCAGCTTGGGTGAAGATATATTTGAGACTTTTGTGATCAGTGTAGATATTGCAATGAGTGCTCATAAGATATTGTCTCCATATCTTTAGAGCATGAATGGCAGCTGCTAGCTCGAGATCATGTGTTGAATAATTCTGTTCATGAGGTCGAAGAGCTCGTGAAGCGTAGGCAATGACTCGGTTATCTTTCATAAGCACACAACCAAGACAAGTGTCGGATGCATCACAATAAACATTGAATGGCTTCGTGTTATCGGGTTGAGCCAAGACTGGGGCTGTAGTCAAATGTTCACGAAGAGTGTGGAAAGCTTTTTCACATTTCTCGCTCCACACAAACTTTACTCTTTTCTTCAATAGTTCAGTCATAGGCTTAGCAATTCTAGAGAAGTCCAGAATAAAACGGCGATAAAAACCAGCTAAACCAAGAAAACTGCGAATCTGATGGACGGATGTGAGTGGTTTCCATTCCATCACCTCTTGTACTTTGCTAGGATCAACGGCTATGCCTTCGCTGGAAATAGTGTGGCCCAAAAATTTTACACTATCCAGCTAGGTTTCACACTTTGAAAACTTAGCATAGAGCTTATGGTCTCTAAAACGCTGGAGAACAATGTCCAGGTGCTTAGCATGATCTTCCTCATTCTTGGAATAAATAAGGATGTCATCAATAAAAACCACGACGAACTTGTCAAGCTCGGGCATGAATATCGAATTCATGAGATACATGAAGTAGGCAGGAGCATTTTTGAGACCGAAAGACATGACCAGATACTCATATAGCCCGTATCATGTGGAAAAGGCAGTCTTAGGGATATCATATGGACGAATCTTGATCTGATGATAGCTAGAGCAAAGATCAATTTTTGTGAAGACTAGCTCCCACTAATTGATCGAAGAGAACATCAATACGGGAAAGTGGATATTTATTTTTGATTGTCACCGTATTGAGAGGTCGGTAGTCCACACACAGCCTCAAACTATCATCCTTCTTCTTCACAAATAGGGCTGGGCAACCCCAAGGTGATGCACTAGGACGAATCAAGCCTTTGTCTAGAAGTTCATGAAGTTGTATTTTCAGTTCGGCCAATTCTTTGGGCGGCATTCTATAGGGTCTTTTTGAGATAGGTGCAGTGCGTGGCTGCACTTCCATAATGAACTCAATATCCCTATTTGGTGGCATTCCTGGCATGTCATCCGGAAAAAAACATCGGCATACTCGCACACCACCGGAATTTTGGATTCGATCTTGATGAAGGCGCATGTATTTGTGGATTCTTGGAATGGAAAATAAAGAATAGAGGCTCTCTGGGTTTGAGAGTTGATTTCAACAGCACTTGAAGGAATATCTAATGTCACCCCATGTCGAGTCATCCAGTCCATTCCTAAAATAATGTCCATGCCTTCAAGTGCTAAAAGGATAAGGACAATTTTGATAGTTTTACTACCCAACTTGATCGGTATGTACCTTGATTTGGTTGGAAGCAATTTTATCAACCGGTGTTGATATCATGTATGACCCTTTTGTGTGACAGAAACCCAAACCCACTTTTACACCAAATTTTGCACTAATAAAACTATGGGATGCACTAGAATCAAATAATATAACTGCAGGCTTATTGTGGATAGAGAATGTATCCGACATCACTGGTGCTCCCTCTGGAAGTTCTGCAAGAGTGGTGAAATTAAACCGCCCTTGCTTGACCTCAATAGTCTGCCTCTTGCCTTTGTTCTTATTGTTCTGGTTAGAGCCTTGCCCCTGATTTGGCTGCCTAGGTTGGGGGCATTCTTGAGTAAAGTGGCTAGAACTCCCACAATTAACGCAATGGTTTGTGTTGCTAGGACGAACTGGTGGTGGAGCATTCGGCCTTGAGCCAGTCTACTGAGGAACAGGGGAACGTGTGATGCCCTGCTTCTGTAGGGGACTGATAACCTAACACTGTTGTTGAGGGGCCTTCTGAGGAGCTTTAGGTGTAGCATTCTGCACTAAGCGATACCTCTGTGGTGGAGCACTAAAGGGTCCACCTGGTGCTTTCCTCTTCTTTTTGGCTCGGTGAGCCATGATGCAATATTCCTGAGTGATGGCCAAGTTAACCAGCTCATTATAAGTGTCTACCTTGATGGGGTTCAAGTGGTCCTTGAGCTTGGTACTAAGGCCTCTGCTGAAGCGATCATGCTTCTTAGCATCGGTATCAGCGTGATAGCCCGCGTACTGACAGAGGTTATTGAAAGCCTGGGCATACTGGAGTACGGTGCAGGTACCCTGAGTAAGAGCCAGAAATTCATTCAACTTCCTCTCCATAAGCCCTTCTGGAATATGGTGGGCTCTGAATGCAATCTTGAATTCCTCCCAAGTGACAACATGATCAGCCGGGAGCATAGCAAAGTAATTGTCCCACCACAGACGTGCCATACCGCGAAGTTGTTGCGCGGCAAAACAGGCCTTGTTTGCATCAATGCAAGGTACCACAAGTAGAGAAAACTTGGATTCAATTGTGCGAATCCAAGCGTCCGCATCCAAGGGCTCCTCCGTCTTGTGAAACAGAGGGGGCTGAGTGCCCATGAAGTCCAGGTAGCCAGCGTCCTGAGGTTGGTGGACACTGTGCCCACCACGCTGCTTCTGTTGGAGCTGCTACCCTTGAATGAACTGGTGGAGCAACTCGGTCTGGGCGGCCATTACTTCCGCCAGATTGCGTGGTGGTGGTGGCTGCTGCGATCCGCTTCCACTTGAGTTCCCAAAACCATCCGGGCTACCACGTGTTGCTCCAACCATCTGAAATGTGGAAGTTTCTTTTTAGTAAGGTGATCCATAAGACTTCCAAGTCTTAATAGGATATGTGCGGGAAGATGTCGAACTTGAAAGATCATAGGTAAACTATGGTCAGAACGCTGCTGGTTACGAGAAAATTCATAACTCCTATTCTATTCAGCCATATCCTTTCAAATTTTGACAGTAACTCGACAATTTAGTGTTCTACAACATTGGTATTCAACTATAGCTCCGACTACTATGACTACATCTCCGACTACTTCAACTACACCTTCGACCACTTCGACTACATCTCCGACTGCTACGACTACATCTTCGACTACATCTCCGACTGCTTCGACTACATCTCCGATTACTTTGACTACATCTCCGACTGCTTCGACTACACCTTTGACTACTACGACTACATCTTCGACTACTTTGACTACATCTCCGACTGCTTCAACTACATCTCAAACTACTACGACTACATCTCCGACTGCTTCAACTACACCTCCGATTACTACGACTACATCTTCGACCACTTCCACTACATCTTCGACTACTTCAACTACATCTCTGACTACTATGGCTACATCTCCGACTACTTCAGCTACACTTCCGACTACTACGACTACATATTCGACCACTTCGACTACATCTACGACTACTTCTCTGTTTTGGCAGTTTTTCAGCAGACTGAGCTATAGTATTTTGCCTATAACTCTGAGTACAAAAGCCCAATGGTGCTGAAAATTTTTCAGTGAGTAGTTCAGGCAACTCCCTACAACTTTAGTATTCAATTTGTTGCCCAAAAGAATCATCTTCAAACGGTAACAATTTTGACAAAATCCTGCTATAGGATATGAACTGGACAATAAAAGTCCAATATTTCTAGAAGCGACTTCAAAACTCCATAACTCCAAATTGAGTAATCCAAAAATTATCACACTTCACCATACTATCCCAAAGACAGTTGTGCACAACTTTTTTATTCAGCACTTTGGCTAGATCGGTCTCTAAGATGGTCATTTCCTTAAATATTTCTCTTGCTGTCTACCTAGAAATTAAAGTGGACAGCCAGCTAGTGGTTTGGTCCCAAGAGAAGATTTACCTATCCACAAATTACCAAATTTTCATGGTAGGTGCTGTATCAAGTTTGCAACAAGTTCTGAATGGAACACTTCTCCAAAAAATTTCTACTAAGAGGGTCTAAAAATTAATATGGCAGAAGTGCTCAAAACAGCCAGAAAACAGAGTTGTGGAAGTTTCTAGTGTTGCCTACCGTACGTGCAGCATATTTTACTCCCAATATAATCAACGAATAGCTGGTATATTGGTAGCACCTTAAGTAAGCCACTACTTGAGTGCAGCGTTCGGTTCGCGTCACCGACGTGAGGTTCAAGCTCTCTCAGTTGACTGAGAATCCTTACCTTCTTACCTTAGCGATGAGTGCGTCATTACAGAAATTAAAGGTCGGTTGTACACAAAAATAAGTTTTGACAGAAAGTAATGTGCTGGAAGTCAGCTACATATAATATAATTAAGATAGCCACCTAGTTACTTCCCATCATCCCCTAGGAGTTTACAAACTAGGTGTCATCCTTAACGAACAAACGTATTTTTCAAACGTGATTTTTGTGGTCAAGTTTTGTGAAAATATTTGTTTAAGGCTTGTTGTACTCCCTGGTGTATGCATTTCCGCTCTGATACCAACTATGGCAGAACTGTCTGAATTAATCCAGTTTAAGTATGCTAACCATCACCATAGAGGCAATCCGGGCTAACACGCACTTAAAACGGAGTAAAATGACAGTCTGTCGTGTAACATCCCGATGCAACCATTGGAATTTCGATCGAAAAATTGCATACATACAACCCACACGAAGGTGAGCCCAGAGATTACAATAATCCACAAATTTTAAATGACAGAATTCAACAGAAATTATTATTACAAACCAAGTTCGAGTTTCTAAAACAAGGTACTTTCAGAGTTTAATAGTGCAGCGGAAAATAAGCGAAAGTTCTAATGACGATACAAGATATCATGATGAAGCTCGTACATAACATCATTCAGCGTTATCATCGTTGGCCGAGGATGCATCTCATTCCACCAACCAACCAGGAGGAAGAGTGCACATCCATGTCAAACTAGCAACCATGTCCTCAAAGGTCTCACCTGAAAATAAAGCCACAAGCAAGGCTGAAGTAACACCCAAAAATATAGGAATCAAAATTCTAAAAGTATTTTTATAAAAGTCTCAAGATAAAATTGTGCATGCATCTTTATTTCTTTTTTTTCTCTCCTATTCTTTCTTCAGCCAGTCCAATTCTTCTTTTCCCCTTCCTTCTTTTTCCGCGGCCAACCCAGCTGCCGATTCGCTCACCCGACTCTTTCTTCCATCGACAGCTGGGACCCACCTGTCGGCGCCCTCTCCTTCTTTCTTCTTTCCTTACCCAGAGTCCGGATCGATCCCGCGCCGTCGTTCGTGCCCCTCTCCTTCTTTCTTGTTTCCTTACCCCGAGTCCTGATCGATTCCGCGTCGTCGCTTTCCTAATCCCGGCCAATCCGCCCCTATAAAATCCCGCCGAAGCCCCGCTTTGCAACCAGAGCCAACTTCAATCTCGTTTGCTACTCAACATCGTCGCACGCCGCTGGAAGTTGCACACCGGAGGAACACCGCCGTCCCGATACGCTGCCTCTCCGTCGACTCGCCGTTCCGCAGCTTCTCCACCGTCTTCAACTCTCGCCAGAGCTCCGCGAATTGGTGAGCATCAAGCTGCACCAGATCCCCCTCTCTCTCTTGCTCCGCCGCAAACCCGATTTCTCGCCGGATCCCTGTTTCCACCCGCCGCCGTGACCGCCAGTTTACAGCCGCCGCATAGCCATCCCGTGATCACTCCCACCTTCGCCGTACCGCCCACTCACTTTCCGGCATATATCCAGCCCGAACCGAGCCCCTGAACACCGGATTCAATGAAGCTCCGGCTGTCCGCCGCCGCACTCGCTCGCCGCCGACGCCCAGCGCAGCTCCGCTTCGCCCGACCCTTTTCGTTCTGTCGAGCCGATCCTTCCTCTGCCGCTCGATCTAGATCTAACGGCCAGAATCGATCTTCACTTTACACTGCCGATTTACCCGACCTTTTCCTTACTCAGCCGATTCACCTGACCCACTCTTCATACCGCCAATTCGCCCGACCCTTACCCCGCCAATTCGCCCGACCCTTACCCCACCGATTCGTCCGACCCGCCGCTCGATGATGATCTAACGGATTAGATTCACCCGACCCTAGCTGTGGCAGAACCACCTGAATTAATCCGGCTCAAGTGTATTAACCATCACCGTTAAGGCATTCTCGGTTAACCTTACACTTCAAACGGAGTAATCCACGGGTCTGTCGGGTATAACCTCCCGATACAACCACGGTGAACGGATCGAGCGCCATACATACCAATGCTCATGCGACGATGAGCCCAGAGAATACCACATTCCAGCAAATATTACAACATTAGCATAAGTAAATATTACAGACCAAGTTTTGAGTTTAGAAATCAAGTACTTCAATGATCACAAATATGTTCTTCAGAGTTTTAAGTTGCAGCGGAAATAAACAACGAGAACTACTCGACGATACAGGATGTCTCGATGAAGCCCGTACGAGACATCACTCGGTCTTATCTCCGTTGGACGGGGGCGCATCCCATTCCACCGACCAACCAAGGGGAAGAGTGCAGGGCCAAGTCAAGCTAGCGATCATATCTTCGAAGGACTCACCTGAAAACAAGCCACAAGCAAGGCTGAGTATACTAATACTCAGCAAGGCTTACCCGACTAATGGGGTATACTTAGCCGACTCCTAGACATGCGAGGCCTTTGGCTTGAGGGGTTCGTTTTGCCAAAAAGCATATATAGTAGGTCCTTACTTTCAGATTTTAGCTCCAAGTTCTAGCTTTCTTTAACCATTCTAGGTAAGCAACTATCCAATATCATACATGGTGAAGCATTAAATTTTCACCCAACAAGTTTATTCATCATCATTGTTCCTCTTCTTACTCTGTGGGTAAAAGTGGTTAAGCAGTCTCAATAGCCGCGAGAAACGGACGATTCGAATCGAATTTCTTAACCTTGCAAGGGAAACCTAAACACACGTCACGTGGTTACTCCCTAGAGTCACACGTGCAACTTTTCCCTTCAATTCCCGCTTCACGGAACAGGCCCACCGCCCTCGACTACACCTCCCCATGGACCACGGACGCAGCCGGGCCATGGCGGCCGATGCACCCGCCATTAGCTAGATGTGAACGAATTCAAGACAGTGGGGAGTATATTCCGGCCTCGGTTCAATCCAGTACTAAGCTTACCGATTACCATATTCTCGGCATGTGGTTAGTACGTTCAAAGACTTAACCATCACTTACCACACACTGCGGCCTTAGCATTTTTCACTAGACAGACGGGCCTCAATCATCAACATAAACATCGTACCACAGCCCGTCCGTCGTCCTTATGATTGCAGCGTGTAGTAAACAATCAACTCCTAATTTCTCGCGAGTGACAGGAAATCACTCGACTTTTACCGAGTCCTATTAGCATAGCATTCTATCGAACCTTGCATCTAGTGTTCAGAGCAGGGGTACCTAGGATCATGCAACTAAGTTTTCATCCAACTCCTATAAACTTAATGCACAAATAAAGTAGAGTAATAAGTTGCATAAGTTGAGAAAATAGGGTTCATGCTCCGGGGCTTGCCTTCTTGCGAAAAGTTAGTCCGGGGCTCTTCCGAACTGGGGCTCGGGTCTTCGGCAACTTCAGTTAGATTCACTTGAGCTTCTCGCTGCTCACTCTCAGATGCGGGCACCAACTCGTACGTTCCGTCGGCGAGAGTCGTCGTTTCTACATGAATGCACAAGTTAAAGTAGTGGTGATGTTAAACGACATGATTTCCTTCACGATAAAGTTGCAGTTTGTAAAATATGAGTTTGTTGTGGAGTGAGTTACTTCATCAATCGTGGGTAATCGTTAATAGAGTTTATCTTAATCTATTTAACTTTATTAAAGAAGAAGGGGTTGTGTTATATTTAAACACCAACATGAGTTGAACACAAATACTAATCTAGTTAGCTTCTGGTAATAAAATTTTTATGCAAAGTACATTATGAAGAGATAAGATCACTGTAAAAATTTCAGACATTTTTGTGTAGCATGTTAAATATGAAAAATGTAATACACAGCCACTGCTAGGATCTAGTTATTTTTATACAGAACAAACCATGCACGTATTGATGCTAAACATTTTGCAGGGTGTTGCTATAACCATATTTGTGCTACTGTAAATTTTTCAGATTTTATTGTGCATGATTTAGAGCATAATAAATGGGACAAGCTACACTCATGTTATTAAAGATTATTTTCTACAGGATGTTATACAGGGTTTCTATGTATGAAACTTTTTGTACAGCTTGAGCTACTCTATTGTGTTTCATAGTAAAAAGATGAACATTTTATAAGCGCTTTACTAATTATTTTGAATTGGTGAAGTTTTCCTACCACAAATTCATATGAACAGGTTACATATAGTAAAAATGTTTCTAAATTTTTCTGTGGCCTCTAGGTGTTACTACAACAACACAGAAAAAGTTTCCTGACATTAAACATCACGGAACAGCAGGAAAAATTAGTTCTAACACTTTATGGCATAAAACAAGGTTGGACAAAATGTGTATCTAGAGATGGCTTTTGGTCCTGATCTTTTTACACAGTCCTAAACATAAAGCAAGTAACTCACTGCCCAAAAATTAGGGTCAGCAATGATCTACAACAGTGGGTACAAAAGAAGTCCATTAAACCTTCCATTTAATCTAGAGCAAAATATATTGAGAATCTGAGAAACTTTATGTAACAAATGTTGTAGAGTTTCTTCTAGGGATTCCAGAACAGTTGAGTTTGCATGTTTCTGAATTTTATACGATTTTATACGAATTTTACAAGTTCACTGATTTGGTTAAAACTTTCTTTACAGAGGGGTCCCTGAAAACTAGCAGAAAACCCCCTGGAAAGATTTGGGCGTTTGCAATGTAGTCCCTGGTCCCTCCGGCGATGAGGGCGGCGCTCCGGCGATGAGGGCGGCGCTCCGGCGATGAGGGCGGCGGGGCTCGGGCTGGGGAGCTTCAGCGCACTGAGGGGGACCCGTTTCAGCGCTTGTCTCGGGCGGAGGTGGGCCGGAGCAGGGGGTTCCACGGCGAGGTGGGGGCGCCGGCGGCAATGGAGCTCTCTGTTCTGCGGGGAAGAAGAAAGGAGGGGAGGGAGGGGCGCTGCGCCGGGCTTTATAGCCGGTGGAGCTCGTGGGGGCGGGCTTGGCACGGCCGGGGCGCGAGGTGGAGGGGCGGCGAGGCTGGGCGCCATTGGTGCGGCCGGCGGTGACCAGCGGCCAGAGGCGTGGCGTGCGCGTGGCGTGCGTGCGCTGGGCGCGCCTGGGGCGCGACGTCGCGTGTAGGCGACGCGGGCGGGCGGTTGGGGAGCTCGGGCGGCACGACGGGGGCACAGGGTGAAGGGGGCGGCGGCCAGAGGCGTGCGGCGTGCGGCACGCCATTGGGCGTCGGGGCGGTGGCGTCGTACTGGCCGTGCGGGCTGCCGCGTGAGGAAGAAGGAGGGCACGGCCACGGTTGGGCGAGCTGGGCGGCGAGCAGAGGCATTGGGCGCTGCCGGCGGTGGGTAGAGGTGCGCTATTGGGCAGGCGGCGGCGGCCAGCGACTGGAAAGCAGTGCGGTGGTGCAGGGGGCAGCGGTGGGGCAGGGCATGCCGTGCGGGAGGGAGAAGCAAGCGCGGCCGCGGTTGGCCGAGCGGGGGCGGGCAGCAGGCAGGGCGCCGGGGTTGGCTCGGCGCCTGGGGCCGCGCAGGCGTCGAGGACCAGGTGGCCGGCGGCGGTCGGGCGAGCGTGCGGTGCAGCAGAGGAGGGAGGGGTGAGGGAGGGACCTAAGTGCAAAAATTTGAAAAACTTCAGGGGGCTGGGTGCAAACAGGGCGTTTTCTCCTTTTTCTGATTTGAATTTCAAAAACTTTTGAACACGAAAGTTGTTCAAAATAAAAAGTTCTACAACTTTGGTTTCAGGCAAAATCTCATTTGGCTTATGATTTGAAAGTTAAATTTAAAAGTTCAAAAGTAACCCAATGTGCTCAAATTAAATTTGAATTCCAACTGAACTCGTTTTAATTCTTTCCACCCTTTCATTAGTTGGTTTAATCATAGAGTTAGGCTAATGACATTGATTTTGGAAATGTAATTACCAGGGTTGTCACAGCCTTCCCCCCTTAACAAGAATCTCGCCCCGAGATTCGGTAATTCTTAGTGTGGGCGTGGGTGCACATACCAGTGGTTGAGACCAGAAACCCAGGGAAATGTTGGTTCAGGTAGCTCTCCGTTTCCCAGGTGGCTTCTTCTTCCGTGTGGTGATTCCATTGTATTTTATACATTCTAATCACTTTCCTATTGGTCTCTCTTTCTTTTTGATCCAAAATCTTAACTGGGTGTTCGACATACGAGAGGTCGGGTTCCAACGATATTTCTTGTTGTTCCACAATCTCGGTAGGGACTCGAATATACTTCTTGAGTTGAGATACGTGGAAGACATCATGGGTGGCCGTGAGCTGAGGGGGCAGTCGTAATTTGAAGGCTACGGGTCCGCAGCTCTCAATGATTTCGTAGGGACCAATATAACGGGGAGCTAGTTTGCCTTTGATTCCAAATCTTCGCACTCCCTTGGTTGGTGAAACTCGAAGATAGACATGATTGCCAACTTCGAACTTTAGGGGCTTTCTCCTTTTGTCAGAATAGCTCTTTTGTCGGGCTTGTGCGGTTTTAAGATTTGCTTGTATTACTTTTACTTTCTCCTCTGCCTCGATTACCAGCTCGGGTCCAATTATTTTACGTTCTCCGGTTTGTGACCAGCTCAAAGGAGTTCGACACCTTCGTCCGTACAGGGCCTCAAATGGTGCCATTTTCAAACTCGTTTGATAGCTGTTGTTGTACGAGAACTCTGCCAAGGTTAGGCATTTGTCCCAATTCTTGTCATAGTGAATGACGCAAGCTCTCAGCATGTCTTCAAGAATTTGGTTTACTCTTTCTGTTTGTCCATCAGTCTGAGGATGGTATGCTGATCTGCGAATCAGTTTGGTACCAAGAGACGTTTGCAGTTGTTCCCAAAAGCGTGCTACAAACTGAGGACCACGATCGGAAATGATTGTCTTAGGTATTCCATGTAGGCAAACAATACGATCGAGGTAAATCTCGGCATATTTCTTGGCGGTATAGGTGGTGTGTACCGGAAGAAAATGTGCCGTCTTTGTGAGTCTATCAATGATAACCCATATGGAATCATGTTTCTGGGAAGTGTTTGGTAGTCCAACGACGAAGTCCATACTTATGTCTTCCCATTTCCATGATGGTATAGGTAACGGTTGTAGTGTACCGGCTACCTTCAAGTGGCTAGCTTTTACTCTCTGGCACGTGTCACATTCCGAGACATACGTAGCGATTTCTCTTTTCATTCTAGTCCACCAGAAGTTTTGCCTTAGGTCTTGATACATTTTGCTACTGCCGGGGTGGATAGAGAATTTGGAAAGGTGTGCCTCATCAAGAATTTTCTTGCGGAGTTCACGATTCTTCGGAACGACTATACGACCTTCGAACCATAGAACTCCCTTATGGTCCTGGCGGAAACACTTATACTTCTCCTCACCTAGAGAGAGTTTCTGTTTGATGATCTTAATTCCTTCATCCTGTAGTTGTGCCATGACGATTTGGTCGTGAAGAGTGGGCTCAACTGAGATGTGATTTAGAGTGCCTTGGAAAACCATTTCCAAGTTAAGCTTCCTCATCTCTGCACACAATGTCTCATGGTAGGACTCCATGGATAAGCAATGGCAATGGGACTTGCGGCTTAGTGCATCCGCGACTACATTAGCCTTGCCGGGGTGATAGTGCACTTCAAGGTCATAATCCTTGATTAATTCTAGCCATCTCCGTTGTCTCATATTCAGGTCGGCTTGTGTGAAGATGTACTTGAGACTCTTGTGATCCGTGTAGATATTGCACTGTGTACCCATGAGATAGTGCCTCCATATTTTCAGAGCGTGAATGACAGCTGCAAGCTCAAGATCATGAGTGGGATAATTCTGTTCGTGGGGCCGTAGGGCTCGTGAGGCATATGCAATCACTCGATTCTCTTGCATAAGCACACATCCTAGACCAGTACCCGATGCGTCACAATACACATCGAACGACTTGGTATTATCGGGTTGAGCTAATACAGGTGCAGTAGTCAGATGCTCTCTGAGAGTGTGGAAAGCTTCTTCACATTTCTCATTCCATACGAACTTTACTTCCTTCTTTAACAGTTCAGTCATGGGCTTAGCAATTCGAGAGAAATCCGGGATGAAGCGGCGGTAGTAACCGGCTAAGCCAAGAAAACTGCGAATCTGATGAACAGAGGTAGGGGGTTTCCAATCCATCACCTCTTGTACCTTGCTGGGGTCAACAGCTATGCCTTCGCTGGAGATCGTGTGACCTAGGAACTTTACAGTATCCAACCAAAATTCACACTTAGAAAACTTAGCATAAAGCTGATGGTCCCTGAGTCGCCAGCTACGGCTCTGGTGTCCGCAATTGCCAGCTGTGGCACCAGCTACGGCTCTGATACCAGCTGTGGCAGAACCACCTGAATTAATCCGGCTCAAGTGTATTAACCATCACCGTTAAGGCATTCTCGGTTAACCTTACACTTCAAACGGAGTAATCCACGGGTCTGTCGGGTATAACCTCCCGATACAACCACGGTGAACGGATCGAGCGCCATACATACCAATGCTCATGCGACGATGAGCCCAGAGAATACCACATTCCAGCAAGTATCACAACATTAGCATAAGTAAATATTACACACCAAGTTTTGAGTTTAGAAATCAAGTACTTCAATGATCACAAATATGTTCTTCAGAGTTTTAAGTTGCAGCGGAAATAAACAACGAGAACTACTCGACGATACAGGATGTCTCGATGAAGCCCGTACGAGACATCACTCGGTCTTATCTCCGTTGGACGGGGGCGCATCCCATTCCACCGACCAACCAAGGGGAAGAGTGCAGGGCCAAGTCAAGCTAGCGATCATATCTTCGAAGGACTCACCTGAAAACAAGCCACAAGCAAGGCTGAGTATACTAATACTCAGCAAGGCTTACCCGACTAATGGGGTATACTTAGCCGACTCCTAGACATGCGAGGCCTTTGGCTTGAGGGGTTCGTTTTGCCAAAAAGCATATATAGTAGGTCCTTACTTTCAGATTTTAGCTCCAAGTTCTAGCTTTCTTTAACCATTCTAGGTAAGCAACTATCCAATATCATACATGGTGAAGCATTAAATTTTCACCCAACAAGTTTATTCATCATCATTGTTCCTCTTCTTACTCTGTGGGTAAAAGTGGTTAAGCAGTCTCAATAGCCACGAGAAACGGACGATTCGAATCGAATTTCTTAACCTTGCAAGGGAAACCTAAACACACGTCACGTGGTTACTCCCTAGAGTCACACGTGCAACTTTTCCCTTCAATTCCCGCTTCACGGAACAGGCCCACCGCCCTCGACTACACCTCCCCATGGACCACGGACGCAGCCGGGCCATGGCGGCCGATGCACCCGCCATTAGCTAGATGTGAACGAATTCAAGACAGTGGGGAGTATATTCCGGCCTCGGTTCAATCCAGTACTAAGCTTACCGATTACCATATTCTCGGCATGTGGTTAGTACGTTCAAAGACTTAACCATCACTTACCACACACTGCGGCCTTAGCATTTTTCACTAGACAGACGGGCCTCAATCATCAACATAAACATCGTACCACAGCCCGTCCGTCGTCCTTATGATTGCAGCGTGTAGTAAACAATCAACTCCTAATTTCTCGCGAGTGACAGGAAATCACTCGACTTTTACCGAGTCCTATTAGCATAGCATTCTATCGAACCTTGCATCTAGTGTTCAGAGCAGGGGTACCTAGGATCATGCAACTAAGTTTTCATCCAACTCCTATAAACTTAATGCACAAATAAAGTAGAGTAATAAGTTGCATAAGTTGAGAAAATAGGGTTCATGCTCCGGGGCTTGCCTTCTTGCGAAAAGTTAGTCCGGGGCTCTTCCGAACTGGGGCTCGGGTCTTCGGCAACTTCATTTAGATTCACTTGAGCTTCTCGCTGCTCACTCTCAGATGCGGGCACCAACTCGTACGTTCCGTCGGCGAGAGTCGTCGTTTCTACATGAATGCACAAGTTAAAGTAGTGGTGATGTTAAACGACATGATTTCCTTCACGATAAAGTTGCAGTTTGTAAAATATGAGTTTGTTGTGGAGTGAGTTACTTCATCAATCGTGGGTAATCGTTAATAGAGTTTATCTTAATCTATTTAACTTTATTAAAGAAGAAGGGGTTGTGTTATATTTAAACACCAACATGAGTTGAACACAAATACTAATCTAGTTAGCTTCTGGTAATAAAATTTTTATGCAAAGTACATTATGAAGAGATAAGATCACTGTAAAAATTTCAGACATTTTTGTGTAGCATGTTAAATATGAAAAATGTAATACACAGCCACTGCTAGGATCTAGTTATTTTTATACAGAACAAACCATGCACGTATTGATGCTAAACATTTTGCAGGGTGTTGCTATAACCATATTTGTGCTACTGTAAATTTTTCAGATTTTATTGTGCATGATTTAGAGCATAATAAATGGGACAAGCTACACTCATGTTATTAAAGATTATTTTCTACAGGATGTTATACAGGGTTTCTATGTATGAAACTTTTTGTACAGCTTGAGCTACTCTATTGTGTTTCATAGTAAAAAGATGAACATTTTATAAGCGCTTTACTAATTATTTTGAATTGGTGAAGTTTTCCTACCACAAATTCATATGAACAGGTTACATATAGTAAAAATGTTTCTAAATTTTTCTGTGGCCTCTAGGTGTTACTACAACAACACAGAAAAAGTTTCCTGACATTAAACATCACGGAACAGCAGGAAAAATTAGTTCTAACACTTTATGGCATAAAACAAGGTTGGACAAAATGTGTATCTAGAGATGGCTTTTGGTCCTGATCTTTTTACACAGTCCTAAACATAAAGCAAGTAACTCACTGCCCAAAAATTAGGGTCAGCAATGATCTACAACAGTGGGTACAAAAGAAGTCCATTAAACCTTCCATTTAATCTAGAGCAAAATATATTGAGAATCTGAGAAACTTTATGTAACAAATGTTGTAGAGTTTCTTCTAGGGATTCCAGAACAGTTGAGTTTGCATGTTTCTGAATTTTATACGATTTTATACGAATTTTACAAGTTCACTGATTTGGTTAAAACTTTCTTTACAGAGGGGTCCCTGAAAACTAGCAGAAAACCCCCTGGGAAGATTTGGGCGTTTGCAATGTAGTCCCTGGTCGCAATTTCACGGCGGGGTCGTCCTGTCCGGCCAAATTCCGGTGAGCTCGGTCGCCGGCGGCGAGGGCAAGGTGGGGGAGGAGCAAGAGGAGGTTGGGGGCTACCTTTGGGTGGTCACGGTTGGGGCGGAGGTGGTCTGAGCAGGGCTGCCCGCGGCGAGCAGGGGCGGCGGCGGTGGGGCGGCGCGGACGGCGGCGCTCCGGCGATGAGGGCGGCGGGGCTCGGGCTGGGGAGCTTCAGCGCACTGAGGGGGACCCGTTTCAGCGCTTGTCTCGGGCGGAGGTGGGCCGGAGCAGGGGTTTCCACGGCGAGGTGGGGGCGCCGGCGGCAATGGAGCTCTCTGTTCTGCGGGGAAGAAGAAAGGAGGGGAGGGAGGGGCACTGCGCCGGGCTTTATAGCCGGTGGAGCTCGTGGGGGCGGGCTTGGCACGGCCGGGGCGCGAGGTGGAGGGGCGGCGAGGCTGGGCGCCATTGGTGCGGCCGGCGGTGACCAGCGGCCAGAGGCGCGGCGTGCGCGTGGCGTGCGTGCGCTGGGCGCGCCTGGGGCGCGACGTCGCGTGTAGGCGACGCGGGCGGGCGGTTGGGGAGCTCGGGCGGCACGACGGGGGCACAGGGTGAAGGGGGCGGCGGCCAGAGGCGTGCGGCGTGCGGCACGCCATTGGGCGTCGGGGCGGTGGCGTCGTACTGGCCGTGCGGGCTGCCGCGTGAGGAAGAAGGAGGGCACGGCCCCGGTTGGGCGAGCTGGGCGGCGAGCAGAGGCATTGGGCGCTGCCGGCGGTGGGTAGAGGTGCGCTATTGGGCAGGCGGCGGCGGCCAGCGACTGGAAGGCAGTGCGGTGGTGCAGGGGGCAGCGGTGGGGCAGGGCATGCCGTGCGGGAGGGAGAAGCAAGCGCGGCCGCGGTTGGCCGAGCGGGGGCGGGCAGCAGGCAGGGCGCCGGGGTTGGCTCGGCGCCTGGGGCCGCGCAGGCGTCGAGGGCCAGGTGGCCGGCGGCGGTCGGGCGAGCGTGCGGTGCAGCAGAGGAGGGAGGGGTGAGGGAGGGACCTAAGTGCAAAAATTTGAAAAACTTCAGGGGGCTGGGTGCAAACAGGGCGTTTTCTCCTTTTTCTGATTTGAATGTCAAAAACTTTTGAACACAAAAGTTGTTCAAAATAAAAAGTTCTACAACTTTGGTTTCAGGCAAAATCTCATTTGGCTTATGGTTTGAAAGTTAAATTTAAAAGTTCAAAAGTAACCCAATGTGCTCAAATTAAATTTGAATTCCAACTGAACTCGTTTTAATTCTTTCCACCCTTTCATTAGTTGGTTTAATCATAGAGTTAGGCTAATGACATTGATTTTGGAAATGTAATTACCAGGGTTGTCACACTAGCCGTCCCCGTAACATTCGCAGAAAGACCCCTAGGTTTTCCAGGAACCAAACCACAGTCCAGATGAGTATAATATAATTAGAGTTGAGCACTTTCTTTTTCTGTTCCGACCCCTGACTTTTCTAGAATTAGTACCCACCGTCCAGAACTTATAGTTTTGCACCCCGACCTTCTGTATAAATTTTAATTATGTTTCAGCCCCTAATTTCATTAGATTTAGCCCCTGGAAGTTCAAAACTCTCGCAGTTCGGCCCCTAGATCACTGTTTTAGCCATATCTTCATCGTTTCAACTCCGATTTCAGCAATTCTTGCGCTCACGCGATCCTTGCATCATGAACTACAACTTTAGTATCTTTTTACTTTTTGTTTGTATTGTTTGTTGTAATGTTCCTTATTTGTTTGTGTATGCTTGTTTGTGTGATCGCGTAGACAATGTGACGTTCGAGCCAAATCAAGAGCAAGCTTACGAGGAAGAAAACCAGCAGCTGTTTGAAGAAAGCAAGTGGATTTCCTCCCCTGCATATTCTATTTGATCCCAACAACAGCATGAAAATTCACTTTACTTCAATGTTGCTTGCATAAACTTGATGGGTTACCTATACTAAGGACATACCTAGTCTTTTACCCCAAACCTTGAAACACCTGGGTTTACTATTCATGTTGGGTAGTCATGCTTAGTTGCAAACTTTGGGATTGGTATTGAATTACTCTTATGGCAACGTTGATCATGTTTCATATTGTGGTTTTATCGCGTAATTTCAAGATCAACTTTGTTTAATGGGAACATGGAGAACCACCCAAGAAAACAGTGCAACCACAAAGTCATATGGCTCTGACCTTAGCCAATTAATTAGATGTGTAGTTTGCTGGTGGCCTTACCGAAAGGGCAAGGAGGGGGTCGGTGATAGGGGTCATAGCCCGGTCCACTTGGGGTAGCTGCCTTGGCTAAGGAGCTGACCATTAGGGAGGTTTATGGACCACGCCGCTATTGAAACTCTAGTGGGCTGCCTAGCTCTCGACATGTCTTTGTAAAGGCTTCGTAGCGTACCCTCGCCACTCACCTCAGAAGTGTTTAAGGGCCTTGCAAACCCGGGCGATTCAGGGAAACACGATTTGTGGGTAAAGTGTACAACCTCTGCAGAGTGTAAAACTGTTATAACAGCCGTACTCACGGTTAAGAGTGGCTTGGACCCTCACATTATAATGAAACTTGAAGATTAATTAAATTGTGGTTCGCGGATTATGTTTTTGTTGATGGAAGCTTTATGATTTGGCTAAAGTGGGATGGTATAAACTTAAACCCAGTTAATAGGTGCTTGTTAATAAATACTTGACCAACAAAAAGTGACCGCTGCTGCAAACCTTAGCCTATCCTTGATGGCCTTGAATTTTCACCCCACTTGCTGAGTACCAACCATAAGAGTACTCACCCTTGCCCCCCCGCTGTTCAGAAGAGAGCTTTGAAGAGGAGATCTTCGACGACTACGAGGAGTTCTAGGTCCTGCATTCACCAGTCATCGCCTGTGGAAGACGGAGTTGTTGGAGACTACGTATAGGGTATAACGGTTTATCATTTAAAGACATTTGAGTCTCTTTCATATGGAGTGTAATATTGTTAACTACTTTATTTAGTTACTTTTTAAGCATTGTCTTTGATATTACACTTCCCGTCTACCATATGTGTGTGAACATGATCCTGGCGCACATATGAGATGCATCTGGTTCTTTCTAGAATCGGGTGTGACAGCTGAGCATACTAATACTCAGCAAGGCTTACCCGACTATTGGTATATACTTAGCCGACTCCTAGACGTGCAAGGCTTTTGGCTGAGGGGTTGTTTTTGCCAAAAAGCATCTAAGAGTAAGTCCTTGCTTCCAAGTTTTAGCATCAAGTTCTAGTTGATTAACCATTCTAGGTAAGTGTTGGCGCTAAAAATCGGCCAAGAATCGGCCGATGACCTTCAATGTCGGACACACGACCCGGGAGAATCTGCTTAACTCCTGTTCGGGTGATTGCCTTGGTGCGGTTCGCGCGGCGTGCCAGTCAATCTGACCTGTTGATTGACAAGGAAATAAACGTATTAAATTCCGGGGTTCCGATTGGCTAAAGTTCCGATCTGTCCCGAAAAGCGTATCAGCGAATCAGCCGATTTGCTATGAAGATGACCGGCTATGAACCAGCCGATAATCACGTAACGATTGCCAAGAAACTACTGGAGTAACTTAAACAATTGTTACAGTGCAACACTCGAAATAGATCTAATCGGCTATACGATGGTAAATAAGAAGAAATAATGATAAAGCCGACAATTCGATCTCAAGCTGGATAACTGGTGATAAAACTAGAACAATAGGTAAAACCTATAATTCTAGTAAATATCGATAACTAATGAATTAATCTAAATGAAACAATAGCGATGCGCCCGAAGTTAAAGTTTAGATATTATTTGATAAATGGAACCTACCAATTGGCCGGAGATCGTGTTGATGCAGCCCTGCCAATCCATACGAACTCGTGAAAGAAGAAGAAGTATTGGCGAGGTCGCCGACTTGAAAGTAAGGAACGATGAAAAATTAGATTGTTTGAGTTGATTGATGTGTGTCCTCTACAAAACTCTGACTGCTTCTATTTATACCCTAAGACTAAGACTCCCGATCTATTACGATCTGCTACAAACTTGATTTAAATAAACACTACTATATCTATAAAACTTTCCTAAAGGAAACGGACTCCCGCAGAATCTTCTGCTGCCATCTCTTAGTCCAATCCGGACTCCTTTCATTGCTCTTCGACCGAGTCGGCGTCGTTCTTTGACTAACGTCAGGTCATCTTTGACTGGGATCCTCTGTTGGGGTTCCATTGGCTTCATCCCCTATCTGTTGGCGCAAGCCCATATCGGCCCAAACGCTCTAGCCTTTGAATCAGCCGACCCCTACCAACTCCATTCGGCAATCACGTGAAACACTGCAGCGCCAATCAATCAATTCCTAACTGTAGCGTCAATCGGCCAATTCCCAACTATAACCTTTAAATCTGTCGCATCGGCCAATCTCTTCCTCTCCTGACGCCGATTGAACACGTGTCAAAATCTGGCGTCAACACATGCCCACCGGTTTCGGAGTAAAACATGACTTTTACTTCGAAACTCTTTTTTAATTTCTCCTCCAAAACAGAAGCGGTAAAAATCTCCTTCCATCTCGCGGTCTTCTACATGATGATTGCAATCTTTTCGATCTGGGCGCCTGAGACAACTGTTCCCCTGGAATTCATGTAGACTGCGCGGCAAAATCCCGCAAAAATCTCTGTCGAACTGTCTTTAAGTTCTGTTGTTCTCCGCCGCTTCTCCTCCACGAGCTTAGTAATTTCCTCCCCAGCGAATCACTTTCCATCTTCTCCCAGCGCCCTCTTGGTTTCCAACCGTACTCTCCGGCGATCCTCCTTTCGTCTACACTCCGCCTCATTCCTCCAATGGCCGCACCATCGGCAACTCCACCAACCACGGAGGCTCCGCCAGCAACTCCATCGGCGACGGCGGTTCCATCAGCGACTCCATCAGCAACGGCGGTTCCATCAGCAATTCCAATGGCGACGATGAGCTTCATCCCGGAGGTAAACACCCAAAACTTTCCCCTTTTACTTTTTATCACCCATGTACCTTTTAGATCTATTCTTAGCTCTTCCCTTTTCACCTTTTTTAGGAAGTCAGACACCAAATCACTATTCCCCTTTCCGAAGCTCCTGGTCTCATCTGCTTAGGCCCCATGGGGAATCCAGAACCGACTGATCTGATTAACTTAGAAACCCATAGAATCCCTTTCAAGCAATCACCTATGGATTTGGGTCAGTGGTCAGGTGCTTTCAGATCTTGGCCGAATGAAACCCCCAGCTGGAAAGAGTGGTACCAAAGATTAGCTAACTCTAAGAGAGTTCAATGGGATAAATTAAAAATCGGCCAGTGCATCAATCTCTTTTTGTCCCAGATGGAGAAAAATGAACCCCTTGTAATAGCAGGCTCCTATTTCTGGTCTGACGCGCTTAACGCGCTTCTCTTTGGGCACGGACCCATGACCCCAACTCTGGCCGATGTACTGATGCTGGCCGGCCTTGATATTTCCTCCCCTGATACACCCTTTGATTATCTGATCAAACCAACCCATCGGCTAGAGACGAAAGGAATCGGCGAGTGGAAAGGGTATATCAACAGAAACATGAGGACTGGGACGATTTTGGAGAGAGAACATACAACGTTCTTGATGATGTGGCTAGAGAAGCACCTCTTCTGCGGCAGAGCGGTTGGTCCTTCCTCCAATACACAAGCTCTGGCAGAAGCCCTGTCAATAGGATCCACCATCCCCCTTGGGAAGCATCTGTTAGGATCGACCTACCACATGATGCACCAAATCGGCGTCAAATTATCAAAGGGAGAGCCGATTGGTAACCCTGTTGGCCCTTGGTGGTTCATCACCCTCTGGCTTAACTTGTACATGAGCAAGGTCTCTCAGCAGCAGATAGAGACCAAAACATTCCCCAACATCGAATCAGAGGAGAACCCCACCATACGATGACGGTACACCTCTTTCGGCGAAGCAGCATCAGTTTTTTCTGGTTACCAGTTCACCGCCACCCAAACAGCCGAGTATTTCAGATGTTTTTACAACGGCTTTAGTGAAGAAACCACCAGTTGGTATCCGTACCAGAGGACAGAGCCACTTTTTCAGCTTCCTTACTACTATGACTCGTCGTCCAACTCCTTTGATAATAATCTCATGGACGTCTTGATCAAACCAGGGATTTTACCGGCAAACTTCTTCTACGGGAAAGATTCCCCAACTTATGAGTTTTACAACCCATCAGTCGCAGCACGGCAGTTCGGCCTTGGTCAGCTGCAGATTCAAATTTATTTTGCCGGTCGCGCAAAATTCCGAGATGAGCTCACTAAGGGCCTTGACTACAGTCGGCTGTGCAATTTAGTGCCGGATTCTAGTACCATTGATCTAAACAATTGGATAGTAGCTCCTTTTGCTGTGCAACAATTCAAGTTATGGTGGGCAGAATGGAAGCAGCATCTCTTCTGTGCATCTCCTTCAACATATTGCAATAATCTGGATCCTGACAACATCGACTCAAATGCAGCGGTACTGCCCTTCTCCCGGCCGATTTCGATGTTATCCCTTATTATGCTACAAATTTGCCGCTAACTCTTATTTCTCTTTTCAGTCCGAAAATCAACTTCCTTCGACGCGGAGCCGAAGTGGTAGGCCGATAGAGAATAGCCGCCCGTACACACCATTCCCACTCATCGGCTACCACACCCCAACTATCAAAGACATCACAAGTGGCCGATTGAAGAAAACACCGAAAAGACCCTCTTTAAAGAAGACAAGCCGCCGAGTGCGTGCCCGTATAGAACCGGCTGATCAATCGGCGGCGGCATCAGCTGAACCTTCAACTGCACCAACTCTGCCGATTATTGAGGAAGTCGATCTCCAGGCTGCTACAGAAGTTGGAGCGGCTGCTGCATCATTGCTGGTAGAAGTTGTTCAGGTAATTTCGCACACTTCACATACTTCTAAGTATTCTATCGATATTAACTTCTTCTTTCTGCCAGGCTGCGCAAATCGCCCCAGTGCAGTCTCCGCAGCAATCGGCTACATCCCAGGCGGAAACCGGAACGCCAACAATTCCCCTCACCGAGGTAGAGAGTCTCTTAACTCAATTTCTTGATACTCAACCAAAAACTAACCGTTTTTTTATGCAGGCTACTCTGAGTACATCGATTGCTCCTTCCCAACAAACATTGGTCGGAGGACTCACGGAGGTACGACAGGCATCATATATCATCAGACTTAATCATTTGCATTATGCTTATAAAATCCGTTTCCCATACCTTTCCAGGAGGCTGGCCCGAGCAGAGCACTTATAGTCGTCGAATCTTCTTCTTCTGGCGAGCATATCGCGCCAGTTCTCGAGATGAGGGTGGCACTTCCGCCGGTGCAAGCAAAAGAAATCCGTTTCAAAGAGGTAAGGAACTTGTCACCCAAATCAACCGATTTCCACCTACCGTCGACTAATCCGTATTTTTATCTCTTTTATTCTCTCACAGGAGCAGGACACTCCCAACAACAGTCTTTTTTCTTTCGCGGTTGCCCTTTCTGACGATGAAGAGATTGCTTCACGCCAAGTCACACTGAGCTCAATCCCTGATGACGTATGTGCCAAGCTCGAGAGTATACGAACCCTCCTCCAAGACGACATCGGCCGATTAGTGGGAGATGCCTCACCGATTCGGCAACTTCTTAGTGAAGTCAGAGGCTGAATTCCCGAGGAAACGACAGAGGCTCTGGATCCTGCTGCATATATAGAGTCAATGCAGACTTCAGTGTTCAGGGCCTTGCGCTATATGGCCGATCGCGCCAAACTAGCGAAAGCCCGCGAGGAGGAAGACTCCTACAAACATCGAGCTCAAGAGGTGCATCGGCGAATCAGCTTCCTTGAGAACTCTCGTCCAGATATCGTCGGTGCCATAGACCTCCTTAAACGGCGAAAAGCAGAGCTAGCCAAAGAGATGGAGCAGGTGACCAAGGCCATAGCTGCTGAAGAAAAAAGACTCCAAGACCTCCCATCTGTCATCGTCGAGCTGATCCAGGAAAGGCAGAACCTGGCCTGTGAAGCAATAAAAATCCATCGTCATATGCCAGATGTGGCAGAACCACCTGAATTAATCCGGCTCAAGTGTATTAACCATCACCATTAAGGCATCCTCGGTTAACCTTACACTTCAAACGGAGTAATCCACTGGTCTGTCGGGTATAACCTCCCGATACAACCACGGTGAACGGATCGAGCGCCGTACATACAAATGCTCATGCGACGATGAGCCCAGAGAATACCATATTCCAGCAATATTACGAGATTAACATAAGTAAATATTACAGGCCAAGTTCTGAGCTTAGAAACCAAATACTTCAATTAACATAAATAAGTTCTTCAGAGTTAAGTTGCAGCGGAAAATAAACAACGGAAACTACTCGACGATACAGGATGTCTCGATGAAGCCCGTACGAGACATCACTCGGCATCTTCACCGTTGGACGGGGGCGCATCCCATTCCACCGACCAACCAGGGGGAAGAGTACAAGGCCAAGTCAAACTAGCAATCAATTCTTCGAAGGTTTCACCTGAAAACAAGCCACAAGCAAGGCTGAGTATACTAATACTCAGCAAGGCTTACCCGACTAATGGGGTATACTTAGCCGACTCCTAGACATGCGAGGCTTTTGGCTTGAGTGGTTTGTTTTGCCAAAAAGCGTATATAGTAGGTCCTTACTTTCAGATTTTTAGCTCCAAGTTCTAGCTTTCTTTAACCATTCTAGGTAAGCAACTAACCAATATCATACATGGTGAAGCCTTAAATATCATCCAACCAGTTTATTCATCATCATTGTTCCTCTTCTTACTCTGTGGGTAAAAGTGGTTAAGCAGTCTCAATAGCCGTGAGAAACGGACGATTCGAATCGAATTTCTTAACCTTGCAAGGGAAACCTAAACACACGTCACGTGGTTACTCCCTAGAGTCACACGTGCAACTTTTCCCTTCAATTCCCGCTTCACGGAACAGGCCCACCGCCCTCGACTACACCTCCCCATGGACCACGGACGCAGCCGGGCCATGGCGGCCGATGCACCCGCCATTAGCTAGATGTGAACGAATTCAAGACAGTGGGGAGTATATTCCGGCCTCGGTTCAATCCAGTACTAAGCTTACCGATTACCATATTCTCGGCATGTGGTTAGTACGTTCAAAGACTTAACCATCACTTACCACACACTGCGGCCTTAGCATTTTTCACTAGACAGACGGGCCTCAATCATCAACATAAACATCGTACCACAGCCCGTCCGTCGTCCTTATGATTGCAGCGTGTAGTAAACAATCAACTCCTAATTTCTCGCGAGTGACAGGAAATCACTCGACTTTTACCGAGTCCTATTAGCATAGCATTCTATCGAACCTTGTATCTAGTATTCAGAGCATGGGTACCTAGGATCATGCAACTAAGTTTTCATCCAACTCCTATAAACTTAATGCACAAGTAAAGTAGAGTAATAAGTTGCATAAGTTGAGAAAATAGGGTTCATGCTCCGGGGCTTGCCTTCTTGCGAAAAGTTAGTCCGGGGCTCTTCCGAACTTGGGCTCGGGTCTTCGGCAACTTCAGTTAGATTCACTTGAGCTTCACGCTGCTCACTCTCGGACGCGGGCACCAACTCGTACGTTCCGTCGGCGAGAGTCGTCGTTTCTACATGAATGCACAAGTTTAAGTAGTAGTGATGTTAAACGACATGATTTCCTTCACGACAAGGTTGCAGTTCATAAGACATAAGTTTTGCTGTGAAGTTATTTACTTTAACATTTCCTGGGCAATCGTTAATAGAGTTTATCTTAATCTATTTAACTTCGTTAAAGAAGAAGGGGTTGTGTTATATTGAAAACTTAGTTTCTTTTTAAACACAAACATGAGTTGAACACAATTACTAATCTAGTTAGCTTCTGGTAATAAACTTTTTATGCAAAGTACATTATGCAGAGATAAGATCACTGTCAAAATTTCAGACATTTTTGTGTAGCATGTTAAATATGAAAAATGTAATACACAGCCACTGCTAGAATCTAGTTATTTTTATACAGAACAAACCATGAGAGTATTGATGCTACAAATTTTACAGGGTGTTGCTATAACCATATTTGTGCTACTGTAAATGTTTCAGATTTTATTGTACATTATTTAGAGCATAATAAATGGGACAAGCTACGCTCATGTTATAAAAGATTATTTTCTACAGGATGTTATACAGGGTTTCTATGTTTGAAACTTTTTGTACAGGTTGATCTACTCTATGGTGTTTCATAGTAAAAAGATGAACATTTTATAAGGGCTTTACTAATTATTTTGAATTAGTGAAGTTTTCCTACCACAAATTCATGTGAACAGGTTACATATAGTAAAAATGTTTCTAAATTTTTCTATGGCCTCTAGGTATCACTACAACAACACAGAAAAAGTTTCATGACATTAAACATCACAGAACAGCAGGAATAATTAGTTCTATCACTTTATGGCATAAAGCAATGTTGGACAAAAAGTGTATCTAGAGATGGCTTTTGGTCCTGATCTTTTTACACAGTCCTAAACATTAAGCAAGTAACTCACTGCCCAAAAATTAGAGTCAGCAATGATCTACAACAGTGGGTACAAAAGAAGTCCATTAAACCTTCCATTTAATCTAGAGCAAAATATATTGAGAATCTGAGAAACTTTATGTAACAAAAGTTGTAGAGTTTCTTATAAGGATTCCAGAACAGTTGAGTTTGCATTTTTTTGAATTTTCTACGATTTTATACGAATTTTACAAGTTCACTGATTTGGTTAAAACTTTCTTTACAGAGGGGTCCCTGAAAACTAGCAGAAAACCCCCTGGGAAGATTTGGGCGTTTGCAATGTAGTCCCTGGTCGCAATTTAACGGCGGGGTCGTCCTGTCCGGCCAAATTCCGGCGAGCTCGGTCGCCGGCGGCGAGGGCAAGGTGGGGGAGAACGGAGAGGGAACCAGGGCGCACCTATTGGTGGTCTTGGAGTGGCTTGGGATGGCCGGTGGCGGGCTGGCCGCGGAGAGCAGGGGCGGCGGCGGAGGAGCGGCGCGGACTGCGGCGCTCCGGCGAGGAGGGCGGTGGGGCTCGGGCTGGGAAGCTTCGCGCGGAGGTAGGAGAGCGATTTTGGGGCCTAGCTCGGGTCGAGGAGGGGCGGAGGAGGGAGTTCCACGGCGGCGGCGTGGGGCGGAGCTCGGCTCTGCTCTGCGGGGAAGAAGGAGGAACAGGGAGAGGAGGGAGGGGCGCTGCGCCGGGCTTTATAGCCGGTGGAGCTCGTGGGGGTGGGCGTGGCACGGCCGGGGCGCGAGGTGGAGGGACCGGCGAGGCTGGGCGCCATTGGGGGCGGCCGGCGGTGACCAGTGGCCAGAGGCGCGTCGTGCGCGTGGCGTGCGTGCGCTGGGCGCGTCCGGGGCGCGACGTCGCGTGTAGGCGACGCTGGCGGGCGGTTGGGGAGCTCGGGCGGCACGACGGGGGCACGCCGTTGGGTGGCGGGGCGGCGGCCAGTGGCTGGGCGGCGCGGCGGTGCAGCAGAGCCGCGGGTTGGGCAGGGGCATGCCGTGCGGGAGGGAGAAGAAAAGGCGCGGCCGCGGTTGGGCAGCGGGGGCGGCAGCAGGCAGGGCGTCGGGGGTTGGCTCGGCGTCTGGTGCTGCGCAGGCGTCGAGGGCCAGGTGGCCGGCGGCGGTCGGGCGAGCGCGCGGCGCAGCAGAGGAGGGAGGGGTGAGCGAGGGACCGAAGTGCAAGAATTTGAAAAACTTCAGGGGGCTGGGTGCAAACAGGGCGTTTTCTCCTCTTTCTGATTTGAATTTCAAAAACTTTTGAACACGAAAGTTGTTCAAAATAAAAAGTTCTACAACTTTGGTTTCAGGAAAAATTTCATTTGGCTTATGGTTTTAAAGTTAATTTAAAAGTTTCAAATGTGTCCAAATGTGCCCAAATTAAATTTGATTTCCAACTGTACCCGGTTTAATTCTTTCCACCCTCTCATTAGTGGTTTAAAACATAGAGTTAGGCTAATGACATTGATTTCGGAATTTTAATTACCAGGGTTGTCACAGCCTTCCCCCCTTAACAAGAATCTCGCCCCGAGATTCGGTAATTCTTAGTGTGGGCGTGGGTGCACCTACCAGTGGTTGAGGCAAGAAACCCAGGGAAATGTTGGTTCAGGTAGCTCTCCGTTTCCCAGGTGGCTTCTTCTTCCGTGTGGCGATTCCATTGTATTTTATACATTCTAATCACTTTCCTCCTGGTCTCTCTTTCTTTTTGATCCAAAATCTTAACTGGGTGTTCGACATACGAGAGGTCGGGTTCCAACGATATTTCTTGTTGTTCCACAATCTCAGTAGGGACTCGAATACACTTCTTGAGTTGAGATACGTGGAAGACATCATGGGTGGCCGTGAGCTGAGGGGGCAGTCGTAGTTTGTAGGCTACGGGTCCGCAGCTCTCAATGATTTCGTAAGGACCAATATAACGGGGAGCTAGTTTGCCTTTGATTCCAAATCTTCGCACTCCCTTGGTGGGTGATACTCGAAGATAGACATGATCGCCAACTTCGAACTTTAGGGGCTTTCTCCTTTTGTCAGAATAGCTCTTTTGTCGAGCTTGTGCGGTTCTAAGATTTGCTTGTATTACTTTTACTTTCTCCTCTGCCTCGATTACCAGGTCGGGTCCAATTATTTGACGTTCTCCGGTTTGTGACCAGCTCAAAGGAGTTCGACACCTTCGTCCGTACAGGGCCTCAAATGGTGCCATTTTCAAACTCGTTTGGTAGCTGTTGTTGTATGAGAACTCTGCCAGGGGTAGGCACTTATCCCAATTCTTGTCATAATGAATGACGCAAGCTCTCAGCATGTCCTCAAGGATTTGGTTTACTCTTTCCGTTTGTCCATCAGTCTGAGGATGGTATGCTGAGCTGCGAATCAGTTTAGTACCAAGAGACGTTTGTAGTTGTTCCCAAAAGCGTGCTACAAACTGAGGACCACGATCAGAAATAATCGTCTTAGGTATTCCATGTAGGCAAACAATACGATCGAGGTAGATCACGGCATATTTCTTGGCGGTATAGGTGGTGTGTACCGGAAGAAAATGTGCCGTCTTCGTGAGTCTGTCCACGATAACCCATATGGAATCATGTTTCTGGGAAGTGTTTGGTAGTCCAACGATGAAGTCCATACTTATGTCTTCCCATTTCCATGATGGTATAGGTAATGGTTGAAGTGTACCGGCTACTTTCAAGTGGCTAGCTTTTACTCTCTGGCACGTGTCACATTCCGAGACATACGTAGCAATTTCCCTTTTCATTCTAGTCCACCAGAAGTTTTGCCTTAGGTCTTGATACATTTTGCTACTGCCGGGGTGGATAGAGAATTTGGAAAGGTGTGCCTCATCAAGAATTTGCTTGCGGAGTTCACGATTCTTCGGAACGACTATACGACTTTCGAACCATAGAACTCCCTTATGGTCCTGGCGGAAACACTTATACTTCTCCTCACCTAGAGAGAGTTTTTGTTTGATGATCTTGATTCCTTCATCATGTAGTTGTGCCATGACGATTTGGTCGTGAAGAGTGGGCTCAACTGAGGTGTGATTTAGAGCGCCTTGGGAAACCATTTCCAAGTTAAGCTTCCTCATGTCTGCACATAATGTCCCATGGTAGGACTCCATGGATAAGCAATGGCAATGGGACTTGCGGCTTAGTGCATCCGCGACTACATTAGCCTTACCGGGGTGATAGTGCATTTCCAGGTCATAATCTTTGATTAATTCTAGCCATCTTCGTTGTCTCATATTCAGATCGGCTTGTGTGAAGATGTACTTGAGACTCTTATGATCCGTGTAGATATTGCACTGTGTACCCATGAGATAGTGCCTCCATATCTTCAGAGCGTGAATGACGGCTGCGAGCTCAAGGTCATGCGTGGGATAATTCTGTTCGTGGGGCCGAAGGGCTCGTGAGGCATATGCAATCACTCGATTCTCTTGCATAAGCACACATCCTAGACCAGTACCTGATGCGTCACAATACACATCGAATGACTTGGTATTATCGGGTTGAGCTAACACAGGTGCAGTAGTCAGATGCTCTCTGAGAGTGTGGAAGGCTTCCTCACACTTCTCATTCCATACAAACTTTACTTCCTTCTTCAATAGTTCCGTCATGGGCTTAGCAATTCGAGAGAAATCCGGGATGAAGCGACGGTAGTAACCGGCTAAGCCGAGAAAACTGCGAATCTGATGAACAGAGGTAGGGGGTTTCCAATCCATCACCTCTTGTACCTTGCTGGGGTCAACAGCTATGCCTTCGCTCGAGATCGTGTGACCTAAGAACTTTACAGTATCCAACCAGAATTCACACTTAGAAAACTTAGCATAGAGCTGATGGTCTCTGAGTCGCTGAAGAACAATGCGAAGGTGCTTGGCATGCTCTTCCTCATCCTTTGAATAGATAAGAATGTCGTCGATGAACACTACGACGAATTTGTCAAGTTCGGGCATGAATACCGAATTCATGAGATACATGAAGTAGGCAGGGGCATTGGTGAGTCCAAAGGACATAACCAAGAATTCATATAGTCCATATCGTGTGGAGAAGGCAGTCTTAGGAATATCGCACGGGCGAATCTTGATCTGATGATATCCCGAACGAAGATCAATCTTTGAGAAGACTCTGGCTCCAGCTAATTGATCGAAGAGTACATCGATACGAGGAAGTGGGTATTTATTTTTAACAGTTACCGCATTGAGAGGTCGGTAGTCAACACATAACCTCAAACTGTCATCCTTCTTCTTTACGAATAGGGCTGGACATCCCCAAGGTGACGCGCTAGGGCGAATAAAACCTTTGTCTAGTAGTTCTTGGAGTTGAAGTTTCAGCTCGGCCAATTCTTTAGGGGGCATCCTATACGGTCTTTTGGATATAGGTGCAGTGCCTGGTTGTAGTTCAATAACGAACTCAATATCCCTATCCGGTGGCATTCCGGGTAAGTCATCCGGAAAGACATCGGCATACTCGCATACCACTGGAATATTCTCTAGGTTGGTCCCTTCCATCACGAAAGCGCAAGAATTTGTGCACTCCCGTAACGGTAGGTAAAGGGTAGTGGCTCCGTGACTAGGTGAATTTATCTCAACGGCTCGGGAAGAAAGGTCCAGTGTGACTCCATGCCTAGTCATCCAGTTCATTCCCAAAATAATATCCATGCCGTCAAGGGGTAAAAGTACGAGATCTGTGTTGATGACTTTACTTCCCAATTTTATCGGTACCAGCCTTATGATTTGGTTGGAAGCAATTTTTCCACCCGGTGTTGATATCATATACGACCCTTTGGTGTGCCAAACATTCAAGCCTACTTTTGCACCAAACTTTGCACTAATGAAACTATGTGATGCACCAGAATCAAACAATATGACTGCAGGCTTGTTATGGATGGAGAATGTACCCGTCATTACAGGTGCTCCTTCAGGAAGTTCTGCAAGGGTGGTGAAGTTGATCTGTCCTTGTTGGGCCTGGAGGGTCTGCTTCTTGCCTTTGTTCTTATTGTTCTGGTTAGAGTCCTGGCCCTGATTTGGCAGCCTGGGTTGAGGGCATTCGCGAGCGAAATGACCGGAACTCCCACATTTGAAACAACGATCTGCGGGGCTGGGTCGAAGAGGCTGTTGCAGTGTGGGCCTCGGACCATTCGGTGGAGGCATCGGGGGTCGTACCATGCCTGGCTGCTGCGGGGGCCTGATAATCCAACGCCCTGGCTGAGGGGCCTTCGGTGGAGCTGTAGGCGCAGCATTTCGCACCAAGCGATACCTCAGTGGCTGAGCGCCCGAGGGTCCAGCGAGCGCCTTTCTCTTCTTTTCAGCACGATGAGCCTCAATACAGTCCTCTTGAGTGATGGCCATGTTGACTAGCTCGTTATATGTATCGGCTTTGACAAGATTCAATCGTTCCTTGAGTTTAGTATTCAGACCTCTACGGAAACGATCACGCTTCTTGGCATCTGTGTCTGCGTGATAGCCCGCGTATTGGCCCAGGTTGTTGAAGGCTTGAGCATACTGAAGTACAGTGCGGTTACCCTGAGTGAGAGCTAAAAACTCATTTAGCTTTCTTTCTATGAGACCTTCGGGAATATGGTGTGCCCGGAACGCAGTCTTGAATTCATCCCAGGTGACAATGTGATCAGCGGGGAGCATAGCAAAATAGTGGTCCCACCATAGACGAGCCGTACCGCGAAGCTGCTGCGCGGCAAAGCGGGCCTTGTTTTCATCCGAACATGGGGCCACAAGTAGAGAAAACTTGGACTCGATTGTGCGAATCCAAGCGTCCGCATCCAAGGGTTCCTCCGTCTCGTGAAACAAGGGAGGCTGGGTCCCTAGGAAATCCGTGTACCCTGCAACTTGGGGGTGGGGGACATTTTGCCCACCCCGCTGGTGGTGTTGCTGTCCTTGCACGAGCTGGCGAAGCAACTCGGTTTGAGCGGCTATTACTTCTACTAAACCAGGTGGTGGCTGTGGCTGTGGTTGTGATCCACTTGCGCTAGCACCAAAACCATCCGGGTTACCACGGGTTGCTCCAACCATCTGAAAAGGCGAATGTTCTTCATTAGCAACGTGATCCATATTGCTTCCATGACTCAAAAAGATCTAACGCAGCATAGTAGACTTCCAAAAGGTCCTGGATGGAATCACGGGCATAAAAACTGTCTGCCATAAGAACCTTATAACTCCTGGTAGGTTCATCCAAAGTTCCTCATATTTTGGCAGTGGATAGCGAATTTAGGGATGTACAACTTTGATATTCAGTTAAGATGCTCAATTGATGGCTAAGATGGTCAAACGATCCGCTCTTCGCTTCGCTGGTTGGCTGTTTTTCAGCAGAACGAGTTATAGTATCTGGCCTATAACTTCAAAAGTTCTGGTCCAAAAATTCTCAACTTTTACCAGAGCATTTCTAAGGTATTTGTGCACCACTTTTATATTCAACACTTTGGCTGGATTAGGCTCTAAGATGGCTGTTCCCTTAAGGTCTTCTTCTCGGTCTACCCAGAATTTTCAGTGAACAGGGGGCCAATATTTCGTGCACCAGGGAAAATCTACCCAGCCAAAATTTACCAAATTTTAACAGCAGCTTCTGGGATAAATTTGGAACAAGTTTTGTGTTGTACTCTTTTGCAGAAAACCGCAGGAAGGGGGCCTAAAAATTTAAGAGGCAGAAGTGCTTATTCCGGACAGAATTCTGACATTTCGAGGTTTCTGTTATTTCTTATTATCCATAAGTTCAGAATTTTTCATTTTTTTGAACAGAAGATAGGGCACAAGATTTGGAACAATTTCTTCAACATGAACTCTATCAGAAATGGTCATTATCTTGGGTCAATAAATCGTTCCTTTTGGTGACGGCAGATTTCGGACAGTTTCGCTAGATAGTCCTTATGCGACCCACACTTAGATACGCAAGAACCTTTCCACTCTCACACAACGCATTTTCAATTTCCGATATATACGTTCATGATGTATGCACGTCCTATTCGTCCTCACAAAATAATAAAATAATCGCCAAATAGTTTTGGTCTTACGAAGATAGTTTCGGTGGCATACACAATACGGCTCTCGCTATAATAGCTAGTCGAGTCTTTCTAATCGTTCCTTAACTTATCGTAATCGCGGTTAGTGTACCTGCAGAAGATTGACAAAGCATGTATATATCATGAACCTTTCATGCCAGCACTCATGAAAGCGTCCGTATTCATTACCGTTTACTTATAGAAACGATATCTGTACAATTCCCGCCGTACAGACGACGTTAACATACGCTATCGAGATAGCGTATTCACGGGGGTACCGTCATGAGACGGGGGTATGAACAGCGATCGCCATACCCTGCGCCGAACCTTCTACTCCCAATATGTTCAACTAACAGTTGGCATATTGGCAGCACCTCAAGTAAGCCACTGCTTGAGGGCAGCGTTCGGTTCGCATCACCGACAGGAAGGCCAAGCTCCCTCAGTTGGCTGAGGATCCTTACCTTCTTACCTTAGCGACGAGTGCGTCGTTACAGAATTTAAGGTTGGTTGTGCATGAAAGTAAGTTTTGACAGAAGGTAATGTGCTGGAAGTCAGTTGATAATATATATAGAAGTTAGATAGCCACCTAGTA
This sequence comes from Panicum miliaceum, assembly GCA_032594955.1. Taxonomy (NCBI): domain Eukaryota; kingdom Viridiplantae; phylum Streptophyta; class Magnoliopsida; order Poales; family Poaceae; genus Panicum; species Panicum miliaceum. The sequence continues at coordinate 23,568,625 of CM064063.1, read as the reverse complement.
ACTTTCCCATAAACCCTTAGGGCTTTACGAGCTAGGCACCATCCTTAACGTACCAACGCTTTCCGCAACACAACCTTCTAGTCAAGTTTTAGTATACTGAGTTTTTAAGGCTTGTAGCATTCTCTGGCGTATGTATTTCGGCTCTGGTGTCCGCTGTTGCCAGCTGTGGCACCAGCTACGGCTCTGATACCAGCTGTGGCAGAACCACCTGAATTAATCCGGCTCAAGTGTATTAACCATCACCATTAAGGCATCCTCGGTTAACCTTACACTTCAAACGGAGTAATCCACTGGTCTGTCGGGTATAACCTCCCGATACAACCACGGTGAACGGATCGAGCGCCGTACATACAAATGCTCATGCGACGATGAGCCCAGAGAATACCATATTCCAGCAATATTACGAGATTAACATAAGTAAATATTACAGGCCAAGTTCTGAGCTTAGAAACCAAATACTTCAATTAACATAAATAAGTTCTTCAGAGTTAAGTTGCAGCGGAAAATAAACAACGGAAACTACTCGACGATACAGGATGTCTCGATGAAGCCCGTACGAGACATCACTCGGCATCTTCACCGTTGGACGGGGGCGCATCCCATTCCACCGACCAACCAGGGGGAAGAGTACAAGGCCAAGTCAAACTAGCAATCAATTCTTCGAAGGTTTCACCTGAAAACAAGCCACAAGCAAGGCTGAGTATACTAATACTCAGCAAGGCTTACCCGACTAATGGGGTATACTTAGCCGACTCCTAGACATGCGAGGCTTTTGGCTTGAGTGGTTTGTTTTGCCAAAAAGCGTATATAGTAGGTCCTTACTTTCAGATTTTTAGCTCCAAGTTCTAGCTTTCTTTAACCATTCTAGGTAAGCAACTAACCAATATCATACATGGTGAAGCCTTAAATATCATCCAACCAGTTTATTCATCATCATTGTTCCTCTTCTTACTCTGTGGGTAAAAGTGGTTAAGCAGTCTCAATAGCCGTGAGAAACGGACGATTCGAATCGAATTTCTTAACCTTGCAAGGGAAACCTAAACACACGTCACGTGGTTACTCCCTAGAGTCACACGTGCAACTTTTCCCTTCAATTCCCGCTTCACGGAACAGGCCCACCGCCCTCGACTACACCTCCCCATGGACCACGGACGCAGCCGGGCCATGGCGGCCGATGCACCCGCCATTAGCTAGATGTGAACGAATTCAAGACAGTGGGGAGTATATTCCGGCCTCGGTTCAATCCAGTACTAAGCTTACCGATTACCATATTCTCGGCATGTGGTTAGTACGTTCAAAGACTTAACCATCACTTACCACACACTGCGGCCTTAGCATTTTTCACTAGACAGACGGGCCTCAATCATCAACATAAACATCGTACCACAGCCCGTCCGTCGTCCTTATGATTGCAGCGTGTAGTAAACAATCAACTCCTAATTTCTCGCGAGTGACAGGAAATCACTCGACTTTTACCGAGTCCTATTAGCATAGCATTCTATCGAACCTTGTATCTAGTATTCAGAGCATGGGTACCTAGGATCATGCAACTAAGTTTTCATCCAACTCCTATAAACTTAATGCACAAGTAAAGTAGAGTAATAAGTTGCATAAGTTGAGAAAATAGGGTTCATGCTCCGGGGCTTGCCTTCTTGCGAAAAGTTAGTCCGGGGCTCTTCCGAACTTGGGCTCGGGTCTTCGGCAACTTCAGTTAGATTCACTTGAGCTTCACGCTGCTCACTCTCGGACGCGGGCACCAACTCGTACGTTCCGTCGGCGAGAGTCGTCGTTTCTACATGAATGCACAAGTTTAAGTAGTAGTGATGTTAAACGACATGATTTCCTTCACGACAAGGTTGCAGTTCATAAGACATAAGTTTTGCTGTGAAGTTATTTACTTTAACATTTCCTGGGCAATCGTTAATAGAGTTTATCTTAATCTATTTAACTTCGTTAAAGAAGAAGGGGTTGTGTTATATTGAAAACTTAGTTTCTTTTTAAACACAAACATGAGTTGAACACAATTACTAATCTAGTTAGCTTCTGGTAATAAACTTTTTATGCAAAGTACATTATGCAGAGATAAGATCACTGTCAAAATTTCAGACATTTTTGTGTAGCATGTTAAATATGAAAAATGTAATACACAGCCACTGCTAGAATCTAGTTATTTTTATACAGAACAAACCATGAGAGTATTGATGCTACAAATTTTACAGGGTGTTGCTATAACCATATTTGTGCTACTGTAAATGTTTCAGATTTTATTGTACATTATTTAGAGCATAATAAATGGGACAAGCTACGCTCATGTTATAAAAGATTATTTTCTACAGGATGTTATACAGGGTTTCTATGTTTGAAACTTTTTGTACAGGTTGATCTACTCTATGGTGTTTCATAGTAAAAAGATGAACATTTTATAAGGGCTTTACTAATTATTTTGAATTAGTGAAGTTTTCCTACCACAAATTCATGTGAACAGGTTACATATAGTAAAAATGTTTCTAAATTTTTCTATGGCCTCTAGGTATCACTACAACAACACAGAAAAAGTTTCATGACATTAAACATCACAGAACAGCAGGAATAATTAGTTCTATCACTTTATGGCATAAAGCAATGTTGGACAAAAAGTGTATCTAGAGATGGCTTTTGGTCCTGACCTTTTTACACAGTCCTAAACATTAAGCAAGTAACTCACTGCCCAAAAATTAGAGTCAGCAATGATCTACAACAGTGGGTACAAAAGAAGTCCATTAAACCTTCCATTTAATCTAGAGCAAAATATATTGAGAATCTGAGAAACTTTATGTAACAAAAGTTGTAGAGTTTCTTATAAGGATTCCAGAACAGTTGAGTTTGCATTTTGTTGAATTTTCTACGATTTTATACGAATTTTACAAGTTCACTGATTTGGTTAAAACTTTCTTTACAGAGGGGTCCCTGAAAACTAGCAGAAAACCCCCTGGGAAGATTTGGGCGTTTGCAATGTAGTCCCTGGTCGCAATTTAACGGCGGGGTCGTCCTGTCCGGCCAAATTCCGGCGAGCTCGGTCGCCGGCGGCGAGGGCAAGGTGGGGGAGAACGGAGAGGGAACCAGGGCGCACCTATTGGTGGTCTTGGAGTGGCTTGGGATGGCCGGTGGCGGGCTGGCCGCGGAGAGCAGGGGCGGCGGCGGAGGAGCGGCGCGGACTGCGGCGCTCCGGCGAGGAGGGCGGTGGGGCTCGGGCTGGGAAGCTTCGCGCGGAGGTAGGAGAGCGATTTTGGGGCCTAGCTCGGGTCGAGGAGGGGCGGAGGAGGGAGTTCCACGGCGGCGGCGTGGGGCGGAGCTCGGCTCTGCTCTGCGGGGAAGAAGGAGGAACAGGGAGAGGAGGGAGGGGCGCTGCGCCGGGCTTTATAGCCGGTGGAGCTCGTGGGGGTGGGCGTGGCACGGCCGGGGCGCGAGGTGGAGGGACCGGCGAGGCTGGGCGCCATTGGGGGCGGCCGGCGGTGACCAGTGGCCAGAGGCGCGTCGTGCGCGTGGCGTGCGTGCGCTGGGCGCGTCCGGGGCGCGACGTCGCGTGTAGGCGACGCTGGCGGGCGGTTGGGGAGCTCGGGCGGCACGACGGGGGCACGCCGTTGGGTGGCGGGGCGGCGGCCAGTGGCTGGGCGGCGCGGCGGTGCAGCAGAGCCGCGGGTTGGGCAGGGGCATGCCGTGCGGGAGGGAGAAGAAAAGGCGCGGCCGCGGTTGGGCAGCGGGGGCGGCAGCAGGCAGGGCGTCGGGGGTTGGCTCGGCGTCTGGTGCTGCGCAGGCGTCGAGGGCCAGGTGGCCGGCGGCGGTCGGGCGAGCGCGCGGCGCAGCAGAGGAGGGAGGGGTGAGCGAGGGACCGAAGTGCAAGAATTTGAAAAACTTCAGGGGGCTGGGTGCAAACAGGGCGTTTTCTCCTCTTTCTGATTTGAATTTCAAAAACTTTTGAACACGAAAGTTGTTCAAAATAAAAAGTTCTACAACTTTGGTTTCAGGAAAAATTTCATTTGGCTTATGGTTTTAAAGTTAATTTAAAAGTTTCAAATGTGTCCAAATGTGCCCAAATTAAATTTGATTTCCAACTGTACCCGGTTTAATTCTTTCCACCCTCTCATTAGTGGTTTAAAACATAGAGTTAGGCTAATGACATTGATTTCGGAATTTTAATTACCAGGGTTGTCACACCAGAAGTCCCTGGATCGGCTGATGACGACCAAAGAATTGTAGACTCGGCCGATCAAGTTAGGCAACGAGCGATTGCGGCTATTGACGCCCTGCTTGGGTGAACTATAAAAGTTTTGTAAACATTTAATGTCTTCTTGCCGTTGTCGCGTAGATTCAAATTTGGACTGTCCTTTTTGGCAGCTTTTTATTTGTTTACCCTTTTATTCCGATGGGACGCATCCTACCATCCCTTCACCCTCTTCCTTCTATAAGTATGAGATCCCGTATCATTTCCAAAGGCGTTCGTATTACCCATCTTCTTCCCCTCTAACAATTTGATCTCCGTCCTCCTAGACTAGACGTCGAGATGTCCTCTTCATCTTCTTCTTTCTCCGTCAACCAGGTGTGAAGTCCTCCTCCATTTCCTCTCTTGACATTTCAATCATTCTAAAGCTGGGTGGTTGTTTGCTCTCCTTTTAGCTGAAACGCCTTAGTCCCGGTCTGGAACGAGCGATTGAAGTCATGCATTCAGATGAACCATTGTTGTAGGCGGACATAGATCTGAACAAAGCTCATTTCGAAGAACTCAAAGGTCATGTCCCTATTGACGTCCAGAAGGTCTTGGATTATGTAGACGCTAACTGCTCTAGGCGGCCGCCAACTGAAATGTGTCATCCACTCCCTCGCTCAATCGCCCTTGAAGATGCTGCGGCGGGGACATCCCAACCACCTCTCGACAGGAGCCACCCACTCCCTCGTCAAGTCGAGGCTGAAGTCGCCATGGAGGATCTGGAGGAGAAGAACATCTGCCTCTTGATAAAATTAGGCCGGATCGAGAGGGAGATTAAGAAAAAACATGGTCAATAAATATGTTGGTACTTTTGTTCTAAGGGCGACTTGTATCATGTCGACCATGTACCCTGCCGTTCTTACCGAATAATGAATCGGTCAGACTAAATCAACCATTTCATCCTTAAGGCGATGTCATCTTCACATCGGCCATATAGACAGGAGCCAATAGGAGTTGGCCACGTTGTCTTGATGTACCCTATCATAAGTTATGCTCCCACCCATATACTTGGATAGTACCTCTTCAGATATCTCCCGTTTAAGGCTCTTGTGAATTCTTCCCCTTCGATAGTTTCTAGTATATATGCATTTCCCGGAGCACATCGGCCGATTTTATACGGCCCCTCCCAAGTGGGCGACCATTTACCGAATTTGGGATCCTTAGACCCTATCGGCAGCACCAACTTCCATACCAAATCTCCTTGGGAGAATTGTTTAACTTTGACCTTCTTGTCGTACCACCTGGCCACCCTTTTCTAGTTTTCTTCGATGCTAATCAGGGCCCTCAATCGTTGACCCGCCAAATCGTCGAGCTCTCCCTTCATGAGGAGGGAATAGTCATCGGCCGTCAACTAATCTTGAAGCAATGTGTGCCTTGACCCCGTCCTTAATTCCCAAGGCAATACTGCCTCGTGACCATAGACCAACTGATAAAGAGATATCTTAGTGGCCCCTTGGCAAGCCATCCTATAAGCCCATAGAGATTCAGTTAAAGACATGTGCCACTTCTTGGGTTGTTCCTCTATCTTTCTCTTGATCAACTTGATTATCCCTTTATTGGATGATTCGGCCTGGCCGTTGGCTTGAGCATAGTACGGAGAAGAATTCAACAATTTAAACCCCATATCGGCGGCGAATTCTTCGAACTCCCATGAGGTGAACATCGTTCCTTGATCAGTTTTGATAGTTTGAGAGATGCCCAAACCGATAAACAATGTGGTTCTTCACAAAATCGATCATGTCTGCCGATATCACGGTCTTCAACTGAACTGCCTCCACCCATTTGGTAAAATAATCAGTGGCTACTAATATAAACTTGTGCCCTTTGCTTGATGGAGGGTAAATCTGTCCGATGAGGTCTATCCCCCAACCTCTAAACGACCATGGTTTTATTATCGGATTCATAGCCGAGGGTGGCGCGCGCTGCACATTGCCAAACTTCTGACAGTCTTGACAACCTTTATAATATTTAAAACAATCTTCGAGAATCGTCGGCCAATAATACCGTTGTTTCTGATCATCCACTTCATCTTGTGAGCCGATTGATGAGCTCCGCATACGCCTTCATGGATTTCTCCCATCAGGACCTTCGCTTCTTCCGTTCCCAGGTATTTGAGAAGAACCCCATCAATCGTCTGGTAAAACAAATCATCTTCGAGCAATACATATTTCGTGGCCTGAAAACGCACTCGCCGATCCACTTTCTGGGACGGATCTTTCAAGTAATCGGCAATCTCCTTTCGCCAATCGTCGGCCGCAAGTTCCAGAATCATGGCGCCTTGAATCGGCCGGTACCCGGACGCGTGTTGGGCAAGTCTATTGGCCTCTTCATTGTAATTCCTAGGAATGTGCTCAATAACCGCAGACTTGAATCCCTTTAACAGCTGGAGGCAATCTTCATAGTAAATCCTTAAGATATCATCTTTGCATTCAGATCTCCCCGTTAATTGATCTACAATTAGCATGGAATCTCAAAAAATTTCTACCGCATCAGCTTTGACTTCCCTTAACAATTGGATACCTTTTAGGACGGCTTGGTATTCCGCCTGGTTGTTGGTCGCGGATGCTTCTATCAGCAGAGAGAAATCATAGCTTGCCCCCCGAGGCGATACTAGAATGATGCCGATTCCCGATCCAGCTCCACACGAGGAACCATTGAAGTATAGAGTCCATGGAACTGGTCCAATGACAGCAATTTCCGATCCACAATGCTGAGCCATGAAATCGGCCATGACTTGACCCTTGACAGCCTTGGCCGATTCGTACCTTAGGTCAAACTCTGACAGAGCCAGAATCCACTTTCCAATCCGTCCTTTCAAAATTGGCAGTGATAGCATATATTTTACCACATCATCCTTGCATACGACTATGCACTCTGCTGATAACAAATAGTGCCTGAGCTTGGTACACGAGAAATATAGACACAGGCACAGCCATTCCACCAGGGAATATCTCGTTTCGGCGTCCAGGAGTCTTCTGCTGACATAATATACCACCCGTTTTTTTCTTTTGAACTCCTGTGCCAGCGCCGATCCGATAGCCTGCTCGTTGGCCGATAAGTATAGTTTGAACGGCTTGTCAGCCTGTGGCGGGACTAGTACAGGTGGTGAAATTAGATATTGCTTGATATCTTCTAACGCTTTGCGGTGTTCTTCTCCCCACACGAATTCCTGACCGGTCTTCAATTTCAACAAAGGAGTGAAAGCTTGAATACGCCCGGACAAGTTGGATATGAATCTTCTGATAAAGTTGACCTTGCCGATTAGGGACTGCAGCTCAGTTTTATTCTGCGGGGCCACAACCTTATTGATGGCAAACTATGGTCTTCCGGTTGACTTCTATCCCGCGCTCATGGACCATGAATCCTAAGAATTGCCCGGCTGACACACCGAATGCACACTTGTTCGGGTTCATTTTCAACCCATGCTTCCTTGTGCACCCCAACACCTCTTGTAAATCGGCCAGATGTTCCTGATGACCTTTTGACTTGACTACAACATCGTCGATGTAGATTTCCACCGATACACCAATAAGCTTGTGAAAGATATTATTCATAGCCCGTTGGTATGTAGAAGCCGGCGTTCTTTAATCCAAAGGTCATTACCACCCACTCGAATAAACCGAGGTGGCCCGGACACCTGAAAACTGTTTTCGAAATATCTTCTTCGGCCATTAATATTTGATTGTACCCAGCATTACCGTCCATGAAACTGATGATTTTATGTCCAGCGGCAGCATCTATCAAAACGTCGGCTGTCGGCATTGGATACCCGTCCATTGGTGTAGCCTTATTTAGGTTCCTGAAGTCGATGCATACGCGCAACTTTCCGTTTTTCTTGTATACGGGTACAACATTAGAAATTGATTCGGCGTAACGGCACTGCCGAATAAATTTTGCCTCAATCAATCTTGTGATCTCAGCCTTTATATCAGGTATAAATTTAGGGTTGCATCTTCGTGCAGGCTGCTGATATGGCCGATACCCTGGTTTTATAGGCAACCGGTGTTCAACAATGGACCGGTCTAGACCAGGCATCTCATGGTATTCCCAAGCAAAGCAATCTTTGTATTCTTTTAATAAACTTATCAATCTATATTTGTAGTCGGGATCCAAGCTAGCACTAATATACGTCGGCCTTGGCTTGCTACCATCTCCTAAATCCACCATCTCCAATAAATCAGCCCACATAAATCCATGCCCAAGCTTCCCGTCTTCTTGGACGAACTGATCCATCTAATATGAATCTTCAGAGCCGACTGCTTGGATCGGCTATAGGTCAAAATCGGACACTTTTAGGAAATCAGTGTCCCAAGTCCTACCGGATATACAGTTGATGTGTTCGTAGCTCCACTATTGCGTATCGGCCGCCGCAACACTGTAGGTGGAATCGGCGGTGACTATCTCGGTAGTGTCGCCGACACACTGTACGAGGCATTGGTGCATTGTAGACGGGACGCAGCAATTCGCGTGTATGCAATTGCGACCGAGCAACATGTTGTAGGACCCCTTGCCATTAATAATAAAGAAGGTAGTGGGAAGGGTCTTACTGCCGATGGTGAGGTCGACGCAGAGTGCTCCGCGGGCGGGAGACACGTTGCCTTCGAAGTCTTTGAGCATCATGTCCGTCTTGGTCAGATCTTCATCGCTTTTGCCCAACTTCCGGAACATGGCATATGGCATGATATTGACTGCAGCGCCTCCGTCCACTAGTAACCTGGTAACAGGTCATCCGTTAACGTGTCTTTGAGAAATAGAGCCTTGAGATGTTGCCGTTTTTCGTCTTCTGGTTTCTCAAAACTGGCTGTCATCGGCTCCAAAACCAATTGCGCCATCTGCTCTTCCATCCTTGTCGCGTTGTCTCGATCGGCGGGTGCCATGAACTCCATCGGCAAGATGAACACCATGTTGACATCAGCTACCGATTCTTGATTGTCGCCCTCCTCGTTGTTGTTTCTTTTGGGGCGCCAGACTCGAGACCTGTCGTTTTTCTTATCCACCACCTGCCTTTTTTCTTCCTCTTGTTGTTCCCATTAGCGCAGACGTTGGATCCTTCATTTTTGAGATTTGGACAGTCCATCAGGGCACCACCTGGGGTTCACTGGTTTGGCTGGTGGTTTGGCGTGCTCCCAGTCTGGTTCCCTTCCTAGGGGGTTCTCATCTGACACCCTAGCATCGGCCATTTCTTCTAGCCGATCGTGTATGCTGGTTCTGCCCCCCAATCGCTTCTGCTGGTTGATCCTGCCCCTCGGCCGGTCGTACCGGTCGACTCTGCGCCCCAGCCGATCATGCACTGAAAGGCGCCGACCCTCTTGTTCGCGCCAGTTTCTGCTGATCGGCTCTGATCCTCTGTCTCTGGAATGCGATTTGGTCCACTGCACTCAGGGCAATTATAAGTTGATGGGTAATCTGATGTCATTTTCCCAGCAATGGATGAAGAATGGGCATCGCCAATGATTTTCGTGTCAGCGTATCATCTCTTCACGGTGTCTCGATCTTTCCTGCTGCCACTGATATTTGCTGGGTACGAATTGGGAGGTGATGGGTCTACGCGATCGTTCTGATCCTTCGCCCTCGTCTTCAACCCGTCTTTCCCCTTGACATCGTCCATCGTAACCTGCTTTCTGGGGTCCACGGCGCCGCTTCTTTTAGCCGATTCCGACATCAGCACCTTGGTTTGAAGCGAGTTTTTTCCCGTGTCAACCATGTTAGCAGGGAAAGGATGCTGATCAATTTTCATCGGCTTTGCTGGCTTCGCCGGGACTTCGAATTTGAGTCTACCTTGCACAATGGCTGACTGTATCTGCTGACGGAAGATCTTGCACTCATTTGTGTCGTGAGATGTAGCATTGTGCCACTTGCAATATTTCATCCTTTTGAGCTGATCGGTTGACGGAATGGTGTGGTAAGGTTAGAGCTTGATCTGCCCCTCTTGGAGAAGTAAGTCGAAGATTTTATCGGCCTTTGACGTATCAAAGCCGAACGCCTCTGGTTCTTTCTTCCCAAAAGGGCACGATATCGGCTTCTTCCCTTTGACCCATTCTGCTAGGTCAATTTCTTCTTCTTCCTCAGATTCAGACCCTTCCAAATATGCCACCTTTTTCTGGAAATTCCTCCGCTGATCAAACGAACGTACTTCTTGACCGGCCAATCGGTGAACGATCTGACTTAAACTTTCAAACTCTTGTGAGGCGTACCTCTCCTTGATATATGGCAGGAGGCCTTGGATGGCGATGTCAGCCAACTTAGCGTCAGTCAGGGCTAGGGTATACCATTTGTTTCTGACCTCTCAGAACCTCTGTACGTAATTAGTTACTAGTTCATCGCTCCTTTGCCTGAGGCTGGTCAGATCTGAAAGCTTCATCTCGTGGACTCCCGCGTAGAACTACTTATGGAATTGCTTTTCCAGATCGGCCCAAGTAACGATGGAGTTGGGTGGTAGGGTAGTGAACCAGTGGAAGGCCGACCCAGATAGAGATGACGAGAACAGATGCACCCGCAGAGCATCTTGTGTGGCGGCCTCCCCGCACTGGATGATGAATCTATTTATGTGCTCCACAGTTGAGGTGTCATCTAGCCCTGAAAATTTGGTGAAGTCAGGAACTTTGTACCGATGGGGAAACGGTAGTAGATCGTAGGCAGCTGGGTATGGCGATCTGTACGTATAAGTTTGTACTTTCGGCTTTAACCCAAATTGGTCTTGAATTACCTCCGCTATTCTTGCTGTCCAATCCAGTTGCTGCTGATGAACAACTGGTCGGGGCATTGGCACATGTTGGTGGATCGGCGGCGGGATGGCCGGGTGATGGATCAAAGCGTGTGGCGGATTTTGCTGCATCGTGGCCGTCTGAGCCGTTGACAGCTAGTGGCGTAGCGAATCTGCCGCCCCATCGTATAGCATCATCGGCGCCGCGTTTCTGAGTGTTTCTGCAGCATCTGCCCCCTGCCGATTTCTAACGTGGCCGGTTGATATTGAGGGAACATCGGCCGGACAGCCGAATGGAATGGTGCCTGGATCGGAGAGATCCCATGACCGGTTGATTGGTCCAGAAAAGCCGCTGTTGCTGGTGCCCTCCAAGGTACTGAGTTTGAGGGCAGTGATTGCACGGAAGCAATCTGGACAGGCTGAAGCGGCGCTTGTGATCGAAAGCATGGTGCACCGTTATGTCCTGGAGCTATTGAAGGCAATGAAGTGTTGTATCCTTCGTGTTGCATCGATATCGGCTGAGGAGCTGAGTGAGACGTGCCTAGTAAGCTTCTGGCTGGAGCTATAATAGGTGATGCGTATGCTGGCCCCTGATATCCCTGAGCTACTCCGCTGACCAGAGAGCTGATGATGGCATTGCATACCGTGTTGGTCATTACTGAGGATTGGTCGATGAAAGCCTGATAAACGGACTGTTGAATCATATCGGACATCTTGCTCGAATCCTCAGCGATGGTGATGTGGTGGGGGACTGGAAGAGGAGCCTTCTTGATGGTCTCCCCGCTTCTGGTACAACTGAAAGATTGCAGATATACCTTCTTGTAGTCTTCCAGGTGTCTTGCCAGTTCTTCTTTCTGGTCGTCCTTGAGGTCTGCCTCCGTAACCTCAATGATGTTATTGTCAGAGATTTCGGTGGTCTTGGACATGTTGGATATTGAGGTGGTCCCACTGGGCGTGCCAAAAGTGTGTTGGCGCTAAAAATCGGCCGGGAATCGACCGATGACCTTCAGCGTCGGACACACGACCCGGGAGAATCTGCTTAACTCCTGTTCGGGTGATTTCCCTCAAGCGGTTCGCGCGGCGTGTCAGTCAATCTGACCTGTTGATTGACAAGGAAATAAACGTATTAAATTTCGGGGTTCCGATCGGCTAAAGTTCTGATCTGTCCTGAAAAGCGTATCAGCGAATCGGCCGATTTGCTATGAAGATGACCGGCTATGGACCAGCCGATAATCACGTAACGATTGCCAAGAAACTACTGGAGTAACTTAAACAATTGTTATAGATGCAACACTCGAAATAGATCTAATCGGCTATACGATGGTAAATAAGGAGAAATAATGATAAAGCCGACAGTTGAATCTCAAGCTAGATAACTGGTGATAAAACTAGAACAATAGGTAAAACCTATAATCTAGTAAATATCGATAACTGATGAATATATCTAAACGAAATAATAGCGATGCGCTCGAAGTTAAAGCTTAGATATTATTCGATAAACGGAACCTACCAATTGGCCGGAGATCGTGTCGATGCAGCCCTGCCAATCCGTACGAACTCGTAAAAGAAAAAGAAGTATTGGCGAAGTCGCCGACTTGAAAGTAAGGAACGATGAAAAATTAGATTGTTTGTGTTGATTGATGTGTGTCCTCTACAAAATTCTGACTGCTTCTATTTATACCCTAAGACTAAGACTCCCGATCTATTATGATCCGCTACGAACTTGATTTAAATAAACCCTACTACATCTATAAAACTTTCCTAAAGGAAACAGACTCCCGCGGAATCTTCTGCTACCATCTCTTAGTCCAATCCGGACTCCTTTCATTGCTCTTCGACCGAGTCGGCGTCGTTCTTTGACTAACGTCAGGTCATCTTTGACTGGGATCCTCTGTTGGGGTTCCATTGGCTTCATCCCGTATCTGTTGGCGCAAGCCCATATCGGCCCAAACGCTCTAGCCTTTCAATCGGCCGACCCCTACCAACTCCATTCGCCAATCGCATGAAACACTGCAGCGCCAATCGGCCGATTCCTAATTGTAGCGTCAATCGGCCAATTCCCAACTATAACCTTTAAATCTGCCGCATCGGCCAATCTCTTCCTCTCCTGACGCTAATTCAACACGTGTCAAAATCTGGCGTCAACAGTAAGCAACTATCCAAATCACGCATGGTGGAAAAAATAATTAATTGAGCATCCAACAAGATTAATCATCATTATTGTTCCTCTTCTTACTCTATGTGGTAAAGGGTTAAGCAGTCTCAATGGCCGCGAGAAACAGACGATTCGAATTGAATTTCTTAACCTTGCAAGGGAAAACCTAAACACACGCATGGGGCCCAGACGAGTCACCCATACAACTTTTCCCCTTTCTTTCTGAGTTGTGGATCAGGGCTATCCCCCTCGAGTACAGAGGTCCACGAACCACAGAACGAAGCCGAGCTGTGGCTGCTCTTGCACTCACCATGTGCCTAAGGGAACGAAGTCAAGTGGGTGAGGGTAAAGTCCACTCGCTGGTCCAATCAGGTACTTAAGCTTACCGATTACCATATTCTCGGCATGTGGTTAGTACGTTCAAAAACTTAAGCACCACTACCACACACCGCGACCTTAGCATTTTCGCTAAACAGACAAGGCCTCAATCATCAACATGAATATCGTAACATAGCCCCGTCCATCGACCTTATGATTCCAACATAAGTAAACAAACAACTCCTACATCTTGCGAGTGATAGGAAATCACTCATCTTTTACCGAAGTCCTATTAGCAAGGCAATCTAGCGACCGACACAGACTAGTGTTCATATCTTAGGTACCTAAGATCATGCATCTAGGGTTTCAATCCACTCCAACAAAATTAATGCACAATACCGTATATAAGTAAAAGTTGCATAAGTTTAAAAAATAGGGGTTATGCTCCAGGGCTTGCCTTCCTGAGTAGTGCTAGCCTTGGGTTCTTGCAAACTTTGATTCGGGTCTTCAATGACTTCAGTTAGATTAATTTGAGTTTCGCGCTGCTCACTCTCGGACTTGAGGTTCAGCTCGTACGTTCCATCAGCGAGAGTAGTCGATTCTATATGAATGCATATGTATGAGTGATTTTAATGATAGAAACAACAAATAATATTTTACGATTAAGTTGCAATCCAACAAAACTCCAAGTTACTTTATATCACATCTTACTAACATTTCCTTGGGCAGTCATTTATCAATTAATAACTAAACTTACTTACTCCACTAAGTGAGTGGGTTTTTTTTTGTCATTTCTTAACATGCAGAAATTTTATTTTTCAGCAAGCAAGCATAAGGCAAACATGTGGGGTTCTTAAATATAGATAGACATAGGTTCTGTACTTAAAATTTTTGTGTAGAGCACATCTCCTAGTGATAAAGTCACTGTAATAATTTCAGCCATTTTTACCTAGCAGATTTTTCATGAAAAATACTATAAACAACTACTACTAGAACCTAAATGCATTTATGCAGATAAAACCAAAAAGATACTGGTTCTAAAAATTTTACAGATTTCTCTCACACCTATAGTGATCCTACTATAAAATTTTCAGATTTTATTAAGCAACTAGCAGATCATAGAAAAAACAACAGTTTATATCTGCATGCATCAAGATTCATTTTTATTGGCAAATCTACTGAGCATCTGAATATCAAACTTTTCTAGCATGATTATCTACTCACATATAGCCTCTGGTAAAAGTTTCATATTTTTCCAAGCACAGGAACTATTTATAGTGATTTAATGTGTTTATTCATTGCAAAAAAATTACTTGAGCAAGATCCAGTGGAGCATAAAGCTCGAAACATTTCCTACAGTATCTAGGTATCACTATAACACTACTGTAAAAGTTGAACTTCATGAATCACAGTATAACACCTAGAACAAATAGATTTATTTACAAATGGCATAGAACAAGATCTAATAAAATCTATAGCTAGAGTTGTGATCTGGCCATAAAATTTTTATACAGAGCTCATCTCCTAGATAATAAACTACTGTCCAAAAATCGGCACCAGTGCATGTCCATAACTTGAGATCCAATTAAGTGCTAATAAAACTAGTTCTTAATCTAGAGCTAAAACAAATACAGAAACTGCACATGGTAACGTAAGCAAAGAAGTAGGTCTTGTTGCAAGGATTCCAAAACATTTTAGTTTGCATTTTTAGGATTTTTCTATGATTTTTAAACAAAATTACAAGTTCACTGTTTTTGAAAATAAAAAGAAAATATGTCTCACAGATAGGTCCCTGACTTTAGCAGGAAGGACCCTAAAAACAACTCAATCGTTGCAATATCGTCCCTGGGTGCGGCTGCCATGGTTGGGGGTGAAATTCCGGTGAGTGAGCTCGCCGGCGGCGAGGGGAAAGCGGTGGGGAAGCATGAGGGCGGCGAGGGCTACCTGTAGGTGGACTCGATTGGGGCTGGAGATGGCTAGAGGAGGGTTGCCCACGGGAGCAGTGGGCGGGCAGCTGTTGGTGGTGGTGCTGGCACTGTTCTGGCGAGGTGAGGCGACGGGGTCCCGGCCAGGGAGTCTACGGGGGCCATGGGGAACCGATTCAAGGGCTTGACTCACGTGAATGTGGAGCAGAAGGTGGGGCTCGACGGCGAGGTCGAGCAGTGGCGCTAATGGTGCAGTGGTGCTGGTGCTCGGACGCGCGTGAGCAGGGGCTCGATGCAGCCCTTTTATAGGCACAGGGAAGGGGAGGAGGGGCTGGACGCGGTCAAGCCGAGGGAGGTGCGGCCGGGACAACGCCGTGGCAAGGGGCTGGCAAGGGCACGGCGTCGGGCTTCTCCGCTCGCGTGGCGCGTGCGAGCTAGGCAGGGGCGGGATACGGGGCGCGGCAAATTGCAGGTAGCAGGTCCGGTTGGTGGTCAGTCGTGGCCCGTTGGGGGTCGCGCTTTGCCGCGGCTCACCGACGCAGGGATGCCCCGCCACGTGGCGGTGCTTCTCTACCGGCCGGAGCAGAGCAGGGGAGGGGAGACAAGAGAGAGGGAGGGAGATAGAAAAGGGCCGGGATTCATATTAAATAATTTTTAAAATTTTGAATAGAAACTTGACAAAAACTTTGAACACGAAAGTTGTAGGGAATTTGAAAATCTACGACTGTCGTTTTGGATCCAAGGTCATTTGAGCTTTAGTTTAGAAGTTATTTTAAATTTAAGACTACTAGAATTTGAATTCCTATACATCTCATGTGTTTAAAATTTGAATTTGCAAATGGTGTTTGAAGTACACTTTGTAAGGTACTAAAATATGAGTGTGTTTTTATGCTACATTTTTTTATGTCAAGTTGAGCATGTATGGTTATCAACATATTTATGAAAAACCTTATATGCATACATACATGCACATGTATTCCTAAAAGAGATGTATGATTTTAATTGTTCTTGTTTATTATGCATGATGCTAAATTCATGACCTTGTTTTAGCATTTTAAATACCTAGGGTGTCACAGTAGTTGATTTATTTCTAGGGCTCTTCTCGTTTGCATCAAACAAACAACTCTCAGTAACGGATGTTATGGATGTAGAGGATTTAGCATGCATGTTTACCCTTCCTCTTCTAGAAGAAGCTTTTTGTAGAAATGCAAGCTGTACACTCATATCTACTAGATATACAGTATGATGGGCAAGCGAATGATCAATGGATGTTCATCTGGGATATGGTAATTACACCGATAGTAGGTTCTATAAGTTTGTGTTCTCATACATGCAACAAGTACCTCCCACTTACACCTAAGTCTGGAAGTCTAAGTGTAATCGGTGTCTCAAATTCTTTGCTTAGCTTTTGCTAGTAGACCGTGTCAACATAAGGAATATCTTACGTTGGTGCCATTAGAATGTGCAACCTAGTAAAACATGTGTCGTCTGTGATAATAGGGTTGAAGAAGATAGGGATCAATCTCTTTTTTTAGTGTCCCTTTGCGGAGGCTTGTTCGTCAAGTCTGCAGATCGAACTCTCCAGATATTCACACTCAGGTGGCTTCAGCTAGGCAAGCAATGAACCAGAGCTTCTTCATGGAGATATTCATTATTGCTTTGTGGGAGTTGTGGAAGATGCACAATGCCATTATCATTGACACAACGCACCCTAACCATAGGCTTTGGATCGTAAGATTCAGGAAACAAGCTCTCCTATATATAGGCTCATGGCTTCATTTTGTAATTTAAACTCCCTCCCCCTCTTCCCACCTTCTTTGTAATAAGTATTGCGCTTTGCCATTTTCCCTTCATAAACATAAAATGAAGTGCTATGGGGACCTCTCCCACAATTTGCCTTGAAAAAAAAGAGATGAAAATTCTAGCCTTCACATTAACGAGGACTAGCATTTGATATCAGTTAATGTTTTAGTGCATGCAATCAGAACTCTTTTTTTTGTATGAGATATGAAGCGAGGTATGCTTGGAGGGAACCAAGATCTGAACCTAATGCGACACCCCATGGTATTAAAAACTGGATTCGGCCCTAAGGATCATGGTAAAGGCATAAGCTATGTTAGGGCAAGAAATGGACATATGATGACAAGGTCACATTTTTTGTCACATTTGAGCAAAATTCATCAAATATGAGAATTTAAGGATTTGAAAGTGTCAAGTTTGTAAAAGAGATGTAGATCAGTGGTAAAGGTAATAAGAATGAAACAAATTCAAATCCTATTCGAAAGATTTAATTTGAAGCAAACTAAAGTGGTTTGAGTTGTTATTGTTTAGCTATATTTGAAAGCTTCAAATTTGAGTTGTACTTAAATAGTGAAGTTTTGGTAGAAACCAGGGTTGTAGATTGAATCATGAGTTTCGATCAAGACACAGTCGACACCAGCACCTTACGGTGGTAGTTCTTCTCAGGTTCGTGCTTCTGAAGGCAATTCTAGAGATGGATCTACCCAGTATCGAGCTAGTGTCAAGCCAGGACTAGGACTCGTGTGTTTCTGTTGCGGTGATGCCCACGGTCATGCAAATTATTTTTTTTAAAAGATCCTGAACCTTGCGGTTCAGCGTATATTAATAAGAAGAAGAGAATTGACCCTGTTTATAGGTAAACTGGGCCCGAAAACCATACAACTACAACTACAACACCTAGCACTACAACACCGGCCGGTTGGATTAGGACATCAACTCACGCCGTACCACATCAACTCAACTCAAGCACAAAACAGCCAGTTGGATTGGGACATCAACCGGACTCTCTTAACTTTGGCCGGTCGGATTGGGACATCGACACAAGCCTCAACGAAAATACTCTGCCCGATCGGATTGGGACATCGACCCGAGCCTGTGTTCTCCTCGCTCGGTGTTGGGCTACCACCGCCCGATCGGATTGGGATATCGACAACTTCAACAGAAAAACCCCGCTCGGTCGGATTGGGTCATCGACACGAGCATTCCTTTTGCGGCCATTGCCACCAGCCAAGTTCAATGATCAGCACCACATGAATCAGCCAGGCACCTCCAGCCGCGCCACCATGGCGCCACTGGCACCCCTGCTTGGTTGCTGCCAATGAAACCACCATGGCATCACCGGCAATCACCAGAGCAAACTGCCGCCAGCCACACCACCATGGCGTAGCCGACGCACCCCTGCAGCTGGTCAGAGTGGGAAGACACCATGACAACGCCTTCAAGGAGTAAACAGCGCCCGAGGACGTCGCCATCATCTTGCCGGCAGATCCGATATGGCTTTCGCCGGTGCTTGCCCACCTCCCGAACGAGCGAAGCAGAGAACCCTCCCGCTGTGGCGTCTAGCCTGACCCTTGCGCCGCCTCCTCATTTGCTCGCGGACGTCGCCGGGCTCGCGCGCCGCCGCCTCTGCTCCGGGCCCCCTCCGAGCAGCCACCACGCACCACACTGGCCCGACCGCCATGGCCCGCGCGCAGCCGCCGGCGTCATCGGGCCCGCCGCCCAGACGGCCGACACGGCCCACCGCCGCAGCTTGCCCAGCCACCGCGCGCAGACGCCGACCGTCGCCGCTGCACGTCAGGCCGGTGCGCGGACGCCAAACGTCGCCCCGCGAGATCCACGAAACCGCGCCACCATGGCCGCCTCACCAAGCACGCGTGCGTGACCCACAGCTGGCCCGCCCACCGTTGGTCCGGCAGGACGCCAACCCCGCACGCTGCCACATCTGCAGGTCGCCGCCGTGCACCACTCCCGCCCAGATCCGGAGCACGTAGCGGTCCCTGGAAAAAAGGTCCCGCCACCGCCATACAGGGGCCGTGCGGGCTTCCGGCGAGCCCCTCCGGCGACGGCGAGGGTGGGAGGAGGGGGGAGGGGGGTGGGGGCGGCTAGGGTTTGCTCGCCACCCGAGCCGCCCGAGCGGGGGCGACGTGGGGGCCGAGTCGGGACTACGGTCATGCAGATTGTTGTTGGACTGGTAAGTGCTCCAGGCGTGGTAAGGATCACAAGGAGGTGGTATGTAGGAAGAATCCGAACAGCAAGGTTATTTGGTAGCTAGTGTCTTGTTCCTCATGTGGACAACGTGGTACTACACAGATTATGACCGGAGTTTTTCTTGGGCAGCAGTACACTACTCGGACACAACACTTTCTACCTGCACCCTTTGTGCTGAAGTACTTACCTGTCACCCACTGCTCAGGGTGGCCCCAGTAGCTCTGATGCTTGGTTCTTCACAAGCACCTACCCCTAGCAGTGCGTATTGGTTCTCCCAAGTTCCTACGTGGACACCTACACCTGCTGGGATTACTAGACCTCCTATTTCTAGTGCTGTCCAAAAATATGTTAAGAGCATGTGTGCTCACCTTCTCTAATTAATGCGATGAATGTTTACCGGGCTATGCTACAGTACTCCCACTACTTCCTAGGAGCACTACTGTATAAAGGATTTGTTAGGATGCCTTTTTTCTAGGGACGGGTTAAAAGGTAACCCGCAACATGCTATTTTTTCTAGAAAAGCATTTTAGGGGTAGATGACGCCATCACCCGCCCCTGCAAATCGGTATCATTTTCAGAGTTTGGTGATGGCACCACCTGCTCCTAAAAATGGTATGTGACGCCACCACGCGCCCCTGAAAATGGTGGTATTTTTAGGGGCGGATGATGGCATGACCCGCCCCTAAAAATGGTTTCACAAAAAAAAATTATAACTTTTTCATATGATCTCCGATGAAGTCATACTTTATATCAAAATTGTAGAGAATGACGACATATAAAACTTTGTAGTTGATAACTTTTTCATTTAAGGTCGTTTAATGGTCCAAACAATTATTATGAATCTACATATGGCTATAATTACATAGTATCTCATACAACTCAATTCATATCTTGAGATTTCAACAATCTTAATCTTTATATACACTGAAATCTACTTGGTATATTTTTTTATCTATAGTTCACAATAACCATAGTGTAGCAGATTCACATTTTTTGGTTTGTTTTGCTATATGAAAGATTTAAATGAATGTTCGGAATAAAATTGAAAAATATTTTTGTGGCAGGTGATGGCATCACCCGCCCCTACAAATCAATTTCTGAGTTAATATAAAAGAATAGCATACCCCATAGAGTCATAAGTGATTGTGTAGTGTGGTGGAGAGAATGGTATGCGCAAGCTTTAAGATATGCAGTTCGAACCCCGGTTGATCCTGATAGTACAGAGGCTTATGGTGGTGGCTGGTTGGCTGCAATATTTCTTTCTCTTTTATTTTGCTATTTTTGATTTTTTTTAATTTTTTATTTTCTGGAAATCGATTTTTAGGTGCAGGTCAGTGGAGGTAACCACCTAAAGAAATCACAACCCTCCGATTTTTAAAATAGATAAAGTATTTAAATAATTAAATTAATTATAAAAAAGAAAATCATGGCCATATCGGGCGTCCTTCACGGGAGCACCCCTTTTCTCTCGCGTCCAAGCCATGCAGTTTGCACGGTGGCATATCCAAATCCTCCCATCAGTTCTTCCCTTTTTTTTATTTTTGCGCCAATCCGTTTGTCACGACTCACGATGGTCTGCCTTGCACTCAGAACATCTTTTTTGAGGGCCAATCACGTTAACGTACGTTAGGGGAATAAAAGAACAACGATGATATCTCACACGCACCCATGTCACGTACCCGTAAAAAAAACTAAACCGGTTTCTACCTCTCACATTAGAGTTATCTAAAACCTTCTAGGTCGTAGTAGGCCATGATAACCATATAGATCTATGTAGATGGATGGTCCACACTTGCTTTAGAGTACCGTAGCCTCGGCAGAATTGCCTTGTAACAATAGTTATCAAGCTAGTTTCAAAATGGCACCTGTTAAGGTCTTGTATAGTCAACGGTGAAGAAATCTTTTAAACTAGTCATAGATTGGAGAAAGAACAGCTTTTGGTCCAGATTTAGTTGTGGAAACCAAAGAAAAAGTTCGACAGATACAAGCTCACTTAAGGTAGCGCAATCTCGTTAAAAGAGTTATGCTGATCGAAGAAGGCAACCACTTACCTTTAAGATGGGAGATTATGTGTAATTGAACTTATCACCCATGAAGGGCGTGCATCGTGTTGGAGTTAAATATCCAGTCAAAATGGGCTAACTATGCTGATTAAAGTTTGGTTTGAAATCTGCCCAAGTCCTACTATGCTGTGATAAAGGGGCAACTTTGAGTTAGATTTTGTTGAAATTTTTGTGAATAAACTTTGGACGACAACACTCTTTGCTGAAAGTATAATCTCTGGAGAATAAAATGGATCAAGTCTGGATCAAATTTTCTTTTTGGATAATTAAGTTTGAGTTCAAGGTTTGAAGGAATTCACTGAATTCCTAAAAACCTGAAACTCTGAAATAACACTGCATTCAATGTTATTGCTGTCGGTATTTCTTACATCACAGATAAATCCGCAAGCGCACGGAATACCGTTATAGCATTTTACCTGTGAGTAATCTCGGGTGTCGTATTTATATTTCCGCAGGGAAGGCGACACTTATAGAATAGGTAAGTTGATGATCAATTCTTGTTTGAATATTCAAATGTATAAACATGGGTAAGATAATATATGGATAATGAGGTAGTGTGACACACAAGTTACTCAAGCTCAAACTCATGAAAAGGCTTAGGCATTGAGAAAGGAAGTAGAAAGCTACTCGGGACTTATGTACTTCTATCTAGATATATAACTTCTAGATATATAGCTGGTATTATACACTCATACACGTACACGTGATTATCCTCAGCTCTAGGCTCCCAGGCACTACCGGGAGAACCACACATGATTGGCAGAGGAGTCGCTAGCCAACTCATCTACTTTATGGACCTCCTACCGCCACTACCCGAACGAGGAGGATTACACTGGACGGACAAGGCTGTCAGCACGTGCTGCCTACCTCATCAAACCATGGGATAGGACCCCATCCAACAACACTGGTTACCTAGACACCATATCTACATTAATTATTGATACTCTAGTGTCCCGCACTGAGCCCCCACCCTCCGGATGGACAGACATCATACTAGAGCAAACATAAGGATACCAGAACCGTTGCAGTGGCACTAGAGTGGCATTAGATTTACTCTTCTAATCATGCAAGGTATAAGGTATAAATACAAACTAATCATAGAGTATATGTCTGATACCGCAGATGATAAACTATGCAACTATATAAATCTAGAAGATAACTCTATTAAAAATATCCAAAAATTACAAAGGAAAGTAAGAGCTAGACCCATACCGAATACTCCTAGGCAACCTTGGGAACCAAAAGAAGAGCTACTTTAGCCTAAACTCCACTAGCCTATGGACTAAGCAAGAGAGGAATGAGAGAATGAGCAACTTGAGGTGTGTCTTCATTTGGAGCCCCCGCTTGTATTTATAGCCTTGGTAAGGCGGTGCTCGGCCGGCAAAAGGGCTCCTAGCATGCAGAACCGCCATGGGGGAGTGATGAGGAACTGCCACGTGCAAGGACGAGGTGAGGTGGCGCAAGGTCGGTTCAACCGACCTAGCCTTGGCTCCGACCGACTTCATCTTTGGCAGGGTGGCTGCTGTTGACGGTGCTTAAGTCCAAAATCAATCGTCAACTTCTGCATCTTTCAATAATAAAATAATCACCAAACTTAGCTAAAGGGTTTTATTCTAATTGGTTCCATAAGTTTTGGTGAATTATGATTTGCAGGCACCCAAAAGTGAAACGCGAGAGAAAACACAAGTGAAGGCAGAAGAAATGCACAGAAGATCCCATCCTGCGTCTCACTTACAAGATGGGCCCACTTAACAGATCAAACCGACGTTACAAGGCGGCAAACACCCAATGGATAAGATCAAGGCCCACCTACTAGCCTGTGCAGCAAAGGCGGTGCAAAGTGGGGCCACCAGGGGGTCGGCCAACCCCTAGGGTTGGCCGAACCTAGCCTGGCTCCCGTCCAGGTCCACCTTGGCGGGGAGATCGCTCTTATCCTCCTAAAGGCGGTTCCAAATGTTTCCATGTAAACCACCCCCGGGAACCGACCTATCCAACCTATAAAAGGTGGAGAGGAGACCTTCTCAACACACACCAAGATACAAGTGAAGAAGAAGAGATGTAGAGGGACTCCACCTTGGGCCTACTTGTAGGATTAGGATAGGGAGAGTGTGAGGAAAAGTGTGGAGAAGAGCTAGACGTGTCGGCCTCTCTTCTACCTTGTACCTCATTAGGTACAAACCATTTGAGTAAGTACCTGAGTTTATCTATAGTGGTAAAGTTCTTAGTAAAGTTATTCTCTTGTTGTTATTCGTTTACGGGATCATCGTCCGTTCTTGTAGCGGATGCTCTAGTAGAGGGCCCGTGATAAAGACGGGATAACCCTGTACGATGCTAGAGCAGTAGTCGATGGTATAAACGTGGTGTTTAGTCCTTAGATTACCTTTATATGCTGCGAACCCCACGGTGTTGCGGGGTAGGCGGAAGGTGGTGATAGCCCTGTCTGTCCGTCACGCTTCGGCGTGTCATGTGAAATCCCCCACATTCAGGTTCGGAGTAGAGCCAATGGCCGGAGGGTTCTGGCAGACCAGGGTCAGACCGGTGCCTGAAGTAAACGAGTAGTAGCTGAGTTTATCCTTCGTTGAACCTTTCCCTTAGATCAAACCACACTACCTAGGCCATTCTATCTCTTGTTCTTATGGGTAAACTAGCTGGAAGACCGTTACACCTCCGTTCCCTAAGAAAATATGATACCCTGAATACTCTCCGGGTGAAGTGCTACAACGGTATCTCCGTGCGCTTGCGGATTTATTCGTGAACGTTAAGAAATACCAACAGCTGCCAGGTGGGGCCCAAGGTCGGTGGTGCATTCCTCCATGTTGTCCAAAGTCAGTTGCATGTGTTTGTGGGCCCTTTGATCCATGTGAGGTTGAATGGTGCGTTCTAATTGGTCAATGGTTTTTGCCTTGGATTCAAGGGTGTGTTTTCCCTCCATTTCTGCTCAAATTCCTGCATAGCACTAATTTCCAAGGGATATGTGGAATTGACATTATTTTGGATAAGTATGCGTGCAGGAAATGCTAGCTCTCCGAATTTTCTGATCAATTTGACGGTTGAAATTGGTCTTAACGAGCGTCAATAAGATCCCCCAAGCTATCCTTTGCTCGTCCCGAGCAAAGCAGAACATTTAGGTTGTTGATTAGAAAATTCCTCTTAACCATTACCTGTCGTCGTGCCGTGCCTTGTAGCCGAGATATTCGCCAGGAGGCTGAGTGAATTGGCGTGAGTACCTTCCCTTTATTACCTTACTCATCTATGGGGCTTCTTAGCTTCTCCTTTGTCTTGAGCTGTTGAGAGTTAGAATGGTTGATAGAGCAAGGCTTACCTCTTCCTAATTCAACAATCTATCTGGAGGTTTTCTTTTGAATTTTTAAAAATCAAGACCAAGTTCCTCGAATGAATCTCTCAGATCGCTCAATGTGTATGAATCCTTACCAGGGCATTTCTTGCCTCCTCATATCTAAAGGTTTTGTAGGGCTGAAGGTATGAAGTGGTCGAAGTGTGGATCCATGGAGAAGCAAGTCATAAAGCAAGATCAAGATGTGCACGTGTGTGGATGGATGATGGTATGAATACTCCTTTTTGTATGATCCCTTTCTTCCTTATTTTATTTTATTTTTTTGGACATGGTTACCCCTTTTCTTTTCTTTTTTGGGGTCATGCTTCTTCACATGCCTTTCTTTTTTTTGGGGGGGGGGGGCATAACCACATCTTCACATTTTTTTTCAGGAACACTTAGAGAGAGATCACATAACACATGGAGTATTTATTTGGCGGATGAATGGAATGTGCTAATTCCCGGTAGGAATATCGCAATGAATGTGGAGTGTGGGTGATCTTGATCAAGAGAGTATGAAAACATTCTCACTAGGGTCACAACAATTTGGCAAAGCTCAATGAAATAACAAGCAGCATATGTATAGGATTTTCAATGTGTATGACATATGGCTCTGGTAGGACTTTTAGCATCATTGAGGAACTTGTCTTTTCCTTTTATTTTGAAAATAAAGACTCCAGATATCATGTCTTACTTAGAAAGAGATCATAAAGCTCTATCTACCATATCTATGCTCAAATTAGCCTAGACTTTGGATGAAGCATTTGCAACCCACGAGTTTTTCAGGTTCATGGAAAATTTTTAAACATCCAACAAACTCAAACTTAGGAAAACACTATGCTTATGACTAGGCAAAACAGACGAGCAAGGGCATAGAAATTATTCATCATTTCAACTTAGGAAAACTAGAGCATTCTTACCGCGCATATGAAATAAAATTAATATAAGCAGAAAATGTTTTTTGTTGTTTTTATAGATTTTATTATTTTTATTGAAAGCAGTGAAGATAAAATTTACCTGGTGGAGATCCTCCCCCAAGCTAGCTCTTTGTTTAAGGTCCGATGAGCAGGACCCTCTCCTTACCTATTTAACTCGACGTCTTCACTCGCCACACCTTCTTGTTCTTCTTTTGTTTAGGTGGTGCGGGTGATGGATCCTCGGATTGGAGCCATGGCTCTGCCCACAACCCATTTCCTTTGTCATCTTGATGAATTAGGTAGAGTTGTTCTTCCTTGGTTTGAAACCTGAGCATCATGTTCCTTCCCTTGATGCAAAAATGAATTTTTCCCGTCCCGACATTGATTCTAGCTTTGGCGTCCCTTAGGAACGGTCGTCCGAGAACAAGCGATATTCCTAAATCACCTTCCATATCTAGGACTACGAAATCCGCGAGGATGAATGAATCCTGGACTCTCACCAAGAGATTCTCCACTATCCCGTCGGGATATCGTATTGTCGAGTCGATTAGCTGTACGCACGTAAAGTTGGGGAAAGAGCTGGATAACGTAATTTTTCAAATATTACCTTGGGCATGATGTTGACGCTTGCTCGAAGGTCACAAAGGGCATGCTCAAAGTGGCAGTCGTATATTGAGCAACTAATCATTGGATATCCTGGATCCTCCTCTCTTTGCTGATTCATCCCACGAGTTACCCATTCGGTGTGTCAGCCTTTCTGCATAGTTAGTGGCAAATGGGCTCCGTGATGGCTTACCCCACCTAGTGGTTATTGCATTAATAGTTTCCGGGGTTGGTTCCGGCTGCCTAGAATCTTCCCTGTCTCAGCAGAAGGAATAGCAGCAGCTAGCTGAGCTAGTTGAGTTTCAAGCATCTTGTTGAAGCCCAGTTGGTTCTTGATAGCTGAGGAGATGCCATCCATCTTTGCTTGAATGGTCTTGTTGGCGTAAAAATCGGATGGTGAATCTTCCGGAGCACGGCACACTAAGGCCTTGGAGCTCTGCTTATCTCCAGTGCATGTTCTGCAAATCAGGTTCGGGGCGTGCTGTTAAAAATATGCCGTAGAGGTAATCATAGAGATGATCATATTTCCTTGTACCCATGATGTATTGTGTGTTCATTAAATATCCATGAAAGGCAACTTATATTGATTGGCAATTATGTGAATTGTTTGGGAGACTCTTTACTTGTATGGTTATTCTAAAGTTGTTCCTAGTCGGAGTTCATGTATGGACACACATGAACATTAGACTAGACCATGTATTAGTTGATGACTGTGTTTCACAAGTCATATACATGGAGATGTCAAACTAATAATGTGGGCACATGTATGACATAAGGCTGGACCAACCCAACTCGAGAAATAGTGATTTCTCATTAGACAATGTGTACGCTGTGTCCTTAGACCTGAGATTGTTGCATGTACTCAAACGCTACTCCATAACTGGGTAGTCATAAAGGTGGTTCTCTCGTTAGTCAAGAAGCATGTTGTGAGATATGGTCAGTCAAGATGGGATTTGCCCCTCTCTACTTGAGAGAGATATCTCTGGGCCCATTGAGTGATCGGATCAAGAAATGCATGGCCGTGCTAGGGTTAAGTGTTAACCAAGAACAAGAATTCCGGATCACAGCATCGAGAAAGAGAGGTCAGCTTGGAGCTGGACCAAATTCGTGAGGCAAAGGGAATAGCATGTATATGAGATTGTGATGGCTCGTCTGATATGATCTTTGCACGCGCATTGGAGTTGACACATCTTGCTAGAGGTCGCTGTCATCTATTGGTCGAGTACGAGTACTTGGGCCATGTCTGTTCGCGCGTGAGCCCATAGAATCATACACTTAAGGGGCTAGAAGCCTAATGAGGATATGATCCAAATTAGACTGGGCTTAGGTGCACTAATGGGCCTCGGTTAGGAAGCCCATTAGTGGGCGCCTATAAAAGAAGGGGTTGGGGCGCATGGAGGGGCTAACCCTAATTCCACGCTTGCTGGCAGCCGTCTGTTCCCACGCCCGCGCCCACGGTTGCCCTCGCGGACCTAGCAGTCCGGAGTGCGACGCTTCTTCCCCGTACGTGTGGATACCTTGGAGGTGCTGTATCTGCTACACGAGGACGAACCGCACGTGAGGAGGTCTTGCAACTGCACTGCCGGCGACCAACTGCACTACCCCAACGCGCTACAGAAGTTCCACACCCGCGCATCTTGTGGTAATTCTGTGATCTATAACAACAGTTTTCTTGGTTTTTGCGGTGGAAATTTTTGTTTATCGCTAGCGTAGCCCACCTCATATCCCTTTAGTGGTATCAGAGCCGTAGCTGGTTCGTTATAGGTTCGGATGTGTGCATATGAAGATATGCGTGGATGTAGATGAAACCCTAATCCAGTTTCGTGTCCTCGCTATGATGGATCTGCTACCGGGTTGAGGAAGTTGAAGAAATATGTTGTTCGGTAAAACAGCCATAATTTTTGCCTACGAACTCGGATTGAGGTGAACTTTATATGAAAATTCATCTACAGAAAATTTTATACATGAAATTCAACCCCTTTGGAGTTTTTGCTGACATTATATTTCCCAAAAATGGCTTGGAAGATGGAGTTTCGGGCATTCAAAGTTTAGACGTTGTTGCGCCTAACTTGGTTTTGCAGGATCATGTGTGATTGGTATGGCCCTTATGTGTATGTGATGCATGTATGTAATTTTCATGACCTACGTGTCGTGAGTAATGCAATATGGCAGGAGCCAAATGTATTGCCAATTTGTGTAATGGCCTGCGTGCTAACCTGTGATGATCCGATCGGACAATGTAACTAGAATTCGGTAGTTATAGTTCTTGGAGGACTCGTCACTGGAAGGATGGCACACATGGACCATGGAGATGGAGATCATCATGGTGGACAGATTCTATGGAGATGGAGGTCACCATGTGAATATGGTCCATACTGATTCACAACTATGTGTTTGCCGTTCTTATCATTTTACTTCTACTTGTGATAATGTGTTTTATGCATACGGTAAAAGTAGACCGATAGATCCCTCGCAATGTTTAACTTTAAATGCCCTCCCAACTAAACCTTGCTCCATCGTGTGTCTTGTACAATTAGTGGTGGGTCTATGAAATTAGGGCGCCACTAGTTTTCCTTGACTTGATGAGTTTGTATCGGATACTTACACGTATAAAGGGTTGGTAAACTTAAACAAGGTCATCTTAACGCTTAAGGACCTTGGGGCATAAAGGTTGGGAGCCAAGACATAGAGATGTCACCCAACAACAAGAGTCATATTTGATATGATTAGCAAAGAGTTGCTTACCGATTTACCTGTCTTCTAGCAGTAATGCTAAAGCTCACTAGTCGACTTGATAGTTGTGGGTCTTGAATCACTAAGTATCAATGGAGGGATATTGATTTTAGTGGGAGTAGATTCTGTTAAATGTTTAATGTGATTTACTCTATCATGGATATGTTTGTTTTAGTATTTTTGCATTATTATTTTGTTGTAGATCAATGGCACCTAGCACCACCACATCTTTTACTTTGCGTTCGATCCTTGAGAAGGATAAGTTGAATGGGACTAACTATATGGATTGGATCCGTAACCTAAGAATTGTTCGCAGGGCTGAGAAAAAGGAAGACGTTCTGGATACCCCATTACCAGAAGAGCCTACTAATGATACAACTATTGCTGTCAAGAATGCTTACAAGAAAGCATGCAACAACAATCTTGAAGTGAGTTCCCTTATGCTCGCTTGCATGGAACCCAAGCTGCAGATGCAGTTTGAGACCAACCATGAGCCGCACGATATGATCGTGGCACTTTAGGACATGTTCCAGACACAGGTCAGGACTAAAAGGTTCAATGTGTCCAAGGCCTTTGTTGAGAGCAAGCTAGCAGAGGGCGCAACAGTGGGGCCGCATGTGATCACGCAGAGGTTGGAGAAGCTGGGCTTCCCACTCGGCCAAGAGTTGGCCACTGATTTCATTCTTGCGTCTTTACCACCGAGCTATGGGAACTTCATCTCGAACTACCACATGCACGGGGTTGAAAAGTGCTTGAATGAGCTATGCGGCATGCTCAAGACAACAGAAAGTGACATCAAGATGAGCACGGGTGGCGGCCATGTGATGGCGGTCCAGAACAAGCCTAACTTCAAGAAGAAGGGTACTTCTTGTTAGAAGAAGGGCACGACTAATGTTGAGAACCCCATGTCAAACTCAGATCCTAAGGCTAAAACTGGACCAGCTGCTGACACTGAGTGCTTTCACTGTCATGAAAAGGATCACTGGAGGAGAAACTGCAAGGTATACTTGGCTTCTTTGAAGAACCGTGGAAGTAAGAGTACTTCCAAATCAGGTACCCTTACTGTTATGTTATGGATATTTTGATTGTTGATTCTTTTGTCAATTCTTGGGTATTTGATACCGGATCGGTTGCTCAAATTTGCAATTCGATGCAGGGGCTGACAAGAAGTAGAAGCGTGGCAAGAGAAGTTGATTTCCGCGTGGGCAATAATGCAAGAGTTGCTGCGTTGAGCGTCGGGACGATGCAACTCCACCTCCCGTCGGGATTTATTATGGAGTTGAATAATTGTTATTTTGTTCCTAGTTTGAGTAAAAACATTATATCTCCTTCATGTTTGATGATGGATGGTTATTTGTTTGCGAGTGAAAACAATGGTTGTGTGATCTCTAAGAAAGATATGTTTGTGGCTTCTGCGCCTATTAAGAATGGATTGTTTGTTTTAAATCTTGATGATTCACCTATCTGTAATGTAAGTGCTAAAAGGCTTCGGCCTAATGATTTGAGTCCTACCTATATGTGGCATTAACGTTTGGGTCATAAAAGTGAGAAGCGCATGAAGAAGCTCCATTTGGATGGGCTTTTAACTTCGTTTGACTTTGAATCATACGAGACATGTGAAGCTTGTTTGCTAGTCAAGATGACCAAGACACCATTCATAGGTTTTCCCGAGAGAGCATCGGACTTGCTGGAACTCATATATACTGATGTGTGCGGACCAATGAGCACGACGGCTAGAGGAGGATTCCAATACTTCATAACTTTCACTGATGATTTGAGTAGATATGGCTATGTCTATTTGATGAAGCATAAGTCTGAAACCTTTGAAAAGTTCAAGGAATTTCAGAATGAGGTTGAAAATCAACATGGCAAGAAAATTAAGGCCTTGCGATCTGATTGAGGGGGCGAGTATTTGAGTCATGAGTTTAGAAATCATCTGAAGAGTTGCGGAATTGTTCCATAACTCACGCCGCCTGGAACACCTCAGAGAAATGGTGTGTCCGAGCGACGTAATCGAACTTTGTTGGACACCATTATCGTTTTGGGGTTACGCTCTAGAAACAGCAGCTTGCACACTAAACAGGGTATCGTCTAAATCCGTAGTTAAGACAATATATGAGATATGGACTGGGAAGACTCCCAGCTTGTCTTTTCTGAAAATTTGGGGATGTGAAGTTTTTGTCAAGCAACTTCAGTCGGACAAACTAACTCCTAAATCAGATAAGTGCATATTCGTGGGATATCCAAAGGAAACTTTAGGGTATTACTTCTACAACTGATCAAAGGGCAAAGTGTTTGTTGCTTGGAACGGTGTTTTCTTAGAGAAAGAGTTTCTCAAAAAGGAGAAAAGCGGACAGAAGGTGTATCTTGAAGAGGTTCAAGATGAGCCAATCGGGCAAGATTCAACAAGTGATGCAAATGTAGCAGAACAAGTTGAGATACCCGTGGCAAGAGAAGCACCACCGCAGCCACGAAGGTTGGCAAGGCTCCACGCGGCACGCGAGATATTATTGTTGGACAGTGATGAGCCTGCGACATATGCAGAAGTTATGAAGGACCTAGATTCTGAGAAATGGCAGACTGCCATGAGATCCGTGACAGACTCCATGGGAGACAATCAAGTTTGGAACTTGGTTGACCCACCTGATGGTGTTAAAGCCATAGAGTGCAAATGGATCTATAAGAAGAAGAAAGATATGGATGGAAATTTTCACATGTATAACGCTCGACTTGTCGCAAAAGGGTTTAGACAAGTTCAAGGAGTTGACTACGACGAGACATTCTCTTCCGTAGCGATGCTTAAATCTATTCGGATCATTCTAGCAATAGCCGCGTATTTCGATTATAAGATATGGCAGATGGATGTCAAAACAGCTTTCCTGAATAGAAACCTGGATGAGGACGTGTATATGATACAACCCGAAGGTTTTGTCGATTCGACCAATGCTGGAAAGGTATGCAAACTTCAGAAATCCATTTATGGGTTGAAGCAAGCATCTTGGAGTTGGAATATTCGTTTTGATGAAGTAGTCAAAGGGTTTGGTTTTCTTCAGAACGAAGATGAAGCTTGTGTTTACAAGAAAGAAAGTGGGAGCTCTATTGAATTCTTATCCTGTATGTAGATGACATATTGCTGATTGGGAATGATATTCCTATGCTGGAATCTGTAAAGACTTCACCAAAAAATAGTTTTTTCCATGAAGGACTTAGGGGAAGCCGCATACATTCTGGGCATAAGAATCTATAAAGATAGATCGAGAAGGCTTATTGGATTAAGCCAAGATGCTTACATTGACAAGGTGTTGAAACATTTCAGCATGGAACAATCAAAGAAAGGGTTCTTACCTATGTCACACGGTATACATCTCAGCAAGACTCGGTGTCCTTCGACGATTGATGAGCTGGATCGCATGAGCAAGGTTCCATACGCTTCGACAATTGGATCTATCATGTACGCGATGATAAGTACACGCCCAGATGTCTCATATGCTAAGTGCTACGAGAATGTACCAGTATGATCCAGGTGAGAGTCACTGGACAACGGTGAAAAACAGCCTTAAGTACTTCGGAAGGACTAAAGATGTGTTCCTGGTCTATGGAGGTGAGGAGGAGCTCACTGTAACGGGTTACACTGATGCTAGCTTCCAAACCGACAAAGATGATTCAAACTCACAATCAGAATTTGTGTTCACATTGAATGGTGGTGCTTTAAGTTGGAAAAGATCCAAGCAGGATACCGTGGCTGATTCTACAATGGAAGCCGAGTACATTGTAGCTTCAGAAGCTGCAAAGGAAGGTGTTTGGACGAGTAAGTTCCTCATTGAGCTTGGTGTGTTTCCGAATGCGTCCAGCCCATTGAACCTCTACTATGACAACAATGGGGCAATAGCTTAGGCTAAGGAGCCAAGGAATCACCAGAAGAACAAACATGTACTACGGAAGTTTCACCTTATATGAGAGTTCGTCAAACGGGGTGAGACCAAAATATGCAAGATACACACAGATTTGAATGTTGCTGATCCTTTTACAAAACCTCTTCCACAACCTAAGCATGAAGCACATACAAGAGCTATGGGTATTAGATATCATCTAGATTAGACTCTTAGACTCTAGTGCAAGTGGAAGACTATTAGAAATATGCCCTAGAGGTGATCATAGAGATGATCATATTTCATTGTATCCATGATGTATTATGTGTTCATTGAATATCCATGAAAGGCAACTTGTAATGATTGGCAATTATGTGAATTGTTTGTGAGACTCTTTACTTGTATGGTTATTCTAAAGTTGTTCCTAGTCGGAGTTCATGTATGGACACACACGAACATTAGACTAGCACATGTATTAGTTGATGATTGTGTTTCACAAATCATATACATGGAGATGTCAAACTAATAATGTTGGCTTATGTATGACATAAGGCTGGACCGACCCAACTCGAGAAATAGTGATTTCTCATTACACAATGTATACGCTATGTCCTTAGACCTGAGATTGTTGCATGTACTCAAGATGTGAACCGACCTACTTAGGAGCCATAAAGCGCTACTCCGTAACTGGATAGTCATAAAGGTGGTTCTCGGATTTGTCAAGAAGCATGCTGTGAGACATGGTCAGTCAAGATGGGATTTGCCCCTCTCTGCTTGAGAGAGATATCTCTGGGCCCCTCTAGTGATCGGATCAAGAAATGCATGGCCATACTAGGGTTAAGTGTTAACCAAGAATTATGGATCACGACATCGAGAAAGAGAGGTAAGCTTGGAGCTAGACCAAATATCGTGAGGCAAAGGGAATAGCATGTATATGAGATTGTGACGGCTCGTCTGATATGATTTTTGCGCACGCATAGGAGTTCACACGTCTTGATAGTGGCCACTGTCAACTATTGGTCGAGTAGGAGTACTCAGGCGATGTCTGTTCACGAGTGAGCCCATAGGGTCACACACTTAAGGGGCTGGAAGCCTAATGAGAATATGATCCGAATTAGTCTGGGCTTAGGTGCACTAATGGGCCTCGGTTAGGAAGTCCATTAGTGGGCGCCTATAAAAGAAGGGGTGGGGGCGCATGGAGGGGCTAACCTAATTCCACGCCTGCTGGCAGCCGCCTGTTCCCACGCCCACGCCCACGGT
Organism: Panicum miliaceum; assembly: GCA_032594955.1. Lineage (NCBI taxonomy): Eukaryota > Viridiplantae > Streptophyta > Magnoliopsida > Poales > Poaceae > Panicum > Panicum miliaceum. The sequence continues at coordinate 23,534,494 of CM064063.1, read as the reverse complement.
TGCTTTTGCGGACCTAGCAGTCTAGAGTGCGATGCTTCTTCCCCGTACGTGTGGATACCTTGGAGGTGTTGCATCTGCTGCATGAGGACGAACCGCACGTGCGGAGATCTTGCAACTGCACTGCCGACGACCAACTGCACTACCCCAACGCGCTAAAGAAGTTCTGCACCCGCGCGTCTAGTGGTAATTCCGTGATCTATAACAGCAGTTTTCCTTTTTTATGTGGTGGAAAGTTTTGTTTATTGCTAACGTAGCTCACCTCATATCCCTGCACGTGCCAGTCAATTTGACCTGCAATTGACAAGAGAAAAGAAATTTAATCAGTAAAACACCGAGGAACGCATCGGCAGGAATTCTGAATTGTTCTAAAAAAGGCATCGGCCGGAACGTCTGATACATATAACCAAACATCGGCTACAAAGCCGACTTCATGATGAAATAGGATTAAGAGTGAAAACCTCATAACTAAATACATGCGTTTAATTAAGCTAAACTTATTGTGACTATCAGTCGGATCGGACTTAACCGAGATAGCGCTAACAGCAGGGCAACAAATCGAGCATAATTAGCCGATGCATCTTATTATATCAGAATTTACGCTTATCCTTAAGTCCAAAATCGGCGAAGAAAGCCGATTGTTACTACCAAACCATCACAATCATGCCATCATAGGCCAGCAGACAGTTCCAGCCGATAAGACCTGACCTAGCATCATTACTCAAGGATCGGACTCAACCGAGACAGCCTGAGATCACAATGATAAGGCAAGTGAATTAACCGATCGGACTACCCGCAACGAAGTCCAAGATTGTAGATAGTTTGATAGTAGAAGCGAAAATCAAAGAATGAAACTGCTATGAGATTACTGCATAAAAAATTTAGATAAAGTCGATGACCCAGTGACTGTCACTTCATAAATTGTGAAATCTATTAAGAACTTGCAAGAGATCGAACGGTGCAGCCTTACAAGAACTTGATAGAAATCGATAACTTGGTAGATTAAACTAGACGAAATCGCCGGTAGCTAAAGCCTAGAGAATCTGATAAATACGAACTTACCAACAAGCCGGAGATCGATCTGATGCAGCCCTACTTGCTCAAGAATTCGCCAAGAACTACTCTACTGTTACTCCTAGGGTTTTGGCAAATGCTGAGAAAAGTTGTATTAATTGATGATTATTCTTTACAAAACTCTTAGGTCTATTATTTATAGCCTGACACTAAGACTCCTGATCGGTCACGATCTTGTTACAATACTTGACTTAAACATAAAACTTACTATATCTACAAGATATTAAAAAGGAAATGGACTCCCTGCAAGATCTTCTGCTGATGTCGCCTTTCAGTCCGAATTTCAACCAACCGCTGCACCATCTTTGACTAATCTTTGACCGTGCCTTGACAATGTTGGCAACAGTTTTGACCGAGTCTTGTAGCATTTTAAACTGGACGAGCCGTTGGCCTTCCCAAAATTCACCATCGGCTCTACTTTTACTTACCAAAATTATACTTGCAAAATTTTGGCGTCAACAGGTCTCCAGAGATTTGTCGTTAGTGGCCATCTTCTTTTGTAGTGATTCATTTACATTTGTTTGGCCGAGGACAAAATCCCTAACAGAAGGTTGATTAGGATTAAAAGAACTTCAATTACCATTACCACCTTGGTAGTAGGGGCACGACTAATTCCACCCCTGACCTTCTTGTGGACGAAACCCATTGTTGTTGTTGTTCATGTACATGACATCTTCATGGGTTTCGGGGCAGTCGTTACCCCAATGTTCGGTGTTTCCGCAGACCTCGCACGTCATGCGAGCATCTAAGGCTTGAAGTGCTTGCATTAGAGCCTTGTCTTGGGAACGTTCTTCTATCTTCTTAAGGAGGAGGTCAAGCTTAGCGGCTAGCATGTCCGTCTCCTTGACAGTGTGCATGCCCCGCTGGCATGGTTGGAGATGTTCATCGTTCCAGCTTTGGTTGGACACCATCTTCTCGATCAAAGTTTTGCCCCTTTCAATGGTTAGAGAGAAGAAAGCACCACCTGCAACAGCGTTGATGTGGTCACGGGCCGTTGGAGTCAGCCCGTTGTAGAAATTCTAGAGAATAAGCCAATCGTCCATCCCGTGGTGAGGGCACGTGAGGATGTACTCCTGAAGCCTCTCCCATGCTTCAGAGATTGACTCATTAGACATCTGCTGGAAATTGGAGATTCTTCCTCGAAGAGCGTTGGTTTTGCCCATCGGAAAGAATTTGGCGAGGAATGCCTTGATACATTTTTCCCATGTGTCCACTGCACTTCTGTTGGCATAAAACCACTGTTTTGCTCTCCCCAGAAGAGCAAACGGAAACAGTCGGAGTCAAATTGCATCCTGAGTGACTCCCTTGATAACAAAAGTACTGCAAAGTTCCAGGAATTGTAGGAGATGTGCGCTGGCATCTTCATTGGCCTTGCCACATAATGGGCTGGCCTGCACCATCGTAATTAGACCCTCTTGATCTCGTAATTTTCACCTCCAGTCTTGACGGATGGCCCGACCAGGACATTGTTAGCGGAGGGAGCAGAGAAATCACAGAGTGTCTTCTAGGCCATGGCATGAGAAGTTGATGGAGAAATAACGACTGGTTCGGCTGTCGAGAGTGAAACCTGAGGAGGCACGACATGAGGTCGAACTCTTCTCTAAAGTGGCTCCGGATCCTGAGTGAAATTTTGCGGCAGATTGAAACTAGTCATACACTATCCTGTTTTCATATTAAAGAGAAAACAAAGCCAAGTTAGCCTGTTTAGACAATGAATACCAACTAAGAAATTAATCAAGAACTTTATCTATTGTTTTAACTAGTGCTTTCCCTGCAACGGCGCCAAAAATGCTTGTAGATATTTCTTACGTCACAGATAAATCCGCAAGCGCACGGAATATGATAGAACCCGCTTGGGTTTGTTCCTGACCTTTCGCTGAGAGTGGGGGATAACTCGATTTGGTGGAGGATCGATGTTGTGCTGCCCGACTACAACACCACAAGGGGTTGCGCCTTAGCGACAGTTACACCGCCTCCGATTTGTGCTATTCTTGTTGTACCAAGAACAACCTTGAACCTGCAAGCAAATCAAAGAACAAGCAAGAACAAGTGGACAAGCAAACAGCACACAGACCTTGCCCAAGGGATAAATCTGATACACACGAAGTTGGGGTTCTGAATCGAGTAAAACAGGTGGTCTAGCCGACACACGCGTTTACAAGGAAGTAACAGCAGCTTACTTGCATCTAAACAAAACCCAAGTCTCAAATGGTGGTTGCTACTTCTATTTATAGGGAGGCTTCTACCAGGATGTGCTGGATGAGCCATCCAAACCCTAGGACGCTCCATTCATGGGCTCTATTGAAAACAAGGCCCAAAGGCCCAACACCTAGGGTTCTGTTCAGCTTGGAGGTCTGAACGTTCTTTGGCTGATTGTGCTCAGCTCCAGATGAATCTGATGATGAGGTTTGATCCATCTGAATGTAAACTTGAAGATCTTTCCAACGAGTACTCATGGGCCTCAAGTAACCTCTGGAGTGAAGAATTATGGCCATCTCAATCTGGCGCTTCATGCAGATCCTAATGCGTGGTCCAAAAGGCTTGTCCGAACTTGCTTCTTCTAGGTCCGAACTGGCTGTTGTCTGATCTTCCTCCAGTCCGAACTTGTTGCTCGCACCCTCACACTTGGCTGGTTCTTCACTCATGTTTCTAAATATAAATAAACCATGATCATGATTTAGTAGCATCCAATTCTGAGAACTATATGTATGGACAGCTAGAAACGAATTTACCTGAGAATTAGGCATGTAAGCTTGATCTCTAGTTATGCGATCTTGTTGTCCTTGCTGTCCCATAGGTATAGTTGTATCAGGAGCAGGGATATCCACATCAGAATACCGTTGTAGTATTTTACCCGTGAGTAATCTCGGGTGTCGTATTGATATTTCCGCAGGGAAGGCGACGGTTATAGAGTAGGTAAGTTGATGATCAATTCTTGGTTGAATATTCAATTGCATAAACACGGGCAAGATAATATATGGATAATGAGGTAGTGTGACACACAAGTTACTCAAGCTCAAACTCATGAAAAGGCTTAGGCAGGGAGAAAAGAAGAAGAAAGCTACTCAGGACTTATGTACTTCTACCTAGATATACAGCTTGTATTATAGGTACACTCATACACATACACATGATTATCCTCAGCTCTAGGCTCCCAGGCACTACCGGGAGAACCACACATGACTGGCAGAGGTGTCGCCAGCCAACTCGGCTACTTTATGGACCTCCTACTGCCACTACCCGAACGGGGATGATTACGCTGGACGGACAGGGCTGTCACCACCTGCTGTCTACCTCATCAAACCATGGGATAGGACCGCATCTAGCAACATTGATTAACCCAGATACCATATCTACATTAATTAGCGATACTCTAGTATCCCGCGCGGAGCCCCCACACTCCGGATGGACAGACATCATACTAGAGCAAACATACAAATACCGGTACCGTTGTCGTGGCACTAGATTTACTCTTCTAATCATGCAAGGTATAGGGTATAAATACAAACTAATCATAGAGTATATGTCTAACACCGCAGAAGATAAACTATGCAAGTATATAAATCTAGAAGATAACTCTATTAAGAATATCCGAGAATTACAGAGGAAAGTAAGAGTTAGACCCATACCAAATACTCCTAGGAAACCTCGGGAACCCTCCTGTATTTATAGCCTTGGTAAGGCCGTGCTCGGCCTGCAAAAAAGCTCCTAGCATGCAAAACCGCCATGGAGGAGTGATGAGGAGCTGACACGTGCAAGGAGAAGGTGAGGCAGCACAAGGTCGCTTCAGCTGAACCCCTGGTTCAGCCGACCTGGCCTTGGCTCCCACTGACTTCATCTTTGGTAGGGTGGCTACAAGGTGGGGGCCAACATCGGTGGTGATTGCCTCCATGCTGTCCGAAGTCGGTTGCATGTGTTTGTGGGCCCTTTGATCCATGTGAGGCTGAACGGCACGTTCTAATTGGTCAATGGTTTTTGCCTTGGATTCAAGGGTGTGTTTTTCCTCCATTTCTACTCAAATTCCTACATAGCACTAATTTCCAAGGGACATGTGGAATTGTATGTGTGCAGGAAATGCTAGATATCCCAATTTTCTAATCAAATTGACTGTCGAAATTGGTCCGTAACGAGCGCCAACAACTGTTTGATGTTTAGAGATCTAGATATTTGGATTCTTAGATATTCTGGCCATAAGTGTGATTCAAAATTTGAAGCCCTGCCTACCAGCTACTACTTTGTGTTGGCGCTAAAAATCGGCCGGGAATCGGCCGATGCTCTTCAGCGTCGGACACACGACCCGGGAGAATCTGCTTAGCTCCTTTTCGGGTTATTGCCCTGGTGCGGTTCGCGCGGCGTGCCAGTCAATCTGACCTGTTGATTGATAAGGAAATAAGAGTACTAAATTCCGGGCGTTCCGATCGGCTGGGGTTCTGATCTGTCCCGAAGAGCGCGTCGACGAATCGGCCGATTTGCTATGAAGATGACTGGCTATGGATCAGCCGATAGTCACGTAATAATTGCAAAGAAAACTGCTGGAGCAACTTAAACAATTATTACAGATGCAACACTCGAAATAGATCTAATCGGCTATATGACGATGAACGAAGAAGAGCGATGATAAAGCCAATAGTTCCAATCTCAAGCTGGATAACTGGTGATAATACTTAGAACAACAGGTAAAACCTATAATTCTAATAGATATCGATAACTGGTGAATAAATCCAAACGAAACCACAACGATGCGCCCGAGGTTAAAGCTCAGATGTTATTCGATAAGCGGAACCTACTAATTGGCCGGAGATCGAGTCGATGCAGTCCTGCCAATCCGTACGAACTCGTGAAAGAAGAAAAAGTATTGGTGAAGTCGCCAACTTGAAAGTAAAGTAGTATGAAAAAGTAGATGTGTTTTGTTGATTTTTATATTGATGTATCCTTCATGAAGCCCTGACGACTCCTATTCATACCCTAAAACTAGGACTCCTGGTCGATTACGACTTGTCACAATCTTATTAAAAACTGCTATATCTATAATATTCTTATAAAGGAAACGAACTCCCACAGAATCTTCTGCCGCCGTTTCTTAATCCAATCAGGACTCTTTTCTTTTGCCTCTAGACTGAATCAGCATTATTCCGTTGACCAACATTAGGCCACTTTCAACCGAGATCCTCTGTTGTGGTCCCAATCTTGTTGGCGCAAGTTGCATCGCGAATCGGCCGATTCCCAACTGTAACTTCAATCGGCCGATTCTGTAGCCTTTAGATCTGCCACATCGGCCAATCTCTTCTCCTGACGCCGATTCAACACGTGTCAAAATCTGGCATCAACACATGCCCCCCAGTTTCGGAGTAAAACATAATTTTTACTTTGAAACTCTTTTCTTTAATCTTTTTCTCCGAAACGGGCGCAGTAAAAATCTCCTTCCATTTCACGGTCTTCTGCATAATGATTGCAATTTCCTCGGACCGGGCGCTCGAGACAACTGTTCCCCTGGAATTCGTGTAGACGGCGCGGCAAAAATCCCGCCTTTTACCCTTTCTCTCTTGGATTATCCTTAAGTACTGGCATTCTCCGCCCACTTTTCTTCACGAGCCTAGTATTTTCCTCCAGCAAACCACTGTTCATCTTCTTCCCGAGCCCTCTCGATCTCCAACCGCTCCCTCCGGCGATCTGGCTTGCGACCTACTCCAACCTCCAAATGGCGGCACCATCAGCAACCTCTCCAACCACGGAGGTTCTGTCGGCAACCCCCTCAGCGACGGCGGCCCCATCGGCGGCTCAACTGGTGGCTCCATCGGCGACGATGAGCTTCATCCCGGAGGTAATCATCCTAAATTTTCCCCTTTTGCTCTTCTACCGTTCAAGTATTTTCTTTTCTAGACCCATTCTCAGTTTTCCCCTTTTTCCTTCTTTCTAGGCATTTAGGCACCAGATTACTATTCCTCTTTCCGAATCCTCCGAACTCATCTGCTTAGGCCCCATGGGGAACCCCGATCCAACTGACTTGATCAACCTAGAAACTCACATAATTCTGTTCAAGCAATCGCCCATGGATTTAGGTCAATGGGCAGGTGCCTTTAGGTCTTGGCCGAATGAGACCCCTGGCTGGAGAGAATGGTACCATAGAGTAGCCAGGTTTAGGAGAGTTTAGTGGGATGAACTGAAAATCGGCCAATGCATTGACCTCTCTCTGTCCCAGATGGAGAAAAACGAGCCCTTAGTAATAGCGGCTTCTTACTTCTGGTCCGACGCACTCAATGCGTTCCTCTTTGGACATGGACCCATGACTCCAACCTTGGCCGATGTCCTGCTGTTGACCGGCCTTGATATCTCCTCTTCTGACACCCACTTTGATTATCTGATCAAACCATCTCATCGGCTAGAAACCAAAGGAATCGGCGGATGGAAGGGGTATATCAGCAAGAATATGAGGACTGGGACAGTTTCTAAGAGAGAGAACATACGGCGTTCCTGATGATGTGGTTGGAGAAACACTTTTTCTGTGGTAGAGCAGTTGCCCCTTCTTCTAATACCCAAGCCCTGGCAGAAGCTCTGTCACTAGGATCGGCCGTCCCCCTTGGGAAGCATCTGTTGGGATCGGTCTATCACATGATGCACCAAATCGGCACCAGACTATCAAAAGGGGAGCCGATCGGCAATCCTGGTGGTCCCTGGTTGTTTATCACACTCTGGCTCAATCTATATATGAGCAAGGTCTCCCAGCAACAAATAGAGACCAAGACTTTTCCCAACATTGAGTCAAAGGAAAACCCCACCATCAGACGACGCTGTACATCTTTCGGAGAAGCAGCATCGGCCTTCCCTGGCTGTCAATTCACTGCCACTCGAACAGCCGAATACTTTAGATGCTTCTACAACGGCTTTAGTGAAGAGACTGTCAGTTGGTATCCATATCAGACAGTAGGGCCGATTTTCGAGCTTCCTGTCTGCTACGACTCGTCCACTCACACTTTTGATAGTGAACTTATGGATACCCTGATTAAGCCAGGGATTTTCCCGGCCAATTTCTTCTCTGGAAAGGATTCTCCCACATATGGGTTCTATAATCCATCGGCCGCAGCAAGGCAACTGGGCTTTGGTCAACTGCCGATTCAGGTTTACTTTGCCGGGAAAGCAAAATTCCGAGATGAACTGACCAAGAGCCTTGACTACAATCGGCTATGCAACTTAGTGCCAGACTCCAGTACTATCAATATGAACAACTGGACGGTGGCCCCTTTTGCCATTCAACAGTTCAAACTGTGGTGGGCAGAGTGGAAGCAACACCTCTTCTGTATATCCCCATGAACATATTGCAATAGTCTGGACCCAGAAAACACTGATCCAAGTGCAACGGTATGATATTTCTTCTAACCGATTTCAATATTACCTCTTTCCATGCTACCATCTCACCGCTAACTTGTATTTATCTCTTCAGTTTGAAAGCCAAGTTCCTCCGATGCGGAGCCAAAGCGGCAGGCCGATAGAGAGCGATCGTCCATATACATCATATCCTCTTATCGGCTATCATGCTCCGAGCATCAAGGACATCACTAGCGGCCGATGGAAACAAGCGTCGAGAATGCCAACTTTGAAGAAAACAAGCCGTCGAGTGCGAGCCCGTATAGGACCAACTGACCAATCGGCGGTAGTATCGGCTAAAACTCCAACTTCCCCAGCCTTGCCGACTACTGAGATGGCCGATCCCCAAATCGCCGCAGAAGTCGAAGCGGCTGCAGCATCACTGCTAGTAGAAGCTGTTCAGGTAATCTCGCACACTTCACATATCTTTAAGTGCTCTACGAATATTAACTTTTTCCCTTCTGCCAGGCTGCACAACCCGCTCCAGTGCAATCTCCACAGCAATCGGCCACATCCCAAGCGGAAGCCGAAACACCAGCGACCCTCCTCATCGAGGTATATAATCTCTTAACTAAACTTCTTGACATTCAGAAAACTAACTGACTCTGATGCAGACCGATTTGGGTGCGTCGGTCGAACTTCCTCAACAAACATCGGCCGTAAGACCAACAGAGGTATGGCAAATGTATCATATCATCGGCAGTATACTCATAAAATCTATTTCCCGTACCTTTTCAGGAAGCTGGCCCAAGCAGAGCATTGATAGTTGTTGAGTCCTCTTCTTCTGATGAGCCGATTGCACCGGTTCCTGAGACGATGGAGGCACTCCCATCGGCGCAAGCAAGAGAGATCCGCTTCAAGGAGGTAATAAACTTATCACTGGAATCGGCCGATCCCCTTTACTGCTTGCTGATCCTTGTCTTTATTCTTCCGCAGGAACAAGACACTCCAAATAACAGCCTTTTCTCCTTCGCGGTTTCTTTGCCTGATGATGAAGAAGTCGCCACGCGCCAAGTTCCGTCGAGCTCAATTTCTGATGATGTCCGCACCAAGCTCGAGAGCATGCGGATTCTCCTCCAGGATGATATCGGCCGATTGGTGGAAGATGCTTCGCCGATTCGGCGGCTTCTTAGTGACATCAAGGGCCGAGTTCCGGAAGAAGCAACAGAAACCTTGGAACCTGCTGCATATATAGAATCTATACAGACCTCAGTTTTCAGGACCCTGCGTCATATGGCCGATCGTGCCCAGCTAGCAAAGACCCGGGAGGAAGCCGATTCCTACAAGCACCGAGCCCAAGAGGTACACCAACGGATCAACTTCCTCAAGATCTCTCGCCCGGATATCGTCGGCACGATAGATCACCTCAAACGGAAGAGAGCAAAGCTAGCCAAAGAGATGGAGCAAGTAACCAAAGACATAGCTGCTGAAGAAAAGAAGCTTCAAGAGCTCCCATCCGTCATCGCCGGGCTGAAACAAGAAAGACAGAACTTGGCCTGTGAAGCGATAAGACTTCGTCGCCATATGCCAGAAATTCCCGGATCGGCCGACGACGACCAAAGAGTATTAGACTCGGCCGATCAGATTAGGCAACGAGCTATCGCGACCATAGATACCCTCCTTGGGTTGTAAAGAATGTTGTAAACATTTAATGCTCCTTTTAATGTTAATGTGCCGATTTGGTCTTGGACCACTTCTCCTGACAGCTTTGCATTTATGAATGCTTTTACTCTGATAGGACGTGTCCCACCATCTATTTACCTCCTCCTCTCTATAAGTATGAGATCCCACATCTTTTCCAGAGGCATATGCATTACCCATCTTCTCCTCCTCCAATAACTGGATCTTTTATCCTCCCAAGCTGGACATCAAGATATCTTCTTCTTCCTCGTCCTTTGTCAACCAGGTACGAACCTTCCTCTGTTTCTCCCCTTGACATCTCAATCGCTCTGATGCTGGGTAGCTTTTCATCTTTCTTTAGCCAAAACGTCTCAGTCCCAGCCTGGAACGAGCGATTGTGGTTATGCATTCAGACGAACCACTATCGCAGGCAGACATAGATCTGATAAGAGCTCACTCTAAAGAGCTTAAAGGTCATGTTCCTTCTGACGTCCAGAAGTATTGGGATCACATAAACGCTCACTGCTCCAAGCTATTGCCAACTGAAAAGAGTACTCTACTCCCTCATCAAGTTGAAACTGAAACCACCATGGAGAATCTGAAGGAGAAGAAGACCCGCCTCCTGATAGAACTGGGCCATCAAGTTGAGACTTAAGCCACCATGGAGAATCTGAAGGAGAATAAGACCCGCCTTCTGATAGAACTGGGCCGGATCGAGAGAGAAATCAAGAGCAAGCGTAATCAATAGATATATTGGTATTTTTATTCTAAGGGTGACTTGTACCATGTCGGCCATGTACTCTGTTCTTTTCATTGAATAATGAATTGGTCAGACCAAACGGAAAATATTTCCCTCCTCAAGGCGATGTCATTTCTACATCGGTTATGTAGACAAGAGCCGATAGGAGTCGGCCATGTTGTCTTGATGTATCTTACTACAAGTTATGCATCTACCCAAATGCTTGGATAGTACCTCTTCAGATATCGTCCATTTAAAGCTCTTGGGAATTCTTTCGCTTCGATAGTTTCTAGAATATATGCATTTCCTAGAGCACATTGGCCGATTCTATACGGCCCTTCCCAAGTGGGCGACCATTTACCGAATTTGGGGTCTTTAGACGCTATCGGCAGCACCAACTTCCACACCAAATCTCCTTGGGAGAATTGTTTAACCTTGACCTTTTTGTCATATCATCTGGCCACCCTTTTCTTGTTTTCTTCGATGCTAATCAAGGCCCTCAACCGCTGACCTGCCAAGTTATCGAGCTCATCCTTCATGAGGAAGGAATAGTCATCGGCCGTCAACTGATCTTGAAGCAATATACGCCTTGACCCCACCCTTAATTCCCAAGGCAAGATTGCCTCGTGACCATATATCAGCTGATAAGGAGATATCTTAGTAGCCCCGTGGCAAGCCATCCTATAAGCCCAAAGAGATTCAACTAGAGACATGTGCCACTTTTTGGGTTGTTCCTCTATCTTCCTCTTGATCAACTTGATTATCCCCTTATTGGACTGTTGACGCCAGATTTTGACACGTATTGAATCGGCGTCAGGAGGAGAAGATTGGCCGATGAAGCAGATCTGAAAGCGATAGTAAGGAATCGGCCGATAGAGGTAACAGTTGAAAATCGGCCGATTGGTGGCGCAGCCTATGCCAACAGGATAGGATTATTCCAGAAGATCCTGGTCAAAAGCTGGTCAACAAGGCATGCTAAGTCGGCCGGGAAGCAATTGAAGAGGTCCTAATTGGATTAGGAAACGGCGGCGGAAGATTCTGCGGGAGTCCGTTTCCTTTTTAAAAAGTTATTACAGATATAGTAGTTTTCCTGTTTTTTAAATAAGGTTGTAACAAGTCGTAATCGACCAGGAGTCCTAGTTTCAGGGTATAAATAGGAGTCGCTAGGGCTTTGCGAGATATCAACACATCAATCAACAAAATACTTCTACTTTTTACCAGTACTTTACTTTCAAGTCGGCGACTTCGCCAATATTTTCTTCTTCCACGAGTTTGTACGGATTGCCAGGGCTGCATCAACCTGATCTCCGGCCAATTGGTAGGTTCCGCTTATCGAGTAATATCCGAGCTTTAACTACGGGCGCATCGCTGTGGTTTCGTTTGGATTTATTCACAAGTTATCGATATTTACTAGAATTGCGAGTTTTACCTGTTATTCTAGTATTATCACCAGTTATCCAGCTTGAGATCAGAGTAATCGGCTTCGTCATTGTTCTCCTTCAATTCATCGCCATACAGCCGATTAGATCTATTTCAAGTGTTGCTTCTATAGTAATTGTTTAGATCGCTCTAGCAGTCTTCTTTACAATTACTATACAATCATCGGCTGACCCATAGCCGATCATCTCTACAGCAAATCGGCCGATTTGCCGCCGACGCGCTCCTCAGGACAGATCGGAAATCCAGCCGATCGACGCGCCTGGAATTTAATACTCTATTTCCTTGTCAATCTACAGGTCAGATTGACTGGCACGCCGCGCGAACCGCACCAGGGCAATAACCCGAACAGGAGCTAAGCAGATTCTCCCGGGTCGTGTGTCCGACGCTGAAGACCCATCGGCCGATTCCTACCCGGCCGATTTTAGCGCCAACACACTTTTGGCACGCCTGGTGGGACCATCCAAGATCTGATATGTCGAACAACGCAGAAATCTCTGACAGCAACATCATTGGGGTCACAGAAGCTGATCTCAAGGACGACCAGAGGGAGGAATTGGCCAAACATCTGGAAGATTACAAGAAGATGTACCTCCAGTCGTTCAGTCGTACCAGAAGCGGGGAAGCAGTCAAGAAGGTTCCTATTCCAGCACCTCGCCACATCACCATTGCTGAAGACTCGGGCAAGATGTCAGAGATGATTCAACAGTCCGTGTATCAAGCATTCATTGACCAATCCTCGGTGATGAGCAACACGGTGTACAACGCCGTCATCAACTCTCTGGCCAGCGGAGCCGTTCAAGGTTATCAGGGACCGGCATATGCCCCTCTGACTACTCTGCCGGCCAGAAACTTACCATACACATCCCAATCGGCTTTTCAGCCGATATTGACGCAGCGCGAGGGATACAGCTCTCCACCACTTCCGGCGTCTCCAAGATACAGCGGTGCGCCTTGTCTTCCATCGCTAGCGCCGCTTCAACCCGTTCAGATGGCTTCTGTGCAAACACTACCTGCAACCTCAGCGCCGTGGGGGACGTCGACCACAACGTATTTTCCCGAGCCAGCGAACGGGCATGGTATTTATCCGTTTCAGGTGCCATAACAATCGGCCGCCCGGCCGACGGTCTCCCAGTACCAGCCGATTTTACCAGAAATCGGCAGGGGGGCAAGCACTGTGGAATTACTCAGAGGCACGGCGCCAGCAGTGACGTACGAAGGGGGTGCAGACTCGTTTCGCCATCAACCATCGGCCACTCAGCAAAGTTCGCTGATTCATCACCCGGCCATACCAGCCCTTCAGCATATGCCCGCGCCTCGAACAACTGTTCATCAGCAGCAGGTGGACTGGACAGCAAAGATAGCAGAAGTAATCCAAGATCAGTTTGGGCTGAAGCCGAAAGTTCAAACTTATACTTACAAGACGCCGTATCCATCGGCCTATGACTCGTTGCCGTTCCCACACTGCTACAAAGTTCCTGATTTCACCAAGTTCTTAGGGACGGACGACACTTCCACGGTGGAGCACATTAACAGATTCATCATCCAGTGCGGAGAAGCTGCTACGCAAGATGCTCTGAGGGTGCGGTTATTTTCATCATCTCTATCCGGATCGGCCTTCCAGTGGTTCACCACTTTACCGCCAAATTCTATCGTCACGTGGGCCGATCTGGAGAAACAATTCCACAAGTACTTCTATGCAGGAGTACACGAGATGAAGATTTCGGATTTAACCAGCCTCAGGCAGAGGAGCGATGAACCAGTGACAGGGTACATACAGAGGTTCAGAGAAATCAAGAACAAGTGCTACAGTCTGGCTCTGACCGATGCACAGTTGGCCGAAATCGCTTTCCAGGGCCTCTTACCGCAAATCAGAGAGAGATATGCTGCCCAAGAGTTTGAGAGCCTGAGTCAAATCGTCCACCGATTGTCAGGGCAGGAGGTCCGACCGTTTGAACAGCGGAGGAGCTTCCAGAAGAAGGTGGCATACTTGGAGGTATCTAAATCTGACGCGGAGGAAGAAATCGGCCTGGCGGAATGGGTAAAAGGGAAAAAACCAATATCCTGCCCCTTTGGCAAGAAGGAGCCAGAGACATTCGGCTTTGACACGTCGAAGGCCGATAAAATTTTTGATCTACTGCTTCAGGAGGGACAGATTAAGCTGTCGCAACATCACACCATCCCTACGGCCGATCAACTTAAGAAGATGAAATACTGCAAGTGGCACAACGCTACCTCTCATGACACCAATGAATGTAAAGTCTTCCGCCAGCAGATACAATCGGCCATTGAACAGGGGCGGCTCAAGTTTGAAACTCCAAGCCAAACGGCAAAGCCGATGAAGATAGGTCAACATCCCTTCCCGGCCAACACGGTTAACGCCGAAGGAGACTCAAGTCAAACCAAGGTGCTGACGTCAGAATCGGCGAGAAGAGGTGGCGCTGTCGACCCCAGGAGGCAAATCTCGATGGAGGAAATCAGAAGAAATAGGCGAGGGCCAGAACGACCACGCAGGCCTGTCACCTCCCGATTCTTACTGAGCAAATATCGGCAGCGGCAAGAACAAGAACAATACCAGGAAGAGATGATACGTCGGCATGAAGATCACTGGCAATGTCCGTTCTTCATCCACTGCTGGGAGAACGATATCAGATTGCCATCTGCCGATAACTGTCCGGAGTGCAATGGATCAAACCGCAACGATCGCCCGAAGCCACACTCTAGGGACAGAGGATCAGAGCCGATCAACAGAAATCGGCGCGAAGAACGGCGTGTTTCGGTGCATGATTGGCTGGGGGGCAGAGTTGACCAGTGCAACAGGTCAAAAAGCAAGATCGGCCAGCAAGATGGACTGGGGGGCAGGATCAGCGCACGCGATCGGCTGGAAGAGATGGCCGATGATAGGGTGTCAGACGAAGATCCCCTAGGAAGGGAACCAGATTGGGAACACGCCAGATCATCGGCCAAACCAGTGAATCCCAGGTGGTGTCCCGATGGCCTATCCAGATCCCAAAAGCGAAGGATCCAATGCCTACGCCAGTTAGAGCATCAAGAAGAAGAACAAAGACACGTGCCAGAAAGAAGGAATGTTAAATCTCGGGTTTGGCGCCCAAAGAAAAGCGATCAAGAAACGAATAACCAAGAATCGGCAGCCGAGATTGATATGGTTTTCATACTGCCGATGGAGTTCATGGCGCCAAGCGATCGGGACAAAGTGACAACAACAGAGGAAGAGCAAATGGCACAACTGGTATTAGAGCTGATGACGGCTGCGTTTGAGAAACCAGAAGAAGAAAAACGGCAGCATCTCAAAGCGCTGTTTCTCAAGGGTTATGTCAACGGAAGACCCGTCACCAGACTACTGGTAGATGGAGGCGCGACAGTCAACATCATGCCGTATGCCATGTTCCGCAAGCTGGGCAAGAGCGTTGACGACCTCACCAAGACAGACATGATGCTGAAGGACTTCGAAGGCAACGTGTCACCCGTCCGCGGAGCATTCTGCGTCGACCTCACCATCGGCTGTAAGACCCTCCCTACTACTTTCTTCGTCATTAATGGCAAGGGTTCCTATAATATGCTGCTCGGTCGCGACTGGATACACGCAAACTGCTGTGTCCCTTCTACAATGCATCAATGCCTTGTGCAATGGGTCGGCGACAATACAGAGATAGTCGCTGCCAATTCCGTCTACAGCGTTGCAGCGGCCGACGCACAACAGTGGAGCTGCGAGCACGTCAAGTGTATATCTGGCAGGACTTGGGACACTGACTTCCTGAAAGTGTCCGATTTCGGTCTACAGCCGATCCAAGCAGTCGGCTCTGAAGATTCAGAATAAATGGATCAGCTCGTCCGAGAAGATGGGAAGCTGGGGCACGGGTTCACGTCGGCCGATTTATTAGAGATGGTAGATTTGGGAGATAGCAGCAAATCAAGGCCGACGTACATTAGTGCCAATTTAAATTCTGAGTACAAATGCAAATTGATAAGATTATTGAAAGAGTTCAGGGATTGCTTTGCTTGGGAATACCACGAGATGCCAGGACTAGACCGGTCTATTGTTGAGCACCGGTTACCTATAAAATCAGGATATCGGCCGTATCAGCAACCTGCACGGCGGTGTAACCCCAAGATTCTACCTGACATAAAGGCCGAGATTACAAAATTGATTGAGGCAGGATTTATTCGGCAGTGTCGCTACGCCGAATGGATTTCTAACATCGTGCCTGTATACAAAAAGAATGGTAAATTGCGTGTGTGCATCGATTTCAGGAACTTAAATCAGGCTACGCCGATGGATGGATATCCGATGCCAACGGCCGATATCTTGGTGGATGCTGCCGCAGGCCACAAAGTCATAAGCTTCATGGATGGAAATGCCGGATACAATCAGATATTAATGGCCGAAGAAGATATCTCGAAAACGGCTTTCAGGTGCCCAGGCCATCTTGGTTTATTTGAATGGGTGGTTATGACTTTCGGCTTGAAAAACGCCGGCGCTACATATCAACGGGCCATGAACTACATCTTCCACAAGCTCATTGGTTTATCAGTGGAAATTTATATAGATGACGTCATGGTCAAGTCAAAAGGTCACCAGGATCATCTGGCCAATTTACAGGAAGTGCTGGAGTGCACAAGGAAACATGGGCTGAAGATGAACCCAAACAAGTGTGCGTTTGGTGTATCGGCCGGACAATTCTTGGGATTTATGGTCCATGAGCATGGGATAGAAGTCAGCCGCAAGACTATAGACGCCATCAACAAAGTAGTGGCCCCACAAAATAAAACTGAACTGCAGTCCCTCATCGGCAAGGTCAATTTCATCAGAAGATTCATATCCAATCTATCGGGACGTATTCAGGCTTTTACCCCTCTGTTGAAATTAAAGCCCAACCAAGAGTTCACATGGGGAGAAGAACAACGCAAGGCACTAGAGAATATCAAGCAGTATCTGGTTTCACCTCCGGTGTTAGCCCCGCCACAGCCTGGTAAGCCGTTCAAGTTATATTTATCGGCTGACGAGCAGGCTATTGGATCGGCGTTGGTACAGGAGTTTGAAGGGAAAGAACGAGTGGTATACTACGTCAGCAGAAGACTTTTAGACGCCGAAACAAGATATTCTTCGGTGGAGCGATTATGCTTGTGCTTGTACTTTTCATGTACTAAGCTCAGGCACTATTTGCTATCGGCAGAATGCATAGTCGTGTGCAAAGACGATGTGGTGAAGTATATGCTATCGTTGCCGATTTTGAAGGGGCGGATTGGAAAATGGATCCTGGCTTTGTCAGAATTCGATCTAAGGTACGAATCGGCCAAAGCCGTCAAAGGTCAAGTGATGGACGATTTCGTAGTTCAGCATTGTGGACCAGAAATTGCCACCGTTGAACTAGTTCCATGGACTCTATATTTTGATGGTTCTTCGTGTGGGGTCGGATCAGGAATCGGCGTCGTTCTTGTGTCGCCTCGGGGGGCAACTTATGATTTCTCTCTGCCGATAGAAGCTTCTGCAACCAATAACCAGGCGGAATATCGAGCTGTTCTAAAAGGCATCCAATTATTAAGGGAAGTCAGAGCTGATGCAGTCGAGATCTTTGGGGACTCCATGCTCATTGTGGATCAGTTAACAGGACGATCTGAGTGCAAGGACGACATCTTGAGGATTTATTATGAGGATTGTCTTCAACTTTTGAAAGGGTTCAAATCTGCAATAATTGAGCACATCCCCAGAGATTATAATGAAGAAGCCAACAGACTGGCTCAACATGCTTCTGGTATCGGCCGATTCAGGGAGCGATGACGCTAGAACTCGCGGCCGATGACTGGCGGAAGGAGATCGCCGATTACTTGAAAAATCCATCCCAAAAGGTGGATCGGCGAACACGTTTTCAGGCTACAAAGTATGTGTTGCTTGAGGATGACTTATTTTTTCGGACGATTGATGGAGTTCTTCTCGAATGCCTGGGAACAGAAGAGGCAAAGGTTCTGATGGGAGAGATCCATTAAGGCGTATGTGGGGCTCATCAATCGGCTCACAAAATGAAATGGATGATCAGGAACAATGGATATTACTGGCCGACCATCCTTGAAGATTGTTTCAAGTATTACAAAGGATGCCAAGACTGTCAAAGGTTTGGCAATGTGCAGCGCGCACCAGCATCGACTATGAACCCAATAATTAAGCCGTGGCCGTTCAGAGGTTGGGGAATAGATCTCATCGGACAGATTCATCCTCCACTAGCAAAGGGCATAAGTTCATATTGGTGGCTACAGATTATTTTACCAAGTGGGTGGAGGCAGTTCCTTTAAGGAACGTGACATCAGCCGATATGATTGAGTTTGTTAAAAGCCATATTATATATCGATTTGGCATTCCTCAAACCATCACAACTGATCAGGGGACAATGTTCACTTCTGGAGAATTCGGAGAGTTCGCCGCCGATATGGGAATTAAATTATTAAATTCCTCTCCATACTATGCTCAAGCCAATGGCCAAGCAGAATCGTCTAACAAGGGGATAATCAAGCTAATCAAGAGGAAGATAGAAGAGCAACCCAAGAAGTGGCATATGTCTTTGGCTGAATCTTTATGGGCGTACAGGATGGCTTGTCATGGGGCTACTAAAATATCCCCTTATCGTTTGGTTTATGGTCATGAAGCAGTCTTACCATGGGAGATAAGGACAGGGTCAAGACGAATATCGCTACAGGATCAGTTAACGGCCGATGACTATTCCTTTCTCATGAAAGATGAACTTGACGATTCGGCGGGTTTGCGGTTAAGAGCCCTGATTAGCATAGAAGAGAACAAGAAAAGGGTAGATGGTATGACAAAAAGGTCAAAGTCAAACAGTTCTCTCAGGGAGATCTGGTATGGAAGCTGGTGCTACCGATAGGATCTAAGGATCCCAAATTCGGTAAATGGTCACCCACTTGGGAAGGGCCGTATAGAATCGGCCGATGTGCTCCTGGAAATGCATACATTCTGGAGACAATAGAAGGGGAGGAATTCCCAAGAGCTCTAAATGGACGATATCTGAAGAGGTACTATCCAAGCATTTGGGTAGATGCATAACTTACAGCAGGATATATCAAGATTACATGGCCAACATGGTATAAGTCGCCCTTAGAATAAAAATACTACTGATTACGCCTACGTTGGATTTCTCTTTCGACGCGACCTAGTCTTATCATGAGGGTGAGCCTTTCATCTTTCAAGTCCTTTGCAGTGGCTCCAGTTTCAGCTCGGTTGCAGAGTTCTTTCAACAGGCGGGCCTTCTCCTCTTCCAAATCTTTCATGGCGACTTCAGTCTTAGCTTCAGCAAGTCGATGTGAAGATGAAGAACTCTCGTCAGAGGTTGGCATTTGTTCAAAGCAGACGAGATCCATATAATCCAAGATTGGTCGGATATTGGCAGGAGCATGATCTTTGAGTTCTTCAGAATGAGCTTTTATCAGATCTATATCAGCTTGCGACAATGGTTTATCTGAATGCACGATTTCGATCGCTCTTTCCAAACCAGGGTTAAGATGGTTCGGCTGAAAGAAAGAATAGACAAACATGTTGGAACAAAGTAAGATATCTCAGGAAGGGATGGAGAGAAAATTGATACCTGGTTAACGGAAGAGGAGGATCGAGAAGACATTTTAATGTTTGACCAAAGACGGCGAGGGTCGGGATTCAGAAGGAAAAGAAGACGAGCAAGATGAGCATTTTTGGAAATAGTACGAAGAGTCGTATTTATAGAAAGGAAGAGACAAAGGGTTGGCAAGATGTGTACCGTCAGAGTAAAGGCATCAGTAAATGTAAAGCTGCCAGGGGAGATGGTCAAAGTTTGAGTCTACACGCAAACATGATGTTTATCCTGTTACTGGATTCCATGTCATGGAGCCGATTCTAGAGAAAGGATCAGATGCAGAGGAAAAGGTAACGCAATTGATTCTGAGGTTTACTCCTGTCACAATGGGGAAGCTTAGAGAGAAGGATTAAAGAAAGAGTTTCGAAGAAAAAGTTATATTTTACTCCAAAACTGGGGGGCATGTGTTGACGCCAGATTTTGACACGTATTGAATCGGCGTCAGGAGGAGAAGATTGGCCGATGAAGCAGATCTGAAAGCTACAGTAAGGAATCGGCCGATAGAGGTAACAGTTGAAAATCGGCCGATTGGTGGCGCAGCCTATGCCAACAGGATAGGATTATTCCAGAAGATCCTGGTCAAAAGCTGGTCAACAAGGCATGCTAAGTCGGCCGGGAAGCAATTGAAGAGGTCCTGATTGGATTAGGAAACGGCGGCGGAAGATTCTGCGGGAGTCCGTTTCCTTTTTAAAAAGTTATTACAGATATAGTAGTTTTCCTGTTTTTTAAATAAGGTTGTAACAAGTCGTAATCGACCAGGAGTCCTAGTTTCAGGGTATAAATAGGAGTCGCTAGGGCTTTGCGAGATATCAACACATCAATCAACAAAATACTTCTACTTTTTACCAGTACTTTACTTTCAAGTCGGCGACTTCGCCAATATTTTCTTCTTCCACGAGTTCGTACGGATTGCCAGGGCTGCATCAACCTGATCTCCGGCCAATTGGTAGGTTCCGCTTATCGAGTAATATCCGAGCTTTAACTACGGGCGCATCGCTGTGGTTTCGTTTGGATTTATTCACAAGTTATCGATATTTACTAGAATTGCGAGTTTTACCTGTTATTCTAGTATTATCACCAGTTATCCAGCTTGAGATCAGAGTAATCGGCTTCGTCATTGTTCTCCTTCGATTCATCGCCATACAGCCGATTAGATCTGTTTCAAGTGTTGCTTCTATAGTAATTGTTTAGATAGCTCTAGCAGTCTTCTTTACAATTACTATACGATCATCGGCTCACCCATAGCCGATCATCTCTACAGCAAATCGGCCGATTTGCCGCCGACGCGCTCCTCAGGACAGATCGAAAATCCAGCCGATCGACGCGCCTGGAATTTAATACTCTATTTCCTTGTCAATCAACAGGTCAGATTGACTGGCACGCCGCGCGAACCGCACCAGGGCAATAACCCGAACAGGAGCTAAGCAGATTCTCCCGGGTCGTGTGTCCGACGCTGAAGACCCATCGGCCGATTCCTACCCGGCCGATTTTAGCGCCAACATGGACGACTCGGCCTGGCCATTGGCTTGAGCATAGTATAGAGAAGAATTTAATAATCTAATCCCCATATCGGCAGCGAATTCTCCAAATTCTCCAGAGGTGAACATCATTCCTTGATCAGTTATGATAGTATGAGGAATACTGAATTGATAAACAATATGGTTCTTAACGAATTCAATCATATCAGCCGATGTCACGTTCCTTAAAGGAACTGCCTCCGCCCACTTAGTGAAATAATCGGTGGCTACCAATATAAACTTATGCCCTTTGCTCGATGGAGGGTGAATCTGTCCGATGAGATCTTTTCCCCAACCTCTGAACGGCCACGGCTTGATCACTGGATTCATAGCCGATGCTGGCGCGCGCTGCACATTGCCAAACTTCTGATAGTCTTGGCAACCTTTATAATATTTGAAACAATCCTCAAGAATTGTTGGCCAATAATACCCATTGTTTGTGATCATCCATTTCATCTTGTGAGCCGATTGATGGGCTCCACATACACCTTCATGGATTTCCCCCATCAGGACCTTTGCTTCTTCTGTTCCAAGGCACTTGAGAAGAACCCCATCAATCGTCCGGTAAAATAAATCATCCTCAAGTAACACATATTTTGTGGCCTGGAAACGCACTCGCCGATCCACCTTCTGGGACAGGTCCTTTAAGTAATCGGCAATCTCCTTTCGCCAATCATCGGCCGCGAGCTCCAAAATCATAGCTCCCTGAATCGGCCGATATCCGGACGCATGTTGGGCCAGCCTGTTGGCCTCCTCATTATAATTTCTGGGGATGTGCTCAATTACTGCAGACTTGAATTCCTTTAACAGCTGGAGGCAATCTTCATAATAAATCCTCAAGATATCATCTTTGCATTCAAATTTCCCTGTTAACTGATCTACGATAAGCATGGAATCCCCAAAAATTTCGACTGCATCAGCCTTGACCTCCCTTAATAATTGGATACCCTTTAGGACGGCTCGGTATTCCGCCTGGTTATTAGTTGCGGACGCTTCTATCGGCAGAGAGAAATCATAGCTTGCCCCCCGAGGTGATACAAGAACGATGCCGATTCCCGATCCGGACCCACACGAAGAACCATCGAAGTATAGAGTCCATGGAACCGGTTCAACGACAGCAACCTCCGGTCCACAATGCTGAGCTACGAAATCGGCCATGACTTGACCCTTGACAGCTTTGGCCGATTCGTATCTTAAGTCGAACTCTGACAGAGCCAGGATCCATTTTCTAATCCATCCTTTTAAAATTGGCAGTGATAGCATATACTTCACCACATCATCTTTGCATACAACTACGCACTCTGCCGATAACAAATAGTGTCTGAGCTTGGTACACGAGAAGTATAAACACAAGCACAGCCGCTCCACCGGGGAATATCTTGTTTTGGCGTCCAGGAGTCTTCTGCTGACATAATATACCACCCGTTCTTTCCCTTCAAACTCCTGTACCAACGCCGATCCAATAGCTTGTTCATCAGCCGATAAGTATAATTTGAATGGCTTACCGAGCTGTGGCGGGACTAACACCGGAGGTGAAACCAGATATTGCTTGATACCTTCCAACGCTCTACGTTGTTCTTCTCCCCATACAAATTCCTGATCAAGCTTCAATTTCAACAAAGGAGTGAAAGCTCGAATACGCCCGGACAGGTTGGATATGAATCTTCTGATAAAATTAACCTTGCCGATGAGGAATTGCAGCTCAGTTTTATTCTGTGGGGCTACAACTTTGTTGATGGCGTCTATGGTCTTCCGGTTAACTTCTATCCCGCGCTCATGGACCATGAATCCCAAGAATTGCCCGGCCGATACACCAAATGCACACTTGTTCGGGTTCATTTTCAACCCATGCTTCCTTGTGCATTCCAGTACTTCTTGTAAATCGGCCAGATGTTCCTGATGACCTTTTGACTTGACCACCACATCGTCGATGTAAATCTCCACCGATGTACCAATGAGCTTGTGAAAGATATAGTTCATGGCCCGCTGATACGTAGCACCGGCGTTCTTTAACCCAAAGGTCATTACAACCCACTCGAATAAACCAAGGTGGCCCGGACACCTAAAAGCCGTTTTCGAGATATCTTCTTCGGCCATCAATATTTGATTGTACCCAGCATTACCATCCATGAAACTGATGACTTTGTGTCCTGCGGCACCATCTATCAAGACATCGGCCGTTGGCATCGGATATCCATCCATTGGTGTGGCCTGATTTAGGTTCCTGAAATCGATGCATACACGCAACTTTCCGTTCTTTTTGTACACGGGTACAATATTAGAAATCTATTCGCCATAGCGGCACTGCCGAATAAACTCTGGTTCAATCAATCTTGTGATCTCGGCCTTTATATCAGGTAGAATTTTAGGATTTCACCGTCGCGCAGGTTGCTGATATGGCCGATATCCTGATTTTATAGGTAACCGGTGTTCGACAATGGACCGGTCTAGACCAGGCATCTCATGATATTTCCAAGCAAAGCAATCCTTGAATTCTTTTAATAAACTTATCAATTTACACTTATATCCAGTACCCAAGCTAGCGCTAATATACGTCGGCCTTGGTTTGCTGCCATCTCCCAAATCCACCGTCTCTAATGAATCGGCCGACGTAAACCTATGCCCAAGCTTTCCGTCTTCTCGGACGAACTGATCCATCTATTCTGAATCTTCAGAGCCGACTGCTTGGATCGGCTGTAGACCGAAATCGGACACCTTCAGGAAATCAGTGTCCCAAGTCCTGCCAGATATACACCTGACGTGTCCACAGCTCCATTGTTGCGTGTCGGCCACTGCGACGCTGTACGTGGAATCGGCGGTGACTATCTCTGTATTGTCGCCGAACCATTGCATGAGGCATTGGTGCATTGTAGATGGGACACAACAATTCGCATGTATCCAGTCGCGACCGAGCAACATGTTGTAGGACCCCTTACCATTAATAATGAAAAAGGTAGTAGGAAGGGTCTTACTGCCGATGGTGAGGTCGACGCAAAGCGCTCCACGGGCGGGAGACACGTTGCCTTCGAATTCCTTGAGCATCATGTCCGTCTTGGTCAGATCTTCATCACTTTTGCCTAACTTCCGGAACATGGCATATGGCATGATGTTGACTGCGGCGCCTCCATCCACTAGTAGCCTGGTAACGGGTCGTCCGTTAACGTGCCCTTTGAGAAATAATGCCTTGAGATGTTGCCGTTTTTCATCTTCTGGTTTCTCAAAGGTGGCTGTCATCGGCTCTAATACCAACTGCGCCATCTGCTCTTCCATCCTTGTCGCCTTGTCTCAATCGGCAGGCGCCATGAACTCCATTGGCAATATGAACACCATGTTGACATCGGCTGCCGATTCTTGACTGTCCGTTTCCTTGCTATTGTTTTTCTTGGGGCGCCAGACCCGAGACTTGACGTTTCTCTTTTTCAGCACCTGCCTCTACTCTTCTTCTTGTTGCTCCCACTGGCGCAGGTGTTGGATCCTCTGTTTCTGGGACTTGGATAGTCCATCAGAGCACCACCTGGGGTTTACTTGTTTGGCCGATGATTTGGCGTGTTCCCAATCTGGTTCCCTTCCTAGGGGGTTTTCATCTGATACTCTGTCATCAGCCATCTCTTCCAGCCGATCGTGTACGCTGGTTCTGCCCCCAGTCGATCTTGTTGGTTGGTCCTGCCTTTCAACCGGTGATACCGGTCAACTCTGCCCCCCAGCCGATCATGCACTGAAAGGCACTGTGCTTCTTGTTCGCGCCGATTTCTACTGATCGGCTCTGATTCTCTGTCTCTGGAGCGTGATCTTTTGAATGGGCGATCGTTGCGGCTCAATCCGTTGCACTCAGGACAATTATCGGCTGAGGGCAATCGAAGGTCGTTTTCCCAGCAGTGGATGAAGAACGGACATTGCCAATGATTCTAGCGTCGGCGTATCATCTCCTCGTGGCTTCATGACTGTTCTTGCTGCCGCCGATATTTGCTGAGCAAGAATTGGGAAGTGATGGGTCTATGTGATCGTCCCTATCCTTCGCCCCTGTCTTCAGCCCGCCTTTTTCCTTTGACTTCATCCACCATAACCTGCTTCCTGGGATCTACGGCGCCGCTTTTTCTTGCCGATTCCGACGTCAGCATCTTGGTTTGAAGTGAATTTCTTCCCGTGTCAACCATGTTGGCTGGGAAGGGATGCTGGTCAATTTTCATCGGCTTTGCCGGCTTTGCCAGGGTTTCAAAATTGAGTCTTCCCTGCTCGATGGCTGACTGTATCTGCTGACGGAAGATCTTGCATTCATTCGTGTCGTGAGACGTGGCGTTATGCCACTTGCAGTATTTCATCTTTTTGAGCTGATCGGCCGAAGGGATGGTATGGTATGGTGATAGCTTGATCTGCCCTTCCTGAAGTAGTAAGTCAAAAATTTTATCAGCCTTTGTCGTATTAAAGCCGAATGTCTCTGGTTCTTTCTTTCCGAAAGGGCACGATATTGGCTTCTTGCCTTTAACCCACTCCGCCAGGCCGATTTCCTCCTCTCCCGGCGATTCAGACCCTTCTAGATATGCCACCTTCTTCTGGAAACTCCTCCGCTGCTCAAACGGACGGACTTCCTGACCTGCCAATCGGTGGACGAGCTGGCTTAGGCTTTCAAATTCCTGTGAAGCATACCTTTCCTTGATTTCTGGCAAGAGGCCTTGGAAAGCGATATCGGCCAACTGTGCATCGGTCAGAGCCAGACTATAGCATTTGTTCCTGATTTCTCTGAACCTCTGTATGTATCCAGTTACTGGCTCATCGCTCCTCTGCCTGAGGATGGTCAAATCTGAGAGCTTCATCTCATGTACCCCTGCATAGAAGTACTTATGGAACTGCTTCTCTAGATCGGCCCAAGTAACAATGGAGTTAGGTGGTAAAGTGGTGAACCACTGGAAGGCCGATCCAGAAAGAGACGATGAAAACAGACGCACCCTCAGAGCATCTTGCGTGGCGGCTTCCCCGCACTGGATGATGAATCTGTTAATGTGCTCCACGGTAGATGCGTCGTCCAGCCCCGAAAACTTGGTAAAATCAGGCACCTTGTACCGGTGGGGAAACGGCAGCAGGTCATAGGCTGACGGATATGGCATCTTGTATGTATATGTTTGCACTTTCGGCTTCAAGCCGAATTGGTCCTGAATCACCTCCGCTATTCTTGCCGTCCAATCCACCTGTTCTGATGAACAGCCGTTCGAGGTGCCGGCATATGTTGGAGGATTGACGGTGGTACGGCCGGATGATGGATCGAAGCATACGGCGAATTCTGTTGCGTCATGGCCGTTTGAGCAGTTGACAGTTGATGGCGAAGCGAATCCGCCGCCCCATCGTACATCGTTATCGGCGCCGTACTTTGGAGTGCCTCTACAGTGCCTGCCCCCCTGCCGATTTCTGACGGGACTGGTTGATACTGGGGAACCGTCGGCCGGATGACCGAGTGGAACGGCGCCTGGATTGGATAGCTCCCTTGTCCGATTGATTGATCAGGAAAGGCCGTCGTCGCCGATGCCCCCCAGGGTACTGAGTTTGTGGGCAACGATTGCACAGAAGCAATCTGGACAGGCTGAAGCGGTGCCTGCGATGGGAAACACGGTGCATCATTATACCTTGGAGACACTGGAGGCAGCGGAGTGTTGTATCCCTCGCGTTGCATCGATATCGGCTGAGGAGCCGAGTGGGACGTGCCTGGTGAGCTTCTGGCTGGAGGTGCAATCGGCGGGGCATACGCTGGCCCCTGATATCCTTGAGCTGCTCCGCTGACCAGAGAGCTGATGACGGCGTTATACACCGTGTTGGTCATCACCGAGGATTGGTCGATGAAAGCCTGATAGACGGATTGTTGGATCATATCGGACATCTTGCCTGAATCCTCAGCAATGGTGATGTGGCGGGGAACTGGAAGAGGAGATTTCTTGACTGCCTCCCCGCTTCTGGTACGACTGAAAGACTATAGATACATCCTTTTGTAATCCTCCAGATGTTTTGCCAGTTCTTCTTTCTGGTCGTCCTTGAGATCTCCTTCTGTGACCTCAATGATATTGTTCTCGGAAACTTCTGCGTTCTTTGACATATTGGGTCTTGAAGTTGTGTCCCACCGGGCGTGCTAAAAGTGTGTTGGCGCTAAAAATCGGCCGGGAATCGGCCGATGGTCTTCAGCGTCGGACACACGACCCGGCAGAATCTGCTTAGCTCCTGTTCGGGTTATTGCCCTGGTGCAGTTCGCGCGGCGTGCCAGTCAATCTGACCTGTTGATTGACAAGGAAATAAGAGTATTAAATTCCGGGCGTTCCGATCGGCTGAGGTTCCGATCTGTCCCGAAGAGCGCGTCGGCGAATCGGCCAATTTGCTATGAAGATGACCGGCTATGGATCAGCCGATAGTCACGTAATAATTGCAAAGAAAACTGCTGGAGCAACTTAAACAATTATTACAGATGCAACACTCGAAATAGATCTAATCGGCTATATGACGATGAACGAAGAAGAGCGATGATAAAGCCGATAGTTCCAATCTCAAGCTGGATAACTGGTGATAATACTTAGAACAACAGGTAAAACCTATAATTCTAGTAGATATCGATAACTGGTGAATAAATCCAAACGAAACCACAGCGATGCGCCTGAGGTTAAAGCTCAGATGTTATTCGATAAGCGGAACCTACCAATTGGCCGGAGATCGAGTCGATGCAGCCCTGCCAATCCGTACGAACTCGTGAAAGAAGAAAAAATATTGGCGAAGTCGCCGACTTGAAAGTAAAGTAGTATGAAAAAGTAGATGTGTTTTGTTGATTGATTGATGTATCCTTCACGAAACCCTGACGACTCCTATTTATACCCTAAAACCAGGACTCCTAGTCGATTACGACTTGTCACAATCTTATTAAAAACTGCTATATCTATAATATTCTTATAAAGGAAACGGACTTCCGCAGAATCTTCTGCCGCCGTTTCTTAATCCAATCAGGACTCTTTTCTTTTGCCTCTTGACCAAATCAGCATTATTCCGTTGACCAACATTAGGCCACTTTCAACCGAGATCCTCTGTTGAGGTCCCAATTTTGTTGGCGCAAGTTGCATCGCCAATCGGCCGAATCTTTACTGTAGCCTTTAGATCTGCCACATCGGCCAATCTCTTCTCCTGACGCCGATTCAACACGTGTCAAAATCTGGCGTCAACACTTTGGTTAAAGATTTGATAAGAGTTTGGGTTTGAAAATTGAAGAAATTTTGAAGCCATGCCATGCTTGCCACTTTCCGTTGCGCAGTCATGCACACGGGCTGCTGCTAGCGCAGTTACCGCCTTCACCGCGGTTAAAAGGTGAAGAACACTGGCTGAATTCACTATCCCAAAATTTCACCGTCATGAAAAGGTCGCCATTATTTGCCACAATTTTCCTTTATTCGACAACCGCCGGTAGATTCCCTCCGCTCATGCCTTGGCCACAACCCCAGCTCATCTAACTCTCGTCCTGCACCAACCACGCTAAAGCTAACTGAATGACTGTTCTTCTTGGGGCCCGGACGTTGCCGCTCTGCCACTAGGTAAGCTGCCAATGAGCAAGGGTCTAAAGGTTGCTTTTGCTCTTCTGTTTTAGTATTTCGGATTGCTTATGAGCTTGTAGTGCTCCAACACTCGCTTGTTGGTTTGGAGCGTGGCGGTGGGAGAGCCGGCTTTGCTGCTGTGCACCTGCGCGCCATGGCCAGCACTGCAGAGAGCCCAACTCCAGCCACAGATAGACTGAGTTTAGTGGTGGGGCGTGTGCTAAGGAGGTTCTGGTGGAGGTCTAGGGGTGGTTCTTTGACAGAATTATGTCGTGGTCTGGCTGATCGTCATCGGTCATCCATGGCCGCTGCTGGGACCGCCGCCGGGAGCGCTGCTCCTCACCGTTGTGTGATAGAGTCATGCCAATAAGCCCACTACTAGGTGCGCTAGGGTTCTAGGAGTCAAGCCATGCCAGTCTTGTTGGCGGAGAGCTCACCGCCGGCTAGTTCTCACCATTTTGCCCGCGTGCGCAACCTCGGTCAAGGTCGGGTTTAGCTTGGGATTTTCAGCGCGAATTCAAATTTAGAATTTCAGAAATTAGTTTGGATCCTTTTAAATTTATTTAATTCACCAAGATTTATACAAAATAAAAAATGGTGAAACCAAATTATTAGGTTTGTTTTATTTTTTATGCATTAAAATTATTAGACCCTTGAAATAATAACAGAAATTAGATATTTGTTTAAATGCCTTATTTTAATGAAATTAAAGAAATATCTAAGATTTATCAAAATTTAAAAATGCTCTTCTAATTGAGTAATAATTATTAATCAATTAGAAACAGTATTTCTAGTGTAGAAATAATTTAGTTAATCCTTTTTCACCAAATTAAATCTATTTAAGGCTAGATTAAATGAAGAAAAAATGTGATAGGATTTCTAGAAGGGTAGTTTAGTGCTGGATCGCAACTTTATCATGACGGAAAGTTGAATAGATAGTTTTTCAAATTTTTGCCTCTTTTAACCCTTGCATTTACACTTGGAATTGGAATTGCCATCCGAAGCACCATAGGAAGGAAGAAGTAATTGTGGTCAAACATGAGCC
The DNA here is from genome assembly GCA_032594955.1 of Panicum miliaceum. Lineage (NCBI taxonomy): Eukaryota > Viridiplantae > Streptophyta > Magnoliopsida > Poales > Poaceae > Panicum > Panicum miliaceum. The sequence continues at coordinate 23,504,516 of CM064063.1, read as the reverse complement.
GGAGGCCATCCTCAGATTATCTAACCCCCGATGAAACCCAAGGCACGCCCAGAGCATCTAAACCCTAACATTTTAATCATTATTTCATGTGTCCAATCCATTTCAGTATTCACGCATTACGTCTAGGAATTGAGTGAAACCCTATTTATGTATAAGATCCTCCTTACTTTAAGGACATCTTTGCCACCTATTCAAAAATAATAATAACTAAAATCAACAGGTTAGCAGTGCTTATCTCAACCTATTTCTAAAGAGCGGATAATTTTCTTAGTCTGTCATTTGATTTTGATTCATTAAATTTCTCATCAGATGTGGAATTGGAAGCGGACAGAGCTTGCGTCAGGATTGAAGTCCTTCGACTCAGATTCGACTCAGAATCGAGATTACCTTATCTTCACCCTGTAAATAGCAAGCGAGCTAGAGGGAGCCTCAACAAGAGCAGAACAGGAAGGGCGCAGGCAGGCGTGGATTGCCTTGAGGAGGAAGTAGACTGCCCACCGACACAGAGGGGACGCTTGCGAGACCTTGCTAAGTCTTGCTAAGTACCTTGGTACCGAGGGTTTTATTAATTTGCTACGGCTGAGCCTGCCGCTATATAGAAGTGAAGGTCTTCCTAAGGAGCAAGAATGTATGTTGCGTCTCATGCATTTTTGCGAAGTTCCTTGATACTAGTAAAGTTTACATGCGGCACGCACATATATTTTACGACATAGTAAATAAGGTTTTATATGTATATAAATAGAGTAAATAATAATTTTTGTTTTATATTAAAGGAAGGATGTATTTTCAAAAAGTATCTAATAAATAATAATTTTAGGTTCAGTAACCAAAAATTTAATATCGCACATTAAAATTATTCAATAACTACAAAACATAATCCATGGTCCCGAACCACAATTAGTTTCATCCACTTCGAGCTTTGACAATCTAAAAAATTTATATATCTCCCTGATACATTAATGACATCAAATAAACCTAGTAAACAATAATGTTTTATTGAACCAATGTAGATGGCAAAACCACATAACTTATCTGAACCAAACATTAAATTCGCTGACCTAATTATGATTGTCTTCGCAGCACCTCGATGGTCAAATTTGTCGTAGGTGCAGAGGAACTAGTGGCAGGAGCGCAACACAGATTATGGAAAACATGGTGAGAAAACCAGCGGCAGGATTTCGGATCGAGCAACCAGATATGCGAATACTTTATTCTGCCAATTTCTCTACTGTCTCATTGTCTGTTTTGTACTCCGGCAAGTCCACCCGGGGTATGCTCAGGTAGTAGATTTATAGGTGAGGGAGATCACAGAGTCAAGAACTTGATGGTAACACAAACACACAGAGGTTTTGACAGGTTCGGACTGCTGGGACCGTAACACCCTACATCCTGTGTTTGGTGTTGTATTGATTACTTTAGGGTTTCTGGAATGTGCAAGCTAGTTGCGTCTTGTTTGGTGGGTAGCCCCACGGCCCCCCTTATATAGCCGAGTAGCCATGGGTTACAAGTTAGGTTAAAATCTACTCGGATTGTTTACAAGGAATCAAGTTGGTTAAGATACACAATATCAAGGCTAGCCGATTCGGCCCCGATTCAGATCCCGAAGGACCCTTCCCGCCGTCCAGAACCGGGCTCCACTCGGCAGGGAGGTACCTTGGTCTACCTCCATCAAACTCCCGAGCGCCGAGTTGCTGAATGGGACCCCGCCGAAGTCAAGAAGCTGGTCGGTGCTCATCATGGTCAAAGCACTCCTCCGGATCCTCAAGCTCCTTCAGCAGTCCTGACATTAGTGAACTCCTGCCTGTTCTCTAGTCTTCAACGGGATGCGCCCCTAGGCGCACCCATTGGGTGTAGCCCCCGAGCCTCGGAAGGGCTCCTAGAGGCGTTTCGATGGTCAATAGTATAGATCTATCTCCCCTTTTCCGGTTGCTTTTTTCCTTGAGAATTTACGGCGCCCAGTCCCGAGCAAGGTCACTGACGGAGTCATGGGACACGCTGAGTCGAAGAGCGAGTCCCAGCCACCGAGCAGGGTCAATGGCGGAGTCACGGTGACATGCCGAGTCAATTAGCAGCGTCCAGCCCCCGAGCAGGGTCACTGGCGGAGTCACGGAGACACGTCGAGTCAATTAGCAGCATCCAGCCCCCGAGCAGGGTCACTGGCGAAGTCACGGAGACACGCCAATTGATTCTGAATTTACTTCCTAAGAAATAAGCCAAGAAATCTGGAGTCAACAGATCCAAAATCTTTTCCAAGGAGAAACTTCTGAAGTGCCAATTGATCTCCCCGCTGTCATTCGCCTGAAGCCGTTACGTCTTTTCCCGTCGCCTCCCTCCGCACAGGCCAGAACTTTTTACCGTTGAGAATAACGGTGCCGTTAGGATTTTTACCATTTGCTAGCTCCTTCCAGCGTACGCTCCCCATCTGTTGTCAGGAGCGATTCGAATTTCGAACGCAGAGCCAAATGGACGATTAGGTTTTGGGCCAATATAAAAGAAATTGACCCAGCCCATCCTTATCCACTCGCTCCTGCTTTCGTCTGCTTTCTCCGTCGCCGCCGATCTATTTTTGATCTCGCCGGCGTTCCTCAAAAGCTCTCGCCCTCTCCCCCGCACAGCCACTACTGCCCTCTTCTCCGATCCTGCAGCCTCGCCCGATCTCGAGATGGCCAGCGACACCTCTGTGTCCTCCTCGCCGTTGGCCGCCACCTAGGGGGACATCCCGCCACCGCCCAGCGAGTCGTGGCTACTGTTGACAGTCCTTAAGTTGAAAATAAATCATCAACCACTGCATCGATCAACACTAATTAAACACCAAAACCTAAAATAGGGATTAACTCTAACCATTTCCATAAGCTTTTGTGAATTATGATATGCAGGCACCCATGAGCAAATACAAGGAGACAACGTACATAGAACGCCTAAGAATGCACAGAAGATCACACCCTGTGTTACACTTACAAGAAGGGGCCACATGGCAGGGCAAACCGACGTTCCAAAGAATAAGACAAGGACTCACCTGTCCGCCAGCCACGCGAAGGCGGTGACCGGGGGGCCCACTAGGGGGTCGGCCGAACTTGGCCAGGCACCCGTCCAGGTGCAGCTTGGCGGGAGATTCCCTCTTATCCTCCTGAAGTCGGTGCCCGGGTGTTTCCATATATTTCACAGCCAGAACCGCCCTTGGAGCACTATATAAGGAGGTGGAGAGCCCCTCATTTAGGACACCAATTGGGAGAAGAAGAAGAGAGGAGGATTCCACCTTGTAGAGCTACTTTGTAGAGTAGGTTAGGGAGTGTGTGGAGGAGAAGTCCAGGAGGAGAGCCGGAGTTGTCGGCCTCCCTCTACTTGTACCTCGGCGGATACAAACCTCTTTTGAGTAAGTATTTGGGTTCGTCTACGGTGGTGAGTTCTTATTGAAGCTAAGTCTTTGTTATGTCTTGCTTGTGGGATCATTGTTCGTTCTTGAACGTTTGTTTCTAGCCTAAGCACTTGAGTCTTAAGACGATGTCTGGCCGGGGTTAGAAGTAGTGATCGATAGCGTAGACGTGGTGTCTTGGCTTGAAGTTGCCTTTGGTTGCTACCCTTCCCCACGGTCTGTCGGGATAGACAGCAGGTGGTGACAGCCCTATCCGTCCTTCGTAGTCCCCCATGTTTGGGTTGGGCGTAGAGCTAATAGCCGGATGCTCTTGGCAGACCAGGAGTAAGCTGGTGCCCAAAGCAAGCAAGTGACAGCTCAGCTTGTCTTTCCTAAGTATCTCTATCCTTAGTCAACCACACTACCCAGAACCATCCTATCTTCTCTTTTCCTTGGGTAAACTAGCTAGCAGACCGTTGCATCTCCGTTCCCTGAGAAATCTACGATACCCTGAATACTCTCCGGGTGAAGTGCTAAAACGGTATATCCGTGCGCTTGTGGATTCTATTCATGAACATTAAGAAATACCAACAAGCATTTCTGGCGCCGTTGCCGGGGAATGGTTGTTGTAGTTGTCTTCGAACCAAGTTGCCCATGTATCCTTTCTTTTACATTTCTCTTTATTTTATCCTTGTACCATGAAAAATATTTCTATCCCAAAACTTTCTGCTCCCAAGGGCGAGTCTTAGAGCCATCATCCTCTTCTTCATCTAGCTATGAACTCCGCCCTGGCTTTATAGCCATGGTTCAGAATAGACCATTCTCCGGAGCTATCAATGAAGATTCCCACGACCATCTACAAGAATTTGAGGAACTGTGTTCGTGCCTAGTTATTCCCGGCATGACACAAGAAACCTTGAGGTGGAAGTTGTTTCCGTTTTCTCTCATAGAGAGGGCGGAGCAATGGTACAACCACAACGTAGAGAGTGTGAACGGTGATTGGGAAGAGCTTCGAGATGACTTTTGTTACTCGTTCTCTCTTCTAGATCGCATATACTCTCTTCCATTTGAAATCCTCGACTTCGAGCAAATAGAGAAGGAGTCCATAGGTGCAGCATGGGCTAGGTTCTTACGCCTTTTGGCATCTCGCCCAGACTTGTTTATACCCGATGATTTATCATTATACATCTTTTGCTCGTGTTTAGACATAGATGCTGCCCTAGATCTCGACATCGCCGCCGGAGGGTCGTTTGCTCATAAAACTCCTACGGAAGGTAGGAAATGCCTAGATTGCCTCTTAGAAAATCCTTCCTCCCATTTCAATGATCACGAACCCCGAAGAGAGGAATCCAAGTCGAGCCATGAGAGTCCCTCAACAGCCAAATCCGAGCTTTTACCCTCCACATCCAAATATTCGTCTGTTGAGCTCTCTTTCGAACCACGAACACGAAGCAAGAAGAAATTCAACCTTCAGAATTCGCTTTCCAATTCGAGGATGACCCTTTTGAAAATCCTAGGAATACCTCGAATCATCTCTATAGGAAGGAACCTTCTTGTGCCATATCTCTCAATCTAGAAATCCGTTGACAGAACCTTTCCTCAGGCTCACCGTACCTCCTTCTCCTCCCATTCCTCCCAATAAAACATTTCTCAAGGAGGACATGAGAGAGGAATGGTCGAACGGTGTGAGATAGTTTTCGAAGCAATTTGGATTAGTTCACCCTCCACGATCATTCCATATTCCATAAGAGGAACACCCGTGGAAGCCCAGCTTATCCCCGTCATGGAGGGAAATATCATGCCATGGCACTTGGCATACACTCTTTTGGGTAGGGTTCCTCTAAAGCCATCCGACAAGCTATTTAAAAGTTATCCCTTGGGACACATCCTTGAATGCCGGGGGATCGCCGGTGCCGTGCCAGTCACGGTAGACAAAATTGGGGTCTACCTAGACTATCACATCTTTGATATCCTCGATTTTGATCTCCTCATAGCTACCCTCTAGAAAACCTTCATCATGCACCTCTAGGGAGCCTCTATGAAAAACTCAGGAAAATGACTTCTGCGCAAATTGCTTAGAAAATCCTTTGGCGAATCCTTTTCCCAAGCAAAACCCACTCGAGGAGATGAGGCATGAATCTCTGTTCGTATCATCTAAGCCTGTTCTCTTCGAGGTCATAAAATGTGCCACCCCCAAAGAGTACGACTCGAGAAAAACCTTTCACCTTCGTGAAGGTGAGCGATCCTCATCATCCTCGATCGAGTTTGAGCCTCTTCCCACTGGCCTACATTATGTTGATCTCGATCATGATCGGAATACAACCATGATCTTCCATGATGAATCTCTTGAGATGGAGAACCCGGGAGCCATGGTATCTAGTGAAACACTGACTCTAGAGTCCGAAGAAAAAGATTTTGTAGATGAGAATGGGAGATTTATCCTTGAATCACCACAACCATGCCCGTATAGCACCCCTCCAGGGTCAGCCATACTTTGCACCACGAATGCATTCAAGGGATACAACCACCTTAAGACCCTCTCTAGCAAAACGTTTAGAAGGATTGTTGTAAATGCATATGTTTATCATAAGCATCAAAACTTTTGTGGATGCACTGTGTCACTAAGCTTGCAGCTTAAGCATTAATGGCACAATCAACAAATGGCGGTGAAGGTGGGAACTACATCGCCAATGGCAGCTGCAATGGGAAGATTCCCCATGGTCAAGCTGTTGACCATAAACAAAGCACTACCGGGAGATGGCCCGGACTTTCATTTCCCTTTCCAATAAAGTTTCCCTTTATTCAGTAAAAGTAGGAAAATGTTTTCAGGATAGTATACACCTTCGGGTATTTCTGGTCGCTAACCATTTCAAGTTGAGATTAAAAAGAACGAAGGGCATACAATGCCCGAGAATATGAGAGCTACACTAACTACACACTTTGTATTCCTTGGTGATGGAACACACTCTTAAGGAGACACCGACATCGCATACTTGATTTTTGGTGTCGTGAGACACAAAAATCCAAGTGTGGGGGAAGATTTGTGAGCACCTTGCAACAAGATCCATCCATACCAAGGATGGTGTTGGTTCTATCTTGCCGAGAAAGAAAAATAGAAGAGAAAAAAAAGAGAGACAAAGAACAAAAAGGAAAAAAGAGAAAAATTTAAAAAAGGGAGAGAAAAGGGAAAAAGAGAAAAGAGAAAAGGAGAGAGATAAAAAAAAAGAGGAAGAAGAAGAGGGTGAGAGTAAGCGAGCATGCTCCGCATGGATCAAATTCCGCATTATGAGCGTGCCTCCAAGCCATGGCACCTATCAAGATATCATTTCGCCATCTGGCTTCAACAAGCCTTGCTCTCACTTATGCTAGCAAAGCCTTGTCATAATCCTCATCCGCCCCGAGCTTTGCGTAGCTTCGCTCTAGCAGGTCCTGCGCGCATAAAGCAAGAGGAATGCTCCTCTCCCTTTGTAGGCCTCTGTTGCTCCACACCGATTGGCATTTGCTCGCATGCATGAAAGGAGACGTATTTTGCGCCTCCAATCCTAAAGCATTGTGCCAAAGGATTATGCTACCAAAGCCCATGGTTCCTACATACTATTCGTGTGTATGACCTAGCCTTGTTGATTGCCTGAGTCAGCATGGTATGAGTTGCCTCCTCAACTTCAGCCCACATCGAATGGGAGGAGTCATTGACAACAATATGTGACCATGCCACCGCTGCAGCAACTCCAAAACAGCCATCCATATACGCTACCGGTATGTACGCTCATTTACGTGCCAAGGTAACTCAATGTTCACCAATCCTTCACTCATATTTATCTGCATCTTAGCTTGATCATACAAATGCATGCATCCTTTATTTATATTTGTATGCTCTGGTTTGGATGTCTCTCAAGCTTGAGGCATCCATAGGCTTTTTAAATTAAGCATGGTGCTTAGTTTAAAATAGCCTTCTTTAATCAAATAGACATGGTGTCGAGTTTGATTAATGAACCGTCAGAGTTAATACTTTCTAGGCATTGGATGTATATCTTTTGCGGACTAACCTCTGCAGGGAAGATATCAACTAGATGGGTAAGTCCTCAAGCTAAGTTCGTACCGAAGATAAACCAAGGCCCGAGATGCACTTCAACAAAAAATAATTGCGCAACATACAAAGGAGGCACAAATCACATTTCAAGGTGCACCGTGAGTAAATTGTCAAAATGCGCCTTTATTATGTTCATGCAATTTTATCCTAGCCTTGTTTGAGTAACGCTGAAAAGATAAGAATTGGTGAACAATTAAAAAAACCGTTTGAAAAAAAGTGTCTCTCTCGAAAAAAACTTTTGATGATGAAATAATAATGATGGCAAGCATTTTGGGATCATGCAAATTAAATCTTTGAATTTGTTTTTCCTTAAGCATGGATGTGAACAACTAATCTCAAGGTAATAATGAAATCCTTTCAAAATTCTTTAAAGTGTCCATCGAGTATTTGTTGTCCACTAAACTTTTGTAGGGAATAAAATACCAAAGGGGCGAAACACAATAAAACTCCAACACTCCCACAAACGCTCCTTGGCCCCACAGGGAGAAAGATGCAGGGAACGAAGCAGAATGAATGCAAAGCTTGCTTGCACCCGTAACTTCTGCATTTTGTTCTGATCTTGGGAAGATCCATTATGTAAGTATCCCAACTCCTCATGCAGCCTTTCACCATGTTTCCACCCTGCTAGGTTACCCATCATGCCCAATTTTCCATGATAAAAAGAACAAAAATAAATAAACAATTTAACAAAAAGAAATTTAAGCCGGGATTCAAACCAGTAGAGTTTTATCTCCACTTGTGTCTTTTGTTTTGTTGAATAAAAACAGGTACAAAAATAAGTGTGGGGGAGGGCCCCCAAACACATTGCACAGACCAGTGGAGAACAACACACTGAAGCCCAATATCTGGAGGCCCACCTATAGGTCGGCCGAACCCATGGTTCGGTCGAACCAAGGCAAAGCCCACAAAACCCCAAGCTTCCTTCAACACACTGGTTTGCACGTCAAACTCGCACACCTCCCTATTCAAATAAAATTATGACTCTGATTAATTCAAATATAAAATTTATAAAAAGGCCCTTGCACTCCATGCACTTCATGATAAACATGCATAGTCTTTATTCCTAGTTTCTTGCCTTGTGCTTGTGAACGAAAAATTTATAGGGAACTCATGCTATCTAATAATTGACTTTTGTGGCATGGATAGATGAATGGAACCAAACTCTTCCTTGCAAAGTACTTGTCTTTGATATGAGCTTTGTCGAACTTGACCCTTGCTACAAACCTTTCATGATCAGGATCACGTACACTCCATTAACATATGTGCTGACTTCTACACTGGAAGTTGCACAAAAATATGCCATCCATCCATCTCTTAAATAAAAACTCCATGCGCAATATGACTTTCTCCAAAGAACGAATGAAAGGTATGGGCTATGAAAAAAAGAGAGAATGATGGAGAAATAAAAGCATGATTTGAACATATACAAGTCCAAGAAAAAAAAGGAAAAAAGAGAGAAAGATAGCCCATATTCAAAAAAAAGAAGGTGAGAAAGTCATACAAAAAAAGAAAAGAAGAGGAATTCATACAGAAATCCACAAAATATCACACACTTGGACATCCTGATCAGACTGCATGACTTGTTTTTTCTCGGATCCAGCTTTTGACTTAGCAACATATGAAAAGCAAGTATGCCTCTTCATCCCTACCCTGAGCTCCACATAAACCTACTTAGAGGTAGGTGAAAAAAAGAAGGCATCCCTTTGCCTTGGTAAGAATTTTCAAACCCAAAGAGAGATTTGAGAGAACAATCTGAGGAGCAAAGCTATCTTTTATTTCAAAAGTACAAGCCCAAGTTTCTAAGCAAGGAATGCTAAGGGACCTGAAGTCTGCACCATTCCAAACCTCAATCATCAAGATAAGTTTGGTAGACATTCAAAAAGTTCAAAGGTTTAGGAGAAGCTTGGAACAACTTGTATGCAGGTTACATTCAAAGGAGTTGCATCCACCTTAGTCCTTCAACCTTTACTCGACGATGAGCAAAGGGCTAAGTGTGGGGGTATTGTTGATGGTCATGAAGTTGAAAATAAACCGTCAACCTCTGCATCGATCAACACTAATTAAACACCAAAAACTAGAATAGGGATTTAACTCTAACCATTTCCACAAGCTTTGGTGAATTATGATATGCAGACACCCATGAGCAAATACAAGGAGAAAACATACATAGAACGTAGAAGAATGCACAAAAGATCACACCTTGTGTTACACTTACAAGAACGGCCCACATGGCAGGGCAAACCGATGTTCCAAGGTGGCAACAACCAAGGGATAAGGCAAGGGCCCACCTGTCAGCCAGCCATGCGAAGGCGGTGGCTAGGGGGCCCACCAGGACGTCGGCAGTCCCCGTGGGTTGGCCAAACCTGGCCAGGCGCCCGTCCTGGTGCAGCTTGGTGGGAGATTCTCTCTTGTCCTCCTGAAGTCGGTTCCATATATTTCACAGCCAGAACCGCCCTTGGAGCACTATATAAGGAGGTGAAGAGCCCGTCATTAAGGACACCAATTGGGAGAAGAAGAAGAGAGGAGGATTCCACCTTGTAGAGCTACTTTGTAGAGTAGGTTAGGGAGTGTGTGGAGGAGAAGTCCAGGAGGAGAACCGGAGTTGTCGGCCTCCTTCTACTTGTACCTCGGTGGATACGAACCTCTTTTGAGTAAGTGTTCGAGTTTGTCTACAGTGGTGAGTTCTTATTGAAGCTAAGTCTTTGTTATCTCTTGCGTTCTGGAGGCATCTCTAGATGGCCTTATGGTAAGTGGCACCTGCGTTCTTGAGTCCGAACGTCATGGTATTGTACCAGTACGCCCCGAAGGGGGTGATGAACGAAGTCTTCTCTTGATCTAACTCTTTGAGGGTAATCTGGTGATACCCGGAGTAGTAGTCAAGAAAGGAGAGGAAGACGCACCCGGTCGTTGAGTCAACAACCTTGTCAATGCGCGAAAGAGGGAAGGGGTTCTTAGGGCAGTGCTTGTTGAGATCAGTGTAGTCGACACACATTCTCCATTCACCATTTTTCTTTTTGACAAGGACTGGGTTTGCCAGCCATTCTGGATGTGTGACATCTCTAATAAATCCTTCGGCTAAGAACCGAGCGAGTTCTTCCCTAATAGCCTCCTTCCGATCTTGAGGGAAGTGGCGGAGCCGTTGCTTGATGGGTCGAGCCTTTTCGTCGAGATCCAAGGAGCGCTCAGCCTCCTCCCTCGAAATGCCTGGCATGTCAGAGGGCTTCCATGCAAATATGTCCCAATCTGCACGGAGAAAGGAGGTGAGCGTGTCTTCCTATGCTTGGTCGAGCCCTGTACCGATCAGGGCGGCCTTGTCGTTGTCATTCTCCCTGAGGAGGACGGCCTTCATCTCGTGGTTGGGCTGCAGCTATGACTCAGCGACCGAGTCGTTCTCTGGGACAAAGAGATCCCTTGGAGGAATCTTCTTTGCCGACTCGGCAACCAAGATAGCGTTCTTTGACCTCTCTGATGTAGCACTGGCTCGATCTTCCGATAGGTATGGTAAATTCGATTGGTGTAGTCACGACATTGGTGATCCAGGCTTCTAATCAGTCATGATTCGAACCCCTGCAACCGTTACACCGCTGCTTCGTTGGTTATCAACTAAGCACAACTTGATTTACCTCGCCAAGAAGGCGAATCCTGCAAGCGAATCGAAGAACACAAGCAAGAAAGTATAAGCATGCAATCTGAAATTGTGGATGTGTATGAAGCAAAGACAAGTATGGGATTCAAGCTCTGATCATAAAAGGACGAATCGCAACAGTGGTGAAGAACAAGAACGGGGGCCCTGATTCACAGCAAAAGGACTCGACATTGCTAAACACACAGTCAAGGAACGATGCTAGACAACACACAGTCAAGGAACGATGCTAAACACAGAACTACACTAGACAACACACAGTCAAGGAATGATGCTAAACGTTGTTAATAGGGCTGCAAAGGGGTACAGTTAAGCATGGGTTGTCTCTTCACGTTCAACATTCTTGATAGAGGCATCCTTCAGCTTGTGCAATGTAGAATCTTGCTCTTCGGGTGAGGGTGGCATAGTATTCCGCTGTTGATTTTAAATTTTCTGAGGGTAAAGTGATGACTCCATCCTTCAGTTGTCTTGAGCAGGCTTTGGGTCAGGTGGCACGAATGATCTAAACATTTTGAATAAAATGAGGGCAAAAGATCACCTTGGAATAATAAGATAAGGGAAAGAAATCAAAGTGGCAATGCTTAAGATGAAAGGGGAGGTACAATGGGGAAAAGATAAAATTAAGAAAGAGATATGTTTAAAAAGATATATAGGAATTAATAAGAAAAATTAAGGAGTGAAGGTAAGCAACATCATAAACAAATCAAGAGGAGGTGAGATGCGATTGCGGTTTTAGTAAAAACCAGAAAGGATAATCGACCAAGGGTTGAGTATCAAAATAAGTTATCAAGGAAAGAGTAAGTCAATAGATAAAGATGAGGGTTTTACATTTGCAAAATAAGAAAGTGCAAATAAAAAAGAAGGTCAGGTGACAAAGATGAGTTATCAAGGCGGATTGAGAAAAGAAAATGGTCAGGGAGCGAGAATATTTATCAGAAAGGTCAAGGGTAAGACAGGAATAAGTTGTATAATAAAATAGACCTTAAGGAGTGACCATTGCTATCTAGGCTTACGTCCTACAGTCGATACAGCTCTGATACCACTTCTGTCACACTCGGTTCAAGGACAAAACCGAATGCATAACTATATGTATGCCAGGATCAAGTTCCATACATATAGTGACATCATCAGTGAATAACAGCAACAGTATCACGTAAAGAAACATAATAAGGACTTACAAGACTATCAGAGATATGCGCTTATCATGGAAACGAAGGCTAAAAACTTCACAGGCAAACGACTGGGGGTTGCGTATGCCTACAACTCTTCATCATCTTCAGTAGACTTCACACCTTTTTCTTCTGAGCAGCAGTTAGCAAGGGTGAGTACACTTATGGTTGGTACTCAGCAAGACCACAAGAAATAACCAGAATAACGATTTAAATCCATCTTTAAGTTTATTAATCATGTGAGGGTCCAGGCCGCTCTTGACCGTGAGCACGGCTGATATATCAGTTTTAGACACTTTGCAGAGGTTGTACACTTTCACCACAAGTCGCGTAAAAGTTCAAAACAACTTTGGACCCAACCATGCTGTGCTAGCTAGGCACAATACCACACTTCTGAGGTGTGATTGCATAGAGACGCTACGAGGCCTTTACAAAGATTCCCTAATAAGAAGTAGTCCGCTAGAGTTTCGGTAATGGCGTGAACCATAACCCTCCCTAATGGTCAGCACCTTAGCGAAGGCTGCTACCCCAAGAGGACCGGGCTATACCCCAATCACCGACCCCCTCCTTGCCCTTTCGGTAAGACTGCTTCAAACTAGAGTCTCTAATTATTTAGCCAAGACCAGAGCCATATGTTCCTCGTGGTTGTACTGTTTTCCTGGGTGGTTCTCCACGTTCCAATTAATACATGGTATTCTTGTAAATAAGCATAGATAGAAGGATGGTTAGGGTCACTTGTTTTTTTCCAACGAAAAGCTACTCTTACTACTCTTCAGCTCTTGCTTACTTGGAAACCTTGATCTTCAAGCTTCAACAGCGATCATTCTACTCGAAGCAAACATCGAGCACAAACATACAAAACAACAAACAAGTACAGCTAAGAACAATACACCAATCAAAAAACAAAAGCTTTTAAAAGAGCGTGCTAAAGGATAAGGCTCACTGCTAAGGTTACAAGAGCACAAGAAACACGGAAAACGGAGCTAGGGTTGAAACGACACAACTATCGAAAAATTGGTATTATAAAAGAAACAAAAGAACTATGAGTTTTGTTTATTTTAATTGGAAAAAAAATGTAAAAGATATTCAAGACAAAATATCCCTTATTATAATTAACTTATATTATATTTTTATTTATAAAAGCGGAGTAGAACTTAGTCATATTTTATTTAGGATTGTCTATGTACAAATTACACTAATTAACAATCAATTAGATAGAAACTTTTGAGAGCATCTAAACGCATAACTTTATATTTAGTGTGCAACTAAACAAATTATATTTAGAACACATTTGAGTTGGTATTAATTGAATTGACATCAGTTATGAAAACCGGAGGTAAAGACCTAGGTAGATTTTAATTAGAAAAACTAGGTGAGAGAACTTTAATCAAATTAAATCTATTTTTAATTAAAGACAGGAACTAAGCCACAACGACACGACTAAACAATAGCTTAGGATTTTAGAAGACTAACGCAACAAGAACGAGTTGAAACGGATCTAAAACGACGAAGATAGGGCTAAAGCAAGGCTTCAGGGACTTATCTGCAAAGAAACTGAACTTCCAGGGGCTAAATTGAAGGAAACCAAGGGCTAGAACCTAATTAAACCTAAAACAAAGGGTCTGGGTGCAAAACGTGAGATCCTGGATGGCGGGTACTAATTCTAGAAAGGTCAGGGGTCGGGATAGAAAAGAAAGGACTCAACTCTAATTATTTTTCTACTGATCTGGACTGCGGGTTGATTTCTGGAAAGCCTAGGGGCTTTTCTACAAAGGTTCCGGGGACAGCTAGGGTTTGGCTCAGTCGGGTGGACCTGATCCGTTGGATCACGATCCGATGGCAGGGTAAGGGTCGGGCGAGGGAGGTGGCTCATGCGCGGCTCAGATTTGTTCTGGCCGTGAGATCTAGATCGGGCGGCAGGAGGAGGGTCGGGCGAATCGGACGCGGCTCGGCAGAGTAAGGGTCGGGCGATTCTGGTTCGTTGGATCCGGATCGGGCGGCAGGTTGTGGGTCGGGCGAATCTGGTCGACTCGGCAGGCGGCGCTGGGCGGCAACAGACGCCGGCGGCGAGCAGGCGCGGCGGCGCCTCGCCGGTGTACACCGGAATCGGTGCTCCGCGGCACGGATTGGCATAGGAAAGAGCCGAGGAGTGAGAGTGGGCGATGGGGAACTCTCCTAGGGGCTCGGCACGGCTGTGTGGCGGCTGGAAGCATGCTCACCACGGCGGCGGGCGGAGCAAGAGCTCCGGCGAACATTCGTCAATGAGAGAGAGTGCGAAAGAGGGGGAAAAAGGGGCTGGGAGTGTTCTCACCACCTCGTGGAGCGTTTACGAGGGTTGAAGGCGGCGGAGAAGCAGCGGGACGGCGGGTCATCGGCGAAGGGCGGTTCGGGGCGGTGGCGTTCACACCAGCGAGGGATTGCAGGCGTGGTGTGTTGGCGCGGAGGGGAAGACGAGGCCGGTGATGGTGCAGGGTCCCAGGAGGAGCTCCGGCGAAGGTCAGCGTTGACGAAGAGGCGGCATGAAGGCGGGTCGATGGCGTGGCAGCGTCGGTGAGCTCAACCTCGGGAAATGGAGGTGCAGAGCAGCGGGGCTCGGGCGTGCAGTGCAGGCGTGGAAGAGGAGGGGCAGGGGTTCAGGCGCTGGTTTTATAGGGGAGGAGAGGAGGCGGAGCGGCTGGGGAAGGGAAGGCGGCGGCTCACGCGGCGGCCTGCGAAGGAAAGGGGCGGGTACCACAGCCATTATAGCAGGTCAGCATCACGGGGAAGGAAGGAGGAGACGCGGGCGACGGGGGCGAACTGGATTCGGGGTGAGGAAGAAAAAGGAAAGGGGAGGGAGGCGCGGACGACGGGCGACGGCGCGGCGCATCTGGTGTCGCGGCAGGAAAGGAAAGAGAGAGGAGCGGGAGGAAGAAGAAAGGAAGGTGGGCGGGCGTGGGCGGCGAGATTCGTGGCGAGGTCTGGGGGAAGAAAGGAAGGCGCCGGTGACGCAAGAAGGAAGGTCGGAGCGGGAGGAAGAAGATGGCGCTGATGGGTGGGCCCGGCGTGTCGGTGAGAGAGAAGAGTGAACAGTGGTGAGGCAGGTTGGGCCGGTAGGGTTGGGCCGCGAGAAGAGAAAAAAGAAAAGGAGAAGAGAGAGAGGTTTGGGCCGGGCTGCGAAGAAAAAAAAGAGAAGGGGGTTCTTGGCTGGGCTGAAAGAGGGGAATGAGAGAGAGAAAGATGGGATGAGCCAAAAGAGATAGGGAAGAGAGAAAAAAGATTTTAGGATAGTTTTTGGGTATTTTTATTTTGCAAACTCAAACACGCAAACAAACAAAAACCAATGCAACGACATAAATGCAACATACATGAAACCATTTTATTTAATTCTGAAAGACAATTATTTATTTTTCCTATACTAAATTCTCTGTAAAGAAAATAAATGTTGAAATTTTTATATAATTATGAGAAAATCATTGCTTTATTATTTTTTTTTTTCTAATCACATCCTGAAATTCAACAATTTCAGGGTGTGACATCATCCCACCATCAAACTCTGGCAAAATGTTAGTGACAACAGCACACAATTTGCTAGACATAGGAGTAGGATCATGTGAAAACGAAACATGTTTGCAAAGCATGGTACGGCATGGTGCTGCATCAACATAATTTTCAGCATTAAGAGATGTCTTAGCAAGTAAAGCACATCTTTTCAACTTAATCTCTTGGGATGTAGCAACAGGTGGGTCTAAAGCATGATCATTCTTAGAAATTTCAGCAAGCTCTTTGTCATGTTTCACAATTTCAGCAAGCGTTAAAGGAAGTAAAATAATTTTCTTGCCCTTATGCATCAAAGTATATGTATTAGTTCTACCATGGTGTAAATCATGAGTATCGTATTCCCATGGAAGACCTAATAAAAGTGAACATGCTTGCGTAGGTACAACATCAAAATCAGCATAATCATGATATGAACCAATGAAAAAGTGTATTCTTGTCGATCGAGTTACCTTTGACTTACCACTATTATTAAACCATTCAAGGTGATAAGGTTTGGGATGAGCACGTGTGGTCAAGCCAAGCTTCTTGACCAAATCCGAACTAACCAAATTGTTCCAGCTCCCACTATCAATTATTGTACGAACACGACAATCCTTGACAATGAGGAACATGTTGAACAAATTATGGCATTGTAGCTTCTCCGGCTCGTGCTCAAGCTGTGTACTCAACACACGCTGCACAAGAATAGATTTGTAGCCCGCAGCAGCAGTCATAGGATCAATGGCCTCCTCTTTCCTCTCCGAATCTGCAACATGGTTAGCAGCAAGAGCCAAATCATCTTCAACATCACTAGCACTTACATACCCTCCATCATTGGTAGCAATGAATGCACGATGACTCGGGCAATAATTCATGGCGTGTCCCATGCCCTTGCAGCGGTGGCACAAGATGTTGGTGGAGTGGCTCGATGAAGCACCAGTAGTAACAACCTTCTTCTGCGGTTGGGACTGCACAGAAGACACATTACTTACCTCGGAAGTGGGTGTAGTAGCCGGCAGTGTCGCTGATGGCTTAGCAACATGTGCCTTGTGCTTGTCGAGGTCGGAACGCTGCGGAAAAGATTTTCCAGGGTTGGACCTGAAATTCTGTTGTTGTCGTTGTCCCTGTACTTCTCTTTCAGCCTTAAGAGCAAGATGATACAATTGGCTGAACCTGGTCCATTCTTTATAATCAAGGATATCCTGTATATCATGAAGCAAACCACCAAAAAATCTAGCACAAGTATCCTGATCATCCTCATGTATGTTACAACATGCTAAACCAATAATGAGCTCCTGATAATATTCGTCTACCCCTTTATCACCCTGATTTAAAGTTTGCAACTTCGAACGCAGATCACATTGATAATAAGGAGGCACAAAGCGAGATTTCATACGTTGTTTTAAAGCATTCGAAGACTGAGGCATAGCGTTGGCATTGTTAGGAGCAGTGCAAAGGTCATTCCACCAAAATAGAGCAAAACTAGTAAACTCACTAGTAGCAAGTCTTACTATATGCTCAGCAGGAACCAAATGAGAATTAAACTTTTGTTCAATAGCAAGTTCCCAATCTAAATAAGCCTTAGGGTCAGCAGTACCAGCAAAAGGAATCATGGTAAACTTTGTTTTAGCAAAAGAATCGTTATTACCACGATTATGATTACCTCTCATACCATGACGATTACGCCGAAGACGATCAGCATCAAGGTCGGCATCATCGTCCTCTTCCTCCTCACCCTCCGGAGGTTGATGTCGGGGCTATCATGGAGGAGGCTGTTGTTCAACATGTTCAATCCGGGTGACCAGATTGTTAATAGCTTTCAACATCTCCTCAAATTTCCCATTCATGTAGGTGTGCTGGTCATCAAGAAACTTCGTAAGCTCATCCATGGACACACACTCGTTGAGGTCCAAAGGGGACTCCACTCCTTTCCTTGATCCTCCTGGCATGGTTAGAAGACAGCAAAAGATAACCGCAAGGTATTATCCCTATCAACTAACAACTATCGGGTGGTGGTGAAAGCGGAGTGCAATAGCTCAAGCGGCTTACCACCGTCTTGCAAGTGTTTTTACCAAAGCCAACAGGGCGGTACAATCTATTATCAAGCTTGAGTGTAACAGATGCAAGGTGAACCTATACTGATAGAATTATATGTGTATCTTGGGTAGGCACAATATGACAGTAAAGAATCAACAATTATCGAAAGCAGATTAGCAAAGTTCAATAAGTATCCAAAGTACTACTCACCATTGCTAGCTAAGATATGACCCTAGGCGTAGCACAACAAGTTGGAACAAAGAACGATGGACATAACTCAAAGAACAAGCAACCAACAACTCATGCAATTGTTTTTGTCTATTTCCCTAATTTTTTCTGTTGTTGTTGTTTTTTTGCAACTATTTTATTCTTTCAACTATTTTTTTATATTTTTTTCTAAATAGAGAACACACAGGATGGAAGCACAAAAAAGTTTCAGCCTGAACAAAGTTAAGATGTGGTCTACAGAAAATCAGGCACGTTCTCTGAAAAGCGTGCAACAACTTTGGAGCTTGAGATCTCCCTTTTAGAAAGGGAAGTTTTGGATTCTATTTTTCCTCCAACCGAGCTCCCCGGGTCACGGTTGGATGCAAAATTTAATTTCAGCCGATTTTCAAAAAAAAATTCACCCTGTTTCGAGTTTGTATGCAAAAGTTATGCTTGTTTTAAGGAAGGGCCTCTGAATCAAGGTTTTTGAGGTCAAAAATAAGGCAAAATGCGTCAGCGTGGCTAGGGCAAAGCGTCCCTGTGCGCCAACCTAGGGCAAAGCTTCCCTGGTGTATGCAGCAATAGGTATCGCCAGATGAAATAAGGAGGGCTGCGATGCAAGGCGAAAAACACACGGCGGCTTGCAACCTATCTAGGGCTTGCACGGTGAGAGTTCACACAAGGCAGCTAGCGGGGGAAAGTCAAGTAACATGAGGGCTCTACTTGTTGTTTGGGCAAAGGTGGAGGGGATAGCGGCGGAAACAACAATAGCGACGGGCGATTGAACTACGACCATGAACACACTAAACCAGCAATAACGACTCGACCACGGACACAAACTCAACAAAGCAAATCTGAAACGAAATTGCAAAGGCTAAAACAGGTGATAGGACAGCAGAAAGTATAATGTTTTTTGGCTTTGGTAGACGGTAGGTAATGAAAACGAGATGAATCTAAAGGGGAACACGAACGTATAGCTCACGGTTAATCTGAATCCTGATACCGCTTGATGTAGCACTGGTCCGATCTTCCGATAGGTATGGTAAATTCGATTGGTGGAGTCACGACGTTGGTAATCCGGACTTCTAATTAGTCACGATTCGAGCCCCTGCAACCGTTACACCATTGCTCCATTGGTTATCAACCAAGCACAACTTGATTGACCTGGTCACAAGAAGGCTAATTCTGCAAGAGGATCAAAGAACAGAAGCAAGAAAGTATAAGCACGCAATCTGAAATTGCGGATGTGTATGAAACAAAGACAAGTATGGGCTTCAAGCTCTAATCACAAAAGGACTAATCGCCACAGTTGAAAAGAACAAGAATGGGGGCCCTAATTCACAGCAAAAGGACTCGACATCACAATTACAATGAAGATGTCTGTTTCTCAATGGAAAACTAGAACTAAACAAAACCCAAACCCTAGTGTGGCGGCTGCTACTGAGTTTATACTAAGGGGGGGACGTCCTAGGGTTGAGGGCGACTAGGTGGGGGCGTCCTCAACCTGGGCTTAAGGAACGACACAATACAAGGCCGACTTGGCACAAAATAGGTGACGCAGCATTTTGTCATGGTCACACAGAATGATCCACAAATCTTCTAGAGTTTGGATTAGAACGAAAAGAAATCTTTCATTGTCTTCTTTCAAACACATCAAAGAACGCCTCATTTCGATGTCGTATGAAGGAGATATTAGTGTTTTCGTTCAGGGTGGTCGGCTGAGTCCGAACCGGACATGAAGATCAAGTTGGTGATGACTTGTAACTCATAGAAGACCAAATCTCGGGTGTATCCAGCATGGTGATGTCCTCATCACTCTTCAGCGCCTTGGAGAGGTTGATGTTCTCCATCTCACAAGAGTGAGAGGTCTTCAGGTCGCCGAAGACAGAGAGGACTCCATTCAGCACGGGCATCTTGAGGACAAGATATGTGCGATAGGGTATCACCATGAACCTGGCAATGGCAGGCCTCCCAAGGATTGCATGGTATGATATTTCGAATGAAGCCCCCTCGAAGTGGATGTACTCCATCCTATAATTCTCCCGGGTCCCGAAGGTGATGGGCAGAGTTACTTGGCCGACCGGAGTCGAGCCTGATCCGGGGATCATTCCGTAGAATGCCTCCTCTACCGGTGTTTAACCTCCAAGCCCACCGAGGGATATCCCGAGGTACTAGATTGTAGGTGGGGTGTAGCCGAGATTAGGAACTCGAAGGTGCAAGGAACACAAGATTTAGACAGGTTCGGGCCACCAAGAGCGTAATACCCTACGTCCTGTGTGGTGGTTTGTATTGCCTTAGATGATGATGTGTTTCGAGGGGGTCCCTGCCCGCCCTTATATAGTCTAGGACGACAGGGTTACATGGAAATTCTAGCCGGATACGAGCTTAGGAGTCCTACCCGAGTACTACTCCGGTAGTTTCCTTTGTTCCGACTAGTCCTACTACGGTACGAGTAGTTACAACTGATGTAGGGCGTGGGCCACGTCTTATCCCTTATCCTAGAATATGTACACCATGTGCGCAGTCTCGTGGCCCCGGTTCTGACATGCCCCCGAGCTGTTCATAGTCGAGTACTGCAAGCTTCCGTGTACTTCTGAAGGCATCTTTGAGTTCTTCTGATCTTTGTTTAAAGGTGTCTTCTGAGTACTTCCTTGGCTGCATCGAGGCTGTGAGCTGCTCATGCCCCGAGTAGTTTTCAAGTCTTCTTTTATATGGGGTGCAATTGAACTCGCACTCCATATGGAGTGGCCCCCGAACCTTAGGTTGAATCAAAGAATCAGGCTGAGCGTCAAATTAGTTTTGAATCTTCTGTCCTTATTTTCCAAAAAATTTTAAAAATAAGCCATCGATGACACGTGTCCCGGAGCCCCGGAGCCTTTACCAAAAATCCCAATTTTGGAAAAAAGGATCCCAAAGGTCGTGGCATGGGTTGTGTAAAAAATAAGAGTTCGAATTGATGGTTAAAATGGGTAAATTGGTTCAGAAATTCGAAAACCCCTTTTGTCGTGATGTTATCCCTGAAACAACGGTTAAACAAATAACTTTCCAAAAGTAACCTGAGATTACCGCTCACAACAAATCTTATCCTGTAAAAAACTCTTCGCATTCCGCACAGGAAACATGGGCCGCTGGTTATTTAACTTTGCGGTGACCTAGGGTTTTACTCACCCTTTCACTTGTGCTTTTTACTGCTTGAGCCTTCCATCTTCCTCTGTCTCGCCGCCGCCGCCACTTCTAGAGTTAGATCTAGGTCATTTGCGTTGCAAGAAGTAGTCGCCCAATTCATCCTTCTCCCCAAAAGCCCTGCTCCGCCACCTCTCTCATCATAGCCCCCGAGCGCATGCGAGTGAAGCATCTCGTGACCACAAGGATGACTGGCAACAAGCGAGGTGCCTCCAAGGGGAAGGAAAAGGAGTGTAAGGCCGCCACCACCGCCGGAAACGGGTGGAAACCAAGTAAGTGCGCCGAAGCTGATCTCTAGGCCCTCGTTGATGAGGGTCTTCTCCAGAGAAAGGATGTAATCCAGTGGCGCCCTGCCACTAGGGACAAAAGGCCATACGAAGGAGTTGACGAGA
This sequence comes from Panicum miliaceum, assembly GCA_032594955.1. NCBI lineage: Eukaryota > Viridiplantae > Streptophyta > Magnoliopsida > Poales > Poaceae > Panicum > Panicum miliaceum. The sequence continues at coordinate 23,482,927 of CM064063.1, read as the reverse complement.
TTGTTCTTTTTCAATACTTTGTCGAGCAAGGATTAGCCCTCCCGACTTCTGACTTTTTCCGTGGTCTCCTCTTTTACTACGAAATCCAGTTGCATCATCTTAATCCCAACTCCATCCTTCACATTTCCATCTTTGTTCAGTTCTATAAAGTATTCTTAGGAATAGAGCCGTACTTCGATCTCTTCACCTATCTTTTCCACATCAAGTCCCAACCCAACGATAAGGTCCCGTACGAGGTCGGCGGTGCTAGGCTGCAGCTGAGGCAAGGGATGGAGAAAAAATACATCTCATACAAATTCCCGAGTAGTTTGTCAAGGTGGAGAGAGAAGTGGTTCTACATCGAAAACCACACGCCTTCTTTGCCAGAGAGGACCGCGGGAGCACTTAAGATCACGCGCGAGTGGTCCAAGCCCTGTAGGGATGAAAGCCAGATCCAAGAAATTCTTGGTATGATCAAAAAGCAGAGGGATGTGGGCGTTACTGGCGTAGTGGTGATGTTGTCGTGGATCGGCAGGCGGATCCAGCCACTGCAAAAGCGGGCAAGGTTTGGCTTCGACTATCTTGGAGTCTTAGAAGTATGCCGCCGATGCCTGACATCACACGTCCGCGACATCTGCAGCCGTCAGCGTACCAGAAGCTGGTCTTTCGTCCTTCCTATGATCCAATCAGTACAGGCGATGATCAGGACAGCGATGATGGTTGCACCTTGGCTGAAGTGATAAAAGACCAGGGTAAGAAGAACGCCTAGGAGAGCGCCTCACCAGTTGTTGATGACATCGGAGCGTCCAGATGAGTGCTTGCCATTTCATTCCTAGTACTTTTCCTGCTTTCACTTGGGCGTTTTGTGATTTTCCCTTTTCTTCTTGATTTTTGTCGGTAGCTCCTCGAACCCCAAGTGTACCAGGGGTACAGTTGAAGAGAAGATCGGGGATGAGACTGCAAGGGGACAGGGCGTGCCCACCATTGTAGTGGACCCATCAAGTGGTACTGCTGAAGCCGCGCCAGAGCTATCGCTGTCCCTGGCTGACCGCAGTTTGATGGTGACCGTCGCGATTGCCCCGCCGGGGCAAACGCCACCATCGATTGGTGTACCTGCGGTGATGAGTGCTCTAGGTACTGGACCAGTGCCCTGAGTACTTAAGAAGAAAGTATTGTCGATAAAGAAGTCTGCACTGTAAGTATCCGAGTGCTTTTCCTTTGTGTATTTAGGTTCTTATCTGTCTGATAACAATTCATAATATTGTTCCCTATGCAGGCCGTCCTCTGCTCTACGCTTGGAGCAGCGTGGGAGTGCCGCGGATGCCCAAGCCCCGGAGCCAGAGAAAGTGGTTGATGCGACACCGGCGGCCACGGAAGTTGTTGAACCGTTGCATCAGCCAGGTGCCTATGTCCCCTCACCCACAGGAACTGAATGTGCCAGTGAAAGGGAGGTGCCAGTCACTGAACTAGAGCCGGCGAACGCAGAGAAACCCCAAGAAAATCCCATAAGTAGGTTGTGTTGATATGCATTTCACCCGAGTTTTTTGTTGCTTGCATGTTTGCTTATGGAGTAACCATGTGACAGGGAGCCCGCAGCCGCAGCAGCATGACCCTCTCGAGCAAGGCGCTGCGAGTAGTTCAACAGTTGTAGCTCCGACGTGGCTGTCAATTTTTGAGAGCGGCATCCCATTGGAGCTCATCGATGACCCAATGCTCGTAAATGAACGAATGAAAGAGTTCAATGATTCATTCCTTGATTTGTTCCGGTTCTCCACGGTTAGTGCCCGGAACTGTCCATATTTGTTGTTGTCGAGTAGTATTGTTTCTCAAACTTCTTCTCAATGTCAAACAGACCATGGCCAACCAATCCCGCAACAATTCGGACAAATTGCGAGCCATGGAGATCAAATTCTAGCACTTGCAGACCAGGGTGCAAGAGATCTAAGCACAAGCAGCAGAAAATGCTAAGGTGCAGTGTGAACTGGATACCTTGAAGCTCGAGCACACCCAGGAGGTATGTCTGCTGAGGAAAGAGATTGAAAATTTGAAGGACAGAAACAGACTACAGGCCAAGTCTTACCGAGGTAATACTCTGTTGACTGCTTTATCCTTACTTGCCATAAGTGAAGAGTAGTATGTGAACTAGTAGAAGTGCTTCTCCGTCTCCTTTTGCTTGCAGAACTTAATAATATCATAAGAAATAAGGATGACGAGATCACTGACTTGAAGAATCTTGTGTACCATTGTTAAGATGACGTGGAGAAGTTGATTCAAGCCCTCCAAGATGCAGATATACAACTCATGGAGTGTATGACATAGATCAGGAAGATGACCGTTGCAAAAGAGCAAAACAAGAGGGAACTTGAAGAGCTTAAGGGTGCTGCCCAGGTTGTGGTCGACATGGTGGATCCGCTAGAAGAAGGGGTTGTGAGCAACATGACGCTATTGGAGAAACTTCGTGAAAACCCCCAAAAAATTTCCAGTTATGTGCCAGAGACCACTAGGACCTACGTGGAGCACATCCTAGGACTCTTCAAGTCCTATTGGCCCAAGGCCAACCTGGAGCCGCTAGCGACTGGGATGTCTACAGACTGCACCGAAGACAAGTTCAAGGAACTTGTTGAAGAGGTGAAGCCGGTAGCCTAGAAGCTAGTCGATAGCTTAGAGCAAGAGTAGGTTCAGATTTGCACACATTGAATACTATGTTGTAGCTACGGATATGTGATAGCTCAGGTGTTTAAATTACTAAACAAGTCTCATTAGCATAACAATATGCTTAAGTAACTATGAAAAATTTAAACGAAATAAATTATGAGTTGGTTTGGCTTGGATTTGAAAGTATGTGTATATGTGCATAACTACATGTACTTTAATCAAACAAATTAAATAACTTTCACATCAAAGCAAATATGGCTACGAAATTGAATAGGCACACCATCAGTGACATGATAAACAAAAGTCTAGTTGAAGCCTAGGAGAGAATACAAATTTTTGCCAGGAAATGATGTGCCCTCCAAATCAAGCTTTTGAGTTTTCAAATTAACATTCAAACTAAAACTCAAATGAACTTTGACCTGAAACCAAACTTGTGCAACTTTTCATTTTGAACAACTTTCATGTTCAGAGATTTTCGAGTTGCAACACAAATTTAGGAGAAAAACATGGTTTTTCAGTTCAGCCCCTCGGTTTTCTTCTTTTTTCCCTTTCAGTCCCTCCCTTCTCCTGCTCTGCCCCGACAGCCAGCAGAGCCGGCCGCCACATCGCTGGCGATGCCTGCAGCCCGTGTCATGCCAAGCCAATGGCTGGCCACGCCCCTACCGCACGTGCCCCTCCCCCACGCCGCAAAGCCGCCCAGCCCTCGCGTGCCACGCACACGACGGCGATGCAGCGCCTCTGTCGCCGCCCGCCGACCCAATGGCGAGGCCGCGCCGTGCCCGAGCCTCTGCCGCACCTTACCAACCCTAGCGCTCGCCGCCCGACAAGCCTGCTGCCGCAGCTGTGCACCCTATCGCGTGTCGCGCGATCTCCCCTCCCCCACGCCGAATCCCCGAGGCCCAATCGGCCGTTCGTGCCCACCGCACGCCACGCCAGCACTGCCACCGTCCACCATGCCCAACAGCGAACCCCCGTCGTGCCGCCCCTCCCTAGCTTTGCCCCAGCCCTCTCCTCCGGCCCCCCACTGCCCAAACCCATCCCCTGGCTAGCTCGCCCTCCCTCCCCTGGAGCTCACCGGCCTTTTCTCCGACCCTCTCGACCTCCGGAGCGCCGCCCGCACCGCCGACGCCCCCTACTGCTCCGTGGACGGCCGAGCTCCGACCCTCCTCCGCCCTAGCCAAGCCTTGGAGCGGGTTCCCCTCGACACCGCGAAGCTCACCGACCCTCCCCCGCAGGCTCTAGCTCGCCGGAGCACCGTCGCCGATGCACAGCACCACCGCCGCTCCCCTGCTCCGCGCCGATGAGCCACCTTCGGCCATCCCCAACCCCGACCAAGGCCACCAAAGGTAGCTCTCACCTCCCTGGTTCTCCTTGACCCTTTTTACCTCGCCGCCGACGAGCCCCCTCGCCGGAATTTGGCCGGCCGCCATACCAGCGCCACCAGGGACCACATTGCAACGATTGAAATCTTTAAAACGGTCTGCACGCAAGTTTCCAGGGGCATATCTGCAAACCAGTGTTTTAACTTTAGTTTCAAAAACAGTGAAGCTGTAAAATTTATATAAAATCATAGAATAATCAGAAAAATACAAACTCAACTGTTCTGGAAACTTTAGAAGAAAATCTACAACTTTTGTTACATGCATTTATTCAGATGTTTGCTATATTTTTGTTCTACATTAAATGGAAGGTTTAATAGAATTTATTTCTACCCACTGTTGTAGACCAATGCTGAATCTGATCTTTGAACAGTGGTTTAGTTTCTTGATGTGTAGGCCAATGTAAAAACCTCAGGACCAAAACCCATCTCTAGCTAAGCTTTTTGTTAAACTTTGTTTTATGCCATAGAGGGATAGAACTAATTTTCCTTGCTGTTCTTTGGTGATTCATGTTATAAAACTTTTTCTGTGCTGTTATATTGATACCTCGATGCCACAGAAAAAATTTAGGACTTTTTACCTTTCTGTAACCACTTATATAATTTTTGTAGTCGAGAAATACATTAAATCAAAGTATTTAGTTTCTGTGCTGAGAAAATATTCATCTTTTTACTATAGGATACTTTGAGAACATGCTTTATAAAAAGTTTCATACTCAGAAACCCTATAAAACATCCTATAGAAATTAATATTTATTAAAATAGGTGAATCTTGTCCTATTTATTATGATCTGTATCATGCACAATAAAATCTGAAAAATTTATAGTAACACATATATGGATAGATTAACACCCTGTAAAAGTTTTAGCATCAATGCTTGCATGGTTTATTCTGTATAAAAATAACTAGGATCTAGCAATGGCTGTGTATTACATTTTTCATGATTATTCTGCTGCATAAAAATATCTGAAATTTTACAGTGCTTTTTCTCTGCATAATGTGCTCTAAATAAAAATGTCATCACCAGAAGTTACCCAGACCGGTGTTTATGCTTAGTCCATGCTTGTACTTCGAAAATTAAGTTTCCAAATAACCACAACCCCCTTCTTGTTTAATGAAGTTAAGTAAATTAAGTTGTACACTATTAGTGATTGCCCAAGAAAATCGTAACTAAGTAACTTCACAACCATATCTATGTTTTGTGGACTGCAACTTTATCGTGAAGGAAAATAATCGTCATATACCATCACTACAACTTACACTTGTGCATTCATATAGAATCGACTACTCTCGCTGACGGAACGTACGAGCTGGTGCCCGAGTCCGAGAGTGAGCAGTGTGAAGCTAAAGTGAATCTAACTGAAGTTTTCGAAGACCCGAACCCGAGTTCGGAAGAGCCCGAGGCTAGCTTTGCTCAGGAAGGCAAGCCCTGGAGCATGAACCCTATTTTTCTAAATTATGAAACTTATTACTCTATTTTACCTATGCATTAAGTTTGTAGGAGTTGAATGAAAACTTAGTTGCATGATCCTAGATGTAAGTTTCGATAGAATGCTATGCTAATAGGACCCGGTAAAAGTCGAGTGATTTCCTGTCACTCGCGAGAATATAGGAGTTGAATGTCTACTATATGCTGCAATCATAAGGTCGACGGACGGGGCTATGGTGCGATGTTTATGTTGATGATTGAAGCCCCGTCTGTTTAGTGAAAAATGCTAAGGCCGCAGTGTGTGGTAGTGGTGGTTAAGCGTTTGAACATACTAACCACATGCCGAGAATATGGTAATCGGTAAGCTTAAGTAGCTAATCGGACCGGCAAGTGGACAGCATCCCACCATCTCAACTTCGGTTCCATGCGCGCACATGGTGGGTACAGAGCCGGGCTATGTAGTCTCGGATGGTGGCCCTGATCCACAACCCAGGATGAAAGGGGAAAAGTTGCACGTGTGACTCTGGGAGTAACCACGTGACGTGTGTTTAGGTTTCCCTTGCAAGGTTAAGAAATTCGATTCGAATCGTCCGTTTCTCGCGGTTATTGAGACTGCTTGACCCTTTTACCACATAGGGTAAGAAGAGGAACAATGATGATGATTAATCTTGTTGGATGCAAATTAATTCTTCCACCATGTATGATATTGGATAGTTGCTTACCAAGAATGGTTAAGTAAACTAGAACCTGGAGCTAAACTTTGAAAGTAAGGACCTACTTGTATATGCTTTTCGGCAAAACAAACCCCTCAAGCCAAAAGTCTTGCGTGTCTAGGAGTCGGCTAAGTATATTCCACTAGTCGGCTAAGCCTTGCTGAGTATTAGTATACTCAGCCTTGCTTGTGGCTTATTTTCAGGTGATACTTCTGAGGACATGGTTGCTAGTTTGACTTGGCCGTGTACTCTTCCTCCTGGTTGGTCGATGGAATGCGATGCATCCCCGGCCAATGATGATAATGCCGAGTGATGTCTCGTACAGGCTTCATCGAGACATCATGTATCGTTGAGTAGTTTACCGTTGTTTTTCCGCTGCAATGAACTCTGAAGAACTCGTTTACATTTCAACTCTGAAGTACTTGTTTTACGAATTCAAACTTGGTCTGTAATACTAAGTTTATATGGAACTCTGTAATGTAAAATTTGTGGAATGTTGTATTCTCTGGGCTCACCTTCGTGTGAGTACATGTATGTGTGGTCTCGATCGGCAAATGGTTGTATCGGGAGGTTACCCGACAGACCAATCGATTACTCCGTTTGAAGTGCGGTTAGCCCTGATTGCCCTTGTGGTAATGATTAACGCACTTGAGCCGGATTAATTCAGGTGGTTCTGCCACAGCTGGTATCAGAGCCGAAATGCATACACTAGAGAATGCGACAAGCCTTAAAAACTTGATTTCATAAAACTTGACCAGAAAAATGCGTTTGCAAAAATGCGTTGGTTCGTTAAGGATGGTACCTAGTTCGTAAAGCCTAGGGGATTATGGGAAAGTTACTAGGTGGCTATTTAACTTATGTATATTATCAACTGACTTCCAGCATATTACTTTCTGTCAAAACTTACTTTTATGCACAACCGACCTTTAATTTCTGTAATGACGCACTTATCGCTAAGGTAAGATGGTAAGAATCCTCAGCCAACTGAGAGAGCTTGGCCTTCCTGTCGGTGATGCGAGCCGAACGCTGCCGTCAAGTAGTGGCTTACTTGAGGTGCTGCCAATAAACCAACTATTAGTTGATTATATTGGGAGTAGATGGTTTGGCGCAGGGTATGGCGATCGCTGTTCATGCCCCCGTCTCAAGACGGTACCCCCGTGAATACGCTATCTCGATAGCGTATGTTAACGTCGTCTGTACGGCGGGAATTGTACGGATGCCGTTTCTATAGTGAACGGTAATGAATGCGGACGTTTTCATGAGTGCTGGCATGAAAGGTTCAATGGATATATATATATATGCTCTATCAAATTTCTGCAGATACGCTAACCGTGGTTACGATAAGTTAAAGAATGGCTAGAGAATTTTCGACTAGCTATTATAGTGAGAGACGTATTGTGTATGCCACCGAAACTAACTTCGTAAGACCAAAGCTATTTGGCAATTATTTTATTTTATAAGGACAAATAGGGCGTGCATGCATCATGACCATATATATATCTGAAATTGAAAAAGCGTTGATTGAGAGTGGTAAGGTTCATGCGTGCACAAGATTGTCTTACATAAGGATTATCTAGCAAATCTGTCATATTTCTATCATATCTGGAAAGATGAATTTATTGAGCATAGAAAATGATCCATTCTGTAGAAGTTCATGTTGAATGTTTTGTTCCAAAATTTATATTCTACCTCCTGTATAAATTTGAAAAATTCTGGACATGTAGATAGTGAGAAACAACAGAAACCTTGATATGTCAGTTTTCTGACTAGAATGAGCGCTTCTGCCACATAAATTTTTATGCCTGCTTACTATAGTTTTCTACAAAAGTGTTCAACGCAAAACTTGTTGTAAATTTACTCAGGCAGCTACTGTTAAACTTTGGTAATTTTTGGCTGGGTAGATTGTCCCTGGTTCACAAAACATTGGTTCACTGTTCACTGAATTTTCTAAGTAGACAGTAAAGTAAAACCTTAAGAGGAAAAAACCATCTTAGAGCTGATTTGGCTTTGGAGTTGACTAGCAAAGTTGTGCACAAATACCTTAGGAATGTTTTGGAAAAATTTGAGAATTTTTGGACAAGAACTGTTGAAGCTATGACTATTTTAGCGCACTATCCAGAACCTGTCCATTATGTTGTCCACAGTTTTTCACTATCTCACCCATTCGATCTTTTGTTCAGATGGCCGAGCCTGTTGCCATGACGGTGGATGAGGATGGACGCGTTCACTCGCAGTGTCTCCACTGGGAGGGCTTTCCCTCTATCTTGTGGGATGTTCTGAGCACCGCGGGCTATCCAATTCCCCCATGTTACGCAGGACTGGAGTTTGTAGAGAATGGAGTTACCCAGTGCCGTGTTAACGTGACCATCTTTCCGCACCCACTACACCCGGAGTGGCCCGCCTTGGAGATTGAGGCTGTTGGTCACCGTTTGGCCGATACTTGGGAGCTTGCTGCCATGAGGGCACTCACCACTTTCTATGCGCAGTGCCCCAAGGTCGTCACGCTCACTCCTATTGGTTTGTTTCCTGCTAACTAGGACAACGACCCCTTTTGGCTCAACTGGGTACAACACTCACAGTACTTGGCAGACTTCACGCCCAGGAGACCATCGAGACCTCCGTGCAGTGCATGAATGCACTGTGCCGACTTCAGGCCCTCCAGTGTCAGGCACTTGTGCAGCTCGCCGACCTTGCGCAGGCCTACCACATGATGTCAAACAACAGAGATGAGCAGATTCAGTAGCTCAGTGAGGAACTTGAGGACAGAGACACCCGGATTGGCCAACTTGAGGGCCAAGTTCAGGAGTACGACACTCTCATGGGTGCGAGAGATGACATGATAGCGCGCTTGGAGGAGCAGCTCCATGATCTAAACCTTGAGTTGGAGGATGCTAATGAGCTCATTCAGTGGCACCATGATCAGAATGCCCCTCCCGATGTGGTGGCTATGGAGGAAGATGTTGAGGAGCCACAGGAGATTGATGGTGACTCAGGCATGGACTTTGAGGGTGAGGCACCGCAGCCACCTCCGATAGGAGCTCACTCTCCTGCTAGCAGCGAGTCGTCCGTCAACGACCTCGACGATTTTTAGTTGATGATCTAGAAGGACTTTTGCATATACTCCTCGATAGTGTAGCCTAACTTTTGGCAAGTGTTGTAATAGGCTAACTGAGAGTTGAGTACCTCTTTTGAGATGAGTGCATCTCGACTATTGGACACTCTAATCGTGTAGGCCATGGCTAAAAACTTGGTGGTTTGATTGTGATGTTGGAAAGCAGTTGAATCTGCGATTGCAGAAAATTATCGGAATTTTTACCCATGTCTCCTTACATTTCTGGGCTGAGTGTTGAATACCAAACTTGTCCTAAATTTTGTGATCTGGGTTCTCACAAAATTTCAGCACTATTGGATCTTTCTAGTTTGAGTTATAGGCAAGATACTATAACTCGTTCTGCTGAAAAACAGCCAAACCAGTGAAGCAAAGAGTGAATCTTTCGACCATCTTGGCCATCGATTTAGCGTCTGAATTGAATACCAAAGTTGTACATCTCTAAATTCCCTACCCACTGCCAAAATATGAGCTATTTTGGATGAACCTACCAGCAGCTATAGGTATCTTATGGCAGACAGTTTTCTGACCACGATTCAACCCATGATCTTTTGAGATTCTACATTTTTCGCGCTCTCCTGTTGAATCGTTTAAGCAATATGGATCACGTTGCTAATGATAAACCTTCACATTTCAGATGGTTGGAGCAACCCGTGGTAACCCGGAGGATTTTGGTGCTAGTGCTAGTGAATCACAACAGCAACCACCGCCACCACCCAGCTTGGTGGAATTAATGGCCACTCAAACCGAGTTGCTTCGTCAGCTCGTGCAAGGACAGCACCAACAGCGGGGTGGGTACAATGTCCACCAATCTCAAGCTGCCGGTTACACGAATTTCCTTGGGACTCAACCTCCCTTGTTTCACAAGACGGAGGAGCCCTTGGATGCGGACGCTTGGATTCACACAATCGAGTCCAAATTTTCTCTACTTGTGGTCCCATGCTCGGATGAAAACAAGACTCGCTTTGCCGCTCAGCAGCTTCGCGGTACAGCTCGTCTTTGGTGGGACAATTACTTTGCTATGCTCCCAACTGATCACGTTGTCACCTGGGATGAATTCAAAACTACGTTTCGGGCACACCATATCCCAGAAGGTCTTATGGAAAGAAAGCTAAATGAGTTTCTGGCTCTCACTCAGGGTACCCGCTGTGGCAGAACCACCTGAATTAATCCAGCTCAAGTGCGCTAACCATCACCACAAGGGCAATCAAGGCTAACTCACACTTCAAACGGAATAATCCATTGGTCTGTCGGGTAACCTCCCGATACAACCACGGTTTTTGCCGATCGAAACCACACATACATGTACTCACGAAAGGTGAGCCCAGAGGATACAACATTCCACAAGATTTTACACCACAGGGTTCATCACAAATTATTATTACAACGGAGTTCAAATTCGTAAAAACAAGTACTCTAGAGTTCAACATAATTGAGTTCTTCAGAGTTCACTGCAGCGGAAAATAACGATAACTACTCGACGATACGGGATATCTTGATGAAGCCTGTACGAGACATCACTCGGCATTATCACCGTTGGCTGGGGGCGTATCCCATTCCACCGACCAACCAGGAGGAAGGGTACACGGCCAAGTTAAACTAGCGATCATATCTTTGAAAGTTTCACCTGAAAACAAGCCACAAGCAAGGCTGAGTATACTAATACTCAGCAAGGCTTACCCGACTAGTCGAATATACTTAGCCAACTCCTAGACATGCAAGGCTTTTGGCTTGAGGGGTTTGTTTTGCCGAAAAGCATGTACAAGTAGGTCCTTACTTTCAAATTTTAGCTCCAGGTTCTAGTTTACTTAACCATTCTAGGTAAGCAACTATCCAATATCATACATGGTGGAAGAATTAATTTGCATCCAACAAGATTAATCATCATCATTTTCCTCTTCTTACCCTATGTGGTAAAAGGGTCAAGCAGTCTCAATAACCGCGAGAAACGGACAATTCGAATCGAATTTCTTAACCTTGCAAGGGAAACCTAAACACACGTCACGTGGTTACTCCCAGAGTCACACGTGCAACTTTTCCCCTTTCTTCCTGGGTTGTGGATCAGGGCCACCATCCGAGACTACAGAGCCCGGCTCTGTACCCACCATGTGCGCGCATGGAACCGAAGTTGAGATGGTGGGATGCTGTCCACTTGCCGGTCCGATTAGGTGCTTAAGCTTACCGATTACCATATTCTCGGCATGTGGTTAGTATGTTCAAACGCTTAACCACCACTAACACACACTGCGGCCTTAGCATTTTTTACTAAACAGACGGGGCCTCAATCATCAACATAAACATCACACCATAGCCCCGTCCATCGACCTTATGATTGCAGCATGTAGTAGACATTCAACTCCTATATTCTCGCGAGTGACCGGAAATCACTCGACTTTTTTCGGAGTCCTATTAGCATAGAATTCTGTCGCACCTTACATCTAGTGTTCAGAGCATGGGTACCTAGGATCATGCGACTAAGTTTTCAATCAACTCCTACAAACTTAATGCACAAGTAAAGTAGAGTAATAAGTTGCGTAAGTTTAGAAAAATAGGGTTCATGCTCCGGGGCTTGCCTTCTTGGGTAAGGTTAGCTTGGGGCTCGTTCGAAAGCTTCAGTTAGATTCACTTGGGCTTCACGCTGCTCACTTTCGGACGCTGGCACCAGCTCGTACGTTCCGTCGGCGAGAGTAGTCGATTCTATATGAATGCACAAGTGTAAGTTATAGTGATGGTATATGACGATTATTTTCCTTCACGATAAAGTTGTAGTCCACAAAACATAGTTGTTAAGTTATTTAGTTACGATTTTCTTGGGCAATCGTTAATAGAGGGGGTTGTGTTGTATTAGAAATTTAATTTTCGTAGTATAAGCATGGATGAAAGTTTTATTCAGCGCACATTCTACAGAGATAAGACTGCTGTAAAATTTTCAGAAATTTCTGTGTAGCAGAATAATTATGATAAATGTAATACACAGCCACTACTAGAACCTAGTTATTTTTATTCAGGACAAACCATGCATGTATTGATGCTATAACTTTTATAGGGTGTTAATCTATCCATATAGGTGTTACTATAAATCTTTCAGAGTTTATTGTGCAAGATACAAAGCATAATAAATAGGACAAGATACACGTACTTTAATAACAATTAATTTCTACAGGATGTTTTACAGGGTTTCTGTGTATGAAACTTTTTATACAGCATTTATACAGCAAGAGCTACTCTAAGATGTGCTACAGTAAAAAGTGAACACTTTCCAAGCACAGAAACTAATTATTTGAATTAGTGCCTTTTTCCTACCACAAAATTATATAAATAGGTTACAGAGAGGGAAAAGGTTCTAAACTTTTTCTATGGAATTTAGGCATCAAGATAACAGTTCTGGAAAAGTTTTACCATATGAATCATAATATAACAACAGTTACAAATTAGTATTATTATTTCATGGCATAAGCTAGGTTTATTAAAAAGTTTAGCTAGAGGTGGGTTCTGGCCTAATATTTTTACACTGGCCTACAAATCAAGCAACCAATATACTGTTAAAATTTCAGGTTCCACCTTTGTCTACACAAGGGGGTACAATTAAAGTCCATTAAACCTTCCATTTAATTTATAGAATGATTTAGCAAGTAATTGAAGAATTGCATGTAACAAAAGTTGTAGATTTTCATTTAAAGATTCCAGAACATTTGAGTTTGTAATTTTCCAATTTTTCTACGATTTTATATGAATTTTACAAGTTCGCTATTTTTGAATTAAAAGTTTAAACATAGGTTTACAAATATGCCCCTGAAAACTTGCGTGCAAACTCTTTTAAAGATTTCGATCGTTGCAATTGGGTCCCTAGGCAGCGCTGGCATGGCGGCTGGCCAGATTCTGGCGAGGGGGCTCGTCGGCGGCGATGGGAAAAGGGTCGGGGAGATCCAAGGAGGTGAGAGCTACCTTGGGGTGGCCTTGGTCGGGGTTGGGGGTGGCCGGAGGTGGCTCGTCGGTGCGGAGCAGAGGGGCAGCGGCGGGGCGGAACGTCGGCGACGGTGCTCCAGCGAGGAGGGGAGAGCGTGGGCTGGTCGATGAGCTTCGTGGCGTCAATGGAAACCCGTTTCGAGGCTTGGCTGGGACGGAGGAGCTTCGTAGTGAGCTGTCCGCGGAGTAGCAAGGGAGCGGCGGCGGCGCGGGCGGCGCTGGCGGTGGTCCGGCGGTTGAGCTGGCCGTGGAAGAGGTCGGTGAGCTTCAGTGGAGGGAGGGCAAGCTCGCTGGGTGATGGGTTTGGACAGTGGGAGGCTGGGGAGTGAGGTTCCACGAGCGGTGGTGCACGGCGGCGGTAATGGTGGCGGCGGCGGCGTTCTGGTGTAGGCAGCAGAGAGGCGGGAGGAGGGCGGGACTGGATTGCGAGGCGCGGGCGCGGGCGGCACAACGAGGGGGCGTTACTGGTCGCAGCGGGCGGCGAGCAGAGCCGGCGTGACGTGCGGCGGGCGCGGGCAGGGGATTGGGCGCTGAGGATTTGGCGTGGGGAGCGGGAGATCACGCGGCGTGCGGGTTGGGCGAGGAGCTGCAGTAGCGGTCTTGCCGGGCGGCGAACGCGGCGACTGGCGGAACGTGGCGGAGGCGCGGGCATGGCGCGGCTTGTCCATTGGGCGCGGCGGGCGGCGAGCAGAGGTGCGCGGCGTCGGCGCGCGGGTGGCGTGCGCGGATTGGGGAGGAGTGTGTCGTGCGGGCGCGGCCAGGCAGTGGCTTGGCGCCTAGCGCCGTCAGGCATCGCCGGCCAAGTGGCCTGCGGCGACTGCGCGGCGGCGGAGGGTCGGGCGAAGCGAGTGGTCGGGCGATGCCGAGGGTCGGGCGAAGCGAGTGGTTGGGCGAAGCCGAGGGTCGGGCGAGCGACGGGTCGGGCGAAGCGAAAGGGTCAGGCGAGCGTAGGGTCGGGCGAAGCGAAAGGGTCACTCGAGCGTAGGGTCGGGCGAGCGGCTGCGCGTCGGAGGGTCGGGCGAAGAGAGAAGAAGGGTCTGCAGTGTAAATAGAAGGAAAAGGCAGGGGCTGGTTTGCAAATCCAAGTGTTTCTCAAATTTTTGTGTTGCAACTCAAAAAATCTCTGAACATGAAAGTTATTCAAAATGAAAAGTTACACAAGTTTTGTTTCAGGCCAAAGTTCATTTGAGTTCTAGTTTAGAAGTTATTTTAAAAATTCAAAAAGGATAATTCGGAGGGTACGATATTTCCTGGGCAAAACTTTGCATTCACTCCTAGGCTTCAACAAGACTTTTGTTTAACATGTCAAAAACAATGTGCCTATTCAATTTTGTAGCCATGTTTGCATCAATGTGAAAGTTATTTGAATTGTTTGATTAAAGTACGTGGACTAATGCACATATACACAACTATTTATAACCCAACGCAAACCAATTTATAACTCATTTCTTTTAAACTTTTCTTAGTTATTTATGCATCGTGTTAAGCTAATGAGGCTTATTTCGTAATTTAAATACCTGAGGTGTTACACCCGTACTGTACTTCAGTATGCTCAGGCTTTCAATAATCTGTGCCAGTACGCGGGCTATCATGCTGACATGGATGCCAAGAAGCGGGATCATTTCCGAAGAGGTTTGAGTACCAAACTCAAGGAACGGCTGAACCTTGTCAAGGCCGATACATACAATGAGCTGGTTAATATGTCAATCACTCAGGAGAATTGTATTGTGGCTCATCGTGCTGAAAAGAAGAGGAAGGCACCAGTTGGACCCTCGGTGCTCAGCCACCGAGGTATCGCTTAGTGCAAAATGCTGCGCCTACAGCTCCACAGAAGGCCCCTCGGCCAGGGCGTTGAATTGTCAGGCCCCCGCAGCAGCAAGGCGTTGTACGATCCCCTGTGCCTCAGCAAACTGGCCCAAGGCCCGCTACTCAGCAGTTTCTTTGACCGAGCATCACCAATCATTATTTCAAGTGTGGGAGTTCCAGTCATTTTGCTCGAGAATGCCCTCAGCGTAGGCAACCAAGTCAGGGCCAAGGCTCTAACCAGAACAATAAGAACAAAGGCAAGAGGCAGACCCTTCAGGTCAAACAAGGACGGATCAATTTCACCACTCTTGCAGAACTTCCTGAAGGAGCACCAGTGATGACGGGTACATTCTCTATCCCTAACAAGCCTGCAATTATATTGTTTGATTCTGGTGCATCACATAGTTTCATTAGTGCGAAATTTGGTGCAAAAGTAGGCTTGGATTTTTGTCACACAAAAGGGTCATATATGATATCAACACCGGGTGCTAAAATTGCTTCAAATCAAATGATAAGGCACGTACCAATCAAGTTGGGTAGTAAAACCATCAACACGGACCTTGTTCTCTTACCACTTGACGGCATGGATATTATATTGGGAATGGATTGGATGGCTCAACATGGAGTGACATTGGATATTCTTTCAAGGGCCGTTGAAATCAATTCCCCAACTCATGGAGCCACTACTCTTTATTTGCCATTCCGGGAGTGCACAAATTCCTGTGCTTTTGTGATGGAAGGAATCAAACTAGAAGATATTCCAGTGGTATGCGAGTATGCCGATATTTTTTCCGATGACTTGCCAAGGATGCCACCAGATAGGGATATTGAGTTCGTTATTGAACTGCAACCAGACACTGCACCTATCTCCAAAAGACCCTATAGAATGCCACCTAAGAAATTGGCCGAACTAAAAACACAACTCCAAGGACTACTGGACAAAGGCTTCATTCGTCCTAGTGCATCACCTTGGTGTTGTCCGGCCCTATTTGTAAAGAAAAAGGATGACAGTTTGAGGTTATGTGTTGACTACCAACCTCTCAATGCGGTGACCATTAAAAGTAAATACCCACTTCCCCGTATTGATGTTCTCTTTGATAATTTATCTAGAGCTAAAGTTTTCTCAAAGATTGATCTTCGTTCTGGATATCATCAGATAAAGATTCGTCCATGTGACATTCCTAAGACTGCCTTTTCCACATGATATGGACTATATGAATTTTTGGTCATGTCCTTTGGTCTCACAAATGCTCCTGCCTACTTCATGTATCTCATGAATTCGGTATTCATTCCCGAGCTCGACAAGTTCTTCGTGGTTTTCATTGACGACATCCTTATCTATTCCAAGAATGAGGAAGAGCACGCTAAGCACTTGCACATCGTTCTTCAGCGTCTCAGACACCATCAGCTCTGTGCTAAATTTTCTAAGTGCGAATTTTGGTTGAATAGTGTGAAATTCCTGGTTCACACAATTTCCAGCGAATGCATAGCCGTTGACCCCAGCAAGGTACAAGAGGTGATGGATTGGAAGCCTCCTACCTCTATTCATCAGATTCGCAGTTTTCTTGGTTTAGCCGGTTACTATCGCCGCTTCATTCCGGATTTCTCCAGAATTGCTAAGCCTATGACTGAACTATTGAAAAAGGGAGTAAAGTTTATGTGGAATGAGAAATGCGAAGAAGCTTCCCACACTCTCAGAGAACATTTGACTACAGCCCCTGTGTTAGCTCAACCCGATAACACAAGGCCATTTGATGTTTACTGTGACGCATCTGGCACTGGTCTTGGATGTGTGCTTATGCAAGAAAATCGAGTTATTGCCTATACCTCACGAGCCCTTCGGCCCCATGAGCAGAATTATCCGACCCATGATCTCGAACTAGCAGCAGTCATTCATGCTCTAAAAATATGGAGATATTATCTCATGGGCACTCATTGTAATATCTACACCGATCATAAAAGTCTCAAATATATCTTCACCCAAGCCGATCTAAATATGAGACAAAGAAGATGGCTAGAATAAATCAAGGATTATGACCTCGAGGTGCACTATCACCCAGGCAAGGCTAATGTAGTCGCGGATGCACTAAGCCGCAAGGCTCATTGCCATTGCCTATCAGTGGAAGTCTATAATGAAACATTATGTGCGGAAATGAGGAAGCTTAGTTTGGAAATGATTCCCCAAGGCACTTTGAATCACATCTCAATCGAGCCTACTCTTCACGACCAAATCATCATGGCACAACTACATGATGAAGGTGTTAAGATCATCAAACAAAAACTCTCTCTTGGAGAAGAGAAGTATAAATGTTTCCGCCAAGACCATAAGGGAATTCTATGGTTCGAAAGTCACATAGTCGTTCCGAAGAATCATGAGCTTTGCAGACAAATTCTTGATGAGGCACATCTTTCCAAATCTTCTATTCACCCCAGCAGTAGCAAAATGTATCAAGATCTTAGGCAAAACTTCTGGTGGACTAAAATGAAAAGGGAAATTGCTAAATATGTCTCAGAATGTGACACATGCCAGAGAGTAAAAGCTAGCCACTTGAAAGTAGCCCGTACACTTTAACCTTTGCCTATACCCTCCTGGAAATGGGAAGACATAAGTATGGAGTTCATTGTTGGGTTGCCAAACACCTCACAGAAACATGACTCCATATGGGGTATCGTTGATAGGCTCACAAAGTCGGCACAATTTCTTCCGGTGCACACCACCTATACTGCCAAGAAATATGCCAAGATTTATCTCGACCGCATTATTTGCCTACATGGAATACCTAAGACTATTATTTCCTATCATGGTACTAAGTTTGTAGCACGCTTTTGGGAACAATTGCAAGCATCTCTTGGTACTAAATTGATTCAAAGCTCAGCCTATCATCCCAAAACTGACGGACAAACCGAAAGAGTGAACCAAATTCTTGAAGACATGCTTAGAGCTTGCGTCATTCACTATGACAAGAGTTGGGATAAATGCCTCTCCCTAGCAGAGTTCTCATATAACAATAGCTATCAAACGAGTTTGAAAATGGCACCATTTGAGGCTTTGTACGGACGAAGGTGTCTAACTCCTTTGAGCTGGTCACAAACCGGAGAACGCAAAATATTTGGACCCGACTTGGTAATCGAGGCAGAAGAAAAAGTGAGAGTAATACAACAAAACTTTAGAGCCGCACAATCCAGGCAAAAGACCTATTTCGATAGAAGGAGAAAGCCTCTGAGATTTGAAGTTAGTGACCATGTCTACCTTCGAGTTTCACCAACCAAGGGTGTACAATGATTCGGAGTCGAAGGAAAATTAGCTCCCCGTTATGTTTGTCCCTATGAAATCATCGAGAACTGTGGACCCGTGGCCTATAGACTACGACTACCCCCTCAGCTTGCAGCCATCCACGATGTTTTTCATGTATCGCAACTCAAGAAGTGTGTTCGAGTTCCTACCGAGGTTGTGGAACAACAAGAAATTTTTTTAGAACCCGACCTCTCATATGTCGAGTACCTTATCAAAATCATGGATCAAAAAGAAAGAAGCACTAGAAGGAAAGTGATTAAAATGTATATATTCAATGGAATCATCACACTGAGGAAGAAGCCACATGGGAAACTAAAAGCTATCTAAACCAAAATTTCCTCGGTTTTCTCAACTCTACCAAAGGTACACACACTGTCCACACTAAGCTTATTGTCCAAATCTCGGGACGAGATTCTTTTAAGGGGGGAAGGCTGTGACACCTCAGGTGTTTAAATTACTAAACAAGTCTCATTAGCATAACAATATGCTTAAGTAACTAAGAAAAATTTAAAGGAAATAAATTATGAGTTGGTTTTGCTTGGATTTGAAAGTATGTGTATATGTGCATGAGTACATGTACTTTAACCAAACAAATTAAATAACTTTCACATCAAAGCAAATATGGCTATAAAATTGAATAGGCACACCATCAGTGACATGATAAACAAAAGTCTAGTTGAAGCCTAGGGGAGAATACAAATTTTTGCCTAGGAAAAGACGTGCCCTCCGAATCAAGCTTTTGAGTTTTCAAATTAACTTTTAAACTAGAAATCAAAAGAACTTTGGCCTGAAACACAACTTGTGCAACTTTTCATTTTGAACAACTTTCGTGTTAAGAGATTTTTGAGTTGCAACATAAAAATAAGAGAAAAACATGGTTTTTCAGTTCAGCCCCTCGGTTTTCTTCTTTTTTCCCTTTCAGTCCCTCCCTTCCCCTGCTCTGCCCCAACACCCAGCAGAGCCGGCCGCCACGTCACCGGCGATGCCTGTAGCCCGCGTCATGCCAAGCCAATGGCTGGCCGCGCCCCTGCCGCACGCGCCCCTCCCCCACGCCGCAAAGCCGCCCAGCCCGCGCGTGCCACGCGCACGACGGCGACGCAGCACCTCTGCTCGCCGCCCGCCGACCCAATGGCGAGGCCGCGCCCCGCCAACCCCTGTGCTCGCCGCCCGACAAGCCCGCTGCTGAGGCTGTGCGCCCTATCGCATGCTGCGCGATCTCCCCTCCCCCACGCTGAATCCCCGAGGCCCAATCGGCCGTTTTATGCCCACCGCACGCCGCGCCGGCACTGCCACCGTCCACCATGCCAACCGGCGAACCCCCATCGTGCCGCCCCTCCCCAGCTTTGCCCCGGCCCTCTCCTCCAGCCTCCCACTGCTCAAACCCATCCCCTGGCTAGCTCGCCCTCCCTCCCCTGGAGCTCACCGGCCTTTTCTCCGACCCTCTCGACCGCCGGAGCGCCGCCAGCACTGCCCGCACCGCCGCCGCCCCCTACTGCTCCGTGGATGGCCCAGCTCCGACCCTCCTCCGCCCTAGCCAAGCCTCAGAATGGATTCCCCTCGATGCCGCGAAGCTCACCGACCCTCCCCCGCAGGCTCTAGCTCGCCGGAGCACCGTCGCGGATGCACAACACCACCGCCGCTCCCCTGCTCCGCGCCGACGAGCCACCTCCGGCCATCCCCAACCCCGACCAAGGCCACCAAAGGTAGCTCTCGCCTCCCTGGTTCTCCCTGACCCTTTTTCCCTCGCCGCCGACAAGCCCCCTCGTAGGAATTTGGCCGGCCGCCATGCCAGCGCCACCCAGGGACCACATTGCAACGATTGAAATCTTTGAAAGGGTCTGCACGCAAGTTTCCAGGGGCATATCTGCAAACCAGTGTTTTAACTTTAGTTTCAAAAACAGTGAACTTGTAAAATTTATATAAAATCGTAGAATAATCGGAAAAATACAAACTCAACTGTTCTGGAATATTTAGAAGAATATATAAAACTTTTGTTACATGCATTTCTTCAGATGTTTTCTATATTTTTGTTCTACATTAAATGGAAGGTTTAATATACTTTACTTGTACCCACTGTTGTAGACCAGTGCTGAATCTGATCTTTGAACAGTGGTTTAGTTTCTCGATGTGTAGGCCAATGTCAAAATCTCAGGACCAAAACCCATCTCTAGCTAAGCTTTTTAATAAACTTTGTTTTATGCCATAAAGGGATAGAACTAATTTTTTCTGCTGTTCTTTGGTGATTCGTGTTATAAAACTTTTTCTGTGCTGTTATATTGATACCTTGATGCCACAGAAAAAGTTTAGAACTTTTTACCTTTCTGTAACCACTTATATAATTTTTGTAGTGGAGAAATACATTAAATCAAAGTATTTAGTTTCTTTGCTGAGAAAATATTCATCTTTTTACTATAGGGTACTTCGTGTTAGAACATGCTTTATAAAAGGTTTCATACTCAGAAACCCTGTAAAACATCCTATAGAATTTAATATTTATTAAAATAGGTATATATTGTCCTATTTATTATGCTCTGTATCATGCACAATAAAATCTGAAAACTTTACAGTAACACATATATGGATAGATTAACACCCTGTAAAAGTTTTAGCTTCAATACTTCCATGGTTTGTTCAGTATAAAAATAACTAGGATCTCGCAGTGGATGTGTATTATATTTTTCATGATTATTTTGCTGCATAAAAATATCTAAAATTTTTACAGTGCTTTTTTCTATGCATAATGTGCTCTAAATAAAAATTTCATCACCAGAAGTTACCCAGACCAGTGTTTACGCTTAATCCATGCTTGTACTTCAAAAATTAAGTTTCCAAATAACCACAACCCCCTTCTTGTTTAATGAAGTTAAGTAAATTAAGTTGTACTCTATTAACGATTGCCCAAGAAAATCGTAACTAAGTAACTTCACAACCATATCTATGTTTTGTGGACTGCAACTTTATCGTGAAGGAAAATAATCGTCATATACCATCACTACAACTTACACTTTTGCATTCATACAGAATAGACTACTCTCGCTGACGGAACATACGAGCTGGTGCCCGAGTCCGAGAGTGAGCAGCGTGAAGCTCAAGTGAATCTAACTGAAGTTTTCGAAGACCCGAACCCGAGTTCGGAAGAGCCCGATGCTAGCTTTGCTCAGGAAGCTAAGCCCCGGAGCATGAACCCTATTTTTCTAAATTATGCAACTTATTACTCTATTTTACTTGTGCATTAAGTTTGTAGGAGTTGAATGAAAACTTAGTTGCATGATCCTAGGTACCCATGCTCTGAACACTAGATGTTAGTTTTGATAGAATGCTAAGCTAATAGGACCCGGTAAAAGTCGAGCGATTTCCTGTCACTCTTGAGAATATAGGAGTTGAATGTTTACTACATGCTGCAATTATAAGGTCGACGGACGGGGCTATGGTGCGATGTTCATGTTGGTGATTGAGGCCCCGTCTGTTTAGTGAAAAATGCTAAGGCCGCAGTGTGTGGTAGTGGTGGTTAAGCGTTTGAACGTACTAACCACATGCCGAAAATATGGTAATCGGTAAGCTTAAGTACCTAATCGGACCGGCAAGTGGATAGCACCTCACCCTCCCAACTTCTGTTCCATGCGCGCACATGGTGGGTGCAGAGCCGGGCTCTGTAGTCTCGGATGGTGGCCCTGATCCACAACCCGGGAAGAAAGGGGAAAGGTTGCACGTGCGACTCTGGGAGTAACCACGTGACGTGTGTTTAGGTCTGCCTTGCAAGGTTAAGAAATTTGATTCGAATCATCGGTTTCTCGCAGTATTGAGACTGCTTGACCCTTTTACCACATAGAGTAAGAAATGGAACAATGATGATGATTAATCTTGTTGGATGCAAATTAAATCTTTCACCATGCATGATATTGGATAGTTGCTTACCTAGAATGGTTAAGTAAACTAGAACCTGGAGCTAAAATTTGAAAGAAAGGACCTACTTGTATATGCTTTTCAGCAAAACAAACCCCTCAAGCCAAAAGCCTTGCATGTCTAGGAGTCGGCTAAGTATATTCCACTAGTCGGCTAACCCTTGCTGAGTATTAGTATACTCAGCCTTGCTTATGGCTTGTTTTCAGGTGATACTTTTAAGGACATGGTTGCTAGTTTGACTTGTCGTGTACTCTTCCTCCTGGTTGGTCGGTGGAATGGGATGCATCCCCAGCCAATGATGATAATGCCGAGTGATGTCTCATACGGGCTTCATCGAGACATCATGTATCGTCGAGTAGTTTACCGTTGTTTTTCCACTGCAATGAACTCTTAAGAACTCATTTACTTTTAAACTCTGAAGTAATTGTTTTACGAATTCAAACTTGGTCTGTAATACTAAGTTTATGTGGAACTCTGTAATGTAAAATTTTAGGAATGTTGTATTCTTTGGGCTCACCTTCATGTGAGTACTTTGTATGTGTGGTTTCGATCGGCAAAATCGTGGTTGTATCGGGAGGTTACCCGACAGACCAATGGATTACTCCGTTTGAAGTGCGGTTAGGCCTGATTGCCCTCGTGGTGATGGTTAACGCACTTGAGCCGGATAAATTCAGGTTGTTCTGCCACAGCTGGTAGCAGAGCCGAAATGCATACACTAGAGAATGCGATAAGCCTTAAAAACTTGATTTCATAAAACTGGACCAGAAAAATGCGTTTGCAAAAATGCGTTTGTTCATTAAGGATGGTACCTAGTTCGTAAAGCCCTAGGGGATTATGGGAAAAGTTACTAGGTGGCTATCTAACTTATGTATATTATCAACTGACTTCCAGCACATTACTTTCTGTCAAAACTTACTTTTATGCACAACCGACCTTTAATTTATATAACGACACACTCATCGCTAAGGTAAGATGGTAAGAATCCTCAGCCAACTGAGAGAGCTTGGCCTTCGTGTCGGTGATGCGAGCCGAATGCTGCCCTCAAGCAGTGGCTTACTTGAGGTGCTGCCAATGTACCAACTATTAGTTGATTATATTGGGAGTAGATGGTTTGGCGCAGGGTATGGTGATCGCTGTTCATGCCCCCGTCTCAAGACGGTACCCCCGTGAATATGCTATCTCGATAGCGTATGTTAACGTCGTCTGTACGGCGGGAATTGTACAGATGCCGTTTCTATAGTGAACGGTAATGAATGCAGACACTTTCATGAGTTTTGGCATGAAAGGTTCAATGGTTATATATATATGCTCTATCAAATTTCTGCAGGTACACTAACCGCGGTTACGATAAGTTAAAGAACGGTTAGAGAATTTTCGACTAGCTATTATAGTGAGAGACGTATTGTGTATGCCACCGAAACTAACTTCGTAAGACCAAAGCTATTTGGCAATTATTTTATTTTGTGAGGACGAATAGGGCGTGCATGCATCGTGACCATATATATCTGATATTGAAAAAGCATTGATTGAGAGTGTTAAGGTTCATGCGTGCACAAGATTGTCTTACATAAGGATTATCTAGCAAATCTGTCACATTTCTGTCATATCTGGAAAGATAAATTTATTGAGCATAGAAAATGATCCATTCTGTAGAACTTCATGTTGAAATTTTTGTTCCAAAATTTATATTCTACCTCCTGTTTAAATTTGAAAAATTCTGGACATGTAGATAGTGATAAACAACAGAAACCTTGATATGTCAGTTTTTTGACTAGAATGAGCAGTTCTGGCACATAAATTTTTATGCCTACTTACTACAGTTTTCTGCAAAAGTGTTCAACACAAAACTTGTTGTAAACTTACTCAGGAAGCTACTGTTAAAATTTGGTAATTTTTGTCTGGATAGATTGGCCCTGGTGCAAGAAACATTAGCTCACTATTCACTGAATTTTCTGAGTAAACAGTAAAGTAAAACCTTAAGAGGAAAAAACCATCTTAGAGCCTGATTTAGCTCTGGAGTTGAGTAGCAAAGTTGTGCACAAATACCTTAGGAATGTTCTGGAAAAAGTTGAGAATTTTTGGACAAGAACTGTTCAAGCTATGGCTATTTTAGTGCACTATTCAGAACCTGTCCACTATGTTGTCCACAGTTTTTCACTATCTCACCCATTCGATCTTTTGTTCATGTGGCAGAACCACCTGAATTAATCCGGCTCAAGTGGGCACACCATCAACACAAGGGCAATCAGGGCTAACTCACACTTCAAACAGAATAATCCATTGGTCTGTCGGGTAACCTCCCGATACAACCACGGGTTTGCCGATCGAAACCACACATACAAAGTACTCACACGAAGGTGAGCCCAGAGAATACAACATTCCACAAATTTTACATCACAGGGTTCAACATAAATTTATTAATACAGACCAAGTTCGAATTCGTAAAACAAAGTACTTCAGAGATTCAAAGTAAATAGGTACTTCAGAGTTCATTGCAGCGGAAAAAACAACGATAAACTACTCGACAATACATGATGTCTCGATGAAGCCCGTACGAGACATCACTCAGCATTATCATCATTGGCCGGGGACGCATCCCATGACACCGACCAACCAGGAGGAAGAGTACACGGCCAAGTCAAACTAGCAACCATGTCCTCAAAAGTATCACCTGAAAATAAGACACAAGCAAGGCTGAGTATACTAATACTCAGCAAGGCTTACCCGACTCGTGGAGTATACTTAGCCGACTCCTAGACATGCAAGGCTTTTGGCTTGAGGGGTTTGTTTTGCCGAAAAGCATATACAAGTAGGTCCTTACTTTTAAATTTTAGCTCCAGATTCTAGTTTTCTTTAACCATTCTAGGTAAGCAACTATCCAATATCATACATGGTGAAAGAATTAATTTGCATCCAACAAGATTAATCATCATCATTATTCCATTTCTTACTCTATGTGGTAAAAGGTCAAGCAGTCTCAATAACCACGAGAAATGGACGATTCGAATCGAATTTCTTAACCTTGCAAGGCAGACCTAAACACACATCACGTGGTTACTCCCAGAGTCACGCGTGCAACTTTTCCCTTCAATTCCCGCTTCACGGAATAGGCCCACCGCCCTCGACTACACGTCCCCATGGACCACGGACCCGGCCGGGCCATGGCGGCACATGCACCCGCCATTAGCTAGATGTGAACGAATTCAATACGGTGGGGAGTATATTCCGGCCTCGGTTCAATCCAGTACTTAAGCTTACCGATTACCATATTCTCGGCATGTGGTTAGTACGTTCAATGCTTAACCACCACTACCACACACTGCGGCCTTAGCATTTTTCACTAACCAGACGGGGCCTCAATCATCAACATAAACATCGCACCATAGCCCCGTCCGTCGACCTTATGATTGCAGCATGTAGTAAACATTCAACTCCTAAATTCTCACGAGTGACAGGATATCACTCGACTTTTAACGGAGTCCTATTAGCATAGCATTCTATCGAACCTTATATCTAGTGTTCAGAACATAGGAACCTAAGTTCATGCAACTAAGTTTTCATTCAACTCCTATAAACTTAATGCACAAGTAAAGTAGAGTAATAAGTTGCATAATTTAGAAAATAGGGTTCATGCTCCGGGGCTTGCCTTCTTGGGTAAAGTTAATTTGGGGCTCGTCCGAACTCGGGTTCGGGTCTTCGAAAGCTTCAGTTAGATTCACTTGAGCTTCACGCTGCTCACAGTCGAACTCGGGCACTAACTCGTACGTTCCGTCGGCGAGAGTAGTCGATTCTATATGAATGCACAAGTGTAAGTTGTAGTGATGGTATTGATGATTATTATCCTTCACGATAAAGTTGCAGTCCATAAAATATAGATTTGGTTGTGAAGTTACTTAGTTAAGATTTCTTGGGCAATCGCTAATAGAGTATTACTTAAAATATTTAACTTCATTAAACAAGAAGGGGTTGTGTTATATTGGAAACTTAATTTTCTAAGCACGAGCATGGATTAAGCACAACTTCTGGACTAGATAACTTCTTGTGATGAAAGTTTTATTTAGAGTACCTTATGTAGAGAGAACAGCACTATAAAAATTTCAGACATTTTTATGCAGCAGAGTAATTATGAAAAATGTATTACACAGCCACTACTAGAACCTAGTTATTTATATACAAAACAAACCATGCAAGTATTGATGCCAAAAATTTTACAGGGGTTTAACCTATCCACATATATGTTACTGTAAACTATTCAGATTTTATTGTGCACGATACAGAGCATAATAAATGGGACAAGCTACACTTATTTCTTTTAAGGATTAATTTCTACAAGATGTTTTACAGGGTTTCTGAGTATGAAACTTTTTATACAGCATGAGCTACTCTAAGGTGTCCCGCAGTAAAACGTTGAACATTTTCCAAGCAAGGAAACTAATTATTTTCATTAGTGCATTTTTCCTACCACAAAATTATATAAATAGGTTACAGAAAGGAAAAAGATTCTAAACTTTTTCTGTGGTATTTAGGCATCACTATAACAGCTCTGGAAAAGTTTCACAACATGAATCACAATATAACAGCAGATACAAATTAGTTCTATTATTTCATGGCATAAACAAAGTTTAACAAAAAGTTTAGCTAGATATGGGTTCTGGTCCTAAACTTTTTACACTGGACTACACATCAGGCAACTAATCTACTATCCAAAAATCAGATTCATAACTGGTCTACAACAGTGGGTACAATTAAAGTCTATTAAACCTTCCATTTAATTTAGAGCAAGATTTAGCAAGCAACTGAAGAAAAGCATGTAACAAAAGTTGTAGATTTTCTTCTAACGATTCCAGAACAGTTGAGTTTGTATTTTCCGATTTTTCTAAGATTTTATATGAATTTTACAATTTCGCTGTTTTTGAATTCAAAGTTTAAACACAGGTTTACAGTTATGCCCCTGGAAACTTGTGTGCAGACCCTTTTAAAGATTTCAATCATTGAAATTGGGTCCCTGGGCGGCGCTGGCACGGGGGCCGGCCAAATTCCGGCGAGGGGGCTCGACAGCGGCGAGGGAAAAGGGTCGGAGAGAACCAGGGAGATAAGAGCTACCTTGTGGTGTCCTTGATCGGGGTTGGGGGTGACCGGAAAGGGCTCGTCAGCGTGGAACAGTTGGCGGTGGCGGTGCGGAGCGTCGGCGACGGTGCTCCGGCGGGGTTGGGGCAGCTCTGGCGGGTCGGGAAGCTCCGGCGGGATGATGTAGTCCCGTTTCAAGCCTTGGTTAGGGCGGAGGGGGGCCGGGGTGGGGTGGCCACGGCGGTCTGGGGCGGCAGCGGTGGAGGCAGCGCTGGCACGGCGCTCCGGTGGGTCTGGGCGGCGATGGGCGGGGCAGTGAGCTGCAGTGGGATGCTGTGGTGGTGGTTGGGGATTCAGCTTGGGCGGTGGATGACCGGAGGGGTGAGCTCCACGCTGAGCTTGGCACGATGGCGGTAATGGTGGTGGCGGCAGCGTTCTGGTGTCTGGGCGCGCGAGGCTCAGTGCGGCCCTTTTGTAAGCAGCAGAGAGGCGGGAGGAGGGGCGGGGCTAGACTGCAAGGCTCGGGCGCGGGCGGCACGACGGGGGCGTGCCATTGGGCGTCGGTGCGGCGGCCAAAGGCTTGGCGCGGCGGGCGGCGGGCGGGAGCAGGGGATTGGGCGTGCTGCGGCACAACGGCTTGTCGGGCGGCGAGCGTGGGGAGTGGCGGGACAGAGCGGAGGCTCGGGCACGGCGCGGCTTGTCCATTGGGCACGGCGTGCGAGGGCCGGCGGTGGCGTCGCGTGCGGCCAGCGGCGCATCGATGTTGGCGGCCGGAGATCCTGGCGTGGGGACGGAGGGATTGCGCGGCACGTGATTGGGCGCGGCAGGGCTTGGTCGGGGGAGTGGGGAGGACGGCCGGTGACTGGCTTGTCGTAGCGTGGCCGGCAAGCATCGCCGGCCAGGTGGCCAGCGGTGACTGGCGGCGTGCGTCGGGCGAAACAGAGGAGAGGGGAGGGACTGAAAGTGGAAATAGAAGAAAAGGAAGGGGCTGGTTTGCAAAGTCCAGTGTTTCTCAAATTTTTGTGTTGCAACTCAAAAATCTCTGAACATGAAAGTTGTTCAAAATGAAAAGTTACACAAGTTTTGTTTTAGGCCAAAGTTCATTTGAGTTCTAGTTTAGAAGTTATTTTAAAAACTCAAAAAGTATGATTCGGAGGGCACGTCATTTCCTACGCAAAAACTTGTATTCTCTTCTAGGATTCAACTAGACTTTTGTTTGTCCTGTCATCGATGGTGTGCCTATTAAATTTTGCAGCCATAAGTGCTTTGAGGTGAGAGTTATTTAATTTGTTTGATTAAAGTACATGTACTTATGCACATATACACATCTATTTTCAATTCAAAGCAAAACCAATTTATCATTCATTTCTTCTAAACTTTTCTTAGTTATTTATGCATCGTGTTAAGCTAACGAGGCTTATTTCATAATTTAAACACCTGAGGTGTTACAGTTCCGATGGCCGAGCCTGTTGCCATGATGGTGGTTGAGGATGGACGCGTTCACTCGCAGTGTCTCCACTGGGAGGGCTTTCCCTCTATCTTGTGGGATGTTCTGAGCACCGCGGGCTATCCAATTCCCCCACGTTACGCGGGACTGGAGTTTGCAGAGAATGGAGTTACCCAGTGCCGTGTTAACGTGACCATCTTTCCGCACCCACTACACCCGGAGTGGCCCGCCTTGGAGATTGAGGCTGTTGGTCACCGTTTGGCCGATACTTGGGAGCTTGCTGCCATGAGGGCACTCACCACTTTCTGTGCGCAGTGCCCCGAGGAGCTCAGTGAGGAACTTGAGGACAAAGACACCCGGATTGGCCAACTTGAGGGCCAAGTTCAGGAGCACGACACTCTCATGGGTGAGAGAGATGACATGATAGCGCACTTGGAGGAGCAGCTCCATGATCTGAACCTTGAGTTGGAGGATACTAATGAGCACATTCAGTGGCACCATGATCAGAATGCCCCTCCCGATGTGGTGGCTATGGTGGAAGAGTTTGAGGAGCCACAGGAGATTGATGGTGACTCAGGAATCGACTTTGAGGGTGAGGCACCATACACACCTCCGATGGGAGCTCACTCTCCTGCTAGCAGCGAGTCGTCCGTCAACGACCTCGATGATTTCTAGTTGATGATCTAGAAGGACTTTTGCATATAGTCCTCGATAGTGTAGCCTAACTTTTGGCAAAGTGTTGTAATAGGCCAACTGAGAGTCGAGTACCTCTTTTGAGACGAGTGCATCTCGACTATTGGACACTCTAATCGTGTAGGACATGGCTAAAAACTTGGTGGTTTGATTGTGATGTTGGAAAGCAGTTGAATCTGAGATTGCAGAAACTTGTCGGAATTTTTACCCATGTCTCCTTACATTTCTGGGCTGAGTGTTGAATACCAAACTTGTCCTAAATTTTTTGATCTGGATTCTCACAAAATTTCAGCACTATTGGATCTTGCGATTTTGAGTTATAGGCAAGATACTATAACTCGTTCTGCTGAAAAACAGCCAAACCAGCGAAGCAAAGAGTGAATCTTTCGACCATTTTGGCCATCGATTTAGCGTCTGAATTGAATACCAAAGTTGTACATCTCTAAATTCCCTACCCATTGACAAAATATGAGCTATTTTGGATGAACCTACCAGGAGCTATAAGTTTCTTATGGCAGACAGTTTTTTGACCATGATTCAACCCATGATCTTTTGAGATTCTACATTTTCCGCGCTGTCCTGTTGAATCGTTTAAGCAATATGGATCACGTTGCTAATGATAAACCTTCACATTTCATATGGTTGGAGCAACCCATGGTAACCCGGAAGGGTTTTGGTGCTAGTGCTAGTGAATCACAACAACAGCCACCGCCACCACCCAGCTTGGTGGAAGTAATGGTCACTCAAACCGAGTTGCTTCGACAGCTCCTGCAAGGACAGCACCAACAGCAGGGTGGGCACAATGTCCACCAACCTCAAGCTACCGGTTACACGGATTTCCTTGGGACTCAACCTCCTGTGTTTCAGAAGACGGAGGAGCCCTTGGATGCGGACGCTTGGATTCGCACAATCGAGTCTAAATTTTCTCTACTTGTGGTCCCATGCTCGGATGAAAACAAGGCTCGCTATGTCGCTCAGCAGCTTCGCGGTACAGCTCGTCTTTGGTGGGACAATTACTTTGCTATGCTCCCGGCTGATCTTGTTGTCACCTGGGACGAATTCAAAACTGCGTTCCGGGCACACCATATCCCAGAAGGTCTTATGGAAAGAAAGCTAAATGAGTTTCTGGCTCTCACTCAGGGTACCCGCACTGTACTTCAGTATGCTCAGGCTTTCAATAATCTGTGCCAGTACGCGGGCTATCATGCTGACACGGATCCCAAGAAGCGGGATCATTTCCGCAAAGGTTTGAGTACCAAACTCATGGAACGGCTGAACCTTGTCAAGGCCGATACATACAATGAGCTGGTCAATATGGCAATCACTCAGGAGGATTGTATTATGGCTCATCGTGCTGAAAAGAAGAAGAAGCTGCCAGTTGGACCCTCGGGTGCTCAGCCACCGAGGTATCGCTTAGTGCAAAATGCTGCGCCTACAGCTCCACGGAAGGCCCCTCAGCCAGGGCGTTGGATTGTCAGGCCCCCGCAGCAGCAAGGCGTTGTACGACCCCCTGTGCCTAAGCAAACTGGCCCAAGGCCCGCTACTCAATAGTTTCTTCGACCGAGCATCACCAATCGTTGTTTCAAGTGCGGGAGTTCCAGTCATATTGCTTGAGAATGCCCTCAGCCTAGGCAGCCAAGTCAGGGCCAAGGCTCTAACCAGAACAATAAGAACAAAGGCAACAGGCAGACCCTTTAGGTCAAACAAGGACGGATCAATTTCACCACTCTTGCAGAACTTCCTGAAGGAGCACCAGTGATGACGGGTACATTCTCTATCCATAACAAGCCTGCAGTTATATTGTTTGATTCTGGTGCATCACATAGTTTCATTAGTGCGAAATTTGGTGCAAAAGTAGGCTTGGATTTTTGTCACACAAAAGGGTCGTATATGATATCAACACCGGGTGCTAAAATTGCTTCAAATCAAATGATAAGGCACGTACCAATCAAGTTGGGTAGTAAAACCATCAACACGGACCTTGTTCTCTTATCACTTGACGGCTTGGATATTATTTTGGGAATGGATTGGATGGCTCAACATGGAGTGACATTGGATATTCTTTCAAGGGCCGTTGAAAGCAATTCCCCAACTCATGGAGCCACTACTCTTTATTTGCCATTCCGGGAGTGCATAAATTCCTGTGCTTTCGTGATGGAAGGAATCAAACTAGAAGATATTCCAGTGGTATGGGAGTATGCCGATATTTTTCCGGATAACTTGCCAGGGATGCCACCAGATAGTGATATTGAATTCGTTATTGAACTGCAACCAGACACTGCACCTATCTCCAAAAGACCCTATAGAATGCCACCTAAGGAATTGGCCGAACTAAAAACACAACTCCAAGAACTACTGGACAAAGGCTTCATTCGTCCTAGCGCATCACCTTGGGGTTGTCCGGCCCTATTTGTAAAGAAAAAGGATGACAGTTTGAGGTTATGTGTTGACTATCGACCTCTCAATGCGGTGACCATTAAAAATAAATACCCACTTCCCCGCATTGATGTTCTCTTTGATCAATTATCTGGAGCTAAAGTTTTCTCAAAGATTGATCTTCGTTGTGGATACCATCAGATAAAGATTCGTCCATGCGACATTCCTAAGACTGCCTTTTCCACATGATATGGACTATATGAATTTTTGGTCATGTCCTTTGGTCTCACAAATGCTCCTGCCTACTTCATGTATCTCATGAATTCGGTATTCATGTATGAGCTCGATAAGTTCGTCATGGTTTTCATTGACGACATCCTTATCTATTCCAAGAATGAGGAGGAGCACGCTAAGCACTTGCACATCGTTTTTCAGCGTCTCAGAGACTATCAGCTCTATGCTAAATTTTCTAAGTGCGAATTCTGGTTGAATAGTGTGAAATTCCTGGGTCACACAATTTCCAGCGAAGGCATAGCCGTTGACCCCAGCAAGGTACAAGAGGTGACGGATTGGATGCCTCCTTCCTCTGTTCCTCAGATTTGCAGTTTTCTTGGTTTAGCCGGTAACTATCGCCACTTCATTCCGGATTTCTCCAGAATTGCTAAGCCTGTGACTGAACTATTGAAAAAGGGAGTAAAGTTTATGTGGAATGAGAAATGCGATGAAGCTTTCCACACTCTTAGAGAACATTTGACTACAGCCCCTGTGTTAGCTCAACCTGATAACACCAAGCCGTTCGATGTTTACTGTAACGCATCTGGCACTGGTCTTGGATGTGTGCTTATGCAAGAAAATCGAGTTATCGCCTATACCTCACGAGCCCTTCGGCCTCATGAGCAGAATTATCCGACCCATGATCTCGAACTAGCAGCAGTCATTCATGCTCTAAAAATATGGAGACATTATCTCATGGGTATTCATCGTAATATCTACACCGATCATAAAAGTCTCAAATATATCTTCACCCAAGCCGATCTGAATATGAGACAAAGAAGATGGCTAGAATTTATCAAGGATTATAACCTCGAGGTGCACTATCACCCAGGCAAGGCTAATGTAGTCGCGGATGCACTAAGCCACAAGGCTCATTGCCATTGCCTATCAGTGGAAGTCTATAATGAAACATTATGTGCGGAAATGAGGAAGCTTAGTTTGGAAATGATTCCCCAAGGCACTTTGAATCACATCTCAGTCGAGCCTACTCTTCACGACCAAATCATCATGGCACAACTACATGATGAAGGTGTTAAGATCATCAAACAAAAACTCTCTCTTGGAGAAGAGAAGTATAAATGTTTCCACCAAGACCATAAGGGAATTCTATGGTTCGAAAGTCGCATAGTCATTCCGAAGAATCATGAGCTTCGCAGACAAATTCTTGATGAGGCACATCTTTCCAAATCTTCTATTCACCCCAGCAGTAGCAAAATGTATCAAGATCTTATGCAAAACTTCTGGTGGACTAGAATGAAAAGGGAAATTGCTAAATATGTCTCAGGATGTGACACATGCCAGAGAGTAAAAGCTAGCCACTTGAAAGTAGCCGGTACACTTCAACCTTTGCCTATACCCTCCTGGAAATGGGAAGACATAAGTATGGATTTCATTGTTGGGTTGCCAAACACCTCACAGAAACATGACTCCATATGGGTTATCGTTGATAGGCTCACAAAGTCGGCACATTTTCTTCCGGTGCACACCACCTATACTGCCTAGAAATATGCCGAGATTTATCTCGACCGCATTGTTTGCCTACATGGAATACCTAAGCAATTATTTCCGTCGTGGTACTCGGTTTGTAGCACGCTTTTGGGAACAATTGAGAGCATCTCTTGGTACTAAATTGATTCGAAGCTCAGCCTATCATCCCCAAACTGACGGACAAACCAAAAGAGTGAACCAAATTCTTGAAGACATGCTTATAGCTTGCGTCATTCACTATGACAAGAGTTGGGACAAATGCCTCTCCCTAGCAGAGTTCTCATATAACAATAGCTATCAAACGAGTTTGAAAATGGCACCATTTGTGGCTTTGTACGGATGAAGGTGTCAAACTCCTTTGAGCTGGTCACAAACCGGAGAACGCAAAATATTTGGACCCGACTTGGTAATCGAGGCAGAAGAAAAAGTGAGAGTAATACAAGAAAACCTTAGAGCCGCACAATCCAGGCAAAAGAGCTATTTCGATAGAAGGAGAAAGCCTCTAAGATTTGAAGTTGGTGACCATGTCTACCTTCGACTTTCACCAACCAAGGGTGTACAACGATTCAGAGTCAAAGGAAAATTAGCTCCCCGTTATGTTTGTCCCTATGAAATCATCGAGAACTGTGGACCCGTGGCCTATAGACTATGACTGCCCCCTCAGCTTGCAGCCATCCACGATGTTTTCCACGTATCGCAACTCAAGAAGTGTGTTCGAGTTCCTACCGAGGTTGTGGAACAACAAGAAATATTGGTAGAACCCGACCTCTCATATGTCGAGTACCCTATCAAAATCATGGATCAAAATGAAAGAAGCACTAGAAGGAAAGTGATTAAAATGTATATATTCAATGGAATCATCACACTGAGGAAGAAGCCATATGGGAAACTGAAAGCTATCTAAACCAAAATTTCCCCGGTTTTCTCAACTCTACCAAAGGTACACACACTGTCCACACTAAGCTTATTGTCCGAATCTCGGGACGAGATTCTTTTAAGGGGAGAAGGTTGTGACACCTCAGGTGTTTAAATTACTAAACAAGTCTCATTATCATAACAATATGCTTAAGTAACTATGACAAATTTAAAGGAAATAAATTATGAGTTGGTTTTGCTTGGATTTGAAAGTATGTGTATATGTGCATAAGTACATGTACTTTAATCAAACAAATTAAATAACTTTCACAAAGCAAATATGGCTACGAAATTGAATAGGCACACCATCAGTGACATGATAAACAAAAGTCTAGTTGAAGCCTAGGAGAGAATACAAATTTTTGCCCAGGAAATGATGTGTCCTCCGAATCAAGCTTTTGAGTTTTCAAATTAACTTTCAAACTAGAACTCAAATGAACTTTGGCCTGAAACAAAACTTGTGCAGCTTTTCATTTTGAACAAGTTTCATGTTTAGAGATTTTCGAGTTGCAACACAAAAATACGATAAAAACATGGTTTTTCAGTTAAGCCCCTCGGTTTTCTTTCCCTTTCAATCCCTCTCTTCCCCTGCTCTGCCCCGACAGCCAGCAGAGCTGGCCGCCACGTTGTCAGCGATGCCTGCAGCCCGCGTCGTGCCAAGCCAATGGCTGGCCACGCCCCTGCCGCACGCGCCCCTAACCCACACCGCGAAGCCGCCCAGCCCGCGCGTGCCACGCGCACGACGGCGACGCAGCGCCTCTACTCGCCGCCCGCCGACTCAATGGCGAGGCCGCGCCGTGCCCGAGCCTCTGCCGCGCCCTGCCAACCCCAGCGCTCGCCGCCCGACAAGCACGCTGCTGCAGCTGTGCGCCCTATCGCGTGCCGCGTGATCTCCCCTCCCCCACGTCGAATCCACGAGGCCCAATCGGCCGTTCGTGCCCACCGCACGCCGCGCCGGCACTGCCACCGTCCACCATGCCAACCGGCGAACCCCCGTCGTGCCGCCCCTCCCCAGCTTTGCCCCGGCCCTCTCCTCCGGCCTCCCACTGCTAAAACCCATCCCCTGGCTAGCTCACCCTCCCTCCCCTGGAGCTCACCGGCCTTTTCTCCGACCCTCTCGACCGCCGGAGCGCCGCAAGCACCGCCCGCACCGCCGCCGCCCCCTACTGCTCCGTGGACGACCCAGCTCCGACCCTCCTCCACCCTAGCCAAGCCTCGGAATGGGTTCCCCTCGACGCCGCCAAGCTCACCGAACCTCCCCCACAGGCTCTAGCTCGCCGGAGCACCATCGCCGACGCACAGCACCACCGCCGCTCCCCTGCTCCACACCGACGAGCCACCTTCAGCCATCCCCAACCCCAACCAGGGCCACCAAAGGTAGCTCTCACCTCCCTGGTTCTCCCCGACCCTTTTTCCCACGCCGCCAACGAGCCGCCATGCTAGCGCCGCCCAGGGACCACATTGCAACGATTGAAATCTTTAAAAGGGTCTGCACGCAAGTTTCCAGGGGCATATCTGCAAACCAGTGTTTTAACTTTAGTTTCAAAAACAGCGAACTTGTAAAATCTATATAAAATTGTAGAATAATCAGAAAAATACAAACGCAACTATTCTGGAATCTTTAGAAGAAAATCTACAACTTTTGTTATATGCATTTCTTCAAATGTTTGCTATAATTTTGTTCTATATTAAATGGCAGGTTTAATAGATTTTATTTGTACCCACTATTATAGACCAGTGCTGAATCTGATCTTTTAACAGTGGTTTAGTTTCTTGATGTGTAGGCCAATGTAAAAATCTCAGGACCAAAACCCATTTCTAGCTAAGCTTTTTGTTAAATTTTATTTTATGCCATAAAGGGATAGAACTAATTTTCCCTGCTGTTCTTTGGTGATTCATGTTATAAAACTTTTTCTATGCTGTTATATTGATACGTCGATGCCACAGAAAAAGTTTTGGACTTTTTACCTTTCTGTAACCACTTATATAATTTTTGTAGTGGAGAAATACATTAAATCAAAGTATTTAGTTTCTTTGCTGAGAAAATATTCATCTTTTTACTATAGGATACTTAGGGTTAGAACATGCATTATAAAAAGTTTCATACTCAGAAATCCTGTAAAACATCCTGTAGAAATTAATCTTTATTAAAATAGGTGTATATTGTCCTATTTATTATGCTCTGTATCATGCACAATAAAATCAGAAAAATTTATAGTGACACATATATGGATAGTTTAACACCTTGTAAAAGTTTTAGCATCAATTCTTTCATGGTTTGTTCTGTATAAAAATAACTAAGACCTAGCAGTGGCTGTGTATTACATTTTTCATGATTATTCTGCTGCATAAAAATGTATGAAATTTTTACAGTGCTTTTCTCTCTGCGTAATGTGCTCTAAATAAAAATGTCATCACCAGAAGTTACCTAGACCAGTGTTTATGCTTAATCCATGCTTGTACTTCGAAAATTAAGTTTCCAAATAACCACAACCCCCTTCTTGTTTAATGAAGTTAAGTAAATTAAGTTGTACTCTATTAACGATTGCTCAAGAAAATCGTAACTAAGTAACTTCACAACCATATCTATGTTTTGTGGACTGCAACTTTATCATGAAGGAAAATAATCGTCATATACCATCACTACAACTTACACTTGTGCATTCATATAGAATCGACTACTCGCGCTGACGGAACGTACGAGCTGGTGCCCAAGTCCGAGAGTGAGCAGCGTGAAGCTCAAGTGAATCTAACTGAAATTTTCGAAGACCCGAACCCGAGTTCGGAAGAGTCCGAGGCTAGCTTTGCTCAGGAAGGCAAGCCCCGGAGCATGAACCCTATTTTTCTAAATTATGCAACTTATTACTCTATTTTACTTGTGCATTAAGTTTGTAGGAGTTGAATAAAAACTTAGTTGCATGATCCTAGGTACCCATGCTCTGAACACTAGATGTAAGTTTCGATAGCATGCTATGCTAATAGGACCTGGTAAAAGTCGAGTGATTTCGTGTCACTCGCGAGAATATAGGAGTTGAATGTTTACTACATGCTGCAATCATAAGGTCGATGGACGGGGCTATGGTGCGATGTTCATGTCGGTAATCAGTAAGCTTAAGTACCTAATCAGACCGGCAAGTGGACAACACCTCACCCTCCTAACTTCGGTTCCATGCGGGCACATGGTGGGTGCAGAGCCGGGCTCTGTAGTCTCGGATGGTGGCCCTGATCCACAACCCGGGAAGAAAGGGGAAAGGTTGCACGTGTGACTCTGGGAGTAACCACGTGACGTGTGTTTAGGTCTGCCTTGCAAGGTTAAGAAATTCGATTCGAATCGTCCGTTTCTCGCGGTATTGAGACTGCTTAACCCTTTTACCACATAAAGTAAGAAATGGAACAATGATGATGATTAATCTTGTTGGATGCAAATTAATTCTTTCACCATGCTTGATATTGGATAGTTACTTACCTAGAATGGTTAAGTAAACTAGAACCTTGAGCTAAAATTTGAAAGTAAGGACCTACTTGTATATGCTTTTCAGCAAAACAAACCCCTTAAGCCAAAAGTCTTGCATGTCTAGGAGTCGGCTAAGTATATTCCACTAGTCGGGTAAGCCTTGCTGAGTATTAGTATACTCAGCCTTGCTTGTGGCTTGTTTTCAGGTGATACTTTTGAGGACATGGTTGCTAGTTTGACTTGGCCGTGTACTCTTCCTCCTGGTTGGTCGGTGGAATGGGATGCGTCCTTGGCCAATGATGATAATGCCGAGTGATGTCTCGTACGGGCTTCATCGAGACATCATGTATCGTCGAGTAGTTTACTGTTGTTTTTCCGCTGCAATGAACTCTAAAGAACTCGTTTACTTTTAAACTCTGAAGTACTTATTTTATGAATTCAAACTTGGTCTATAATACTAAGTTTATGTGGAACTCTGTAATGTAAAATTTATGGAATGTTGTATTCTCTGGTCTCACCTTCATGTGAGTACTTTGTATGTGTGGTTTTGATTGGCAAAACTGTGGTTGTATCGGGAGGTTACCCGACAGACCAATGGATTACTCTGTTTGAAGTGCGAGTTAGCCCTGATTGCCCTCGTGGTGATGGTTAACGCACTTGAGCCGGATTAATTCAGGCGGTTCTGCCACAGGATAACTTTAAATATATGTACTAGATGCTTGCCTGGTGATATGTTCGGTGTGCTAACTCGTAGAGTAGGACCAAAATTTGTAGAACTTAGAAATAGTAGATACGCCCATATAGAGCTACCCAGAAGGCAACGCTTCTGGAGGTAGTCAATGGTTGTGCGTTCAAAAGTTAAACCCAAACAGGGATGTAGACAAACTAGGGTGAAATCACGTTGTGCGATGTCCTAGATTGTTTTGTAGGCGTAGAAGCCTCTCCAACTGGATCGTAGTAACTAGAGGCATTAGTTCTGGTGAACTGTGTAGGTGAGTACTCGAAGTAGTCGGTAGTGTTCGCAAGTAAACAGTGCTTGGTGACCCGTAGGGCTGTTGCGAAGTAGTCGTGTCAAAAAGTACTTGTGGCACAGCCCCCGAGTATAATTGAAGACTTATCATAGTTAGCGTATTGTTAGTACTCGTGGCTGAAGCCCCCGAATTCTTTCAATGTAGCTAAAGAAAAAGTAATCATTTTGAGACAGAATCAATTCTTTATTGATGACAAGATGCTGTGCTGCAGCTGACAACTTTGGATACAAGTTATCTAAGGGTAGAAACGGCATAGGTGCTCGATATTCCAGGAGTTTGGGACCTCCTGGCCATTAGGGTATTGTAAGCGATACGACCCTGGTCTTGTAACCTTGAGCACCATGAAGGGCCCCTCCGATCGTGAGTTGAGCTTGTGCAGCCCAGTTTCATCCTGGATGGGGCGAAGGACCAAATCTCCAACGTTGAAGGATCTTCTTGAACGTTCCGTTCGTGGTAACGATGAACGCCTTGTAAGTAGCGGACCGACTAGAGCAGGACATTGCATCTGACTTCTTCTACTGAGTCCAGTTCGAGATGTCTTACATCGTCGGTCTCGCCTTCTTCGTACATCTCCAGTCGTGGAGATTTCCACATGACATCAGCCGGTAGTATGGCTTCGGACCCATAGACGAGGAAGTAAGGTGACTCTCTTGTGGCTTTGCTTGCTTGTGTGCGAAGCCCCCTGACTAATGATGAGATCTCATGGATCCACTTGCCGCCCTTTTTGCTGTTCTCATCGTAGAGTCTTTTCTTCAGTTCATCAAGGATCATGCCGTTGGCACGCCCAACCTAGCCCTTGGCCCGCGGGTGAACCACTGACACATACTTGACCTCAATGGCGCTGTGCTCGCAGAATTCCCAGAATTCGTGCGAGTGGAAATTGGATACCAGATCCGTGATAATAGTGCTGGGGAAGCCGAATCGGTACAGGATATCGCAGATGAAGCTGACCACTTGAACTGCGGAGAGCTTTGTAATTGGTTTGTACTCAATCCACTTCGTAAACTTATCAATGGCCACCAACACGTGAGTAAAACCTCCTGGCACAGTTGTCAAGGGCCCTATCATGTCCAGGCCCTAGCATGCGAACGGCCATGAAGGTGGTATGGTGATGAGATTGTGAGCCGGGACGTGGGGCTGCCTGTTGAAAAACTTGCAGTTGGTACACCAACGGACGAGTTCTTCGGCCAATAGAACCCAGATTTGAAAGCCTTCCCGACCAGCGTGCGAGAAGCAACATGGTTCCCACACGCGCCTTCGTGGATCTCCTAGAGTATTTCTCTGCCTTCCTCCGTGCGAACACACTTCATGAGTATGCCTGATGCTGATCCATGCTTGTATAGGTTGTCTTCGACCAGAACGTACCCTTTGCTCCGACTTAAGATGTGTGTACCCTCGGCGCTCTACTTGTTGATGCCGGAGGGCAGTTTGTGCTCCTTGATGAAGTCGATAAAAGACACCCGCCAGTCAACCTCGATCATCATGACCTCTCAGTCGGGTTCTGTAGGACCCTGAACGATGGTGCTTTGATCTGGTATCTTGATGGATGGGTGATGCAGCTCGTGGACAAAAACTCCTGGTGGGACATTTGCTCGATCGGAGCCCTGCTTCGAGAGCACATCCGCCCCCACGTTGTTGTCGCGAATCACATGATGAATTTCCAGGCCCGAGAACTTGTTCTCGAGCTTGCGTATCTCTGCAACATACACATCCATGGCGTCCTTGTTGATATCCCACTCCTTGTTGACTTGTTGGATCACCAGCAAGGAGTCACCGTAGACAAGTAGTTGCTTGATGCCCGGAGAGACTGCCATGCGTAGCCCGTGCAGTTGAGCTTCCTACTCGGCTTCGTTGTTTGAGACCTTAAATAGTATCTGGAATACATATTTAAGTTGTTCTCCTGTTGGACTAATGAAGAGTACTGCAGCGCCACCGCCTCCAAACTTGAGTGAGCCGTCGAAGTACATGACCCAATGCTCTGGCAGGTTAGCTGGAGCTTCTACTTGGTTTTCTCGCCATTCTGCCATGAAATCGACTAGTGCTTGCGACTTGATGGTGGTGCGAGACTTGAAGTCAAGAGTAAGAGCCCCCAGTTCCACTGCCCACTTGGAGATACGTCCAGTGGCATCCCGATTGTGGAGTATATCCGCCAATGGGAAATCGGTGACAACTGAGATCTTGCATTCGTCGAAGTAGTGGTGAAGCTTACTGGAGGTGATGAGTATAGCATAGAGTAGTTTCTAAATTGATGGGTAACGAACCTTGGATTTAGAAAGGACTTTGCTGAAGGACTTCACTGACGAAGTAGACTAACCGCTACACACCGAAGGCATGGCCTTCCTCCTGGCGTTCCACCACGATTGTCGTGCTGATGACGTGAGTAGTTGCGACGATGTATAGTAGCAGGTTCTCGCCTGGTTGTGGAGCTGTGAGGATGGGCAGCGACTGCAGATGATGCTTGACGTCTTCCAGCACTTGCTCCGCCTCCTCGGTCCACTGAAACTTCTCCTGTCTATCGGTGTTTTACCGCCAAGCCCACTAAGGGATATCGCCGAGGTGGTGAGTTGTAGGTGGGGTGTCGCCGAGATCAGGAACTCGAAGGTGCAAGGAACACAAAGTTTAGACAGGTTTGGGCCACCGAGAGCATAATACCCTACGTCCTGTGTGGTGGTTTGTATTGCCTTAGTTGTGTATATGGTTGATATGTTTGGAGGGGGTCCCTGCCCGCCCTTATATAGTCTGGGGGGACAGGGTTACATGGAAATCCTAGCCAGATACGAGCTCAAGAGTCCTACCCGAGTACTTTTCGGGTAGTTTCCTTTTGTACCGACTAGTTCTTCTACGGTACGAGTAGTTCTACTATGGTACGAGTAGTTACAATTGGTGTAGGGTGTGGGCTATGTGCGCAGTCCCGTGGCCCCGGGTCTGACCAGCCCCCAAGCTCTTCGTAGTCGAGTACTGCAGGCTTCCAAGTACTTCTGAAGGCGCCTTCGAGTTCTTTCAAACTCCATCTTGAAGGTGTCTTCCATGTATTGCCTTGGTTGCATCGAGGCTGTGAGGTACTCATGCCCCAAGTAGTTGTCAAGTCTTTTTTTATATGGGGTGCGATTGTTACCGGAAGTATCGGAGTGAGGCCCCTTCAGTAAACTACTCATGGTAGTAGTCGAGAACTAGTAAAAAGAGTGTTACTAGAAGTATGGGAGCGAGACCCCTTCAGTAAACTACTCGTAGTACTAGTCGAGAACTAGTAAATGGATGTTACTGGAAGTATGGGAGCGAGGACCCTTCAGTAAACTACACGTAGTACTAGTCGAGAACTAGTAAACGGAGTGTTACTGGAATATGGGAGCGATGCCCCTTCAGTAAACTACGCGTAGTACTAATCGAAAACTAGTAAACGGAGTATTACTGGAAGTGTGGGAGCGATGCCCCTTTAGTAAACTACGCATAGTACTAGTCGAGAACTAGTAAACGGAGTAGTACTGGAAGTGTGGGAGCGATGCCCCTTAATTAAACTACGTGTAGTACTAGTCGAGAACTAGGAAACGGAGTAGTACTGGAGTAGTACT
Organism: Panicum miliaceum; assembly: GCA_032594955.1. Taxonomy (NCBI): domain Eukaryota; kingdom Viridiplantae; phylum Streptophyta; class Magnoliopsida; order Poales; family Poaceae; genus Panicum; species Panicum miliaceum. The sequence goes on along the minus strand of CM064063.1, from coordinate 23,440,380 downwards.
GTAAGTATGGGAGCGAGGCCCCTTCAGTAAACTACGTGTAGTACTAGTCGAGAACTAGTAAACGGAGTAGTACTGGTAAACGGAGTAGTACTGGAAGTGTAGGAGCGATGCTCCTTCAGTAAACTATGCGTAGTACTAGTCGAGAATTAGTAAACGAAGTAGTACTGGAAATGTGGGAGCGATGCCCCTTCAGTAAACTACGCGTAGTACTAGTCGAGAACTAGTAAATGGAGTAGTACTCGTAGTGTGGCAGCGATGCCCCTTTAGTAAACTACGCGTAGTTGAAAGTGCATTTGGCCCCCTAAGTGGGTTTTGGTGTTGATGACATACAAAATTAAGGAGCTAATGAGTTTATCGAGTTATGGACAGGTTAAAATTCAATGAAATGAAAAAGAGCAAGAAAAGACGCCAAATTTGCTTAAAGGACGGTGTTGGGCTCAAAAGAAGATCTTTATTTATTTTATATTTTGAATTTGAGTATAGGAAACACCGTACTATTAAGATGTCAAAGTGCTTAATTGAGATGCTAACCTCCTATGAGAGACACAAATCACACACTTGCATATTTGTGTTCCTGCAGTTGTCGGAAGTTCCGATAGGGTGTCGGAAGTAACTAGGTTCTTCCGACAGGGGGTCCTTGGCGAGCTATTTTTAAAAGGGTCGGAAGTTCCGACAATCACTTAACCAGTGCACTAACGGCTAGTTTTTGGGGCACGAGTATTCATACCCCCTCAGCCCCTCCTTCATTTGCCACTGACCTAACCTGAGACAAACACCTACAAGAGCATTTACTACTCCTCCCCAATCCCTCCTTGAGCTAATCCTTTAGTTGATTTGAGCTAGGGCTTGGGTGAGAGCAAGATTGAGGTGTGAGACTCAACCATTTAAGTGAGAGGGCAGCCAAGTTCATCTCAAGAGCACTCGAAGCATCTTCATCATTTGATTCATGTTTGTTACTTTTGAAGCTTGCTTCTAGACGGTTTGGTGTCGCCCGTGGAGCGACCTTTTGTGTGTGTGCGCCCCGGGAAGTGTGTATTTGTGGCAGAACTGCCCGAATTAATCCGGCTTAAGTGCACTAACCATCACCATAGAGGCAATCCAGGCTAACACGCACTTAAATCAGAATAAAATGACAATCTATCGCGTAACATCCCGATGCAACCACTGGTATTTCGATCGAAACAATGCATACATACAACCCACACAAAGGTGAACCTAGAGATTACAACAATCCACAAATTTTACATCATAAAGTTCAACATGAATTATTATTACAAACCAAGTTCGAATTCATGCATAAACAAGTACTTTCAGAGTTTAATAGTGCAGCGGAAAATACACGATAGCCCTAACGAGGATTCAAGATCTCATGATGAAGCCCGTACATGACATCATTCAGCGTTATCATCGTTGGCCGGGGACATATCCCATTCCACCGACCAACCAGAAGGAAGAGCACACAGCCAAGTCAAACTAGAAACCATGTCCTCAAAAGTCTCACCTGAAAATAAAGCCACAAGCAAGGCTGAGTATACTAATACTCAGTAAGGCTTACCCGACTAGTGGTATATACTTAGCCGACTCCTAGACATGCAAGGCTTTTGGCTGAGGGTAGTTTTTGCCAAAAAGCATCTAAGAGTGAGTCCTTGCTTTCAAGTTTTAGCATCAAGTTCTAGTTGATTAACCATTCTTGGTAAGCAACTATCCAAATCGCGCATGGTGGAAAATAATTAATTGAGCATTCAACCAGATTAATCATCATCATTGTTCCTCTTCTTACGCTATGTGGTAAAAGGGTTAAGCAGTCTCAATGGCCGTGAGAAATAGACGATTCGAATCGAATTTCTTAACCTTGCAAGGGAAACCTAAACACACGTCATGTGGTTACTCACAGAGTCACACGTGCAACTTTTCCCCTTTCTTCCCGAGTTGTGGATCAGGGCCACCCCCTCGAGTACAGAGATCCACAAACCACGAAATGAAGCCGGGCCATGGCTGCTCTTACACTCACCATGTGCCCATGGGAACGAAGTCAAGAGGGTGAGGATATTGTCCACTCGCCAGTCCGATCAGGTACTTAAGCTTACAGATTACCATATTCTCGGCATGTGGTTAGTACATTCAAAAACTTAACCACCACTACCACACACCGCGACCTTAGAATTTTTGCTAAACAGACGGGGCCTCAACCATCAACAGGAATATTGTAACATAACCCTTATGATTCCAACATCAGTAAAACAAGCACACCTATATCTCGCGAGTGATAGGAAATCACTCAACTTTTACCGGAGTCCTATTAGCATGGCAATCTAGCGACCCACACAGACTAGTGTTCATATCATAGGTACTAGGATTATGCAAATAGGGTTTCAATCAACTCCTGCAAACTTAATGCACAATACCATATATATAAATAGAAGTTGCATAAGTTTAAAAGAAAATAGGGGTTATGCTCCGGGGCTTGCCTTCCTAAGCAAAGCTAGCTTTGGGCTCTTTCGAACTTTGGTTCGGGTCTTCAACAACTTTAGTTAGATTAACTTGAGCTTCGCTCTGCTCACTCTCGGACTCTGGCACCAGCTCCTAGGTTCCGTCGGCGAGAGTCGTCGATTCTATATGAATGCATATGTATGAGTGGTTTTAATGGTACAAGATAAATAACTATTTCACTGTAAAGCACTTCATTTTCTTTTCCTTTTCTTTTCCTTGGTCAGTCACTTATCGGGTACTTATCTGGATTAACTAAATTCATTAAGTAAGTGAGTGGTTTTGTCCTTCCATAAACGGCTATTTTTCAAAAGTAAGTATGGATTAAACAAAACTACTCGTAGATATAGTTTCTGGGGTTGAGATTTTTATGCAGAGCACATTACTTAAGTACAAACTCACTGTAAAATTTCCAGCCATTTTCATTTAGCAGATTAATCATGAAAAATACATTAAATAGCTACTGCTAGGATAAAGATTTATTTATACAGAACAAACCATACAAGAACTGCTGCTCAACATTATACTGAGTACTCCTAAACTTACGGTTAGTCTACTGTAAATTTTTTAGGTTTTATTGTGGGAGATACAAGGCATAGAAAATAAGTCAAGATACATCTATATTAATCAAGATTTGTTTCTACAGGTAGTTCCACAAAGTTTTTGTGTCTCAAATTTTTCCAACCAAATAATCTGCTCAAAGGTAGTCTCTGGTTAAAATTCCTTATCTTTCTAAGCACCAGAACTTTTTATTTTGACTTAATGTAGTTTTTCTTAACTAAAAATATATGAGCAAGTTAGGCAGAAGTAATAAGTTCCAAACTTTATCCATAGCATTTATGCATCAAGGTTACTCTACTGCAAAAGTTTTAACCCTAAAATACCAGTAGAATAGCATGAACAAATAACTCTAGCAAAATAGCACATCAAATAAGATCCCACAAAAACTACTCGTAGAGACATGTTCTGGCCTTGAATTTTTTGCAGAAGTCTTAACAAGCAGAGACTAGCTTACAGTCCAAAAATCATTCGCAATATTATCCTGTATCAAGAGATATATTTATGGGCTATTTAAAACATGATTAATTTTAGATCAAGTTTTAGTTTGTAACAAGTCATCCATCTGTGCAAAAGTAGTCGGATTCATCAAGAGGGTCACAACAAATTTTAGTTTGCATTTCTTAATTTTCTATGATTTTACATTGATTTTACATATGACAGTCTCTTGAAAACAAAAGGTACTCAGGTTCTCACAGATAGGTCCCTGGATCTAGCAAAAAGAACCCTAACAAGAACTTTGTCGGTGTTTTACCGCCACGCCCACCGAGGGATACCCCCGAGGTGGTGAGTTTGTAGGTAGGGTGTCGCCGAGATCAGGAACTCGAAGATGCAATTGAACATAAGGTTTAGACAGGTTCAGGCTGCCGAGAGCATAATACCCTACGTCCTGTGTGGTTTGTATTGCCTTTGATGATGATTGTCCCCGAGGGGGTGCCTGTCCGCCCTTATATAGTCTGGGGGGACAGGTTTACATGGAAGTCCTAGTCGGGTACAAGCCCAGGAGTCCTACCCGAGTACTTCTCGGGTAGTTTCCTACCGTATCCGACTAGTCTAACTACTGTACAAGTAATCCTACTGCATTAGGAGTAGTTAAAACAGGTGTAGGACGTGGGCCATGTCCCATCCCGTATCCTAGGAGAAGTGTGCCATGTGGACAATCCCGTGTGCCCGGGTCTGACAAGCCCCCGAGCTCTTCGTAGCCGAGTACTGCAGGCGTTCGAGTAACTCCGAAGGCATCTTTGAGTTCTCCCGAGCTTCATCTTGAAGGTGTCCTCTGAGCAATTCCTTGGTTGTGTCAAGGCTAGGAGGTGCTCATGCCGCGAGTAGTTGTCGAGTCTTCTTTATATGGGGTGCAATTAAACTCGCACTCCATATGGAGTAGCCCTCGAGCCTTAGGTTGACTCATAGAATCAGGTTGAGGGTCAATTTAAACTTGAGTCTTCTATCTTTATCTTCCAGCAGATTTGAAAAATAAGTCATTGATGACACGTGTCCCGCAGCCCCCGAGCCTTGAATCCAAATCCCCAAGGTTTGGAATAAAGGATCCAGAGAGTCGTGGCATGCAATGTGTAACGGTAAAGATTTGATGGTAAACATGGGAAAATCGGTGTAGTAAATTTGAAAACCACTTTTTTCGGGATGAGTTCCCGAAAAAAATGGTTAAACAAATATAATCCTAAAAAACACCCAAAATTGCCTCTCAAATCAACTTTTTGTCCTGAGCCAATGACTAAATAAGTTCTCTGGATAATATTTTGAACAAACCCCTTATTTCGGAACAAAATCCCTGACATAATGGTTAACAAACATCTACCCAAGGCAAATCTTAAAAATCCTCTTGGATCGGGTATTGTCGAGTAATCCCTTGAGGCATGCTGAGTGCCTGGTCGCATCGAGCTCCCGAGCTAGGAGCTAGATGATGAGCATAAAGTAGTTGTAGCAGAGCAGTGGCACTAGCCCCTGAGTCCATGCATTGAGCGAGTAGCCGCTGGTGCTTGAACAGTCGATGAAGGCATCCAGTCAGAGACGAGCCCGACTAGGATTGTAGTCAAGACAAGTAGTCGAACATGTGCAGAGCTTGGTCGTAAACTGGTAAACTTCTTGTCATGGGAGTGAGGCCCCTTCAATAACATAGTGTACAAGTTGAAAACAAGTAATATGTTACTGGAAATAAGGGAGCGAGGCCCCTTCAGCAAACTTGCGCGTAATACCAGTCATAAACCAGTAAAACGGAGTTGTACTGGAAGTATGAGCACAAAGGCCCTTTAGGAACCCAAGAGACTAGTCGGAGACTAGTAATTAGGTACTGGAAGTATGGGAGCGGGGCCCCTTTAGTAAACTTGCACGTAGTACCAGTCGTAAACCGGTAAAATGGAGTTGTACTGGTAGTATAAATCTCTAAGCACCAATAGAAGATGTCCCCCAATTGATCAAGGATGAAACCGACGTAGATGTTCAATATTCCAAGAATTTGGTACCTCCTGGCCATCCGGGTACTGTAATCGGTAAGATCCAGGGCCTGTAAACTTGTGCACAATGAAAGGTCCCTCCCATCATGAGTTAAGCTTGTGTAGACCAGTATCATCCTGGATTCATCGAAGGACCATATCTCCAATGTTGAAAGAGCGTCGTTGAACGTTCCTGTCGTGGTAACGATGAGCTCCTTGTAAGTAGCGGGCCGACTGCAACAATGCATTACTCTTGGGTGAAAGCTACGACGGTATCCGTGTGCTTGCGGATTTATCTGCAGTCGTTAAAATACCAACGAGCATTTCTAGCGATATTGCCCGGGGCTCATAATCCTGGTGATGACACTAAGAAATGTAAACATTTGGTACGATGCAGGATCTGACTAGGAGTACGACCCGACCGGTGACGGGTGGTACGACTAGGTGTTGACGCTCCTTAAGTTACAAATCCGACCATCAACTTCTGCTGCATTCAAAGATAAATAACCACCAAAAACCTAGAGATAGGGGTTTAACTCTAACCATTTCCACAAGCTTTGGTGAGTCGTGATATGCAGGCACCTGTAAATAAGTACCAAAGGAGAACACTGAAGAACACTGAAGAATGCACACACGATCACACTCTGCGTTGCACAAGGATAGAAGGGCCCATTTGGCGGAACAAGCTGACGTAACTTTGCAGGAAACACTGAGAATCAAGCCAAGGGTCCACTGTTGGCGATCGATTTTTGATCATTTTGACAACCAACATTACTCCAGAATTCATGTTCACAAGGAGTTTTCCAAGCTAAATTGATTTAAACTAATGAGTTCCACTAGTTTTAGGAAATTTGTGATTCGAGGGACTCATCGTACAAAATTGGGTCAGTTTGGGAGAAATCTCAGGCCGGTCGGCCGACCTGGCATTGTGGCCAATGAGGACCAACTTTGACCTCGACCTGCATGCAAACAAACACATCTAGAAGGGATCCTGACCGGCAAACATCAAGGAAATGCATCCTATGGTTGAAACGCATGTGCCTTGGATCCATGGACCCACATGCAGTGACTCCTCCGATGTTCAGCTCAAAACCACCCTCCTGGACAAAATGCACGCATTGATAAGCGAGGTGGTGAAACGGACGGCCGAAACGTGCCAGCACCAGGCCGACTGGCCTAGTCAAGCTCGGGTGGCCTTGCAACTACCTGCATCGGATCAACACAACAATAACTGCCATCACGGCGGTACCAAGTGGCAACAATCCCAGGCCGGCTGGCCTGCTACCTGCATGCCACGTGTCCCCCTTAGGCTGGCAGTTTCCTTAACCGTCAAGACAGTGTACAAGCTAAGCAACCGTCCGAGAACCGACCTTGGAGAGCTATAAATACCTGCCCTTAACTCCACTTCAACACACACCATTTGGAGAGAAGAAGAGTCTCAAGCAAAGATTGTTTATCCTTAGAGTAGAATAGGGATGAGTGCGAGGTGAGAGTCCGGAGGCGAGCCGAGTTCTTCGGCTCACCTCCAACTTTGTAGCCTTGGAGGAATGAAGCATCTTTGAAGTGCAGTTCCTCGCCTCTCGTCGGTATCTCGCTAGTCTTTCTCTTTAGTTCAGTTATTTGTTTACTCTCTTACTTTGATCTGTGGGATCCCTTTACTTTGAAGTGGAACAATGATGATGGTGATAAATATTGTTGGCTACTTAAATTAATTCTTTCTACCATGTGTGAGGTTGGATAGTTGCTCATCTAGAATGGTTAATGAACTAGAACTTGATGCTAAAACTCGAAAGCAAGGACTCACTCTTAGTTGCTTTTTGGCAAAAAAAACCCCTTAAGCCAAAAACCTTGCATGTCTAGGAGTTCGCTAAGTATATTCCACTAGTCGGGTAAGCCTTGCTGAGTATTAGTATACTCAGCCTTTCTTGTGGCTTTGTTTTCAGGCGAGACCTTTGAGGACATGGTTGCTAGTTGGACTTGGCCGTGTACTCTTCCTTCTGGTTGGTCGGTGGAATGGGATACGCCCCCGGCCAATGATGATCGCGTTGAATGATGTCATGTATGGGCTTTATCATGATATCTTGTATCGTCGTTAGAACTTCCGCTTATTTTTTCCGCTGCACTGTTAAACTCTGAGAGTACTTGTTTATGAATTCAAACTTGAATTGTAAAAATAATTACTGTTGAACTCTGTGATGTAAAATTTGTGGATTGTTGTAATCTCTGGGCTCACCTTCGTGTGGGTTGTATGTATGCATTGTTTCGATCGAAATTCCAGTGGTTGCATCGGGATGTTACCCGACAGACTGTCATTTTAATCTATTTTAAGTGCGTGTTACCCCAGATTGCCTCTAGGGTGATGGTTAGTGCACTTGAGCCGGATTAATTCGGGCGGTTCTGCCACAACTAGTATCAGAGCCGAAATGCATACACCAGAGAGTACAACAAGCCTTAAACAAATATTTTCATAAAACTTGACCACCAAAATCGCATTTAAAAAATACGTTGGTTCATTAAGGATGACGCCTAGTTCGTAAAGCTCTAGGGGATGATGGGAAGTAACTAGGTGGCCATCTTAACTATATTATATATAACTGACATCCAGCACATTACTTTCTGTTAAAACATACTTTTGTGTACAACCGACCTTTAATTTCTGTAACGACGCACTCATTGCTAAGGTAAGAAGGTAAGGATCCTTAGTCAACTGAGAGAGCTTGACCCTCACGTCGGTGACGCGAACTGAACCCTGCCCTCAAGCAGTGGCTTACTTGAGGTGCTGCCAATATACCAACTATTCGTTGATTATATTGGGAGAAAATATGCTGCACATATGGTAGCTTCGACGTACGGACGTCCCGTAAGGCGATTTATATGGGAAGTGAATATGTTACCCCGGTAACGTATGAAGCACTGTCCATGCAGTGTTGAATGCATGGATGCCGCTACTATAGTGAGCGGTAATGTATGGGGACACTTTCTTGAGTGCTGCATGAAAGGTTCAATTTATATTCTGTCAATCTTCTACAGGTACACTAACCGTGATTACATTAAGCTAAGAACGGTTAGAATTCGGCTAGCTAATATAGGGAGAGCCAAAAATTTTGCCATGCCACCGGTGCTAACCCGTAAGTCCAAAGTTATTTGGCAATTGTTTTATTTTGCGAGGACAGCTAGGACGTGCATGCATCATTTTACATTGAAACTGAATCAAATTGGTCATGAAATGGTTGTGGTTTAGTTGGGAATAATGAGGATGGCACATGAGCACTGTTGGTTTCACTCACTTAAGGCCTATCTAGAAATCTGTCACTTTTTCTGCCATATCTGAGTAAATGAATTAAATGCAGTTAGAAAAAGACATTATCTGTATAAAAGTTCAGCGAGAAAGTTTCTTCAAACGTTGTCTTCTGCCTGCTGTAAAAGTTTGGAAATTTTTGGACTAGTAAACAGTAGGTAACACTAGAAACTTCCACACCTCTATTTTTTGCCTGTTTTAGCACTTCTGCCATATAAATTTTTGGACCCTCTTAGTAGAAATTTTCTGCAGAAGTGTTCAATACAAAACTTGTTGCAAACCTGATCCAGAACCTACCATAAAAATTTTGTAATTTGTGGACAAGTAAATCTTCTCTTGGGACCAAACCACTAGCTGGCTGTCCACTGTAATTTCTGGGTAGACAGCAAGAGAAATATTTAAGGAAATGACCATCTTAGAGCCCGATCTAGCCAAAGTGCTGAATAGAAAAGTTGTGTACAATTATCTTTAGGATGTTCTGGTGAAGTGTGAGAATTTTTGGATTACTCAATTGTAACACCCTAGGTGTTTAAAACCCTAAGTAAGAAAATCTAAATATAGCATCATGCATAATAACCCAGAATCATTGAAACAATGCATCTAACTATGTGTGTGCATATGCATGTGTATGAATGTGTATGTGCATATGTATGTATGTGTGTATGTGAGATTTGTCCTTTTGTGTTTATAACCATACATGCTCAACTTGTCATAAAAACACACTCATATTTTATATTTTAGTACCTTACAAAGTGCACTGCAAACACCATTTGCAAATCCTAATGTTTAACACAAGAAATGACTAGTAATTCAAATCCTAGTAGTCTTGAAATTAAAATAACTTTTAAACCATGGCTCCAATGAACTTTTGGCTAAAACAAAAGTCGTAGATTTTCAAAGTCCCTACAACTTTCATGTTAAAAGTTTTTCAAGTTTCTGTTTGAAATTTTGAGAAAATTTAATTTGAATCCTGGCCCTTTTCTCTCTCCCTCCCTCCCTCTCTCTTCTCTCCCCTCCCCTGCTTTGCTCCGGCCGGCAGAGAAGCACCGCCACGCGGCAGGGCATCCCTGCGCTGGCGAGCCGCGCCAAGGCGCGACCCCCAACGGGCCCCGACCACCCACTGACCGGGCTTCAATCAGTACTCGGGTCAGCTGTGAGCCCGCCACGACAGGATCTAGGATGAGCGGAAATTTTCCCATCTCGGAGAAGCTGGTCCATTGATCATCCCTGGAGAAGGAGATCGGGACCTTGCTGTATCTCAGAGGCTTTTGTGTGGCAGGCTCTACAGAGAGGATTTCGCGCAGGGTCAACTTCTGCACACGCTTGGAGGGGAATCCGCCGTCTCCACCAAAGATGACGTTGATGATGTTCTTCGGGTCCTGGAAATCTTGAGCCCCCGAGTTGTCACCCTTGTCGTCATCCTCCTGGTCCATTCGCTTCCCTGCTTGGGGAAGGGGTGGAGCGGTTAGTGACTTGCGGAGGCTGACGCACTCGAAGAGCGTGTGTCATGATTTCGGGTGCATGGGGCATTGTTTGTGCAAAACTTTCTCAAACTGCGAGTCATTGTTCCTCGACTTCTAGCCATGCGGATTACGCTCAACAGCTGCGACTTCTTGGTCTAGCTTGCGCTTTCGGGGGTTCCCCCAGTGGTTCAGCTGACCCTTGTCGAAGTAGTTGTTGCCGTTGCCCTGCTTGTCGCTATTTCGCTTGGGGAAGCGGTCATTCCCCTCATCCTAATGGTCAGCCCACCGTGCCATCATGTCACATAGCTCCACGGCAGTAGTCGGGCGGTTACGTTCAAAGTCGTGGTATGTGTGCTTCGAAAAGAGTCCATTCTGGAAGCAACGGATGACGTCCTCGATGGTGATGTTGGCGATGGTGGCGCGCATCTCGAAGAAACGTCGGGTGTAGGACCTCAGGGTTTCATTCATCTCTTGCTTGACCTAGGATAGATCGTGGCGAGTGCCTGCTCTGATCATGGATCCCTGGAAGTTATTGATGAAAGCCCGCTTGAGGTCTTCCCAGGAGTCAATGGAGTTTGGCTTGAGGCTTTCAAGCCAAGTGAGGGGCACGGATTCCAAAGCTGCTGGGAAGTAAAGTTGCTTTGGTGGAGTTGGATCCCCCTAAGACCTCGATGGCAACGGAGTAGCATCGGATCCACTGGTGCGGGTCCTGCTTGTCGTTGTGCTTGAGGATTCCGACTGGTTTAAACTCCTTGGGATAGGATTTTTTAGTGATGCTGGAGGTGAAGGCGAGGAAGCGGTCGTTGTCGTCGTCGTCATGGTACCTATCGGGGCGGTCCCTTCTCCTTGCCTCAATGATGCGCCGTGCATCGCGGCCATCATTGATCTTCTGCCTGAGGTCGATCATAGGAGCGTCGTGAAGGCTAGCCTCGGGTGGAGCTTGGCCTTCAGGCCTTGCACCACGCTGGTTGCGAGGTTGGCGAGTAGATTGTTGTACTTCTTGTTCGGTGTTGCCACGCGCAGACTGGTGGCCCTCGTTGCGCTGGCGACTGTCGTTCCTACTATTCCCAGGGCCTCCTCAGGGGGTACGACTGATCGGCGCAGTTTCACCATGGTGCTCAGACCTCGAGGGCAGATTCCAAGTGGAAGACACTGGATGTTGCCCATCAAGTTGCACGAGCGCGCGCTGGGTTAGATATTGCAGCCTTTGTATCTGGGGGTTGGGTGGTAGTTGTTGGGCTAGGAACGCTGCTTCTGCAATGGCGTCAATCGGTGTACGATACTCCCGATCCGCGGCTGCTGCAAAAGCATTGTTGAGGTTCCTTTGGTACATTGGATTGCGAGCGCGATTTTCCATGTTCTACCTGCGCTGGGCGCGCTTGGCATTCTTCAACCGGCGGATCCTTCAGTGCTCCTCGTTCTCATCCTGGGGGGCGTCTGCCGTAGGCTCGTCAGCAGACACGTTCGTGAGTTGTTCGTCGTCGTACTCGGGACCCGGCTCGTCGTCATCCACGTTGTGAATGGAGGCCATGTAGACTTGACGATCCGGCGAGTTGTCAGCCGTAAGGCTATACTCGAGTAGCTCTATGCTGCCGTCTCCCTCTTCCGCGATGGGAGAGAGCGGTTTGCCCTCCTGGAAAGGCAGTTCCTGTGTGAAAGCCACAAGGCAGGAGTCGTCATCAAGTAGTTCAGAGGGCTCTAAGCCCTTCCAGTACACGAAACGGCCTTGCGGCGTGGATGTTATGCTTAAACCCAGATGATTGCCCAAAGATGATTCGGGGTAGTCATCAGGTTGCAAGTGGTTTTCAAGAGCGGGGGGCCCCGACGTGCGGTGGCTCCCTCGACTCCGAGTCCTCCTCGGCTCTGGATTGAAGGTGTAGTACTAAACGACGAGCACTCCTCGTTGGTGTCCGAGTAGTTGTCAAAAACGAGGGCCCCCCGACAAGCGGTGGCTCCCACGTCCTTGAGCTTGAGCAGTAGATCTAAGTCCTCCTCCAAGTTAGAGAGGGACATAGATTGTGTGGTCCCCTCAGGTCGGTTTGAGTTCGATCCGACTAGTTCTGGTGCGGTACGAGTGGAAGTCGCGTTGAAAATGGACATCTTTTCGATCTGTAGGACCAGATCGGGGAGTAGCAACTCGTTGAGGTTGTCGATGAACTCGTCGATGTCATTGTGCCGAGTTGATGCAGAGGCCTCCGGCTTCCCGAAGTCGACTAGGTGGCTATTGAAGCCACCCAAGCCGTTGGCGACGCAGGTCCAGGAGCCGAAGATGAAAGTTGTGCCCTCGTCGAGCATGGCGCTGGTGAAGTTGAAGGACGCCATCGAGTTCTCCGGTGGATGCTCGATGAACACCCCTACCTGGCGCGCCAGCTGTCGGTGTTTTACCGCCATGCCCACCGAGGAATACCCCCGAGGTGGTGAGTTTGTAGGTAGGGTGTCGCCGAGATCAAGAACTCGAAGGTGCAAGGAACACAAAGTTAAGACAGGTTTGGGCCGCTGAGAGCGTAATACCCTACATCTTGTGTGGTTTGTATTGCCTTAGGTGGTGATTGGGTGATCTGATGTATGAGGCATGAGTTGTCCCTCATGCTCCTGCTTGAGGAGGGTCCCTGTCCACCGTTATATAGTCTGGAGGGACAGGGTTACATGGAAGTCCTAGTCCGATACAAGCCTAGGAGTCCTACCCGAGTACTTTTCGGGTAGTTTCCTACTGTCTCCGACTAGTTTTACTACTGTATGAGTAGTCCTACTACGCTACGAGTAGTTACAACCAGTGTAGGGCGTGGGCCATGTCCCACCCCTTATCTTGTAAGATGTAGGTCATGTGCGCAGTCTCGTAAGCCCGGGTCTGACACGGTGGGAATGTCACTTTTTGGATGCGACGACCGAAGGCCCGCGAGTTCGGGCCGTCCAGACTGGGGCTCTGGTCGCCGTCCTGATCGCATGATCAGCCACCACACCTGAGGCGCCTCCTCGTGCTCCCCCTCGGGCTAGTGGGCTTCAGCCGCGTCCGCGGTGGCACAGTCGACATCGGCGCCGCGGCGGGCCAGTTCCCACGAGTAGATGGCGCTGCGCGCGTCGTAGTTGGACCTAAGCTGGCCGCATACCAAGGAGGCGCTGCACGGCAGGCACCAGGTCAGGGCACGGCGTAGCCGCGGTGTCACAACCCGTGTGGGGTAGAAGCCCTTGCTGCTGGTGGACAGAGGGCTTTGGTTGCCACGAGACTGCCCCCCCCCCCCCCAACTGGGCTGGAGGCCACGTTCTGGTGGCGTGATGCGGAGCTTTCCGCGTGCTGCACGGCGGCATGCTCCACCAGCGTCCGGATGTTGCGGTGGAGCTCTTCCTGTTGAGGTTCTCCTGGCTCGGGCAGGTTGCACAGGAGCATCGCTATGGTGGCGATGTTCTGCCTGGCCCGCGCAAACTGCGGGGGGCCGTTGGCGTCCGCGATGATGGCCTGCTAGACTTGATGGGCGCACTCCGCCCGCAATGTTACGAGCATTCGGCTCGGAGTTGCATCGGGGCTGCACCAATGCAGGCGGCGGCTGGTGCTGCCGTTGCTGGCATAAGTCCTCAACATGCGACTGGGCATTATCCAGGGCCTGTACGCGCGGGTCTGGCGGGTTGTGCGTGTCCTCGATCTCTACCGGGACCGGCTGTCATCCCTGCACGTCCGCCATGGCGCATTCCTGTAGCGCGGGGCAGCTAGGGGACGACACGTCACCAACACAGGAACTCTCGCTTAGGAGGTCATCGTCGGAGAAGAGGTTGTGGAACGAGGCAGGACTGTACCCCGTCATGCCCACAAACTCAGCGGCGAGTGGGGGCTGTGACATGATCTTCCAGAGCTCCCCAGCATACACGCTTGCGGCGTTTGTGAGGCCAAACAGGGACCATCCACGCGGCGAGCGTGGCGGGGATAGCGGGGTCCCTCCGGAGAGTTGGCGGAGAACATTGCGCAGCAAGAATAGTGAGCGCCTCGGTGCTGAGGTCAGCCAGCGGGTCGGTCGAGGAGGTGTTTCCCTCGAGAGACGTTAGAGGGGTGGCCTCCTCACGGAGGCGGAGAGTGCCAAGACGATTAGCGACGAAGTCCAAGCTTCCGAATCGGAAGGCCTGGGAGCGCGTGAAGATGGGAGGTGCCCAAAGCTCAGCGCGCGGGGCTATGGCAAACTCCAACGGGCCGAAGCGAATTGTATCGCTTAGGCTCATGAGGCTGGACGTGTCGGAGACGAAGGCCATCCGATCGGCGGGACAGTGGACGCACGATGTTGTAACACCCTAGGTGTTTAAAATTGCTAAGCAAGAGACCTTGAAAAATGTATCATACATCTTTGACCATGAGAAATATAACCAAAAGTATTTTAATTGAACTATACATATGTATGTGTGAATGGGTGTATATGCATGTGTATGTGTGTACAAAGTACCTCTTTATAAATTTCAAATCAAACCAATAATTCATAATAAAACGGTTAGACACCTCCCTCTTGTCATGTTCAATCAAAGTCTAGTTGAGATCATGATGAAAATTTGAAATTTTGAACATGAAATGACAAGTCATTCAAAACCTGGTTTTTGAAAATTTAAAATATCTTTCACACCGTAAATCCAATGAACTTTGGCCTCAAACAAAAGTTGTAGAGTTTCAAATTCCCTACAACTTTCATGTTGGCAAATTTCTAAGTTTCCTTGCAAACTTTTGAGAAAAGTTCATTTGAAACTGGGCCCTCACTCTTTCTCTCTCTTCCTTCACTCTCCTTCTCTCTCCCTCCCTCCCCTGTTCTCGCCTGACCAGGGTAGAGCTCGCCCTCCACGCCCCCATGGATTCCTAACCGCCACGTTGGGCCAACCCAATCCCCGGCCACGCCTCCGACCAGCCCCCGACCACGCCATCTCCCATCCCCGACACATTCTGTCACCGCCCCTCGTCGCCCGTCAGCCTGCGCCACGAGGTGTCAGGTCTCCGACGGCGCCCCACCGCGCCATGTCGTCCCATCCGCTTTGCCGAGCCTCCCCACAAGCCGCTACAAAGCACCGGCCCGAGCTCCTCCCTCTTCCTCCTCCCTTCTTTCCTGGTTCCTAGCCGAGCAGAACAGGGCACCGTCGGCAGTCTCCTCTACTGCAGCTCGCAACCCCCACGCTGAGCCCCTCCTCCACGCCACCACCGCCCCAAGCCAGCCCCGAGCAGCGTCACACTTGGCCCAGGGCACCTCGCCGGCCCGACCCCGGCCGCCCTTCCTAGCTGGAGTGCCACCGTGTCGTTTTCTCGTCGCCCGGGCTGCTGCTCCGTGGACAGCCCCCTCCCGACCACCTCCAGCACCAACTCTTGTATCAAACCGGTCGTATGTGAGCCCCTCGTGCTTCCCCACCGTTTCCCCACCACCGGTGAGCCCTCCCTCGCCGGGAATTTCACCTCAACCATTTGCAAACACCCAGATCTTTTTAGGGTGTTTTGTGAAAAATACAGGGACTTGTTCATAAGACTAAAGCTTGGTAGATGTGGTTTGAATCTGTGAACTTGTAAAAATTGTATAAACTAGCAGAAAAATCCAAAAAATACAAACTAAAATTTTCTGAGTTCCCCGTAACAAGACCTACAACTTTTATTTAGAGGCACATCTTGATTTTCTTCATAAATCTTGCTCTAGAATAAATTTATTTAACTCATGAATGTATCTTTTAATCTAGGCAAGTACTGATGGTCATTTTGGAGCAGTGGCTTAGTGTTTAGATGAGTAGCCTTGTGTAGAAAGTTTAAGACCAGAACAGAATCCTAGCTATAGTTTCTAATAAATCTTGATGCATGCACTAGTTTGGTAGATTTATTTAATTACCATGTTGTAGATTCAGGCTAAGGATGCAACTTCTACAGTATTGTTACCTTACTGTATACATGCTACAGAAAAAATTTGGAACTTGTTACTTTTGTCTAGCATGCACATTTGATTTTGTCCATGAATACATGCATTAAATCACTATAAATAGTTCCTGTGCTTGGAAAAATATGAAACTTTTACCAGAGGCTATATGTGAGTAGATAATCATGCTACAAAAGTTTGATGTTCAGATGCTCAGTAGAACTGCCAATAAAAATGAATCTTGAGTAATGTAGATCTGTTTTGTTCTATTTTGTGTGCTCTGATAGTTGCTCAATAAAATATGAACAATTCACAGTAGAGTCTCTGTAGGTTGCTAAGTTCTCTGTAAAATTTTGAGCACCATTACTTGTATGGTTTGATCTTCATAAATGAATCCATGCTCTAGCAGTAGCTGTTTACTTTATTTTTTTCATAACTATTCTACTGCATAAAATGACTGAAATTTTTACAGTAAGTTTGTCACTAAGAAATGTTCTCTGAATAAAAATTTCAATAACAGAACCTATGGCTAGCTTTAGTTAAAGAGTACCACATGTTGCGTTATGTTGGGTAGAGAAAAAGAAAAATGGCTGCATGTTAATAACTTATGAAAACACCCTTTTCACCTAATGAAGTAACCAAAGTTAATTAATACTCTCTAAATTACTGCCCAAGTAAATGTAAATGAAATATTTTACAAATTAACTTGAGTTTTGTTGGTTTAAAACTTTATAGTGATGTAATCAATGAATCTTTACCATCAAAATAACTCATGCATATGCATTACATGTAGACACTACCGCTCTCGCCGACGGAACGTACAAGTTGGTGCCTGAGTCGGAGAGTGAGCAGCGCGAAGCTCAAGTTGATCTAACTGAAGTTGCTGAAGACTCGATCCAAAGTTCGGAAGAGCCAAGGCTAACTTTGCTCAGGAAGGCAAGCCGCGGAGCATGAATCCTGTTATTTTCAAATTATGCAACTTATTACTTCTTTTACTTGTGCATTAAGTTATAGGAGTTGGATGAAAACCACAGTTGCATGATCCTAGGTACCCATGATTGAAACACTAGTTAAGTGCTATGCTAATAGGACTCCGGTAGAAGTCGAGTGATTTCCTGTCACTCGCGAGAAAATAGGAGTTGACTATTTAAATTATGTTGGAATCATAAGGTCATCAGACGGGGCTATGATACGATGTTCATGTTGATGTTGAGGCCCTGTCTGTGTAGCGAAACTGGATAAGGTGGCGACATGTGGTAGTGGTTGTTAAGTTTTTGAACGTACTAACCACATGCCGAGAGTATGCTAATCGGTAAGCTTAAGTACCTGATTGGACCGGCGAGTGGACTTTACCCTCACCCTCTTGACTTCGTTCCCATGGGCACATGGTGAGTGTAAGAGCAGCCATGGCCCGGCTTCGTTTCGTGGTTTGTGGATCTCTTTACTCGAGGGGGTGGTCCTGATCCACAACCCGGAAAGAAAGGGAAAAAGTTGTATGGGTGACTCGTCTATGCCCTATGCGTGTGTTTAGGTTTCCTCTTGCAAGGTTAAGAAATTCGATTCGAATTGTCCGTTTCTCGCAGCCATTCAGACTGCTTAACCTTTTTCCACGTAGAGTAAGAAGAGGAACAATGATGATGATTAATCTGGTTGGATGCTCAATTAATTATTTCCACCATGCGTGATTTGGACAGTTGCTTATCTTGAATGGTTAATCAACTAGAACTTGATGCTAAAACTTGAAAGCAAGGACTCACTCTTAGATGCTTTTTTGGCAAAAACAACACTCAGCCAAAAGCTTTGCATGTCTAGGAGTCGGCTAAGTATATACCACTAGTCGGGTAAGCCTTGCTGAGTATTAGTATACTCAGCCTTGCTTGTGGCTTTATTTTCAGGTGAGACCTTTGAGGACATGGTTGCTAGTTTGACTTGGCCATGTACTCTTCCTCCTAGTGGTTTGACTGATACAAGATATAATCATGCAACAAAACTTAAGTTAAGTAGTCAAGCATTTCATTTTCTTTTCCTTGGGCAGTTATTTATCGAGTACTTATCTGGATTAACTAACTTTCTTAAGTAAGTGAGTGGTTTTAATGGTACAAGATAAACAATTATTTCACTAAAAAGTGGTCAAAAGCTCAAGTTAAGTAGTCGAGTACTTCATTTTCTTATCCTTGGGCAGTCATTTATCAAGTACTTCTCTGGATTAACTAACTTCATTAAGTGAGTGAGTGGTTTTGTCCTGCCGTACGGTCATTTTTAACAGTAAGCATTGCTTAAGCAAAACTACTCGTAGAGGTAGTTTTTGGGGTTGAGATTTTTATGTAGAGCACGTTACTTAAGTACAAACTCACTGTAAAAGTTTTAGCCATTTTTATTCAGCAGTTTAATCATGATAATTCATTAAACAGCTACCGCTAGGTTTAAGATCTACTCGTATAGAACAAATCATGCAAGAACTGGTGCTCAACTTTTTACTGAACAAACTTACTCGCATGAGTAGTCTACTGTAAATTTTGCAGATTTTTTCTATGCAAGAATCAGAGGCTAAAATTTTAGTTTAACTAGATCTAGCATATAACAAAATGTACTCGAAACACCTAGTTGTGAATGGATTAAGTGCATGAAATTTTTATGGAAGACTATACACCTAGTACTGAAGCTACCATCCAAAACTTATGAGTAGTTCTTCCCTGAAACTCTTGGAACAATTAAAAGACATTTAAATTTGATTTAAATCTTCAGCTAAAATTTTGTGGAAACAGTCCAAGATCTTTTTACAAAGTTGTAGATCTTAACTTAAGGAGTCCAGAACATCTTAGCATGTATTTTTAGGATTTTTTTGTGAGTTGTTTTGCATTTTCAAAGTTAATAGATTGGTTTTCAAAGTTCTAGTTCTTGGTTTAAAAATGAGTCCGTGAGATTTTACAGAAAACTTCTCGAAAAGATTGAAATCAAAGCAAAAGGATCCTTTGTGTAGGGGAACAGCGACTGCTGGCTAAATTCCAGCGACTAGGGTTGCCGGTGGTGAGAGGTGATGGTGGGAGAGGCAAGAGGGGAACAAACCGCACCTGTTTGAGGCCTTGGTTGGGGAAGTGGTGGACCGAGGCGGCTTGCGGATGGTGGCACAGAGCCGGCGGCGGGTGGGGGTGGTGGTGACGGCGCTTAGGTGAGGAAGAGGCCGCGGGGACCAGTTGTGCAGCTTTGGTGTGAGGCGGAGAAAGTGATGGGAGGATTCGTTTGGGCAACGTGGGGGCGGAGTGGAGCGTCCACGCGCGAGTGACTGCTCGCCAGAGTTGATGTTGGGGCGGCGAGCTCAGGGGCCTCTGGTGGGGCTTTTATAGGCGCGAGAGGGAGGATGGCTTCCTGGGCACGAGCTGCTGGGGAAGGCCCGACCAGGGGGCAAAACCGGGGGCGCAGCTACCTCGCTGGCGCCGGCAGGCCTCGCCGTGGCGCCAGCAGCGCCCGCGGCAGAGGAAAACCGCCGCATGGAGGCTTCTAGAGGGGGAGGGTGAGATTTTGTGGGCCAGCGGGGGATTTCCTAGTGCTGGCAGGCCCACTTGGTCAGGCGGCCTCAGCTGCGCCAGGGTGCACCGGCCAGCTAGCCTGCCGGCTATGGGACAAGGCAGTGGGACGAGAGAGAAGGGAGAAGATGATGAGACTCATGCGCGAGAAACAAAAACAGCGGGGGTCTGGGTGAAAAAGGAGCTAAAACTCATTCTTCCCAAGTTCGCGACGCGTTGTACGAAGAGGTCGAGCTGGCTCTGTTCCTGTTGGACGAGAACATCGAGCTTCGCCCGGTGGCGGCAAAAGGGGGAGAGAAAGGATCAGACTTCTCTCCTCACACGAAGACCACCACAGCTCCCTTCCACTTCGACGACCCGATGCTTCGTCATCGACTACATCCACCTTGAAGCATCTGGGGGAGTCGCCATCGACACCGCCGAGTTCTTCACCAGCTCTGGCAGGTTCTCCACCAACTCCGGCCCATGATGACCTCCGCGTGACTCGGACCACTATGTGAGACTTAGGGGGAGAATGTTAGATAAGTCTCACATTAGCGTGTCCATGTATCTATCTATATTACTAGATAGGGCTAGGTATAGCCCCCCCCCCCCCCCCCGGTTGATCTCGACCGTCATGGGATCACACGGTGGTTTTACTGGCCTCCTGCGCCGCCTACGTAGAACCAGGGTTAAAGAGGTGACTTGGCCGCCAAGTTGCTAGGGAATCTTAATGGCCAAGTCTCCCACCCCTATATATGTAACCAATGCCCCTTGGGCCAAGTGTGAAGTTGAGAGAGAAATAGAATCATTTGGGCCAACAGATTCTGTTCGGGGTGATGTGCTAAATCCAAACCGAACACGGAGTCCAAGTTGATGACGACTTGTAACTCGGCGAAGGGCATGGCTCGTGCGTATTCACCTTGGTGATATCCTCATCACTTGCTAAGCAATTTTATTCCTGCAATAGGTGTGTCGTTGAGGGTAGGGCAAATTTAGTGGAACCTCCAAAATCCAAGTGTCCTCCCAGAAACAGAATACTCTCTGTTATTAACTTTGAAAACAGACTCCCATTTGAAATTATGTTTGACCTTGTGCACCCCTTGCCAGAATTGCGACCACCGGTCCCTTTACTTTGAGAAAAACATTTCCTTGACAGATATTTGGTTTTCAGAAAGGTTGCAGCACACATCTTCCCCCCTCCCCCCCAACTATTGTAGTTTGTAAATGCTCCACAGCCACTTAATTAGCAAAGATTTAGGTATGCAAAGATTTTTCTCATTTCATCATATGGTATTTAAAATTTTATCACTAGCGCCCCTCCAAAAGAACCCAGACCTATGGTCCTCTCAAATAGGTGAAACATGCCCCTCAGATATACAGGCAAGCTAAAGAGAAGTGGCTAATCAGATATCCAGGAGGCAGATTTTTTTTCCCTTTCCAATATTGAAGCTTATTCATTTTCTCAACCATCCCATCAAAAGCATGTATCCCAACATCCCAACACTTGTATCACTAATTGGAATCCCCTGAATCCCCTGATATTTCATCAGCAAGGACCCAACCTGGCAATAAAGCATGTTTCCAATTCTAATCTGTTCTTCCTTTTCAACCCCCAGAGACAACCGCTTCACTTTTATGACAAGTGATCTTGTCTTCTCACCACTCAAAGCAATACAACAGAAACTTGATGTTTGAGATCGATTGATTGTCACAGCCCATCATGATAACAGTATCGTCAGCATATTGCAAATGTGTTAGCCCGCCTGGGACTAAGTATGCAACTATCCCCTTAACATGCCCCCGCCCCCCTCCCCCACCCACCCAAACACAAGTTTAACTTTATCTAAGGTGTGTGCCAAAAGCGTTAGGAGGAAGGTTAAACAACAGTGGTGATAGCAGATCCCCTTGTCTCAAACCTCTCTGTATTTTGAAGCAAGGCCCGTTTCCTCCATGAAGATCTGCATTTCAAAAGTTTGGCGGCCTAGATTAGTGTATTCTTTACTTATTCTTCCATTTGTGGTTCTCAGCTGCCTTGCTAAACAAACGTCTTTTATGGACAAGGCATCAGTGACAGCTTCTGCAAAAACGACAATTCTGTTTATTAGCAATCTAGGTCAACTAATTCGATCTAATATATTTGATTATAAGTATTTGATCCAGTCTCTCCTACTTAAACAACTTGTTTATACCCGTCATTTTTTCCTTCCATATATATAACTGGTACAAGTTTGAAACACTCGATTCTTTTATTTTGCTCTTGCAGAGGAGAAATATCGAGCATCCATGAAATAGTTATTGCACTGAAAGAGAGGATCCAGAAGAGCAGGCCTCAACCAGCCCTGGTTTCCACTAGCTCCTCAGTTGCTTCTTCCCTAGTGCCTGACTGCAACTGCATTACCCGACGAGCACCTGCCATTGGAGAACTGGAACAATAGTGATCTTCTTAAACAGGAGAAAATGGCGGGGAGCCATGCTAAAGATCACGAGTTTTCAGACGAAGAATGGGAGATGCTGGAGACAATTCAGGCAAAGAATTAGCTTAACTTCAGTTCTCTTTATTCGTACTAAAGTTGCATCCGGCCAGCAGCGAAGTGTGCCTACCAGCCTACCGATGGAACCTTGTGTCTTGTAAATATGCATACATTTCAGTGCAGTGCTCACGACCGTAATTAAACTTAGTTGCAATTATGTTATGAATGCTTAGTTGACAAACACATGATACTATGTATAAAGTCAAATAAATATATTAAAGTATAATCTAATGTATAGTATGTATAGTTAATGTAACGCTCTTCTTTCCTGATTTGTATTTATTTTTCAATAATGTTTGACTATTTGTACTATTTCACTTATTAATTTAATAGGGTCACCGTTTCTGGTAAGTTTTGTTTTGGGTAAAGGATAAAGAAATTTGCTAATTCATTTTTAGCCACTTTCTAACCGACATTCTCAAACCTGAAGTTATGCATTCATTCTCATTAGCGACCATCAGAGACTATTTTGATCAAACTTGGCCAGGCACTTGGGTTTTCTTATCAAGGAGTTATAATCATGAATGTTTACTTAGAAATGTACTCCCTCAGCCCCAAATTAGTAGTCATTTTGGCTTTTCTAGATATATAGATTTTATTATGCACCAGGCATAACATATATTTAAATGCATAGCAAACAAACTATACAGCTAGAAAAGGCAAAACGGCTAATTATTTGGAACGGAGGTTGACGGGTCCAGGGATTCGGGGTCTCCAGCGGGCCCACTTTCCACTGGCATTGTGGCTAGCCCAAGACCGCGCCTGGAATGGACGACCGTCCTCATGGGCCGTGACTTCGTCCAGACCGCCTGGGCCCGTGATCCCGACCGGTCACCCGGTCGGAGAAAACCTTGCTTGCATCCCAGACCGAGGGGATGCTCAGGGACTCGGTCCGTACCACGGCTCCGACTCAGATCTCCGACCAGGCTCCGCCTTACACGCGTCACTATCCCCGACCGGCGAAGCCAAGGCCAGCCGAACCTTGCGTACTGGTGGGCCCCAGGAGCAAGTGCGGCAGATAAGGATGAACGTCGAAATCAACTTGCCGTACGGGGCCAACCACTCCCTCCACGGGGTTACAGTCCCCCTTGATGACAGGGAGCGACGTCATCACGATACGGCGAACACGCCTCCATCACGATGGAGTGACAGAGCGTAGCACCGAGGACGGGGTGTGACTGCCATACCGTACTTATCGGCGCACACCCGTCCCCCAACTGATAGAGCACGACGTACAGGAATTGGGTGGTGGCCGCACAAGGACTCCGACTGACGGAGTTGGCGGTCCCGACTGACAGAGCTGACGACCCCGACCGACGGGGCAAGGAAACTCTCTCTCTTTCTCTCTTTCTCTCAACATACCAGTCCCCCTGTAAGGAGGGGCCCCCTTGGACTATAAAAGGGAGGGTCAACCGCCTAGGAAAGAAGAGAAGACCAAAATCTAAGAGATTCATTCTCCACTCGAAATCTTGTAACTTTCCAAACTCTCACGAGCACCCGGGCTCAAGCAATACATCCGACCGAACCCCGACTGGACGTAGGGCAAGGTGCCTGAACTAGTATACATCTTGAGTCATTGTGTGCTAAGCCATCTTCAATCACAATGCGCGGCATACACTTCAAGTAGATTAGCTACCAGCTATTTCCGGAACCGACAGAGGGAGTAGAACGAAGTCACTTCCAGTGATTTATTATTTTCAACGGAAATCTGAATGAACTTATTTCAGATCTTGTGTTGTCTCAACGCCTATACTAAGGACAAAAGAGATGCGAATGGGGAAAGGTGTAGGTCTTATATATGAGACAATCAAACCATGCGAATTAAAGACAAATATGGCAACATGATGGAAAATTCGTCACATTCGCTTCTTGCTTCATGATGAATTATGAAGTTTTAATGCTGTAAACTCTCTCAATTTGCTTTGCCTCCCTCGCATTCCTTCGACAAACTGAGTACAGTGTCCTTGGACATGTTGTTGCTCTCTCCGACTGGAGTGTCCACACCGAGAAACTTGGCTGGCATAAACGAGTGAGCTCAAGAAACAAAATATTGGCTCTATGAAATGACCTACCCGCTCCACCTTATCTCTTCACATGGATAAAATGGAATTTTTTTATCTCAAACAGGATATGATTTAATTTTAGTCACCTAATTTTTAGACATATAAAGGATTAAACTTTAATTATGGATGATCCAAATAGGTCTTAAAGTCGTAGCAAGCAGAAGAGAACCTCCCTCCCTTCCGCCTAAAGTGCCTAAAGTGGTAGCAAGGAGGAAAGAGAAGGGAGGAAGAGAGCCACGTAGATGCCTTGTCAGCACTAGAAGCCCAGATGAATGCGTATGGACCTAAATGACACTGTAAAAGATCTAGATCTGCAATTCAAAATTGAGGACCTAAATGAGCCCCGAAAGAATCTAGGGAGTGTCCACGTAATTTACTCTTTGAAATAATACATCAACGCAGAACAGAGGATGGCAATAAACAATGGGGACTCAGGAATAACCATTCCAATTTACAAACATGATTAATGCCGACTAGCTCTACAAGACTACAACCCATTCCAACAAATTCCGGACATCAGGATTCCAATGTACTAGCAAGCACCTACAACGAAAGTTTTTTTTTCCCTACTGCTGGTTGAGTACAGTTGCAAACGTATGACATCAGCCATGGACTGCATCTTTGGGCGGGGCAGCAGCTTTTCTCAGATTGGTGTACATGTCATGGCAAAAGTAAGAAAAATCAGCCATGTTCCTGAAGAGCTCTGGCAGGTGTGTCCGGAGGTTTGCAAGTGATTTCTCCCTCACCTGCCGGGCGTGCCTAAGGTGGTGTCCCTCCTCCTCACTCAGCCTAATCTCTAATTCCTCGATGGCACGTTTCCTGTCCTCAACAGGATCTACGTTTTGAACTTCAGCTGCTTCAGAGTTCACATCCTCACCTAAGGCTGCCCGTCTTTCCATGTACTTTTGATGCCAGTCTTCAAACTGTGCCCTCTTTCGGCTCAGATCCCTGCGAGTTTCGTCACATCTCCTCCTTAGGTTTACTTCCTCCTCCTGAAGGTGCACGATGTTGCTTATGACTTCAGCAAAGGTTTTGATGGCAGTTTTTGCAAGCTCAATTGGAAGCCTTTCAAGTTCATCATGCCAGGCATGCAGCAGGTTCTTGATAGGTGGATCTACCAGCCTTGGAGGGGACGAGACCTTCTCCTTTATGTTGCTCTCGATAGGGATGAGATTAAGCTTCAGCCATGCATTGAGTGCTCTGATGTACGCTTTCTGATTGTCCATCAATTTCTCAAACTGCATGTGCCACTCCCTAACAATGTCCCGTAGTTCGCAAGTCTGGTTGTAATGCAAATCAGTTGTCTCTCTTGGAACAGGAGGAATCTCAAAACCTCTGATACCTGAAATGATCATGAACTGATTTCTATGATGACGGTGCATAGCACTCCACATTTTGGCCATTCTGCAATAGGTAAATATGGGGGAATGGTAAGAAAAAAGTTCCAAACGTTGCCAGTAGTCTAGAACAGCAACCAATTATACAGCACACTGTCTCAATAAGATGAATCTTTACAAAAGAGGCAAAGCCATTTTATTGTTTATTGTGGCCATAATAAGGATCATGAATTTACTAGTTTGTGATCACCTGCTGATTAAAAGCATAATACTAAAGTCTAAAGAGACGCATCTGCTTTTTTGTAGGATTACACATTTTCTATCCGCAGACACCAATAATACACATAATATGGAATACAAACTGACTTTCTGGGTAAGCAGAAATTTTTATCATACCATACAAACCAAAGAAATCAAATGGTTGACTAGTATGCTTGAAATATTCAAACACTTAATAGAAAAACCCCTGTTGAGTAGTGACCAGTTTGCACATGACAAACATAAAAACAATCAAAGTTCAAAACATGACTGGCATGTCCAAAATGAAAAGGATTGATATCCTTTTCGGACAGTATGGTTAATGCTTTATCTACCAGAAAAAACAAATATGATAGTGTAAGACATCTGTAAGTAGTGCATTTTACAATATAACAAAAAGTGTACGTGAAGGCACATCTTCAGTTGTTTAATACTTCGAAAACACAAAAGTACTACAGAAAGGTATAGCTCACTGTCACTGCAGTAATAAATATACCCCCTATGTTCTTTTTTTCCTTGTTGTCCTATAATCGATGCAGTCAGTTCTTTTCTCAAAACGGTATTGAGCAGAAATATGCGTGGAAGTATTTAGGGTTGTCACGTTAAATAATAAAGGAAAATTTCCATCTGAAGTCACCAAATTATTTCAATAAGTTTGCCAACATCTGTATAGAAAGCAATGTCAGAAGTGATTATTGGAGATCCTGACAGCCTCCCAAAAGGAAAGTAAAAAAGAATGGAGGTGCAGGTGGTGCCTAAAAAACAATCAATGGCAGCCACCCGCTCTTGGATGACTTTAAAGTTTCACGGTGTGTGTTTTTTTCTTTTTGCTGCACAGTTCAATTAATCACAATAAAACTATAGCACCACCTCTATCGAGCAATAACGAAACATGCTAGGTTTCAGTAGGCTAGAGATAAGATCTAGGTATAGCAGACACTAATCACAGCATGTTGACACAAAGAACACAAGGTAACAGACAAACAGGCAGGTCCATATCATTTATACAATCCATTGCAAGTAAATGAAATGTACACCAGAGGTATGCTACAACAAAATTTATAGAAGAAGCACTTGCTGCAAAGAATACTCACCCATCAACAAGCTCCACTAACTTTGGGAATAGCTGTCTATCCCGAAGCCGATTTATTTCTGAAACCGTTGAATCCATGGACTGCATATCTACGATGTACCTTGTGTGTAAGTGGCTAACAGCAGCTTTTGTCTTCTCCAGAAATTCAAGTTTAACACCCCGTTTCTTTTGCTTCTGCAATAGAGTCACCTTCTTCTGATAATCGATTTTCATAAGTTCCCCAGCCTAATTCGACATATGCAGGAATGGCAAAGCAGAAAACACAGGGTCGTTATTAATTGAAGAAACAATAATACATTAAAGCATTGAAAATGAGCCATAGCTAAACCTGTTTGAATGTTGGGGGATACAAAAAGAAACAAAAAGCCTAAACTTTGTATTAGCTAGTTTGATTTACACTCTGCTTAACTTGCCAGATGACTTCTCACTCGGTATGTACCCTTTTAGCAATAGGATTTCAAATAATTACAATTTGAATAATAATTGCAAGCAACCCAGCAATCACTAGCTCATTTTCTTGGGAAACCACAGACTGTGATGCATTGTTAGCAATACTTGAATAATTCAAAATATGAGTTGCAACAGGTGTATTACAGTAACAGCTAGTTTATGTTACAGAAGTTCAAGGTTAGGCTAACAGTAGGGATGTAACTGCACAGGTGTTTTCATTAATGGTTACCATTTTTTCTCGAACACGAAGGAGAGCTGTGTATCATTGTATTAATAGAAGAAGAAAGGAGTCGTACATAGACCCGAACACACCCCACACACACCCTAGAATTAATGGTGACTATTGATTAGACAAATATTTTAAATTATGAGAGTGAAATGAATAAATCTGAAACAAATAAAAGTGCTCCAAAGTACTGTGTTTACATGTAAAACAAAAGAGGCCAGACACAGAGACAATTCCGAAAGCAATAGCACCAGAACTCATGTTATCAAATTAATTGCACATATATTACCTTCACTTCATCATACAGTTTTTTCTCCCAAGCAAGCATTCTATCTAGAACCGCAGCATGAGTTTCAAATCTATCATCAATCTCAAAATTATCATTCAGGTCATCGTGATCGGGTAAATTCTTGAAGGAGCGGTTCCATGTGATAACATGCATAATTTTTGTAGAGTGATCGATATGACCTGAAAACATCAAGAAAAAAATGTTAGGAAAGCGCAAAATCAACATGACATTGTACATGCATTAGAAAGAAAGTTAAATGGCAATTCATAACAAGAAAACTAAAGCTCAGTCGAAAATGGAGGGCAACAAAGGGGGGAAAGGAAGCTACATGTACATCTTTAAAGTGCATATTCAGATCAAATTTACATGATGTACTGACTTCTTGAACACGTTCCCTCCAGATGCTTCAGATAGCTGATTCTTAATTGTACAGATAATGGCAGCTGTCGCATAAAGTTTCTAAAATCTGACAGTATGATGTGGCAGTATTTAAAATCTAACTTGGAAGCCCAAAAGGCAAGTAAAAGTTGGAAAATGCAACATATAGTTTTCATATTTTACAGTACATCTGCTATAGAAATAAATGATATCTTACCAAAAAGATACATACAATTTGCAAATCTAATCAACAAACTTATCCGATTTCTAATCAGCGGTGTCGATGGCAGCAGCCAGAGATGGAATGGGCATTGTACCAGTAAGAACCATTTGCCATTTTATAACATTATTAAGGTGGTTCGACACAATGCTTAGGCCAAAAGACCAAGGGTTGACTACCACTAGTCCATCCACTACCCGATCTGAGCTTTCTGAAACATTTTATCAGAGTTATTGTGGGTATATATTGTTGGTTCATAATGAAAAGAAACCTACATATTGATATGTCACAGGAATTTATGTTGAAAGCAAAAAAAACCCAGGGAAAAGCCTTCGGTGATATTATTGTAATCAAACAGTACTAATGACTAAGTTACGAGCAAAATAACCAACCTCTACTTATAGTTCCCTTATTACGTTGTGCAATGAACTAATTATGAACCTTGCAGCACACACTCTACAAAACAAACAAAGGCTTTTTACCCAAACCAAAAGTTAGCGGTAGAGTACCCGCATGATATAAAAAACACCTTTAAAAGGAAATATAGCAAATATAAATGGAACATGAGAACATCGCCCCAACATGTAAACATGGTATAACAGCAAAATATTACACTCAAACAGAGTGTTGCCACTTCAAACGAGTAAATGTGTCTAAACAATCTTAAACCATTAATTCAAATTGAATTGGTGACCACCATAGCTCTCTCATACAGAGAGTTTCAGTTCACTAATTATTTCAAGGTGTAATAATACGACAACCCGAAATAGATGAATATGTTCAATCTTCAATGAGGTGGCTGTAACACCTTACAGCCACTAGACTTCAGAAACATTTTAGACAGTGTTGCACACTAAGCAAGCAAGTGGATTACATCACAAAATCTTCAGACAAATTTTTTATTCATAAAACGCAATAAAGCTTTAAGTAAAAGTAATCAGCTTGGACAAAAGACGTAGATGATATTATTGGTGAACTTGCACTAAAATCAGGTATTCTATGGTTTATATAAACAAGGCCAAATACAATAAAAGTTTCAAGATGCTACAGCTAAAAAATCAAGGGTTAATTGGATATACGCCATTACAATTGTCACGCTTCGGATATACGCCATTACTATTCACGATATCGGAAGCATACCATTATAATTTCATAGATGTTCGAGATATGCCACTACTTATCCCTTCAATACATTTATAAAAAATTCTTGACCAACTTACCCTTCTGCTGGGCTGCTTCCACTGCCCAACTGAGGCTGAGGCCGAGGGCAGACCGCTTCCTCCGCGCCGTCGACGACCTGCGCCGCCGTCACCCACGGCCGTTGGGAGTCCACACCGCCTCTCATCGTCCTCTGGTCCTTTGCCGCGGAGGGGATGGGGGAGGGGGGGGGGATCCAGCGCCGTGCAGTCCGTGAAATGGGCGCGTGTAGCGTGCTGGAGCTCCGGGGCAGCAATAATATTGGTGCGTGGGGCTGCGGGCTGACTGTATCGACAACCATGATGCTGGCGGCTGGATCTGCTGCATCACAAAGCTCCCAAATTGCTGGGCCAATCACAGAGCTCCCAGCAGAATTGGACAGCAAGAAGAAACGAATCGCTAGACTCCAATCGAACAGAAATTGGCATGCGAGGCGCTTGCATGCGGGAGCCCAGTCCATGGGCGGCCGTCGCGGAGAACAGGTCCGTCTACGAGCAGCTCCACGCGAAGGAGGCAGAGGCAGCGGCTGCTGCCAGCGGACAACGAGACATCCCCGCCGGTGTCATGGCGATGGGACAAGGAGGGCTCACCTGTGCAAGCCTCATCCCTGGAATCCACCGCGAAGCTTGCGCGTGCGGCCGCTAAGGTGTCGAACACCAACTAGCATGCAGCACAGCGGCGAAGCAATCGACAGTGAGAAGGGAGGAAGAAGAAGGGTAATTTGGTCAAGAAATTTTTATAAATGTATCGAAGGGTGTAATGGTATATCTTGAACATCTGCGAAATTGTAGTGGTATGTTTCCTATATCGCGAATAGTAATGGTGTATCTCCGAAGTGTAACAATTGTAATGGCATATATCCAGTTAACCCAAAAATCAAAAGGGCCCTAGTCATGTCCAATTCACATAGAGAAAGATCAAATATTCAATCAAAGTGCCTTATATGAGATAGCCCATGATAGTGATTCTAGTATCCGCAGGTTGCTATTCCAAAATGATGTGGACCCAAGCATAAATTACATGATCAATCTAAATAAGGAAACATTAACACACTATATTTCCTGACCCAGTGGGTGTGCAGCATCAAATAACTAAAGATCAGGAAACAAATTGAGCAGCAACACTTGCCTCGGCTGTCAGCATGGTTGGAATGGTAATGCATTCGGGTGGCCTCCAGCTTTTTTGACACATCATGTGCACTCTCTGAAGCTCTAAGGAAGTGATCATCAAGCTGAGAAACAATCTGTAGTAAGCTGGCAGTTGCTGATGCGACCATCATCTTCCCCTTCCGAGTTTCAACCGCACCCATTGACGAGGCATGCTGGTAGTGTACAGTCGCCGGTGGGCCAGATGTCTTGGGTGGCTTCCTAACAATAGGTTTTGATGGAGGTAGGTTAGCCACCATCTCCTCAATTGCTTTCTCCTTCTCTGCAGCTGTCTGTGGTAGCCTTTCCTCAGCAGCAGCTGGCTCACTAACAGCTGGTTTTGCCACAGGCGGCTTCACCTCAGCCACTGGCTCCTTCTCACGCCTTTCCATCCAAGTATCATCTGCAGGCTGCTCCAGGGTGGGCAGTGGTGTGGGAGTTGGGCCAAAAAAGTAATCCCAGGTAGCCATCTGTGACTCCGGCACTGGAGGCGGTGGGGTTGTGGTGGCAGGCGTTGGTGGGGTTTGGTTCAGGCGTGGTGGTGGAGGCGGTGTCACTGGAGAAGATCCCACACTATCCATTACAACCCGCTTCAGTGGCTGTCCGTGCACCATGCCGTCCACGCTAACATCGTGGTGATCGTCGTCACCGTCATCATCATCGCTGTCGTCTTCATCATCATCGTCACTATCCGACCTGATATGTCCATCATCTTCCTCCTCCTCATCCTCCTCCTCTCGGATAGCAGCATCAGCGGGAGGGCGGTTCTTGGTGGCCGCCCTCTGGTCCGGCATAGGGATGCTGGGGGTGGAGGAGGATCGTTGGAGGCTGGTATGGGAAAAGTCGGGAAATGGCGGCGGTGGCGGGGAGGGCGCTGTGATGACGGATGCGGTAGAGGGGCCAGGCGGCGCGGAGACGGATGCCGCGGCGGCGGCGGCGGCGGCCGCCGCAGTGTGGTGGGAATGGGAGGCCACCAGGCTAGGGTCGGGCGCCTCGCCGTGGGCGAAGTCGGATAGCGCGCCGCCGGTGCTCTTGAGGCGGACGGTGTATCCAGTGTGGGCGGCGGCGAAGGCGTTCCGCGCCACCACGGCGTCCGCCATCAGCCTCTTCCGGTCCCGGCACCGGCACACAGACTCCTCCTGGTCGATCTTGGACTGCCCGCACCCCATCGAGGCGGCTGGCGGCGACTCGACGGGGTTCTTGCGATTCTTGGGGTGGGATTCCTGGTGCTAGGGCTTGATGCGGCGGCGGCGCTGTCGGGTGGGGGGAGTGGTGAGGACCGGTGGCGTTGGATGCACGGTGGGTGCCGTACAGGTTGAGCTGGGGAGTGGGGAAAGCAGAATGGGAGCGGTCCATTGTTGTTCTATTTCTACTAGTCTGTTTTTGCTTTATTTAGTTCTTCTGGTAATTACCAATTATGCAAAAAAAATGCTACAAAATCTTTAAAAAATTCTAAAAGGCTTTAGAAAATGCTACAAGTCTTTTAAAAATTTCGTGAGTCTTAACGTTGACTGATAAAAGGAGATAAGATTAATTCTTACCGTTCATTGATGTGATACATATTACTCTTTTTTTTAGTTGATATCACTCTTGAAACATTACTAAAGCTCAAAGAAGATATTTAATCGAAGATCTACAACAGAAGCATCAAGTTTTTATAAAGGATTAAGTACATATAAGTTATAAAAATAAGGGTATTTGTCTCTATTTAAAAGCTATAAGGCCTTACAAAACTTGTATACATCTAAACCAACTAAATGCCAACCTATATGATAACTAGGGTACAACTTGTAACAATCCATTTTGAATTCAGCAACACTTAAAGATGCAGCTTCTAGGACAGCCAAGCAGCTTCAATAACCCTCCATCCATAGAGATAAAACTCAATTTGAATTCTTGACTTAGTAGTAAAATAGATTCTCTTCTAACTCTTAGTATTAAAATCTTGTTTGAGTTCACATTTTTGATATTCCTAAATGTTCATGACACATCTCTTTTGTCCAGAGTAAAGTGAACTAGAAGTGTGAGTAGGGAAACTAATACCAAATAACTTTTTTTTCAAAACACACTACAGAAGCAAACGCTCACATACACGCACGCACACTCACCCCTATGAATACAAGCACGCAACCCTATGTCTATGAGCACCTCCGAGAGGCTGAGCCTGCAAATCATCGAGATTGACAAAGTCACCAAATGCATCTCTCTATCGACGGGCTCATCGCTTACCACCGAAAGAATAATGTTGGTTAAATCCTGAAATAAATCTAGAAAAATGCGAGCACCCCCGTGCCGAGTCTAGGACTTGAACCCGGGTGGACAGGTTTCACCACAAGGAACCTTACCAACTGTCAGTGTTTCATACCGCCGATTAGTGAATTTGTGTTTACACGTCTAGCCCGGATGGTGTGCAAGGAAGACATAGAGGTTTATACTGGTTCGGGTGGAATGTTCCTACATCCAGTTCGAGCTGCTCATGTTCTTGCACTGGTTTGCAGTAGGGGTTACAAACGGGCAAGAGAGGGACGGGCTCCCAAGTCTCTGGTGGTGAAGTGTTGTGTGGGTGAGTGAATCTTCTTCCAAAATCCCTCCCCCTCCCTTTTATATGCCAAGGGGCAGGGGTCGGATACACAAGAGAGAGAGGTCATCGGGATCCCGCTTTTCTTCCTCCCTGCATGTGGTCCCGTTGGTCCTGTAGATGACGATGGGGGTGTCCCTGCGCCACCCCCTTGGCGCGACGTGCGACGTGCGTCTCAACAGGGTGGGCGGTGCGGGCCCCCCAGCGTGCTTGGTGGGCGACATGCGCTCCGACAAGACGGACGGCGTGAGCCCCCGGCGCGTTTTACGGCTTGACCTCCAGTGCGGCGAACGACCGAGGCTCGCGGTAATGGCCTGTCCTCTCCAGAGATCATGTCAAGGCACGTCCTGACCTAGTTCCATGCCAGAGGTTCGATCCCCGGCATGACCTATCATTTCGTGAGACCCTGAGGGCCCCACATCCCTACGACGGGTACGGCCGAATCCGTTCCCTCGAGGTCAAGCGAAGCGGAGCTCCCCCATTGGGGTCGGGCGAGGCCGAGCCCGTGCCCTCGGGGTCGGGCGAGGCGGGGCTTCTCTCACAGGGGTCGGGCGATGCCGCGCTTGCATCCTTGGGGTTGGGCGAGGTGGAGCCTGACTTCTTGCGGTCGGGCAAGGTGGCTCGTGCCCTTCTTCTGGGCTTGGTATTGGGTCGTTGGTGCCCCTCCTCCTGGTGGGCCGTCCGTGGCCATGCGACAACCTCAATTAGGCTAGGCCGCATATCGCGGGAAAGCCAAACCGTAATTAGCTTTCTAAGGAACATACTTTCGAAGGGTCTGTGTAATTTACCCCCGACACTAGCTGAGCTACTGCAGGATCAAGGATACCAACTAGAGAGGGTAAATAGATGGTTTACTAAAAACACAAACACTAAGCAAATTTAATTAGTAACACAAGTGAGCTCCTATTTCTACCAACTCCTATCACTAGTGGGGTTTTGCAACCTAGGGTGACAAGTAGCAATTCAAACTCTACTAAGGTAAAGTGCTCAAAGTAAATTGCAAGAATGAAATGAGCATAGAAATAACCAGGTACCAGATAAGAATTTTTTCCATGGTGTCGATGATTTGCCGGTCACCCCTAATCCACGTTGAGGTCGACTCAAAGCTTTCAACCGCTCCTCTATAAAGAACCACTCTTGAGCCGGCTTGAATCAATGAGCCTCTCCAAACCTCGATTCCACTAGAGTTGATCTTCACCGCTCCGGCGAGGTGAGCACGAGGATCTCTCACAAATCAAACCGGGGCGCCTTCACAACCTTCTTGAAGGGCTCAACGGTTTCACCTTCTCCAAGCCGTCTAGGGAGCGGCAACTCCCAAGAGTAACAAGTCGATGACGCTTGCTTGAAGACTCCCTAGTGCCACAAAGCTCAAACTCTTGATGCAATGCACTAGGACGCTCTCACACTCACAAGGATGCAATATCTAAGCAATGAGTGAGAGAGAGGAGATGGCTGGCTCTGGTATGTCAAGGAAGCTTTCAAATATGCCAAGAGAGCTCACCCATGGCCGGGCATGAGGTATATATAGCCACTCCCTCGAAATCCAACCGTTACACTTAAAACCTGTGGAAACAGAGTTTTTGCGGACTGTCCGCCTCACAAGAGCCGGACCGTCCCCTATTCAAACCCAACGGCTAGAAGTGCAATAAATGCGTGTCAGAGTCGACACAACCCTGGCGGACTATCTGCCTCACAACCCGCGGACCGTCCGCAGTTCAAACACCCCGAGCACCCAGAACTTCAAATGTTCTGTTTGATTCCTGGAATTAGCTGGCGGACCATCCGCACCCCCTGGGCAGGCCGTCCGCCATTCAACTTTCTAGCGCACCCAAAACAACAATGTTTCTTACCAGAACTTTTGTTAGCCGGCGGACCGTCCACGCCCTAGGGCCGGACTGCCTCCCTACACTTTTTCACATACCGTGGCTGATCGATTCATTCGGTCAACACACGAAGATGATCACCGAATTAGTCGGTGGCGTTGGAACAAAATTTTGTTAGGTAGCGGACCGTCCGCTCCCCCTGGGCGGGCCGTCCGTCATTATCTTTTCAACTCCACTCGGAAACGCAAGATTTTTGCCCTTGATTTCAGAAAGACATGCAGACTGTCCGCCACTCTAGGCCGAACTGTATGCCACAACAAGTCAGCACGTTTTGAAATCAATTTGCCATTTTCAAATGAAGTTAGCCCTCATGCATGCAATGCAAGTGTTTGAGCAAAATGGCACTATAGAACCGTCAAGCAAATGCACATTGACTCCTCTTGATAGTACAACTATCTATCCTATTAATCCGGTCATTTCTCATCCACTGAGCACCTTATAATTTGCAAAAATGGAAAAGCCCTATCACTACTAGAATCCTAACCTAAGCCGAGCGTTTGTATGACTTGCCGACGGCCCCTCGCAAAAAACAATGTTGGCCGACGGTTTGGTAGTTCCCAACTGTGCAATCTAGTCCCGTCGATTACTCAATAGAATGGCCGAATGTTCCTCTAGTGCCTTATGGTTTAATTAGCGCCGTTGGAGAGGATTAGATCTGTAAATTCCCCCTCGGTAATTCTGTTGCAAGACTCCACGTCAGGCCCAATGCACACGTCCATAGCCCATACGTGCAAAGGATAAGATCGTGAACTGGCGGTTACCTGTAATAAGTGCACAATGACATAATCCCTCCTCCCTGTCAAAGCCGTCTCTTTATAACACAAAACAAATTTGAGAGATGCAGATCTACCGCCCTTAAAATACTAAACAGCAGTCCCTTGTTGATCCGCCAAAGCCATCGCTATAGGCAAGTGGGCGCCACACAATGGCATACGGGATCTGGCGACACTCGCACTCCCGTGGCCACGCTGCATCCTCGACTCCAGAGGTGTGTATCCTCAGTGCCTCCTGATCTGCATCACTTTCGTTTTCCTGTTTGCAGTGTTCGCCATCTCCTCCAAGAGACGGCATGCATAGAACGGGCAAGGGCATAGTACACATTGTGGCTTCAAGGTCAGAAACGGCTTCAAAATGCATTCTCTTCTAATCTAAACTAGTCATCTTTCTGTTTGTCTTTTCAGAGTAATTTTCTTTTGATAACATGACACTAGATTCGGCCAAACATCTACATTTCTGGAAAGGTATTACCAAGTTTATTCAATGTTCTCTTCCTTTAGTTATCTTTCGCCGTTCTCTTTAATTATTTCCCATTACAGCTCTCTGAAATCAACTTGCCACTGTTTAATCCTAATATTCTCTGAATCCAGATTAGTCTTATTCAAGGTATGAAGCATTCAACACTTCGTGAAAGGAGCACCCAATGCAAAAAGATGGATTTGCATGTAGTTTTTTTTCTGTAGATTTTGTATAGTATGTGAGAAATATGTATGTTCCAACCATGTACTGATTTTCATCCCTCAGAACATGAGGAACCGTGTACTTGTTATATATCAGAGAACATTGCAGCTGAGAAGCATATTCCAGAGCTATATGTATTATATTAATATTTCTCTATGTTTAGTGTCGAATGCACTATATGTATTATGTTAATATTTCTCTATCTTGATGTGTCCAATGCAATCAATACGGCTGTGAGAGTTCATTTACATAGAGTTAGACTTAAATATTGCCCAAATACAAAAATAAACAAAATAAGTATACTAAAAGAATTATTCTATTTAAAAAAGTTAAAACAAATGACTTCCAGTATCAAAACCGTCGGAGAATGGAATGGCTGTCTATATTTCCTGTTAACGTGGACATCAAATGGCTGAGAGTGGACTGTCGGGCTTCCACCGTTGGGAATTTAGTGGGCGACATCCGCTCGGCTAGTGGTCGAATGCCCGACCACGGATGGCCGACGGGAGATAGCCGACAGTATACCCTCGGGTAATTGTTTTTCCGACTGGTCAACGGTTCAAAACCTCTTGGCAATTATTGCAATTCCAGTAGTGTATCGTATACTTTTGCCTTGAGCATATCCTCTCACATCAACTTCAAGTGTCATCATGACATCAATATATGCTCATTATCTCTTGGATCAACCTATACTCATTCCTTCTCAAGAAATTGTTAGTCCACAAATATTATCATTGATTACCAAAACTCAAATTAGGGGACTAGATGCTTTCAATCTCCCCCTTTTTGTAATTGATGACAACACTTCAAAAGAGTGATATAAAAAGGTTCAAGACAACTTTATACACAAGGCATAAGGTAGACTTGAGATTGAACTTCGGTTATACTTACCCATTTTCTTGAAAATTTCAGAATGAATATATTCATAAATTTTGCCAAAGTTCGATGAGTAGAGAGAACTCCCCCTTGATACGTGCATATAAGATTTGAAGAATACCATGAGCACATATATATGATTTGAAATTTTGACGGAGTTTCCCCTACAAAGTGGAAATCGAGGCATACAAGATATACAGGATAATATAGAGTTTAAGCTCAATATGGTTAGCACAACCTCAAATAACCACAAGTACTAGAACGGGCAACAAAGTAATAAGAGAGAGATAATCAAGCCAACATAGTTCACCACATATTACAAACCAAGTTCTAGTTCAAACATGATGAGGACATCAACACCAACGATACATCCACTCCGACACAAGTACCTATTGCTGGTCCTATTACTCGTACTTGTGCGCATCAACTTAATCATAAGGTGAGTTCAAATCTAAGCTCATGTACATCATGTTTAGACCATGGAGACCCGTGTACTCTTATTTTGCTTAGGAACCAAGGAGGCGATCGAAAGGGAAACGGATTCGCGCAGGCTGGATTCGGACTGCAGAACAGTACCAACTTGTGACGGACACCACGGTCGCATATAAACTCGGATTTGGGCGTTCAAGTACTTCGTGGAAAGCTTATGAAGTCTTCTTTCAAACGGATCTGGCCTCATATCCATATCTATTACGAGTCGGCCGCAATTGTAAAATTAATACAGAGTTCTTTTCTGCACATAGTGCTGCGTCACCCTGTTTTGGCCCAATGGGCCGTGTATCAAGTTGAGTCCACTACGGACGCGTCCTAGGGTTGGAGTACGACCCAGCACCCCTGTGGTCGTCCTCCCACGTACTTATACCCCTTAGCCGCCACCAAGGATGTTTGGATTTTGTTTAGATCAAGTTTAGCCTTCGCTACTTGCTTGCAAGCGTGCGTGCTGGATCAGCCGCCCGTCTTCTTATCGTTGGAACCCCACCATTATTGAGATTGCGTGTGAAACCTTTATTTACATCTAGTAAATTCAGTACTTGTCATACTTGTTCTTCCTAGTTCTTCGATTGCTTGCAGGACGAGTGCCCTAGTGGCCGGGTGCCGCGCTCCACAAGATCGCGACAGCCATTGGAGGGGGTGTATCGGTTGCTAAGGCGCAGCTTGAAAGGCTGTAGTCGGGTCGTGAACGTCGCCTCCATCGACCAATCGAGTTATCCACGCCTCTCATCGAAAGATCGGGAATCAAACCCTAGCGGGTCGCCATTAGTTGGTAATCAGAGCAAGGTTTATCGGTGAGAGACTTCTAATTCTTCGCTGTTTTATTTTTTCTATAGTCCAGAAAAGCCAAAAAAAATAGTAGATTAGTTTACCTTCAATCCTATAAACTCGTTTGAGCCTTTGCTAGCACTGCTTAGTTAGGGCTTGTTGAACTTTTGGTTGCATCGGTTGCGTCGAGTTGCTGGTCTTAGTTTTAGTCCTTTAGAGTTTCGAGTTCTTGTCACGTTCTAGTCACAACCGTGCGCTACCATACATACTCCGTGTTGGCGGAATCCGAGTCCATATTCGTGTTCAACTCCGAGTTAGATTCTGTGTTGGTTTGTGACCGAATCGCACGCGGTGCTGTGATTCGAGTAGGGATCGGTTTTCGAGTCCGAATTGGTTATTGCACCGTGTTATAAAATTCCATTGCTTTTCGCACTTATACTGCATATTTTGTAGCGCTCCAGAAAGGCAGAAGTAGTCTCGGCTTACTCAAACCGCAACTTTGCACGAATACATATAGTCTCGGCTTACTCCAGAGAGAGAGTATCTTTTGTTTACCGGAATACCCCTACCCTTTCGGGAAAAGTTTGTGTGTTGTGCGGCTCTTTTGAAGTCTTTTAGGTCATATAATCAGTTTTGAGGATCCCCTGAAAAAAAAAGAAAGGAAAAAAAAAGAAAGGAAAAAAAGAAAGGAAAAAAAGGAAAAAAAAGAAGAAGAAGAAAAAGAAGGGAAGAAAAAGGGTCTGTTCTTTGTGCATCTTTTTTGTTTTTAGGTGGTTTCTCGTGACTTCATTTGTGTCCAGGCTCGCATCTCTAGCACGGTCTAGGCTAGGACTAGCATAGTACCGCCGTTGAACGATTCTTCAGCTTGCTTTTGTAACTAACGTGGTGCTAGTTCATCCTTGCTTCAGCCCACCTATAGCTCCACATATCCGACTACAGCTTGACAGGTTCTGTTGTTGCGGCACCAATACACTTCATCCCACGGTTGCAGACTTATTGGTTGCCGTCCCCGCCTGTTGAGCAAGGTAAGAATTGGTAAGAGCTTGTGTAACAGGTTGAGAGTGAGCGCCTTGCAGTAGCTACATCCCATTAGTTGTAGGATCTTATTTCTTCACCTATTTTTGTGTTTCCTTTGTTCATCTAACCATGACAGGATCAGAGGGTGATGGGAGTTTAGGTCACTCTCCTCGTACAAAGGGAATCATACAACATTTTGAAAATAAGATGAGGAGGCATGTAGATGGGCTTGCTGAAGATATGCTAGTGTCAAATGATAAGATTGGGCAGTTGGAGGCCACGCAGCTTGCCACCAACACCAAGCTTACAAGGCTGGAGACGTAGGTCACTCATATTGACCAAGGCCTTGCTGCTCTTTTGAGGCGTTTTGATGAGATGCATGCCAGAAGTGCAAATGGGCATGAGAGAGAAAACAAGAAGGATGAGCGTGTCGAGGATAATTGGGATGATTATGTTGCTGATACTGAACTAGATGACCAAGATGCTCCTAGTCGCCGACGACTGGGAACTAATCGGAGAGGTATGGGTGGACATCGACGATGTGAGGTACATAATAATGATGATGCTTTCAGTAAAATAAAATTTAAGATACCTTCTTTCGATGGAAAATACGATCCTGATGCATACATTACTTAGGAAATTGCTGTTGATCAAAAGTTTGCATGTCATGAATTTCCTAAGAATATACGTGTTAGGGCTGCTACTAGTGAATTTACTGATTTTGCCTCTGTTTGGTGGATAGAACATGCTAAGAAAAATCCTAATAATATTCCACAAACTTGGGATGGTTTGAAACTGGTCATGCGGGCTAGATTTGTTCCTTCTTACTATGCGCGTGATCTGTTACATAGATTGCAGCAATTGAGACAGGGTAATAAAAGTGTAGAAGAATACTATCAGGAATTACAAATGGGTGTGTTGCGTTGTAATTTAGTGGAGGATGAGGAACCTGCTATGGCTAGATTTTTAGGAGGTTTGAACCGAGAAATTCAGGACATTCTTGCTTATAAAGATTATACTAACGTAACCCGTTTGTTCCATCTTGCTTGTAAAGCTGAAAGGGAAGTGCTGGGACGACGTGCTAGTACAAGAACTAATATTTCTGCAGGAAAACCTTCATCATGGCAGCCGCGCACATCTACCTCATTGACCTGACGAGCTCCTGCACCTTCTACATTCCCGAGTCGGTCGACAATACCCGCTCCATCCAACGATAAGACACGTGCTCCCCCAACAAATTCAGCAACCACGACTGTCCAGAAATCAGCCACGAGTGCATCTTCGGTTGCCTCCACGGGAAGGACAAGAGATGTTCAGTGCCATCGATGCAAGGGCTTTGGACACGTGCAACGTGACTGCCCTAACAAGCGCGTTTTGGTGGTCAAAGGAGATGGTGGGTATTCCTTTGCTAGTGATTTTGATGAAGATACACTTGCTTTGCTTGCTGCTGACCATGCAGGTACTGAGGAACACCCAGAAGAGCAGATTAGTGCAGAGGATGCAGATCATTATGAGAGCCTCATTGTGCAGCGTGTACTTAGTGCACAAATAGAAAAGGTGGAGCAAAATCAACGGCGTACACTGTTCCAAACAAAGTGTGTTATTAAAGAGCGTTCATGCCGTTTGATAATTGATGGAGGTAGTTGCAACAACTTGGCTAGCAGCGATATGGTCGAGAAGCTTGCACTTACAACAAAACCGCACCCACATCCATATCACATTCGGTGGCTCAACAATAGTGGTAAGGTCAATGTAACGAGATTGGTACGAATTAATTTCGCTATTGGTTCATATCATGATGTTGTTGAATGCGATGTTGTGCCTATGGAAGCTTGTCATATTCTGCTAGGTACACCATGGCAATTTGATACCGATAGGATGCATCATGGTAGATCAAATCAATATTCTCTTATACATCATGATAAGAAAATCATTTTGCTTCCTATGTCACCTGAATCTATTGTGCGTGATGATGTTGCTAAAGCTAAGAGAACTAAAACTGAGATCGATAAGAATGCCAAATCTGTTAGTAGCAGGGAAGATGAGATAAGATTGAAAGGACATTGCTTGCTTGTTACTAAGTCTGATATTAATGAATTGATTGCTTCCACTTCTGTTGCCTATGCTTTGGTGTGCAAGGATGCTTTGATTTCAGTTCACGATATGCAGCATTCTTTGCCCCCGGCTGTTGCTAACCTTTTGCAGGAGTATTCTGATGTGTTCCCAAGTGAGATATCAGCGGGGCTGCCACCAATATGAGGGATTGAGCACTAAATTGACCTTATTCCTGTTGCATCGTTGCCAAACCGTGCGCCATACAGGACAAATCTGGAAGAAACTAAAGAAATTCAGCGACAAGTGCAAGAACTACTCGACAAAGGTTATGTGCGTGAGTCTCTTAGTCCTTGTGCTGTTCCGGTTATTTTAGTGCCTAAAAAGGATGGAACATGGCGTATGTGTGTTGATTGTAGAGCTATTAATAATATCACAATTCGATATCGACACCCTATCCCACGTTTGGATGATATGCTTGATGAATTAAGTGGTGCTGTTGTGTTTTCCAAAGTTGATTTGCGTAGTGGGTACCACTAGATTCGTATGAAATTGGGAGATGAATGGAAAACTGCTTTCAAAACTAAGTTCGGGTTATATGAGTGGTTAGTCATGCCTTTTGGGTTAACTAATGCACCTAGTACTTTTATGAGATTAATGAACGAGGTTCTGCGTACTTTCATTGGGAATTTTTTTGTTGTCTACTTTGATGATATATTGATTTACAGCAAATCGTTCGATGAACATCTTGATCACTTACGTGCTGTTTTTAATGCTTTACGAGATGCACGTTTATTTGGTAACCTTGAGAAGTGCACCTTTTGCACCGATCGAGTGTCTTTTCTTGGCTATGTCGTGAGTCCACAGGGAATCGAGGTTGATCAAGCCAAGGTGGAAGCTATACAGGGATGGCTTATACCGAAGGCTATCACGCAAGTGCAGAGTTTCCTAGAACTTGCTAGTTTCTATCGTCGTTTTGTGAAGGACTTTAGCACCATTGCCGCGCCTTTGAATGAGCTTACAAAGAAGGGAGTGCCTTTTAGTTGGGGTAAAACACAAGAGAACTCCTTCAACACGCTAAAAGATAAGTTCACACATGCACCTCTCCAACTCCCTGATTTTAATAAAACCTTTGAGCTTGAATGTGATGCTAGTGGCATTGGTTTGATTGGTGTTTTGTTACAAGAAGGCAAATCTGTTGCTTATTTTAGTGAAAAATTGAGCGGGCCTGTTCTGAATTATTCTACTTATGATAAGGAATTGTATGCTCTTGTTCGCACATTAGAAACATGGCAGCATTATCTATGGCCCAAAGAGTTTGTTATTCATTCAGATCATGAATCTTTAAAATATATTCGTAGTCAAGGAAAATTGAACCGTAGACATGCTAAGTGGGTTGAATTTATTGAATCTTTTCCTTATGTTATTAAGCACAAGAAAGGGAAAGAGAATATAATTGTTGATGCATTGTCTAGGAGATACACCTTGCTGAACCAACTTGATTACAAAATATTTGGATTGGAAACGATTAAAGATCAATATGTTAATGATGCTGATTTTAAAGATGTGTTGCTGCATTGTAAAGAGGGGAAGGGATGGAACAAATTCATCGTTAGTGATGGGTTTGTCTTTAGCACTAACAAGCTATGCATTCCAGCTAGCTCCGTTCGCTTGTTATTGTTGCAGGAAGCGCATCGAGGTGGTTTAATGGGGCATTTTGGAGCAAAGAAAATGGAAGATATACTTGCTGGTCATTTCTTTTGGCCAAAGATGAGAAGAGATGTGGAGACATTTGTTGCTCGCTACACGACATGTCAAAAGGCTAAATCACGATTGAATCCACACGGTTTGTATTTGCCTCTACCTGTTCCTAGTGCTACTTGGGAAGATATTTCTATGGATTTTGTGTTAGGATTGCCTAGGACTAGTAAGGGACGTGATAGTGTGTTTGTGGTTGTTGATGGATTTTCTAAGATGGCCCATTTCATACCATGTCATAAAACTGATGATGCTACTCACATTTCTGATTTGTTCTTTCGGGAAATTGTTCGTTTGCATGGTGTGCCCAACACAATTGTTTCTTATCGTGATGCTAAATTTCTTAGTTATTTTTGGAAGACTTTATGGGCTAAATTGGGAACTAAGTTGTTGTTTTCTACTACATGTCATCCGCAAACTGGTGGTCAAACTGATGGTCAAATTGGGAACTAAGTGGTTAATAGAATTTTGTCTACTATATTAAGGGCTGTTTTAAAGAAGAACATTAAGATGTGGGAAGATTGTTTGCCTCATATTGAATTCGCTTATAATCGATCGCTGCATTCTACTACAAAGATGTGCCCATTTCAGATTGTATATGATTTCTTGCCTCGTGCTCCTATTGATTTAATGCCTTTGCTATTTTCTGAAAAACCGAATTT
The DNA here is from genome assembly GCA_032594955.1 of Panicum miliaceum. Classification (NCBI taxonomy): domain Eukaryota; kingdom Viridiplantae; phylum Streptophyta; class Magnoliopsida; order Poales; family Poaceae; genus Panicum; species Panicum miliaceum. Next base: position 23,396,032 of record CM064063.1, on the reverse strand, counting down.
TGATGCTACTAAGCGTGCCGAATTGATGTTAAAACTGCATGAAACAACTAAAGAAAACATAGAGCGCATGAATGCTAAATACAAGATTGCTGGTGATAAAGGTAGGAAGGAACTAAAGTTTGAACCTGGAGATTTAGTTTGGCTGCATTTGAGAAAGCAAAGGTTTCCTGAATTAAGAAAATCTAAATTGCTACCTCGGGCTGATGGACCATTTAAAGTGTTAGAGAAAGTCAATCATAATGCATATAAGCTCGATCTGCCTGTGGATTTTGGGGTTAGTCCCACATTTAACATTGCAGATTTGAAGCCATATTTGGGAGAGGAAGATGAGCTTGAGTCGAGGACGACTCAAATGCAAGAAGGGGAGGATGATGAGGACATCAACACCAACGATACATCCACTCCGACACAAGTACCTATTCCTGGTCCTATTACTCGTGCTCGTGCGCATCAACTTAATCATCAGATGAGTTCAAATCTAAGCTCATGTACATCATGTTTAGACCATGGAGACCCGTGTACTCTTATTTTGCTTAGGAACCAAGGAGGCGATCGAAAGGGAAACGGATTCGCGCAGGCTGGATTCGGACTGCAGAACAGTACCAACTTGTGACGGACACCACGGTCGCATATAAACTCAGATTTGGGCGTTCAAGTACTTCGTGGAAAGCTTATGAAGTCTTCTTTCAAACGGATCCGGCCTCATATCTATATCTATTACGAGTCGGCCGCAATCGTAAAATTAATACAGTATCCTTTTCTGCACATGGTGCTGCGTCACCCTGTTTTGGCCCAATGGGCCGTGTATCAAGTTGAGTCCACTACGGACGCGTCCTAGGGTTGGAGTACGACCCCAGCACCCCTGTGGTCATCCTCCCACGTACTTATATCCCTTAGCCGCCACCAAGGATGTTTGGGTTTTGTTTAGATCAAGTTTAGCCTTCGCTACTTGCTTGCAAGCGCGCGTGCTGGATCAGCCGCCCGTCTTCTTGTCTTCGGAACCCCACCATTATTGAGATTGCGTGTTAAACCTTCATTTACATCTAGTAAATTCAGTACTTGTCATACTTGTTCTTCCTAGTTCTTCGATTGCTTGCAGGACGAGTGCCCTAGTGGCCGGGTGCCACGCTCCACAAGATCGCGACAGCCATTGGAGGGGGTGTATCGGTTGCTAAGGCGCAGCTTGGAAGGCTGAAGTCGGGCCGTGAACGTCGCTTCCATCGACCAATCGAGTTATCCACGCCTCTCATCGAAAGATCGGGAATCAAACTCTAGCGGGTCGCCATTAAAACACACAAGTTCATGCAAGAGAATAAAATATGCAAAGTCCATACAAGAAGTCTATCACACACAAAGTTCAACACAAATGCATCAAACAAACATGAGCTCCCCCTAATCACTCCTCCATGATTCTTCTCCCCCTTTACACAAAGCTAGTCATTCATCGGCGGTGGAGGTGGAGGTGGAGGATAAAATGGCTGGTGTCGATAAAAGTGAGGAGAAGGCAATGGAGCTGGGTAAACTGAATATAAATGATTCATGAAGCCTGAGAAAGTAGTGTTGAATGTGTCAAAGTCATTCTAGAGCTTCTGCTGCCTCTCAACTAGCTCCTGCTCTGAAGTAGGCAAATCATCAAACCGTGAATCCAAGGCTGCAATATCAGCATGTAGACCTTCCTGAACATTTTGCATCCTTGTCATAATGGGCTAACACATCTCATTGTGTAGCTGCTGCTCAAAAGCCTGAAATCTAGTATTCAACTAACTCTGGAACTGCTGGTTCATATTCTGAAAGTCCAAGTTCAACTGTTGTTGCATCTGAGTTACCAAACCATCAAACTGAGTGCTAATGCCATGCTGCATAGTGCAAAGTATGGGTCAAAGTAACCAGCTGGAGGCACCCACTGTGGCTGCATAGGAGGTGGACGAGGCATATTTTGCTGATCAACATTTGGAGCATCATTGCCAGCATTACCTTCATTCTCATTGTCACCCTCATCAACCTCAACATCAGGAAAAGGAGTCAAAGGCCTCTCAAGAAATGTTGTGTTATTTTTGAATGGTCTGAATGGGAGATGCTTAAACTTACAAACTCCTCCAAATATGGTCTTAGCCTTGATGAGTGGCATGATGTATGGAGCAAAGTACAGGTTCATCTCAAAGTTGACCCTTAAATCAGCTAGCTGATTCATAATAATGGCAATGACATCGAACTTATTTCCATGCATCACATGAGAGATCATATTCCAATAATGACCTCGAACTTTATCCTTGTTTCCACTCTTAGGCATAAAAGTTACTCTAGCATTCTTGTTGATAACAGCTGGATGATGCATAAGACCTTGAGTATCCCCAAAAACACGTGGAATACCAATGCGAGCAGGCTCATAGAATGCAGGATAATCATTCTCATCAGGTGGATTTTCTGCCATCATATTGATAGTATGCTGATCTTTGAGAAAATTATAATTCAATTGATTAACTGCAGCAAACTCAGCAAAGTAGCATGATATCTCCTCTTTCCAGTCATCCAAACTAGTGTTTCTTGATGGAATCCGCTAGGGTTTGTTTCTGATCTTTCGGTGAGAGGGGAAGGATAACTCGATTGGTGGATGGATACGACGTTCATGGCCTGACTACAGCCTTCCAAGGATGCTGCATCTTAGCAACCGATACACCACCTCCAACGGCTGCCGCGGTCTTGTGGAGCGTAACACCCGGCCACTAGGGCACTCGTCCTGCAAGCAATCAAAGAACAAGCAAGAACAAGTAGAATAAGCAACTCAATTAAAAATATGGAGATAATAACCAATCTGAAATCACAAAGGGGGGGTTCTGAATTGAGTAGAACGGATGGTCTAGCCGACACACGCGTCTACAAGCAAGTAGCAATGTCTAAACTTTCAACAAAATAAAACCCAACTGCTTTCTGCTGGCTGCTGCTAGTTTATATAGGTGGAAGGCAGCCAGGAGGGTGCTGGGATCGAAACCCTAACTTAAAAAGGGCCCCTAGTGGGCTAGACGAGATACAAGGGACTCAGACCAAGACTGGAAGTCTGATCGTTGTTTTGTCGATTCTGAATAGCTTCGGTGGAATTTTGGAATGAGGTAAGATTCATATGAAAGTAGACTTCAAGACCTTTCCAACAAGTACTCATGGGCCTCAAATAACCCCAGGAGTGATGAGGTACGGCCATCTCAATTTGGCGGTGCCTGGAGGTCTGAACTGTCATGGTCCGAACTAGATGCCTGGTGGTCCGAACTGACCATCCGAATTGGCTGCCTGGAGGTCCGAACTCACATTCTTGTCGTTGTTGCTCTCCCTCCAATCTAGTTCATGTCCCAAGTTCCTGATAATTGAGTTACCCTGCTTGATCTCGAATCAATGATCCTTGCTGAGCACAAGGCATGGTTGTATTAATGGTAGTGATGTCCTCATCATCCCTCCCTTCTTGCATTTGAGTTGTCCTCGACTCAAGCTCACCCACACCTCTTTCAAATTGCTTGAAATCAGTGACACCACCAAATAATGTTGTAGTTCTCAGAGGAGGTGGTCAAGGTGATATTCGAATGCCCCTGATGCAAACACCGAGTACTATCCTTGCCAATTTTTTCCAAACATGTTGCCTATATGTTGACGTAAGGTGAGTTGAAGATCGTGCAGCCAAGTTGTCGATGTAGTCGTTCATGGCGAAGTACTCGTGCTGCTGCAACGGTGTCCTTTGGTGTGCAGCCATGGTGGGCATGGTTCCATCATTATCCCCTTCTTGGTGACAAACCGTCCCCATCAAAACTCCAGCCAAGGTACTTTCTTTGACGTTGGAATACGGAGCGATGGCCATGCTGCATGGCCACAACCAGCAATGCTCCACTTCTTCGGGCTGACCCTGTTTCATAAGAGAAAAACTAGGGAAACTTTGCAAGACATTTTTAGTGTTGGTGCAGCCCCCTATTGGATCATGGTAGTGTAGCCCAAAATAAGATTTCATATTAAAGCAAATGTAAACTTTATGCACCAAAAACTCTCCTTTGTTGTCATGTTTGCCAATTGCACGAAGTGAACAACGATTAAAACTTGGCAAACGAGATTCTGAAATAAATCTTTCACTAAACTATTCAGATCACAAAGAAAATCGAATTCAATATAACCTAAACAATTTAAAGAAGATGTGATATCCAACTCCTCTTTCTCACTAGCAATGCAATGAACACGCCTTATTTCAGCATGCATATCATCAAGAATAGAATTATCATATCCATGCACTAGTTGTGGTTGTTGTATCAAAGAAACATGTTTTGACGACTCCATGTCATTGTGAGATAAATATGAAGCCCGTGACAAGGCATAAGCAGCAGGATGTTCCACAAAAGGTCGTGGAAGATTAGCATGAATGGAGGAAAATTGTAATTCATCATGAGCATACTCACTTGGGCTATTTGCAACACCGAATGTGTTGCTTTGCTCACTCTCCTCCAACGTGGTAGGTGCTGCACAATCATTCTTTTCCCACTTTGGCAGTGGGTGTAGTTGCTCAAATTGCTCAACGCACTCAACAGTACTATTCCCATCCTCCTGCAAAATGTTAGAAACCAAAAGGGGAACAAGAGGATGCTTTTTCCCTAGTTGCGTTGATGAAATGGATGTGTCACAAAACTCATTTTTGTCACAAGGTTCAGCAAGCAAATCATATTGTGACAAAGGCAATCAGCAGCGGGTTCCACTATTTGTTGCTCTTTTTCAGCATGTAAAGTGAACAAATGCACGTCTTGACATGTCATATAATTCTTGCAAGTATTCGCAGATAATAAAATCTGATTTTCAGCTTTTTGGGCAAGACAAAACAAGTGAGAAATGTGGCTACAAGTTTCAGGAACGAGCATAGTTCGAATTTCAGAATTGAGCCCTCGCATGAACCTAATCATAACATCTTCCATGCATACATCTAAACCACCAAACTGAATACATATTTTAAAATCATGGTAGTACTCCTTCACAGTCCTACTACCTTGTTTTAAACTCTCTAGTTTGGAAAGCAAGTGATCAACATAATATGTAGGAATATATACATCTCCCAAAAGAAATTTAAAATCTTGCCAAGTTTTAGGAACTTTGTTGTGCCTACAAAGATGTATCCATTGGTACAAAGCATCCTTAGTTAAAGTACTAGCGGCAGCAAAAATCATTTGCTGTTCAGACAAATCTAAGCTATCAAATTCTGTATCTACCTTCAGCTCTCAATCAATGTATGCATGAGGGTCAAATTTTCCCTCAAAGGAAGGTAATGCAGAACTGATTATAGCAAGAACATCATCTTGTATCTCAGGTGGATTACCTCTCATATGTTGTCGCAGACGCGAACTTCCATGATGCATGCTGCCAGCTCTCACGTCTCTCACTGAGCCTGTCATAGTTAGTGGACAGCAGAAAATTACACAAGAAGTAGCCTGCCAACTAAAGAACAGGTGGCATCATACTACATTTTCACTCAAACTTGTGCAGACAAGTTCTTACACATTCTTACCACACTTGCAAAAGGTGTTGGCAGCTAGCAAGAACAGCACAAACGGTTACACAAGCTAAACTTATGATGTAGTAGATAATTTGTGGAGCTATAGGTGGCTGCAAGGAAAACGAATCAAGGTATAGCTAGAACCACGTTAGTCAATGCAAGTTGAATAAGCGTTCATTGATGGTCCTATGCTGGTCCTACGGCTAAATCATGCTAGAGACGTGAGCCTGAACACAAGCGTTGTCACACACCAAAGTAGCAAAGGAGTGCAACGAAACAACAGCTTTACTCTTTCTTGCTTTCTTTCTTTCTCTTTGCTCCTTTTCTCTTTCTTTCTTTCTTTCTTTCTTTTTCTTCAGAAGCCTAAACTCTTCTGTTCAGTATTGCAACAACTAAAATAAGGGGATTGCTGCACACAGCCCTTTGAAATCAGGTTGACATCTCAAGTTTCAGATAGCAGATCGCAAATCTCCAGCACTATTGCGAAGCGCTCAAAAGGAATTTTGGGATGAGGTCAGATCCGTTGGATAGATCACAAGATAAGCTTTTCAGATTGTATTTAAACTCTTCAATTGGACATCAAACACAAAATATATATGGCTATTTTCTTCTGGTGTGTTGGCGCTAAAATCGGCCGGATAGAAATCGGCCGATGGTCTTCAGCGTCGGACACACGACCCGGGAGAATCTGCTTAACTCCTGTTCGGGTTATCACCCTGGTGCGGTTCGCGCGGCGTGCCAGTCAATCTGACCTGTTGATTGACAAGGAAATAGAGTATTAAATTCCAGGCGCGTCGATCGGCTAGGATTCCGATCTGTCCTGAGGAGCGCGTCAGCAGCGAATCGGCCGATTTGCTGTAGAGATGATCGGCTATGGATCAGCCGATAATCGTGTAGTAATTGTAAAGAAAACCACCGGAGCGATCTAAACAATTACTACAGAGGCACTACTTGAAATAGATCTAATCGGCTGTAAGATGATAAATCGAAGAAGAACAATGACGAAGCCGATTACTCTGATCTCAAGCTGGATAACTGGTGATAATACTAGAATAACAGGTAAAACTTGCAATTCTAGTAAATATCGATAACTTGTGAATAAATCCAAACGAAACCACAGCGATGCGCCCGTAGTTAAAGCTCGGATATTACTCGGTAAGCGGAACCTACCAATTGGCCGGAGATCAAGTTGATGCAGCCCTGCCAATCCGTACGAACTCGTGGAAGAAGAAAATATTGGCGAAGTCGCCGACTTGAAAGTAAATTGCTGGAAAAGTAGAAGTATTGTTGTTGATTGATGTGTTGATGATCTTTTCAAGACCCTGACGACTCCTATTTATACCCTAAAGCTAGGACTCCTGGTCGATCACGACTTGTTACAACCTTATTTAAGTTACTATATCTATACGGACTTTAAAAAGGAAACGGACTCCCGCAGAATCTTCCGCCGCCGCTCCCTAATCCAATCAAGATTTCCTTCAATTGCTCCCCGACCGACTTAGCGTGCTCCCTTTGACCAGCTTTTGACCAGGATCCTCTGAAATAACCCCATTCTGTTGGCATAGGCTGCGCCACCAATCGGCCGATTTCCAACTGTTACCTCAATCGGCCGATTCCTTTCTGTAGCCTTCAGATCTGCCACATCGGCCAATCTTCTCCTCCTGACGCTGATTCAACACGTGTCAAAATTTGGCGTCAACACATGCCCCCCAGTTTCGGAGTAAAATATAATTTTTCCTTCGAAACTCTTTTCTTTAATCCTTTCCTTCAAAACGGGCGCAGTAAAAATCTCCTTCCGTTCCGCGGCACAATGATTGCAATTCTCTCGAACCGGGCGCGCGAAACGACCGCTCCTCTGGAACTCGTGTAGACGGCGCGGTAAAAATACCATCTTTGCCCTTGCTTCCCTGATCTCTCTTAAGTACTGGCTTTCTCCGCCTCTCCTTCCCCACGAATCTAGCATTCTTTTCCGTCGCACCACTGTTCGTCTTCCTCCAAGTTCTTTCGATTTTCAAGTGCTTCCCCCTTTCCGGCGATCTCATCCGCGGCCTGCTTCCGACCCCCAATGGCATCTCCATCGGCGACCACTCCATCTACAGAGGCTCCATCGGCTACTCCTTCGGCGGCGGCGGCCCAATCGGCGGTTTCCCCAGCGGTGTCATTGGAGACGATGGCTTCCATCCCAGAGGTAAATGCTCGAAATTTTTCCCTCTTTGCCTTTTTACTGCTTCAGCATTTTCTGGACCCTTTCTCAGTTTCTTCCTTTTTCCCCTTTTTAGGCACTTAGGCACCGAATCACCATTCCTCTCTCAGAATCCCCTGACCTCATCTGTCTGGGCCCTATGGGGAGCCCTGATCCAACGGATCTGATTAGTTTAGAAACCCATAGGATCCCTTTTAAGCAGTCATCTATGGATTTAGATCATTGGGTAGGCACTTTCAGATCCTGGCCAAATGAAACACCCGGGTGGAGAGAATGGTACCAGAGGGTAGCCGGATCTTGGAAGGTTCAGTGGGAAGAACTCAAAATCGGCCAGTGCATAGATTTATCCCTGTCTCAGATGGAAAGGAACGAACCTTTGGTTATGGAAGCCTCTTATTTCTGGTCCGATGCACTTAACACGTTCCTTTTCGGACACGGACCGATGACCCCAACCTTGGCCGATGTTCTGCTGCTAACTGGCCTCGATATTTCCTCCGCCGATACCCCTTTCAATTATCTGTTCAAGCCATCTCATCGGCTGGAGACCAAAGGAATTGGTGGGTGGAAAGGATATATTAGTAAAAACGTGAAGACCGGGTCAGTCTCGCAGAGGGAGCATACTGCCTTCTTGATGATGTGGTTGGAAAAGCATTTCTTCTGTGGCAGAGCAGTCGGCCCCTCTTCCAACACTCAAGCTTTGGCAGAGGCTCTTTCACAAGGATCGGCCATCCCCCTTGGAAAACACTTGCTGGGATCGGCGTACCATCTGATGCACCAAATCGGCGTCAAGCTGTCAAAGGGGGAGCCGATAGGGAACCCAGGTGGTCCTTGGTGGTTCATCACCCTCTGGCTCAATTTACACATGAGCAAGGTCTCCCAGCAGCGGATAGAGACAAAGACCTTTCCCAACATCGAGTCAGAGGAGAATCCATCGGTCCGTCGCCGCTGCAGATCTTTTGGAGAAGCGGTATCGGCCTTTCCCGGCTGCCAATTTACTGCCACCCGCACAGCCGAATACTTCAGATGTTTCTATAATGGCCTTAGTGAAGAGATGATCAGCTGGCATCCATATCAGGCCGTAGAGCCGATTTTCGAATTGCCCGTATGCTTTGATTTCTCCACTCATACCTTTGACAGAGAGTTAATGGACGTCTTGATCAAGCCGGGGATTCTGCCGGCCAACTTCTTCTCCGGAAAGGATTCACCCACCTATGAGTTCTACTGTCCATCGGCAGCGGCAAGGCAACTGGGTTTTGGCCAACTGCCGATTCGAGTCTATTTCGCCGGCCAGGCAAAATTCAGAGACGTACTAACTTCAAGTCTTGATTACAGTCGGCTGTGCGATCTAGTACCCGACTCCAGCACCATTGACTTAAATGGTTGGTCAGTTGCCTCTTTTGCCACCCAGCAGTTTAAATTATGGTGGGCAGAATGGAAGCAGCATCTTTTCTGTAAATCTCCATCATCTTACTGCAACATTCTGGACCCAGAGAACATCGACCCAAATGCAGCGGTATGTCCTTTTTTCCTTAGCCGATTCCAATGTTATATTATCATCTTGCTGTTAACTCATGTTTATCCCTTCAGTCTGAAAGCCATGTTCCCCCGATGCGGAGCCAAAGCGGCCGGCCGATTGATAGCCATCACCAATATACGCCGTATCCACTTATCGGCTTCCATGCTCCAACCGTCAGAGACATCTCCAACCGATCAAGGCGAGCACCAAAAAGACCAACATCAAAGATAACTAGCCGTCAGGTGCGAGCTCGCATTGGATCGGCCGATCAGACGGCAATAGCATCGGCTGAAGTCTCCCGCATCGGATCGGCCAGCCAGATGGCAGTGGTATCGGCCAAGACTCCCCGCATTGGATCGGCCGATCAAGTAGAGGTGACACTCGCCGAGACTTCAGGTCCTTTACCCCTGCCGATTGTTGAGATGGCCGATCCTCAAGTCACCGCTGAAGTCGGGGCCGCTGCAGCATCACTATTAGTAGAAGCTGTTCAGGTAATCTTATTTACCTCATATATTCTCCAAATCTTCTACTGGCATCAATTCTATCCCTCTGCCAGGCTGCACAAGTTGTTCCACCGCAGTCTCCGCAACTATCGGCCACATCTCAAGTGGGGACCGAGATTCCAGTAGCTCCTGTCGCCGAGGTACACGATCTCTTATCTTGAATCCTTAATATTCAAAAAACTTTAACCAATTTTGATGCAGGTCGATTTGGGTATGCCGATTATAACTCCACAACAGGCATCGGCCGGGAGACCCACAGAGGCATGGCAAATTTCTATTACCATCTTATTTCAATTTCCCATAGTATTTTCACGGGAATCTTCTTTTATGTCTTTCTCAGGAAGCCGGCCCAAGCGGAGCGCTAATAACCATCGAATCTTCCTCTTCCGGCGAACCAAGTGCACCAGTCCCTGAAACAAGGGAAACACTTCCACCGGCACAGGCAAGGGAGATTCATTTCAAAGAGGTAACAGTCTCACCATTAGAATCGGTCGATTTCCTTTCACCGCTTGCTAACCCTTTACTTTATTTCCTTATAGGAGCAAGATACCCCCAACAATAGCATACTTTCTTTTGTTGTCTCCTTGGCCGATGACGAAGAAATCGCTTCACATCCAATTCCATCGAGCTCCACCTCCGATGATGTCCGCTCCAAGCTCGAAAGCATTCGTACTTTCCTCCAAGATGACATCGGCCGATTGGTGGAAGATGCATCGCTGATCCGATGACTTTTCAACGAGGTCAAGGATCGCATCCCAGATGAAGTGTCGGAAAATTTGGGGTATGCTGCCTACATAGAGGGCATGCAGATTCCGGTTTCCAGGGCGTTGCGACGTATGGCCGATCGTGCTCAGATGGCCAAAACTCAGGAGGAGGTCGACTCGTACAAGCACCGGACTCAGGAAGTACACCATAGGATCAACTTCCTCGAGAATTGCCGTCCAGACATTGTCGGCGCAATAGATCGGCTGAAACGGAGGAGAGCAGAACTGGCCAAGGAGATGGAACAGATAACCAAAGAGATAGCCGTTGAAGAGAAGAAGCTCCAAGAACTCCCATCCATCATCAGCGAGCTGAAGCAAGAAAGACAACATCTGGCCCGTGAAACAATAAAGCTCCGTCGCCGCGTGTCAGAAGTACCAGGATCGACCGATGATGATCAGAGAATAGTAGACTCGGCTGATCAAATTAGACGACGAGCGATTGTTGCCATAGATGCTTTCCTTGGGTTGTAAAAAAAAATATGTTAAACATTATTGCTCCTTTAATGTCACTGCGTCGATTTGGCTTCGAACTGCTCCTTCAGTCTGCTTTGCATTTATGTATGTATTTACTCCGATAGGACGTGTCTCACCATCCATCTACCTCCTCTTCATCTATACGCAGACCGTTCACCATCTCTAGAGGCACACGCATTACTTATCTCCTCTCCTTCTTCCACTGTCCCAAACTGAACGGCAAGATGTCTTGCTCTTCCTCCTCATCCTCTTCCTCTGTCAACCAGGTATGAACTCCTCTTCTGCCTTTCTCTTAAGCATCTTAATCGCTCCGATACTGGGTAACTCCATTTATCTCTGTTTAGCCGAAACGTCTCAGCCCTGATCTAGAACGAGCGATAGAAATCATGCATTCAGAAGAGCCATTATCACAGGTAGACAGAAATCTGATAAGAATTCATGCTGAGGAACTCAGAGATCATGTCCCTGCCGTTGTCCAGGAATACTCGGACCTCATAAATGCTCATCTTTCGGTCCGCAAGCGACCATCTTCCAAAAAAAATTCCTCACTTCCTTACAAAGCCAAAACTGAAGTCGCCATGGAAGATCTGGAAGAGGAGAAGACCTGTCTGCTGAAAGAACTCTGCAACCAAGCTGAAACTGGAGCCACTGCAGAGGATCCGAAGGAGAAAAGGCTCACCGATATGATAAAACTGGGTCGCATCGAGAGAGAAATCCAGCGTAGGCGTAATTAGTAGACACACCAGTATTTTTATTAATAAAATTATTCTAAGGGCGACTTGTACCATGTCGGCCATGTAATCTGTAATTTCCAGTCAATAATGAATCCCAATGTTTCCTTCACCAGATGTGTAGACAAAAACCGATGAGAAATCGGCCATATTATCTTGACATATTTTGTTGCAAGTTATGTATCTACCCAAATGCTTGGATAGTACCTCTTCAGATATCGCCCGTTTAAAGCTCTTGGGAATTCCTCCCCTTCGATTGTCTCCAGAATATATGCATTCCCAGGGGCACATCGGCCGATTCTATACGGCCCTTCCCAAGTGGGTGACCATTTACCGAATTTGGGATCTTTAGACCCTATCGGCAGCACCAACTTCCATACCAAATCTCCTTGAGAGAACTGCTTAACTTTGACCTTTTTGTCATACCATCTGGCCACCCTTTTCTTGTTTTCTTCTATACTAATCAGGGCTCTGACCCGTAAACCCGCCGAATCGTCAAGCTCATCATTCATGAGAAAGGAATAGTCATCGGCCGTTAACTGATCCTGTAACGATATACGTCTTGACCCTGTCCTTATCTCCCATGGCAAGACCGCCTCATGACCATAAACCAAATGATAAGGGGATATTTTAGTGGCTCCATGACAAGCCATCCTGTATGCCCATAAAGATTCAGCCAAAGACATATGCCATTTCTTGGGTTGCTCTTCTATCTTCCTCTTGATTAGCTTGATTATCCCTTTGTTAGACGATTCTGCTTGGCCATTGGCTTGAGCATAGTATGGAGAAGAATTTAATAATTTAATCCCCATATCGGCGGCGAACTCTCCGAATTCTCCAGAAATGAACATTGTCCCTTGATCAGTTGTGATGGTTTGAGGAATACCAAATCAATATGTAATATGGCTTTTAACAAATTCAATCATATCGGCCGATGTCACGTTCCTCAAAGGAACTGCCTCCACCCACTTAGTAAAATAATCTGTAGCCACCAATATGAACTTATGCCCTTTGCTAGATGGAGGATGAATCTGTCCGATGAGATCTATTCCCCAACCTCTGAATGGCCATGGCTTAATTATTGGATTCATAGCCGAAGCTGGCGCGCGTTGCACATTGCCAAACCTCTGACAATCTTGGCATCCTTTGTAGTACCTGAAACAATCTTCAAGGATGGTCGGCCAGTAATATCCATTGTTCCTGATCATCCATTTCATTTTGTGAGCCGATTGATGAGCTCCACAGACGCCTTCATGGATTTCTCCCATCAGAACCTTTGCCTCTTCTGTTCCCAGGCATTTGAGAAGAACTCCATCAATCGTCCGATAAAATAAATCATCTTCAAGCAACACATATTTTGTAGCCTGAAAACGCGTTCGCCGATCCACTTTTTGGGATGGATTTCTCAAGTAATCGGCGATTTCCTTTCGCCAGTCATCGGCCGCGAGCTCTAGCGTCATCGCTCCCTGAATCGGCCGATACCCAGAAGCATGTTGGGCCAGTCTGTTGGCTTCTTCATTATAATTCCTGGGGATATGCTCAATTATTGCAGACTTGAACTCTTTTAAAATTTGAAGACAATCCTCATAATAAATCCTCAAGATATCATCCTTGCACTCAGATCGCCCCGTCAACTGATCCACAATGAGCATGGAATCCCCAAAAATTTCGACTGCATCAGCTCTGACTTCCCTTAATAATTGGATGCCTTTTAGAACAGCTCGATATTCCGCCTGGTTATTAGTTGCAGAGGCTTCTATCGGCAGAGAGAAATCATAACTTGCCCCCCGAGGCGACACAAGAACAATGCCGATTCCTGATCCGACCCCACACGAAGAACCATCAAAATATAGAGTCCATGGAACTGGTTCAACGGTGGCGATTTCTGGTCCACAATGCTGAACTACGAAATCGGCCATCACTTGACCTTTGACAGCTTTGGCCGATTCGTAACTTAAATCGAATTCTGACAAAGCCAAGACCCATTTTCCAATCCGCCCTTTCAAAATCGGCAATGATAGCATATACTTCACCACATCATCCTTGCACACGACTATGCATTCTGCCGATAGCAAATAGTGCCTGAGCTTAGTACATGAAAAGTACAAGCACAAGCATAGTCGCTCCACCGAGGAATCTCTTGTTTCGGTGTCTAAAAGCCTTCTGCTGACGTAGTATACTACTCGTTCTTTTCCCTCAAACTCCTGTACCAACGTCGATCCAATAGCCTGTTCATCAGCCGATAAATATAACTTGAACGGCTTACCAGGCTGTGGTGGAGCTAATACCGGAGGTGAAACCAGATACTGCTTGATATCCTCCAGTGCCTTGCGCTGTCGTTCTCCCCATATGAATTCCTGGTCGGGCTTTAATTTGAACAGAGGGGTAAAAGCCTGAATACGTCCTGACAGATTGGATATGAATCTTCTGATGAAATTGACCTTGCCGATTAGGGACTGCAGTTCAGTTTTATTTTGTGGGGCTACCACTTTGTTGATGGCGTCTATGGTCTTGCGGTTGACTTCTATCCCGCGCTCATGGACCATAAATCCTAAGAATTGCCCGGCCGATACACCAAATGCACACTTGTTTGGGTTCATCTTCAGCCCATGTTTCCTTGTGCACTCCAGCACTTCCTGTAAATCGGCCAGATGATCTTGGTGACCTTTTGACTTGACCACGACGTCATCTATATAAATTTCCACCGATGAACCAATGAGCTTGTGGAAGATGTAGTTCATGGCCCATTGATATGTAGCGCCAGCGTTCTTCAAGCCGAAAGTCATAACCACCCATTCAAATAAACCAAGATGGCTTGGGCACCTAAAAGCCATTTTCAAAATATCTTCCTCGGCCATTAATATCTGATTGTACCCGGCATTCCCATCCATGAAACTTATGACTTTGTGGCCTGCGGCAGCATCCACCAAGATATCGGCTGTCGGCATCGGATATCCATCCATCGGTGTAGCCTGATTTAAGTTCCTGAAATCGATGCACACACGCAATTTTCCATTCTTTTTGTATACAGGCACAATGTTAGAAATCCATTCGGCGTAGCGGCACTGCCGAATAAATCCTGCCTCAATTAACTTTGTAATCTCGGCCTTTATGTCAGGTAGAATCTTGGGGTTACACCGTCGTGCGGGCTGCTGATATGGCCGATATCCTGATTTTATAGGTAACCGGTGTTCAACAATAGACCGGTCTAGTCCTGGCATCTCATGGTATTCCCAAGCAAAGCAATCCTTGAACTCCTTTAATAAACTTATCAATTTACATTTGTACTCAGGATCCAAATTGGCACTAATGTACGTCGGCCTTGATTTGCTTCTATCTCCCAAATCTACCATCTCTAATAAATCGGCCGACGTAAACCCATGCCCAAGCTTCCCATCTTCTCGGACGAGCTGATTCATTTATTCCGAATCTTCAGAGTCGACTGCTTGGATCGGCTGTAGACCGAAATCGGACACTTTCAGGAAGTCAGTGTCCCAAGTCCTGCTAGATATACACTTGACGTGCTCGCAGCTCCACTGTTGCATGTCGGCCGCTGCAACGCTGTAGACGGAATCGGCAGCGACTATCTCTGTACTGTCGCCGACCCATTGCACAAGGCATTGATGCATTGTAGATGGGACACAGCAGTTTGCGTGTATCCAGTCGCGACCAAGCAGCATATTGTAGGACCCCTTGCCATTAATAACGAAAAAGGTGGTAGGGAGGGTCTTACTGCCGATGGTGAAGTCGACGCAGAGCGCTCCGCGGGCGGGTGACACGTTGCCTTCGAAATCCTTCAGCATCATGTCCGTCTTGGTGAGGTCTTCGTCACCCTTGCCCAGCTTGCGGTACATGGCATACGGCATGATGTTAACTGCAGCGCCTCCATCTACCAGTAATCTGGTGATGGGTCTTCCGTTGACATAGCCTTTGAGAAACAGCGCTTTGAGATGCTGCCATTTTTCTTCTTCTGGTTTCTCAAACGTAGCCGTCATCGGCTCTAATACCAGTTGTGCCATTTGTTCTTCTTCTATTCTTGTTACTTTTTCCCGATCGTTGGGCGCCATGAACTCCATCGGCAGTACGAACACCATATCAATTTTGGCTGCCGATTCTTGGTTGCTTGTTTCTTGATCGTTTTTCTTTGGGCGCCAAACTCGAGATTTAACATTCCTTCTCTCTGGCACCTGTCTCTGTTCTTCTTCTTGATGCTCCCACTGGCGTAGGCGTTGGATCCTTCGCTTCTGGGATCTGGATAGGCCATCGGGGCACCACCTGGGATTTGCTGGTTTGGCCGATGATCTGGCGTGTTCCCAATCTGGTTCCCTTCCTAGGGGATCCTCGTCTGATACCCTATCATCGGCCATCTCTTCCAGCCGATTGTGCGCGCTGATCCTGCCCCCCAGTCCATCCCGCTGGCCGATCTTGCTTTTTGACCTGTTGTACTGGTCAACTCTGCCCCCCAGCCGATCATGCACCGAAACGCGCCGTTCCTCGCGCCGATTTCTGCTGATCGGCTCTGATCCTCTGTCCCTAGAGTGTGGCCTCGGGCGATCGTTGCAGCTCAATCTGTTACACTCCGGACAGTTATCGGCATACATAATCTGATATCGTTCTCCCAGCAGTGGATGAAGAACGGACATTGCCAGTGATCTTCATGCCGGCGTATCGTCTCTTCCTTGTATCTTGCTTGTTCTTGCTGCTGCCGATATTTACTGAGTAAGAATTGGGAGGTGACGGGCTTGCGTGGTCGTTCTGGCCCTTGCCTGTTCCTTCTGATTTCTTCCGTCGTGATCTGCCTCCTGGGGTCGACGGCGCCGCCTCTTCTCGCCGATTCTGACGTCAGCACCTTGGTTTGACTTGAGTCTCCCCCAGCGTTAACCATGTTGGCCGGGAAGGGATGCCGATCTATCTTCATCGGCTTTGCCAATTTAGTTGGAGTTTCAAATTTAAGCCGCCCCTGCTCGATGGCCGATTGTATCTGCTGGCGGAAGACTTTACATTCATTTGTATCATGAGAAGTAGCGTTGTGCCACTTGCAGTATTTCATCTTCTTGAGTTGATCAGCCGTAGGGATGGTGTGATGTTGAGACAGCTTAATCTGCCCTTCCTGAAGCAATAGATCAAAAATTTTATCGGCCTTTGACGTGTCAAAGCCGAATGTCTCTGGCTCCTTCTTGCCAAAGGGGCATGATATTGGTTTTTTCCCTTTGACCCATTCTGCCAGGCCGATTTCCTCTTCTGCATCGGATTCAGATCCCTCCAAGTATGCCACCTTCTTTTGGAAGTTCCTCCGCTGTTCAAACGGACGGACCTCTTGTCCTGATAACCGGTGGACGATTTGGCTCAGGCTTTCAAACTCTTGGGCAGCATATCTTTCTCTGATTTGTGGCAAGAGGCCTTGGAAAGCGATATCGGCCAACTGTGCATCGGTCAGAGCCAGACTGTACCATTTATTCCTGATTTCTCTGAACCTCTGTATATACCCTGTCACTGGTTCATCGCTCCTCTGCCTGAGACTGGTCAAATCCGAGAGCTTCATCTCGTGTACTCCTGCGTAGAAGTACTTGTGGAATTGTTTCTCCAGATTGGCCCAAGTAATGATAGAATTTGGCGGTAAGGTGGTGAACCACTGGAAGGCCGATCCGGATAGAGATGATGAAAATAAACGCACCCTCAGGGCATCTTGCGTGGCAGCTTCCCCGCACTGGATGATGAATCGGTTGATATGCTCCACAGTGGATGTATCGTCCGTCCCCGAGAACTTGGTGAAATCAGGAACCTTGTAGCGGTGTGGGAATGGCAGCAAGTCATAGGCCGATGGATATGGCGTCTTGTAGGTATAAGTTTGAACTTTCGGCTTCAATCCAAACTGATCCTGGATTACTTCTGCTATTCTTGCCGTCCAGTCCACCTGCTGCTGATGAACAGCTGTCCGCGGCGCGGGATGTGCTGGAGGGCTGGTATAGCCGGGTGATGAATCGGCGAATTTTGCTGAGCGGCCGATAGTTGATGGCGAAACGAGTCCGCACCCCCTTCGTACGTCACTGCTGGCGCCGTGCCTCTGAATGCTTCTACAGTGTTTGCCCCCTTGCCGATTTCTGATAAGATCGGCTGATACTGGGGAACCGTCGGCCGGGCGGCCGATTGGTATGGCACCTGGGTTGAATAACTTCCATACCCGTTCGCTGGCTCGGGAAGATAAGCTGTCGCTGATGTTCCCCAAGGTGCTAAGCCTGTAGGCAGTGACTGCACAGAAGCAATCTGAACGGGTTGAAACGGTGTCTGTGACGGGAGACATGGTGCACCGCCGTATCTTGGAGACGTCGGGGGCAATGGAGAGTTGTACCCTTCGCGTTGCGTCAATATCGGCTGAGGAGCCGATTGGGACGTGTATGGTAGGCTTCTGGCTGGCAGAGTAGTTGGAGGGGCATATGCCGGTCCCTGATAGCCTTGGACTGCTCCGCTGGCCAGAGAGCTGACGACGGCGTTATACACCGTGTTGGTCATCACTGAGGATTGGTCGATGAACGCCTGATACACGGACTGTTGAATCATCTCTGACATCTTGCCCGAGTCCTCAGCAATGGTGATGTGGCGAGGCGCTAGAATAGGAGCCTTCTTGACTGCCTCCCCGCTTCTAGTACGACTGAACGACTGGAGGTACATCTTCTTGTAATCTTCCAGTTGTTTGGCCAATTCTTCCCTCTGGTCGTCCTTGAGATCTGCTTCTGTGACCTCAATGATGTTGCTGTCGGAGATTTCTGCGTTTTTCGACATATCGGATCTTGGATTGTCCCACCGGGCGTGCCAAAAGTGTGTTGGCGCTAAAATCGGCCGGATAGGAATCGGCCGATGGTCTTCAGCGTCGGACACACGACCCGGGAGAATCTGCTTAACTCCTGTTCGGGTTATCGCCCTGGTGTGGTTCGCGCGGCGTGCCAGTCAATCTGACCTGTTGATTGACAAGGAAATAGAGTATTAAATTCCAGGCGCGTCAATCGGCTGGGATTCCGATCTGTCCTGAGGAGCGCGTCGGCAGCGAATCGGCCGATTTGCTGTAGAGATGATCAGCTATGGATCAGCCGATAATCGTGTAGTAATTGTAAAGAAAACCACCGGAGCGATCTAAACAATTACTACAGAGGCAACACTTGAAATAGATCTAATCGGCTGTAAGATGATAAATCGAAGAAGAACAATGACGAAGCCGATTACTCTGATCTCAGGCTGGATAACTGGTGATAATACTAGAATAACAGGTAAAACTTGCAATTCTAGTAAATATCGATAACTGGTGAATAAATCCAAACGAAACCACAGCGATGCGTCCGTAGTTAAAGCTCGGATATTACTCGGTAAGCGGAACCTACCAATTGGCCGAAGATCAAGTACGAACTCGTGGAAGAAGAAAATATTGGCGAAGTCGCCGACTTGAAAGTAAATTGCTGGAAAAGTAGAAGTATTGTTGTTGATTGATGTGTTGATGATCTTTTCAAGACCCTGACGACTCCTATTTATACCCTAAAGCTAGGACTCCTGGTCGATCACGACTTGTTACAACCTTATTTAAGTTACTATATCTATACGGACTTTAAAAAGGAAACGGACTCCCGCAGAATCTTCCGCCGCCGCTCCCTAATCCAATCAAGATTTCCTTCAATTGCTCCCCGACCGACTTAGCGTGCTCCCTTTGACCAGCTTTTGACCAGGATCCTCTGAAATAACCCCATTCTGTTGGCATAGGCTGCGCCACCAATCGGCCGATTTCCAACTGTTACCTCAATCGGCCGATTCCTTTCTGTAGCCTTCAGATCTGCCACATCGGCCAATCTTCTCCTCCTGACACTGATTCAACACGTGTCAAAATCTGGCGTCAACATGGTGCTTAATTGGGGGAGATGGATTCGTGGTGGTAAAATGGCAGCGGAAATATAAATGGTCCTGGTGGATTTCGTGGTGACTAAAAATGTGACCAGAACTCAAAACTCTAAAGGATTAACCACTAAGAACCAACAACTAGTCCATACAATGTAACTGAAAACTCAACAAGCAAAGAACTACGCAGAACAACAAAGGCTCAAACTAGTTGTTGGGATTTTTGGATCTGACCTATTTTTGGGATTTCTGGACTGTAGGTAATGTAAATTATAGGTAGAAACTCTCACTAAAAACCTTGCTCTGATTACCACACAAATGGAATCCGCTGGAATCCGCTAGGGTTTGTTCCCGATCTTTCGCTAGCACGCCGCCGCCCGACCTCGTCTCCTTGCTGACTGTAGAGAGGGGGGGGCGGGGAGGGAGAGAGAGGGAGCGAGAGAGAGAGAGAGAGAGGAAGCAAGAGGGGATGGAGCAAAGAGAACACGAGGCCTCCGTCGGCGGCATGTTCTGCAGCTTTCGCGCAGATCTGGCGGACCGACGACCCGGCGTCTCCGGCCGCGCTGCGTCAGGCCTGCCTCCCTAGAACTCGCGGCCCTCCGCTTGAGCTCTACCCTACTGGCGGCTAGTTCTTGGTTCTTCTATCTGCTGGCCGGCAGCTGCTCCTGCCTCCCTGTCAACAGCTGACCGAGGTATACTCACCTGTTCCCTCCTTTTGCTCTCCCCTTCCACTGTTTTATATGCTCTTCTAATGCTAGTGAAGTGCTCTCTCTCTACTCTGCTAAGTTCCTTGTTAGAAAAATATTTTAGCTCAAGATGTGTTTCCTGTTGGGTTGCCATTTATTGTTTCAATTCATTTTTGAAATCTGAGAAGAATTGCACCAATTCATTCCTACTGAACTTGCAAAAACAATGAATTGGTATCTGAGGGAACATATGTGTCCGAGAATGCTGCAATGGTCTGGATCATGTGCTGAGATTCGTTCGATTTGGTTGTTCATGTGCTGAGATTTGAGATACTAGGGCGTGCTCAGGATATGGATCTGTTTGTAGCGGAGTTACTGTTTTGGATCGAAATTAGGGGTAAGCACCCCTTTCATTTGGGGGTAAATGTAGTGTTAAAAGTATGCTACTGATCTTGTTTTCTTGGTTTCACAGACTTTGAACGTGATCTCTTTTTTTTTTCTTGTAGTCAACACTGCTCATGTACTTATATGTCATGCTGAAGGTTTTTCTCAAACCAGATTGGTAAGATGTCTTAGATATTCAAGGCAGCAAATAATAGCTCAAACAGAGGCAATGGTTCATGCTGACATGTTGAGATTCCAGCCATAGGTATGGCTAGTGTCCCCTTTGTTAATGCTACTGTTTTAAAGCACATTTCCTCTAACCTCAACTGTATGAGTAAAGCACATTTCATCTTAGGACCACTGTTGATGCACGCACCTTCACAGGATTTATTATTTTCCCTTTTATTTTTTGTCCGACCGTGCTAAGCTGCAAGAACATGATAAAACCCTTTTTGCAGAACCATCCAATCTAGAGGTTGGCTCCTATCTTTTGTTTCTCTCTATTTTGTGCTCTGAGGATCTAATGTCTTTCTAATTGCAAGAGCTTATCTGGGTTAGAGACCTTGCTTGCGTGTTGGTAGATATAAAATGCATGGCCTCTTGGTTACACTGAACAATTCATACTTGCGATGAAATGTTCGATATTCTGTTTTTTTGTTGGTTCACTACACAGGTGGCGTATTTTGATTTTTTTTTTCTGGCTGGTACACTACACAGGTGCCAGATTCTTTCATAGTGATGAGTTATATGTTATATCCTAGCTAAACCTTTGAATTGTTTCAAAACAAGAAGCTTTACAGTTCATCGGTATGTATTTTCTAATCATTTGTTTTGAAAACTTCATCTTAATGACCTTGTCCTGTACAACAACCATGCAACTCGCATAAGATATGTGTTGGGTATCACTATATTGTAAATTGAAGAATTTTCACATCAATATCTTCTTTTTTTTTCTTCCCTTCATTTTATCTCATTTTCTCAGATGAGATATGTTAATATTGTTATCAGCAGGTAATGGGTGTTTCTCTTACCCAAACACACAGGACTTTGAAGTGCACTAACTCGCTAGCATCTTGAGGGTAAGTATGCTCAAGCACTCAAGCTTCTAGTTGACAGTTTGACATATCAATAAGTCTGATAACTATGAAGTTCCATGTTTACAGTGCATATACTTGTACCGTCCACACCATGATATGATATTATTTCAGATACTATTGATAATAAATGCTACTTCACTGTTGCCAATGGGTCTAGAGGATAGAGTTTCTAACTATGCTGCAAGTTCTTTTTTTTTTTTTGCTTAATGTTTCAAAATCTTGGTTGCTCTATCACTTTCCGTTGCTGTTTGTGGATGCAATGTTGTTATGGGCTACTTCCTTTTAGGTTCATTCAGTATAGCTGTCGGCTGCTTCTTATTTTTGTTATTCAATAGATTCAGCATAAGATTGAGTGCTTCTATTGAGCATCTCAATTATGGTTTATACTGGAGTCTAAGAGTTGCATCTTTGCAGGTCTATCTTATTGGAGTCAGCAATGCAATCTGACCTGGAATAGAATGGAACTCGCAAGCTTTCAACCTGCCAGAGTCCTATGATAGGAGGAGATGTTGCCCCCATGACCTCTTCTTATTTTGTATTTGGGTTTAACCGAACATTTGCTCAGTCCGAATTCTGAACCTCTTTCCTTGACTGCTTGCTTGGTGGATTCAATTCTGTGATGTAACAATTTTTGTATATATAAATAGAGGAAGGAACTGTGATGTATACGTGACATTTCGTGTCCTTTTTTCTTTTCTTTTTTGTTTTTCATTTTCAACATCAGAGACGGGGATATTGGAGAGACATCACTGAGATCAGATAATCACACGTTTTGGTGAAACCTGTCACTGATGAGGGTAATCAGTGACGCGTATTTAGCTATCCGCGTCACTAATTAGTCTCATTAGTGATGGTGATTTTCGTGTCACTAATGTCTTTGAGATCAGTGATGAAAATTTAGTGATGCGAGGATTTACCATCACTAATTACCTTTTAGAGCCGTCACTAATTACCCATTTCTGGCATAGTGCGTCTAACCACCGCAGTTCCGTGGAGAAGGAACACATCTAAACGATTGTCAAGTCTATGCACCACACTTAAATTGTACTGTCACTAATTCTACCAGGATCCTTAGTAAAGTCAACTACAACAGATAAATAGAACGAGCTATCTACCATAAATAAGGAACTAGGAGATCAAGATAGAAAGTAAAACAAGACTTTAAAGTAAGATAATTAAACAAACGAGTTATCGACAAAAGATGAGAGAATTCATCTGAAACTTGGTTCCTACGAGACACAAAGTTGGAGATAAGCCGCTCCTCCTTGAACTCTTCCTAATTCCTAAGCTAGTAGAGCATGACTTTATTGGAACTCTTCTTCTTCTTCTTTATACTTATACTTATAGTGCTCTAAGGTTGGGAATCAAAGGGAGGGTGTATATAGACATATAGCGCCGAGTAACCACCAAGGGTCCTGCCGGTCTAGGTGGGATCGACTGACTTGATGATAGCCCCACCTGGCAGGATTCTTCCGAAGCTGCCCATCTGGCTTGGGGAAGGCCGAGCGGCCTAGCTACTTCACATTTCGACTGTCTTAACCACTATCTCTATTCTCTAGATGTACTAATGGTTGAGATGCACCCTGGAAGTTGGTTTGATTACCGAAGTTGTGTTGGTCTTGCATGTGGTTCCATCAATCCATGTGCAGAGGCCTTCCAACCGTTAGATGCATCGATGTGATGGTTCTTGGTTTATATGAACTACACGTGTGATCCTTTGCATGTAGGTCGAAGATGAGATCATGGTGTTATTGCAGTGGTCTGGCTTACGCGTCTAGTAAAGGCTGGACAGCTAGGCATTTTACCTATTTTTGGATCCATTTTTGTATGATGGGCTCCTGCAATCAAATATGGAACTTATTTGTTTATGTAAAATTTGCTCTAGTGGGTCAACCCCACCTTTATTTTCATGGAATGTTGGGGTTCAAAATTATGTCGCATAGTCTTCAACAGTTATTCAGTTATAATCTTATGTGTCTCGTGTTAGTGTTGTTTTTGTTACTTGTTATTTCATGTTGTTGTCTTGTGGTTTGATTTATATTTGGCCCCTGATGTAAGGTGCGGATTGGGATGATGTAGTATTCTAATGATTTGTTATTTGCTTGCCTTTTCGTGCATGTATATCTATCTCTCTTTACCTGTTTCTGGTTGTATGGTTATATTATCTTGAGGTTTGATCTAAATGTTCACTTCTGCTAGGTTTCTTATGTTGTGACACTTCTGATACCATTACCTATCTGAGATCCAAAATTTATTGAAAATGATTAGGATATTTCTTATATCTATGTTGTAAGCTTGCATAGCTAGCTCAATAGAAATATTGTGAAGGAGTTGTTTAAAGATTGCTTCAATGCTTCCATTGAGTTATGTACCCTTTTCAAATCATGATATGGATTATGTGAGAATTTAGTTCGATAGTGCTAGTAGCATGGCTCAATGGCAGTGTTGGTCATAGGTTTTCAGTACAATTGCATGCAGCGGAGCCGCCGCAGAGATATTTGGATACTTTGTGGGCTGGATGTTGCCCTGCTGTCGCGCCTCTGTCGTCCCCACGACAGCTCGCTTTATGCGGCCGGCCCCATCGGGCGAGGAGGTTGACGTGGTGAAGGAACGAGGGCGCTACACTGGCGGGCGGCGCGCTTCGAATTGCTAATCCTATTTATCTTCCTGAAGATTTTTAACTACATATCGCACAGACACGTGGTGATTTGTAACTGGCTGGTGGAGAGCATCGGTACAAAAGGCGCCATGCACTGCTGCGGGAGGGAGCTTGAAATATTTTTTCCTCTCAAACCGTGAATCATTTTCTAAATCCGTTTTCACCACTATGTTGTTGAGAATTAATCCTACATAATAAGATCCGACATGGATATATTTTTATATTTTTCTACAATCAACATTTTAAATGAACTAGTTCAACATTTTTAATATACTAATTCAACGTTTACAAGTAAAATGTTGAATTTGGTTATAAAAAATGTTGAATTAGCTTTAATATATTGTTGTTGAATGTATATGAGGGTGTCACCGTTGTCATACAAAATCTTAAATCCCTCATTTCAAAATGTCATAAAAAGCTTGAAAACTTGCTTTGAATAAAGTCTATTGAATTATTGGCTGAACATGGAATAGTAGCAGAGTTTCATAAAACATATTAATTACTTTGAGAAATTTTAACAGTAAACTAAAATGCATATACTTACCTAATTCAAAAAAAACAGACCTTACCAAATTCAACATGGTAGATGCAAGAATGCAACATACATCCACACAGGTGCTGGTGTGCAATATACTAGGCCATCTTCCTGCTAATTGGGCTGCTGGGCTTTAAAGATATACTAGTGTCTGGGGCGCACCATTAATGCACGTATTTTGGCGGATTTCGAGGTTGAGTAGTAAATTTTGAATTAAAAGGAAGATTGAGCTCCGGTTGAAGATAAGGCACTGGAACTCTGAATTTTGCTAGTATAGCAGCAGCAGAATCGAATTAATTTTGAGTACAGGATATTCAATGGTTTGAAAAAGATCTAAGAAATAGACGAAATTATACAGAACATTCGGATCCCAAAAAAAGGGAGATAAGTACATGCTAAAACCAATGGACACTGCGAACTCGTCGCATTTACCTTTAATATGGAAACCTGTTTCAACATCAAGATTTACACCATTAACTTCCAAAAGTTTCGCATGTCATCGGCTCCTACTGCCCACTAAAAGCTCATAGAGTAGACACAGTCTCACTATTAAAAACCCTTTCGAAAGCAGGAACTAAAGACAGCTAACCTATATTTGATTCACTGATCATTGTTACAACCTTCAAATACAGTGCTAGGAGTGAGTACTCCAGTTGAATTCATTTTCACCCTTTTACTTGGATGCAGAAATGGTTCTTGAAGCTGCTCTTTGAGCTTGTGGCTACGACGTTTGCTTGATGTACAAGTGATGGGATCCTAAATTTCCACAGCATCATCATCACTACTTGAATATGAATTGAGGCATGGTGCAGTAGCAGGAACATCCTTATGCTTCACACCATATGTACTCTAACACATATAAACAGGTAACAATTAAAAAAAAGGAGTACCATTAGTATTGTATTTCCATATGATCAAAAAAACTATTTACCTGAGGCACCAGAGTAATAAAAACTCTTGAAGATTTCTTGGTTTTCCATTGCCTTGTGCTTGTGAAGTCCGATGTGGCTCAGTAGAAATATGTTGCGAATTACCACAATCGTATGCTGCGTGTGCTGTGTTATCGCCTCGTTGACTACCCATACTTGAATTGCCACTTGAACTTAATCTGGCAGCTGCAACATTTCCACCTGGTGGATTCAAACCCATCCATCTAGGAGCATCAACAGGTACAAATGCAGCCAACCATCAGGAGGGAAAAAATCCTCATCACCCTGAACTGGTATTCCTTTTCGCTTCAAGACATAAACAGAGCAGGTCCAGCTACGAGATCTTGGTGGCAAACCAGCAGAAACAGCTACATCGTGTGGAATTTGGGATACGGGCTTCATCATTCAAATGAACCTTAGTTGGTATACGGGCGTTATTTTTTGTATCCAACCAGTAACGAAGAAGGCCAAATCTAGAAATAGCCTTAGAAATACAAATATTGTTACGTGCATCATTTGGGAAAAGCATCAACATTATCCAGACCTCTCTATCCAAATCATGCTCACGGACGTTAATCCCTTCATCATGTTTAATGAACCTTAACTGATACTCCGGCCCAAACTCTATAATCCTATCCAAAAAACGTTCTCTTTCTACCGGAGTGCTAAATCGGACAAAACCGTCACCGATGGGGGAAGGTTGTACCTCAGCTAGACGCACACCCATTTGCTGATAGAAGAACTCGTTAAGAGCAGCTGACATCGGCTCGAAGTCTCGCTTCGAGATCGCTGGAGTAAAGAACGCGATGGTGAGGTCGTTGTTGCAGACCTCCAACCTCTCCGCGATGTATGAATACAACCGAGAAGGTCCCTGGTGAGGCAGGACCTCAAAACCGGGAGGAGCATGCGGGCGCGGATCCATGGAGAAGTTCGCCATTGTTGACGAAGAAAGGGACGAAGCAATCCCAATCTAAGATTTTTGAGTGATTCCTCGAGGAAGCCGAGACGACGCCAGGAAGATGAAGTAGCGTGTGAATAAATATAACCTTGAGTGGTAGCAGTAAATATAGAGCCGGTAGAACGCACCGTCTGTACGGCCACACGAATTGCAGCTGGTTTACCAGACGACCATTAATGTTAAATTTCTTCTTAACGGTTAAATATTCAAAATATCGACACTGAAATTCTCTATTTAACGTACTTTCGTACCGTCGAGTTTTATTAACATATTCACTTTTCCATTTTTTTCCACTACGAAATAAATTCTTTGTCATCTAAAGTTATTGCGAGAAATGTTGCTTTATTTGGATCCAAAGTTGTCCATTCTTTTTTGAATTTGTAGATTTAGAGTCGCTCTGATTACATTGCTGTTGTTTGATATAAGTCGAAAGGGTCGTACAGTTTTAATAATTTACAAAATAAGCACGTAGATAATAGTAACGGGATATTGAAATAAATAAGTGTTTTAAATTTAGCTGTGGCTGCGGATATTGTTAGTAAGATTCTTTTCCGTGGTCGCTACAATTGGGTGAGGACGTGGTAGTATACGTAATCTTGTTGTGGCGGTGGGGTAGGGAGCGGTTTCTAGGACAGCGGCACGTGTTTCGAATGTATGGCATTAATGATGCTGATTAGGTGTCGTAACAATCTTTTTATTTTTCGAATTGGTGTGCACTGCAGGTCAATCAGTTGCATGGAACTAACCGATATGTAGTTGGTGCCGTGGAAAGCTGCGACACTACGTGTCAGTTGTAGGAGGGCATGCATGAAAGGTGGCAAGGAAAGAAAAATAAGATAAGAAGGCAATGTCGGTTTGTGGGCATAACTTATTCCAGCTCCGTTCTGCATCTTCTTATCCTTTCCATTGCTACCTGCGGTTCTTAGTCTGAAATTTTCGAGTTGGCTTGCTCGTTTGCTGTGAAGGCGCGCCTCTTCTGTGTATTATGGCATCTTCGTATGTTGTGGTAGGTATTTCTATTGTTTTAAATTTTTTGACAATGTTTTGTTGGTTCTTCCAAGTAGATATTTTTGGCCAAGGGAGTGTACTAAATGTTTTATTTCTTGTAGGATGCTGGTAGTAATTTGAGTAATATAATTGTTGTTCCTCCTCGCCTTATACTTGATG
Organism: Panicum miliaceum; assembly: GCA_032594955.1. Taxonomy (NCBI): domain Eukaryota; kingdom Viridiplantae; phylum Streptophyta; class Magnoliopsida; order Poales; family Poaceae; genus Panicum; species Panicum miliaceum. The sequence continues at coordinate 23,368,039 of CM064063.1, read as the reverse complement.
AAGCTACTAGAGGTTTGGGAGGCTCAAAGATAACATAGTTAAATGTTTCAACTTATTCTGACAAATTTGAGTTCATGATTTCTTTTGATGTTCCCAATTTCGAGGAAGACAATCAAATAGTAAGAGTTGTTGTATCTGGTAATTCGTTGTCTGATAGTTCCGAAGCAGAAGGCAGTGCTGTTCGAAAAGGGTTTCTGAAACTTTATCAACTATGTGGTTATGCAATAGTGGATTACAGATACATACGTGGCAGTGTCTGTAGAAAACGATACGCAGATGTCGTGGACAAGTTGGAGGAAAGCAAAAGAATGTATGACCACATTGAGAACCAGTATGTCTCAGCTTTGAAGCAACTTGGAGTAATATGCAAAATGCTAGTTGATTCAGTTCACGAGTCAGAGGTAGCAGGCCCTAATTAAGCTATTCCAGGTCTATTGATGTCCTCTTCAGACGAAATACGAAGAGCATGCGAAATTAGTGGGAAGCAGTTGTGTGATTTGAAATCGCGTGTGGTGACAGAGTGTAGTTTACAAGAAATACCTCAATGTGGGAAGCGAAGTGTGCATTTTCCCTATCATTGTGTTTGTAAGAGTGTTGTAGATTTTATCTTGTTTTGAAGTATTTGGTTGAATGCTAATAAGTGAATTACGTACTTTGTATTTATTCTTCGCGTCCGATGCGTACATTCGCAATTACTGATTTTATTGCAGGATGTAATAAATAACTGTGTAATAATAATGGAATATTTAATTTACATTTGTTCTCTGTGTTTGCTGCGTGTGCCCGTTTTTTTTTATTTTGCTTCAGGCTGCAGTTAATATTATATTATAAGGCGTCAAGAACCTGGAGAGAATGTAACGAACTACAAATTTCAAGGAGTTGTTAGGTTAATGTATTAAGTTTCCTAATTTTGTTATGAATTGAAGCGATAAGGGTCTAAGACTTGTTTATTGCAGTAATGCGAGTGTAGGTACTAATAAGGATTACTAACTAACGAAAAAGAATTGAAAAGTACTAAACCAAGGGAATAAGACGCGCAAAATTGTTCCAATATTTTTGAAGGTAGAGATTATGAGTCGGTTCAGTTTGGTACAGAAGGAAAATTAAATTATTTTCGGTAATCCGACTTCAAATTTCAATGGTTGGTAGTTAAGTACGATTTGTTTGGTCGTGTGTTTTGTATTTTAAATTATGGAGACGATAGCTGTGAGATCAAATTTATATGCGCACTTGTACAAATTAGTATTCTTACGTTGGAGTACGTGGGAAATTTGATTAATGTATTTATTTTTCTGCTAGCTGACAAGGGAATTTAACTACGTACAGCAAAGTATGCTGTGGATATGCATAAAAAGATGGAAAAAATTGATTTTAGTAAACGAAGCTTTTTTAGGATCATAATTTCTCTCGAAATGCTCATGGAGTTTACATTTTGCTGAGAATACTTTTCATGGAAACGTTATCTTCATAAATAATAAAAGCCTGAAGTGGGCCGTTTGAAGTACTTTAGAAGTGTCTATGAATTGGCAATTGCGGCCCATTAAGATTTGCGAAAGGCCTATGACGACTTTATATAATCCGGCGGAATTTTATTGAACTGCACGAAATTTCTTTTTCTCGATACTATTTTTGATGCTATTTGAATTGTTTTTTATTATGAAACTCTGGACCTGCCTGTTATTTTTTTTGAATGTTCTGGTCAAATATGTGCGAAGATATTTGTCCTATACTACCGTGAGGTGGGAGACCACGTGTAGCTGAGTGAAAAAGAAGGTGGTCATCGTGTCACCGTTGGGTAAAAAATAAGATGGTGCTAGGACACATAAGTCACAGAGGGCGTGTGCCGTCGTTAGCTGTATTCTAATTCGTTTGTATATATGCAGCATGATCGAATGGCATGACGTGTACCAACGGGAAATTGCAAAACCTTAGCATCTTGACGGAGAAGACGCAGTAATACTGTTGTTGACTGTGGAGTTCTAGAGAGGAAGAAAATTGCTTGTGAGGTGGTCATGGCAGATCAGGTATGATCACTGTTTAGGTTCATTCCAGTTTGTTCCGCTTGTGCATGGTTGTACGCTCTTGTATTAATAGTCGCTGCCGACTTGTTAACAAATTATTTTAAAATTTTCACTTGTCGGTACGTACAGAAGCGAATCTGTTTCCTAGATGGGTGATTCCATTTTTTTAACTTTTTCTGTGTTATTGCTACTAAGAATTTTTAGAGATCACTTGATAGCTGCAGTGCATTTGGTTTTGGATAATACGTGAACGTTTTGTTTTATTGTTACTTAAATATCTGCTATGAATTAAGTTTTATGTGTAATGTAGGGGGGCCGACTTGTAAAAATCAGTCGTGAGTTATTGCTTTGTGAAATATGCAAGCAACTTGATCTTACGATGCCCCTGTTTGGAAGTTCCGAAGTGGAAGAATGGCTGGGTTTGGGTAACCTACTGTAGGCAAGGTGATGATGTGCATCAATGGACTCATAAGATCACCGGCACACCAGAGGCTAATGCAAGAGATGCTGTTGAGCAAGCCGCAGAAGACGGGATCAGGTTTCTTCAAGTTAGGATGAATTTGGAAATCGACGACTTTAACTACCCAGCAAAACAATCTTTGTTCTTCAATCAGTTGTTAATAGACAAAGATTCTGAACTCATTAATCAGTTTATTCGTTTTATGAAAGAGGCCTTAAAGAAGCAACAATAAGGATGGCTTGAAACACTTTGTGACATAGATATTATTCAGCAGGGTTGTCTTAACGGATCACTGTTATAGGACTATGATGGAAACCATTTGAATCTAATGCATGCTCTGGCGGGAGGTGCTTTTGTGGACCAGCAAGCCATGCCGGTGCTTGATCGCGTTGCTGCTCGTCTTCAAGCTATTCAAAAAAATCCTCTAAGAAGCAACGCCGGTTTGGATCGTTTCAGAAGTAGTTCTGTTTGAGAAAACGAGAAGTGCAAGGGTTGTTGGAATTCGTTTTTTCCCCTGAAGAATGCTTAGTGGATATGTAACAAAGACTACGTAGTAGGTGTAGCATGTGTAAAAAGAAGTAGTGGTCAATCAACGAGTACTGTAGAGAGTAGTTTGCCTAGTTAATGAGTAGCTAAAATGTAGTAATGGCGACGTTAGAGTGTGTAATTAATTGTACTTCTGCTAGCGCGAATCTATATATATTTATTCTACCATTTGGTGTCAAGGTGGTGTCTTTTTCAATTCAAGGATTTAAATGCAACTACGATAATTATTGGACTAAATCATTTTTAGTTTTCCCTGCAATGTGAAATTTGTTGTGAATAATTGGTTTTTTTCTTAATGCAGCAAGGTAAAAAAAGTTGTTTGAATTAGTCGAAGGGTGCTGCTAGATGAGATGTGCCAGAAACTAAATCTCCAGAAACCGACTTATATATGTGGGCTTATTGCTGGAAATAAGCACTTTGGATCTGTTTCTATTTTTATTCCTAAGATAGGTTGCCACAGAGATGTGCGCTGTTACAGGTTGACGTCGGTCCCTAAAAATTCCCCAGATGAGGCATTAGAAGCTGCAGCTGAGTTGGGTATTGAACATATACGGACTAAGCTGCGTGTTGAAATGGATGATATAAATTATGAAGCTAGAGAAACTTTTCAAGAAAGGCAGAAATTACTTGATGTAGAAATGAAAAAACTTGATGCAGAAGCTATGAGTGTTGCTGAACAGGGTAAAGAAGCAAGAAGTGTTTGGCTGAGTACGCTTCAAGAATTAGGGGATGTAGCAAGTTCTTGTTCAGATGGATCCATCGTGCATCAAGGTGATGACCTAAATGCTCCATTGCATGCTGATGTTTTGGATATTAATATCAACCCCGAGTACACAAAGATTGCTCTTGATCGAGCTGCTGATGTTATTAATAATGTGCACGACCATTTTGAGGCTAAGTTTAATAACAATGGGTATGTATCTTCTGTTCGTATAGTTTTTCTTGGGTATAGACCTAATGTTGCATACTAAACTTTAAATAATTTATAGGTGGCGGTGGCCATGACGGTCCAGATGTTGTTGAGCGTACAACTATGTAACTTAGGTTGGAGTTTCTTTATGGATTTCTATGCTATTTGTAACTAAGGTTAGGTCTGCGTATGAAGTTCTATGCTACTTTGTTTGTGAATTGAAATATTTATGTATGTGTCTTAGTTGTTTTGCTGGAATTGTATTTGTATATTTTGTTCACTTTCTATATGTCGTAATATTGTGAACGAGTTTGGAAATGTGAAATAATATTGTACGGTTTGTTTAAGTTTGTTTGTATGAATTAGTGTATAATAAGTTACTTAAACATACATAGAATAAGCGAGCAGCGAAACAGATGAGGCGTCAGCCTATTTAAATATGTGTAGGGTAACGTGGCTTCTGGTTTTTACAAAAGCAAATTGTTGACTTGCGAACCACCGCAAAAATATTTAAGCTGTGCTACTTTACAGACTTCAACCAAAAAAACTTAAAAAAGGGATTCATGCGATACAAATTATCTTTAAAAAAAGTACACACTGCGTTGGCGAAGAGTACAAGATTTGAAACTCTGATGGATAGCTACTTGGTTCCTGCATTCTTAGTAAATTAATCGTTAAAATGTACTTTAAATGTTTGTAAACAACCTGGGAGTTTTGAATACGAATATATTTAACAGTAAACATGCTTCGTAGTCAAATTATGTAAATAAAGAAGAGGTCGTGATTGAGTTCCCTGTTGGTTGGGCCCTTCAAGGGTCAATGTTTTTTTACTTTGACTACTCCGTTTCTTTTCCTTTCAAAATATAATTTCCATTATTACTAAGATGAGAATTTTTGTAGCCTCCCATGTTTGTTCACGTATAAGTGGGGAAATTTCACATAGGATTACCAAGTTTTGATTCGTCTTCAAATTCAACTCTTTGATTTTTTTCCTTTAATTTCGCTGCATTGTTAGCGTTAGATAAAAGTTCGCTTGTATGCACAGGTAAATTCAATTATAAAGATCGTGTCATAATATTATTATTACCTATTTTTAATACAGACTTCAACCAAAAAAACTTAAAAAAGGGATTCATGCGATACAAATTATCTTTAAAAAAAGTACACACTGCGTTGGTGAAGAGTACAAGATTTGAAACTCTGATGGATAGCTACTTGGTTCCTGCATTCTTAGTAAATTAATCGTTAAAATGTACTTTAAATGTTTATAAACAACCTGGGAGTTTTGAATACGAATATATTTAACAGTAAACATGCTTCGTAGTCAAATTATGTAAATAAAGAGAAGTAATACTTACAAGAGTCGAAATTTTCGTCAAGAAGGTCCACGTACTTTGAAGGATTGACATATTTTATTTCTACGATAATTCTGACAGTTGCAAGTCTTATATCTGGTTCCAAATGAATACTATTCACAGAAGTGAAAGATGCTGGATATATTTTAACAGTGAGAATATTCGGTATAGCTGACATGGCTTTGCACCAAGCTATGCACTGGTAATCTTGCGATGTATCATCCATTTCGTCAATGTAGTCGACAGTATGAGGATAACAAAATGGATTGACCAAGTATCTGATAATTGGTGTAGGACACAAATGAGACGGAATATGCTTAAGATGTATTTTTATGCAAGTACATATTTGACTGGCATAGGATCCAAATGTAGGCGACCAAGGTTCTAAAATCAGGCCATAATTAGGATTTAAAAGTTTTGCTCGTACGGCTATGTAGTCTTCCAACATAGGCAACTGCACAATATACTTATGGTTTCCAATGTTGCGAATGTCTAGTAAGTGACCTGTTGAAATTTGAAGAGCCCGTTTCAATTCTAGAGCGGAATAATATATCTGATCGGACCAGCACGTGAAGACAAGTGATGTACTGTATTTCTGAATCAAGTATAGACTACATAAAGAAGGCAGGAAGTAACAATCTGTTTCAAAATCCCTGTCGGTGCCTGAGTAATTTAATATAGCTTTTGTTTCTTCGTACTGATTGCTTAAACAATCGTCATACTTAAGTTCTCTTGCCTCAACCTTAACATGGTAAGTAAACATTTTTTTTACAAAGTTGCTGAGGACTATCTGAATAGTATGAATGCTTCTCGGAAGGTATATGGAGCAAAATAGTGGATGGTATTGCTGAAATATCTTGGCACCAAATAACGCACTTATAAGATGATAAGTCCTCTAGTGTCGATGTTGAATGATTTGTAAATTCTAAAGCACAAAATGGACTAAGAATATACTCTACTGCATCCTTCGTCCAAAGTTGTAAAGGCAAATCAATGATACTGACAACCAGGTGCCACGTTGCTAAATCAATTCCTAATTCGTTGGCAGGGTGCCATTGTTTATATTTAAGAAGAGCACCAGATGGAGTAATTGCTGTAAAGGTCTCCTTTATAGCAGCATAGGCAATAGCAGCATCAATATCATCAGTAAACGAAAATATGCATTCCCGACGGCTGATAGTAGAATGCACATCAATTGTTCCTCTTCTGCAGTACATAGTTTGAATTTCAAACAGAGCCTCTGGAATAGTTGTTTCTTCAGTGTCAAGTGTAATAGACACTATCATCGGAAACCGTATAGAGTCGCATTTTCGGAACTGAAGCTGCAGATTGTTGATGAAAGCTCCTTTATTCATATTTTATGATAGATCGCCTGATCTTGTATAGTCAACTGGAAGACTTTTTTTTCCCAGGAAATCAGAGTTGGTGTCAATAACAATACAAAGTAATAAATGTAGAATTGAAGTGTCTGAAGAATGGAAATTTGAATGTATCACATAAATCGAAGCGGAAAACATACCAGAATCGAGATTACCAGATCATCAAAGCACAGAGCAAAATTTTTTGTACGAAATCAAATATGCTTGGAGGAGTATATATAACTTAAGCTTCAGTACATGACAAAAGTAGCCGTTTGCAGCTTATAATTTTTTCAAAATTACAGTAGCCTGACACATGTGTTACTGCTTAGCTAGGGGGGCTGAATGTATAGTAGAGCAGGACACGTCACAGTAGTACGTGTTTTTATAAAGCTGCACGTAGCTATAGAGCATGCATGCCAACACTGTTGGCAGCGGATAAACGTTGGAGTAACAACATGATTGAGCCGTAGCAACTATCAGTGAAAAAAAAAGGTAGCAACATTTTCTTTTCTCCCTCCCACTTTGTCGCTTTTTAAATAATTTTTTTTTACAATTACTATGAGTGCATGGGCCGCATGTGTCACGTTGCATGGCTACGATCTCTGAACGTGCTGCTACGTTCATGCACACGTGTCACGAAGGTAAGAGCTGTCCTATGGCCACCATTTCGTTCAAGTTAAAAATGAGGGATTTGTGCTTCCATTCGCCTGCAGTAGGAAAGGTAGCTTTGAGCAATTTGGAAACTTTTCCTTTTTTGCGAGGGGCAAAACCATTTGCTTCAGTGATAATTTAGGCTTTCACTGAAGGAAACACCTACTATGAATGCTTTACATTCCGGTGGGCAAGGTAAGTGTGCTTACAACTTTAATGTTTTTATTTAATTGCAGTTCAAGTTTCGCAACTTAGGCAATTAGCAAAGTCTCTTCTCATTTTTTTCGATGCACTTATGCCACAAATACGTCGAACATGCATCCAAAGAGTCAAAAATCTAAGAACAATATATTTACCGCCGTGTGCACTTGGTTCAGGAGTGGCCATATCAGATTGAGTCGGTATAAAACTCAATGTCTTGCGCAGCAAAGGAAAATAGAAGAACTTGAAGATGTTATAGCATCGATGGAAGAAGAACTACGATCCACCTTAATGACTCGGGAAGAGGAAAACCATGTGGCTTGTAATTCTTTAGATGTAGAAGTCATCGAAGAAAACGGTAGGGTACAAATTGTTTCCCTTGTCGTATACAAAATCATAATATAGATATAATATATATGAGTGCTAACAGTGTTTGATTATGAACAGGTTACAGAAAACAGAGTCCGAAAGCAGCAAGGGGAAATCAAAGATGAAGTTACTTCGCAAATCGTTACACATTCTGAGATATCAGAAGCAACTTGTTTAAGAGTAGTACGTTCTAGTTATGAAAGTTCAAGAAACAAATCTGAAGTTGTGTCTTGTGAACACTTTAACAAGCAAGAAATGCTTCCTGGCGCCTCATCAAAAAAATTGCCATCTTGGAATAACTATGCTAAAGGACATCCGTCGCGCCGTCCGGAATTGGAACTAAGAATTATTCCAAGGTCGGAAGAGCTCCAAGCACAAGAAAACGTGATGCGGAACACTCTTGTCATGATTGTGTTCGGATTGTGCGTCCCTGAAACAGATGCTGAAATACGTCAAATATTTCAAGAAAGGTATGGCATGGCAACAAATTTTTTTACCATGCATCGGTACGAATCAGAAAATTATTTGATTGAATTTGAAGACCATCAAAGTTTAGAGCAAGCTTTAAATAGTCCTCCATTGCCCGTTGTAGATGTAGTTTTCAGATTTGAAAGGTGGAGTCGAGAATCCATGGCAAATATAGACACTATAAAATACAAAGCAATGGTAGAATTGCAAGGTATCCCAGCGCATGCATACTCAGTAAGAACAGCTCAAGAAATTGTAGATGCTTCTTGTGGTGTTTTAGTAGCAACTCCAAACACCGTGGCAAAAACAGATTTGACAGTTTTACAAACAGTAACCTGGTGTGTTGATCCGGATTTGATTCCTAACGAAGTGGACTTGCTTATACCTGAACCACCTAGTACACGTACTGGTGCGGAATTATTTCTTAAACCAGAAGAAATCATTTTTCATGATTAACCTTTGCTACGCTATCGAATCAAAATTAATATTGTGGAATTGCACGATTGGCACGATCCATCGAGTTCATCAGATGATTTCGGTGACTATCCAGACCCACAATTCAGCGACTCAGATGATGACTATCCTGGAGTTAATGAGAATACACGCTCAAAACCATGGCCCAAAGTTACAAAATTTCCACTGCTTGGTTTGTCTTTGAATATGTTGAATTAGAAGTTCTAATTACTGCATCGTTAGGCACATTACTGGTTTGTGATATATCTGGTTTGTATATTTTTTTCTATTTCTGCTACGAATTAGGATGTCCCGTGGTTTTCATAATAATAAAGTGTAGAAATAAATATATCCGTACTGTCAACCCACGTATGTTTATTTGTTTCGAAACTACTTCAACATATGTGCTACGGTTGATGTATGTGTAATTAGAATTAGCAATCTGTACTCGTATATGTTAACGGTACAAAGTACAAGATTTCTTGTTCCACACATTAACATGGAATTGTAGAAGAGAAATAAATTTGTTATTAAAGGAATGTTTATTCATTTATTTGCACCTTTTAAAGTCCCGACTCGATTTCAAGTAATTACTTAAATTTAATCATCCGAGCTTGTAATAATGGTAAAAATAAATAAGTTTGTTTTGACACACAATTATCATAGTTCGTAATAGACATATCCAAAAAGGAAGTTGAGGAGAGCTTACCATTTGCATCAAAGCACTTTACGAGCTGTATATTTGCCTTTTTGGAGTGCTGCAAATACTTCAGAATAAACAATATTTTTAGTGTAGCAACCACAGTCATCTTTACCATCTTCACTCAAAATTTTTAAACCTTTTTTTGAAGTCACTCTAGATACAACAACATACAATTGACTGTGCGAAAAGACTGGATTTCTAAGATATAAACCCACTGATGCCAAAGTCTGTCCCTGACTTTTGTTAATACTCATTGCATAACATATTCGAATAGGAAACTGCCTACGCTGCAAAATGAATGGCCATTTCTTGTTTCCAGCAGATAAAGTTATTTGAGGAATGTATACAACGTCACCTCTGTTACAACCTGTAATAATACGTCCTTCTAAAACCTGTCAGCTAAATTAGTAACCATAAGACGGGTGCCGTTACAGAAACCCGCGGATTGATTAAGATTTCGAACTAGCATTATGGGGACTCCAACTTTGCGAATAATCCGGTGGTCCAGGAAATTATTAATTTTCAAAGAATTAAGAAATTCAGTTGGATATAAAAGATTAATATCTCCTACGTGTCTGAACTCTTGGAAACAGTATCAAAACTTAAGTATTCTCGTTCTGCAGATGGAAGCATCTCGACCATACTGTAGTTAATTTCATCTGCCACATCGTTAGTTGGAGTCACGATTGTTCGATCGCACAAGTAAGCTGTATCCATATACTTTTGACTAAAATCTGCATAAACTGTATTAATCATAGCTTGTACCCTTGGTGTGTCTGTAGCTTTAATTTGATTGTCATTGGGTATCTGAATCCATGTGTCGTCGTCGTCACTGTTCGTTTAACCGTAGGCACAATACCATCTCCTATGGAGAGAATCCAATCACTGAATTTAGAAAGTTCTTCTCTGTCAGATGAATTTAGGTTACTATTTGCAACCTCATATTCACTGTTAATTCCAAAATTATGACGTGTTCCCATAAAGGAGAATTAATAATCGCCGCGTCAACAGTGGTCGACCATGATCCACCTTCCACGACGGGCAATAATTGTCTTAAATCCCCTCCTAGGACAACCACAATACCACCAAAAGGTACTGAGCTCCTCAAGGAATCATGTTCGGACATGATATCACGAAGTGATCTATCCAAAGCTTCAAAGCACCGTCTATACGTCATTAATGCTTCGTCCCATATTATAAGAGAAGTTTTTTTTAATCAAATCTGCCAGCATTGTACCTCTTCTAACATCACAGATTGCAGTTTCATCAAGATCAACTAGAATTTTGAAACGTGAATGCGCCGTTCTACCACCAGGTAATAACAACGAAGCTACTCCCAAAGAAACAACTGCGAGAACTATTTTTCTAGCAGATCTGATGGATGTAATTATAGTAGTCCACAAAAATGTTTTTCCAGTGCCACCGAAACCAGAAACAAAATATAATGCGGCCTCATTTGCCATAACACTTCTGATTATAGCATTATAAGCTGATTTCTGGCAATCATTCGGTTGTCCATATAATAAAGGACTTTGTTCCAGTAAGGTTGCAATATCATAAGATTCTCCGTCGTCTATTAGACGATTTCCAATATCAGAAGACGAATTTGGACAAGGTAAATTGAACTGTGTAATTGAGACACCGTTTTTAGAAAATAATTGTGATAATTCATCAACCAATATGCTCTTTAGTTGAGAATCTGGTACTTGCAACGAAATATTTCCCATACGTTTTTGAAATGATATTCTATGTGGTCAGACATAGCTCGCCAACATTTTTCAAATAAAGAGCTCTCGTCAGAAACACCACAGTGAATCAGCATCATTACAAATAATGATCGTAATTGGAATCCTGTAGCCCACGAAGCTGCATCGTTGAAGGCCCAAAACCACTCACGATCATCGCCTAATAATCCACGTGCTGCACAAGCGTCTTTAAACGTGTCGTATAAGACACCATCAACTGTACGCACGTCTTCATAAGATTGGGCTCCTTTGGTAATCATCAATAACATCCTTAAGTAATAATTTTCACCTTGAGATGGATGGACGTTATACATTCGACCAATTTTTTGGCTTGCATTACCTCTAGGTTTCCAAAATTGTGATGCACCAACCCAAGTCCACTTAGTTGGGAAATCACAATATGTTAGGTCACGAGCATGGGAATAGGTCTGATTTGCCATAAACCATTCTGTAAGTGTAGTTTTTTTGCAAAAATGGTGTAGATATTAGAGAAGCTAAATTAGCTCTTCCGGGATATGTGACAGTATTCATATTGGGTAGATGGACTGATAACCTTTCAACAGAGGGAATTTTTTGATGCAACTCGAATCCGAAGATGCACCAATATGCTTCTTTGTCACATATGTATCGACATTGAATGTAGTCCATAATCTCATCTTTATCACTCGGATCATCGGTTGTGTTACCTTGCTTCAACTTTTTGTTCACTAAGAATGTATTTGCACAAGGAGGCTTTCTTTTCTTCCCTTTATGGAAAGCAACATTTGCTTGGTCATGTCCTTTACTGACATATTTGAATAAATATTTGACAACATTAGACTGATTGCAGGATTCAACATTTATGTGTGCTTGATATTTTTTAAGCAAAAACATATTGTAAGGGACAACGAACTGATTATCTAACTTGATGCCATTTTTATCACATACCGACCCGTATCTCGACGTCTATATAGAACAAATCCCTTTTCATCTATAGTGCTTGTTGGAATTTTTAGGGAACCCCTTGGAGCAAACCCCATTCTTCATACAAGGACAATTTTTGTTATCAGGCCTGCAAGGACCGTGCATCATAAACTCTTCTACAAGAGCATAACCAAGAGGATCTTGATCGGGATCAGGTATTTCAGCTGATATAAAAGAATTAACCAAAGTAATAATATCCTCCGCAGTGACATTCTTTAACCATGTCAATATATGAGCATGTGGCAATCCTCTTTTCTAAAATTCAACACTATGTAGCACTGCAATAATTATTCCAGAAGGTAATGTGAGATAAAATTTGGAACAAATTGAATTTAAAAATACAATCGAAACAACTTACTTTCTGCAACAGGTCCAAATACAGCACCTGATTTAATATCGTCAGTTAATTCAATAAGTTTCATATGGTATACTCTGCAACCTACATCAGGTCTGTCATATGGCTGCTGACCACATTCCAACTCAACGGTTTCTTTTATTTCTGGCCATTTTGGGTTGCAAGTAAAGGTTGTAAAGAAATGTGGAATACCATACACTCTACATATAGCTACAGCATCTTGGAACTGCTGAGTCAAATATCTTCGTCCACCAACAAATGAAACAAGAACGACACGCTATTTTCCAATAGAGGAACCCTCAACGCACCCTTTACTCACAGCATCGGTGATACCTTGGAAATATTCAGACCTAAAATCATCTTGATGCTCAGCTATCCATGTTAATCTACATTCTTCAATACAAGCAAAAGCATCAACTGATGATTGGAAAGAAAGCCTTCCGCAGCATAAATATGGATTAGGTTCCTTCCTTTTATAATGGCAGCGATAACAATAAAACTCTTGCATTGTGACTTTATTTCGTGCACCAGATGATGATGAAAATTCATATCTGTAAGGTATACCCAATTGGAACCCACGTTAACCATATGGAAATAATAATGGATATTGCAGTGCCATGTAAGCAGGATGCAGACAAGATATATGTTGTAATCCGGAAGGAATACTATCAACTATAATGTCACGCTTATAATTTCCAAGTGAAAAATCTCCAACAATTAACCCAACTAATTCGTTTGATGTAGGCAAATTAAACTGAAGAGGGTCTTCCCTCTCTGCACCAACAATCTTCGATACACTGATTCCCATGTTGTGCCAACAAATCACGTGCCATTCGAGATTGTTGAACTAAAGGATTATGTTCATCCAGCATATGCATCAAACTATTAATAATGTCAACATCTAATAACTTGTCTTCATCTTCGTCACAAGTAAGAGCTGTTATTCTATTCGACACCTCCCGCTGTGTGTCGTAAATATATAACGGTGCAAATTTCGGATGCTCATTTTCTCGCGGTAGCAAAGATCCGATTCGATGGTAAACCAATCCATTAATTTTCAAAACATAAGGTGCAGTGCCATCGTTTATAGCATCATCAATATTGGCGCCCATCGAAGTAAAAGCAAAAAGAGAATTATACTGCTTCATTTTGTGTAAACATTTCTTGTTTCGGCCGTTGCCTGATTTTGTGTAAACATTTCTTGTTTCGGCCGTTGCCTGATTTTGTGTAAACATTTCTTGTTTCGGCCGTCACCATCAAAACGTAATAATCTCTCAAGCAAAGGAGGTCTTTCTAAAAAAGACGGCAGAGCTACTTTCCCGGCTTTGCAACATAAACTGTAGACTATCCGACGTTGCGTCGAATCATGCTTGTTGCGTTCTCCATACCAAAATATAGCCCCACAAGACATACATGCGTAGTGTGGTGTGCCATAATAAGATCTCTGACGATGTGTCTCTGGTACAAAATATAAAGAGCAATGAACATATTTAACCTTATCATGACAATGTAGTATTATTAAATTACAAGCGCGGGATGATATGGTAATACCTTTTAAAAAATCTACGTAGTCTGCGTCAAAATGATTCCATGTTATAGTAGGAAGCATCTTTAAGTAACCTGGTGAAGTGATATAATCAAAGTAAACCTCGAAACAGTCAGAAGGAAAGGCATGCATACAAATTTTTGAGTAGGAAACGATATTTGTCCTAGTACCGGCAGCGCCTAAGCGTTTGAGACGTCATTTTCGCATCCGAAGTTGTCTTTGTCTACGTGCGTATGCAGAAGACACTATAGGAAACATACGCCTCCCTGCTAAAAAAGGTTAGTGCACTGTGACGACTGACTTAATCATACCCAATTAAATTGTCTGTAAGTTATTGTAATTTCATTGGCCCTTCTGGAAATCGAACCAAGGAGTAGTTCAGCGGCTGGACGTGTCATAGTGCCTTGCATCGTCATAGCAAATAGAAATGAAAATAAGTCACACGGAATACATGTATGACAAAGAAAGAAAATGATCGTGTACCATCAACTTGGAAGTCCGCAATAGAAACCGAGCAGGAACGATAGAAGTCATGTACGAAAGCTGAAGGTAACCCAAAAAGTACTAGTAGAATGAATCGGAACCACAAAGGCTCTTGTATGTCGAGCAGATATAAATACAGAGAGCTGACTGAACCATGAGCATGTCAATCCTGAGCTTTCCTTTGTCATGATTATCTAACCACGGACACGTAATAGCAAAGTAAAACGAAACACAAGAAGCGGCAACAAAAACAGTCCACGTCCCACAGGCACGTGGCAACATCAGAACAAACAAGCACTTGACACGTATGTATGCAATTTTTTAGGTGCGCTGCGTGGACACTATCCCTAAACAGCTAACGTTACCTATTTTCGTAACAACTGTGCTGTTGCGATCGTGGTAGGAGAAAATATAATACTTTACTACATGACTTACTGCCCTAAGCTACATCATTTGGCAAGCAGCTTACTCTCATCTCCCACTGTTCTCCAACAAATTTTTCATAGAGGGATAAAAAGAAGCCCTAAACATTTTTAATGCACAACTCATCTCGCAAGCAACGCCGACCAGTTGACACAGAACACATTGTTTGGCAGACGAACTTATTCCTTTTTGCAGCGTTCTTTATCAATTTCTTTGTTCCGTCCCGGTCAGCTCCCTAATTATTGGTTTTGGTCTTCTTTATTAATCTAGTGAAGCTGCATCGCGACAGGATTTACATTAATTTCGTAAATAGCATTGTTTAGCTCGTTGACAAACTTCCACGACCGAGCTTGTTTTCTAGTTTGGTAAAGTTATTTTGGCAATAGAATTACGGGCTCATTTTGCACGGTCTACTTAAATTTCCTAAAAATAGATTTTCAATTTGATTTCTTCAAAACAGATTTTTTTCATTAAAATTAGCAGCCTTCTTCATCAATTTGTTAAAGTCGAGCCGCAATATAGCCTGGATTAGTTTCGTAGCGGGCCTTACTCTCTTGTGAGGCGCAGTACAGACTGGATTAGTTTCGTAGCGGGCCTTACTCTTACTCAGTTACCTCTGTCGAATTGAACATGGGCCTCCATTTCCCATTCAGTTTTCTTGACCAAACTAACAAAACTTGACCTCCAATACATATAAGGATGTAACATACATTGCATTTGAAGCCACCATACATATACAATAAAATATATTCAGATACATTACCACTTCTGCATCCAACAAACATTAAAGTATATATTACTACAACAGCAACATGAAACACACACAAGCAGCATGTACTTGGTACCAAATATACAATTTAAAGGCACACGTCCGATCAGTAATTACTACATATGGGGTACTTTAAATATTGTTGCATCTTCCTATTTCAACCCATTCATCATGGAGAAATTCCCTTTTTTTTTCCCCAGCCACAGTTTCAGAAGCATCTGATTGAGCACCAACTCGTCTGCAGAAGGCAGGGCAATAATGAATTTTAATTATTTATGGTAACAAAAACAGAAAAGTAGGAGACAAGAAAAACAACGACCTTTTCTTGCTTGTGCTTTTCATTTTGCGCCCGTCCTCATCTGTAGCATTAGCATTCTGGTCCTCTTCTTTCTTCTCGCTCGGATTCCCACTTATCTATCAATTGTCATGTATAATTTAGACGTGGGTTGGGCAGCTTAAAATATGATCGTGTAATAAACTGGGAAAAAAGCAACAAGCTATTTAATAATGCAACAACGGTAGTACGATCACTGTCTCCAACTCCACGAAGAGAATCGGTGTCTTGTGGCGAATCACTATACGCAGCCAACGTTTTACTTATTACATAAGTCAAAATCAATTACTCAATTGAGGAAAAAATAATGAAGGGAACACTTGAGCAGTAATAATACTAACCTAGCACCTAAACTTTTCGTACCGTCTATTAATGTATGCCCAGCTTGGTCACTTATACCTGAGCTAACCATAGTAGAAGTGAAAGAGCGCGCATGCTGCCCACCTTTGTTGCCGTCACGTAGAGGCTGTAAACAAACGTAGCATATAATATGTTGCGGGCTTTAAAAATGGGTCATGAAAACTCAATATGCTGACGAATAAACTTTACAAAATAGTACCATACGGCGCGAAGAAGTACGTCTAGAAGACTCTAGACGAAGCTGATTCAGCACATGTGGACCCCTCTTTATTTGGTATTATATTAACAGAAGGTTGTAGCCCTCCTTCGGCGTCATCGTACCCTCCAATGTCAGGTATGGAAGCTTGTCTCCCCAAAAAAGAATCAATACCATTAACTTGAAAAGAGACGACCCGCTGCATCAAACTCTTTTAACTAATGGACACAACAAACGTGAATTTCTGCGACACAATCGCAGCAATCTCACGTGGAATTCCATCGCTTCTCATGAGAAGTACAACAGGTTTTCCAATAACTTATTGAGCTACTCTTCCAAAAAGTACAAATTCAGCAGCTGCAGTACTATCAGCTCCAACCAAGCAAAGGCGATACCTGTAGTAAAAGAGACTGTAAATTCTGCAACTTGCAGCTACTACACAAATAGATAAATAGTTCCTTAACATCAAACCATTAAATTTGGAACGAAAAATTACTTAGGAGTAGCAGTCGTGTTAACGCATCCACCAGCACATTTGTATTCAGATCCACAGGTAGTAGCAGCCTTGTGGCACCTGGAGCATGATAGGAACCACCAAGGTTGACCAGTACTCATCCTAACTATGGTAACAGTGCACATAAAATTCGTACCCTGCACCCAAAAATAACTAAATGGCAAGCCAAGATCAAACTAACTATTGTAATATGTATTGTTGCATAATACCTCACTCTCCCAAGGATCCAAACCACGAAGCTCAGAAACTGTTTTCAGCACCGCACGATCAATCTTTTGCAGACGCTGGCCACTCTCCTCATAGTCATCAACCCACTCTATTTTGCTGAAGTCATCACCTAACCTGACATGGCAACCACACGTATAGGTAACAAAGCAGAATCGGTAAAATTACAAACCAAAACTTTAATCACATACCTTTCAAAAAATTCGTCTATTTCAGCTATATCCTCGTTAAAGTACCACTTACAGGCCGATCCACCAGTCAATGTCTCTTCACCTACGAAGTAGATGAAGCAGCCGGAAAATTTGTACTTAAACAAGAAACAAATTGATTTTATGCAGCAAATTCTACACCCACTGACCTCGATAAGATTTGACCAAAGTTCCAACAAATATTCCAACAACAGCGTGCTCTTGACCAAGCTTGTGGACCGCTTCAGCATCGAACTCAGTGGCACGACTTCCCCACAAGACAAGCTTAACCTCAAAACCATTACAAAAAAGGGAAGAAGGATGCTGAATCAACGCTCCCCTCGTCACTAACCTCATATCGATTAAGCAATTAGCGCAAAGAACTTGCAACATATCAAACTATACGCATACACACATCTGACCTCAAATCCCTGAGGACAACAACCCTTTTTGCAGTGTCAACCGAACTTGCAGCCACACGCACGTAGGTAATAGGAGATACGGCGACCACCATAGCTAGAACATCTGAGCAATAAAACGGAAAATTGAACGAACAGTGAGGCAAGCCACACGTGAAGCAAATTAAATTGTAAATGATGTCAACAGCAGCAAATTCGTTACCTTTAAAGTATATCTGGCTCCCAACTCGACCTGAAAGGTCTGACAACGGAGAGATGTGAAAAACAAATCATGGAAATGAATCAACAGACATAGAAACCGAAACCATCTTGGTCCAAGGAGTCAATTTGATCATATATTTCGCACAAAAAGGCCTGTAAGAAGGCTTCATGTTGTCTACAAGAAATTTAGTGAACGTGTAGACGCCGCCTTCTTTCACAGCACATTTGATGATGTCAGCATCGCGTCCAGCACCCTCTGCGTACATGACATCACCCTGTCAACAAGGAGTACATAGATCACATTCAAGAAGGATCTCTGCATAAACACCCTCAGCAAACGCACCTCATCATCGGCAAGAACCAAAACCACATGCAAAGGAGGCAACCCGTCACGACCGCCACAGTACTCCCACATCCGCGCTACACGAGCACGGATGCACCAATTTTGCTTATTGGAGATACCTCTCGCAACCTAGCATAAGCCATGGTAGCAAAGCGAACAAAGAAAACGAAAACAAGAAATGCGTAGCCAAAGTAGGAGATTCAGAGGACGACGCACGTATATATATAGAGAAGCAAAGGTAGAAGCAAACAGCATGGTAGTAAAATAGAGGCGACCATGCAAGCCAGTAAGCTGACACGTATTAACAAACTTAAAATCAAAGAGGAACCGCCTCCGAGAACATGATAACGTTTATCACCCGCAACGCAATAGGACCTATCCACAGTGCATGGAACCTGGACACAAGAGCACGAAACAAATCTGAAAACAGGTGTACGTGGGCAACCTGGTAACTAAAAAATACATGTTACCAGTAGCGCAGCTAACACGTGTTTCCGTTACACGCAGCCTGGAGGTCCACAGAAGAATTTAGTCCACAGAACAAACTAAATAATAATTCGTATCTCCCACATGACGCCAACAAAATCAAACTGGTTGACCATAGAAAAATGGTGTGGTCAAAATTTTATGAGGCACCAACAACGGAAAACAAAGGCAACGGCAGCCGTCCTGGATCGTCCTCCCCAACTACAATTAGTAGCCACCTAATGGATTGTACTGTTTCATGTCTAGTTAACCTTAAACTAACAATTAGACAGGCGAACATGTTTGGTTCGTTGTATTAATTAATGCTTGTTTAGTAAAGTGGACCATACTACCCTTTCCTTTTAAATTTTTCTCCCATTGAATTTGTATTCGGTAACAGTGCAGAATTGTTTGGGAATTTTTTTCAACAACCACAGGAACCAGCCCTTTTGTTTCGCAGCATTAGCAAACTGATTCCAGTCAGCTAATGCGGTAGTATAGCTTCAATTAGCTGAAAGGTCACTAACTACCTCATTAAGTCGTCTATTTAGAATTCTAGTAACTAATTTTAGGCAACTAACTATGGCTAGAAGATCAAAACATGCCTTAGTTAATCCCACATACATGAATCGCTCTACACATCAGGTACAAAAGTAGGAACCAAATGAAACAAGCGAGCAATAAACTGGAGCAAAGCATTCTATGAATAGCACATATAGTAGCAAAGGCAGCCTCACATTAGTCCAAGACTGTTACACGTAAATAAAGAAGCGCACGAACTTCCAAAAACTGAAACCTCGTTCCCGAGCACGGCCCGCAGCTTTCCTTGAATTCGCAAGTTGTAACTCTAATTCCTGAACTGTAGCAACCAACTCCGTCTCTCTAACCTCGAATTCACTACGCAAAATAGCAGCAACCAATTCGTCGGCTATGGAACCTGGAACCACCGGCGACATCTTCCCAAATCCAAAGCCTGCATCCCTAGCAATAGGGTGGAATAAAAGGAATTAATATGACGTCGCATCATTACGGGAAAAAATCAACACCATCTAAGGAACGAGGAGCAACCAAGTCTACCTTGCCAAACTCTGATTTCCGGCAAACAAAAAATTTACGACCTCGATTCCTTTCCGTACCGGCAGTAAGCTTGCGAGCAGGTTCCCCACAATAGCAAAGGAAATCTGGTTCCGCAACAGCACTTGTACCACAAGCACACAGGCCGCACACAGAGGTTACGGAACGGAACGTAGACGAAGAATTTCCCGAGGCAGCACATCCTTGAAGCCCACGGACATTAGGCAACTGACCACAAAAGGCAGAGGATGCCTCCATTGCAGCACCCACCCTGAACCTAATTCCAAAAAAAAAAATTTCAACTAACAGGACACGAGCGGTATGAACAAATCCGAACCTGGGGCAAACAAGGCAGGTAGCAAATGGACCCTAAACCTAATGCAGATAAACAAAACAGCTAGTAGCACACAGTCTATATGAACAGATCTGGAGGTGCAGTAAAGAGAAGGGGAAAAAAATGGCAGCTGCAAACACTGCACAAGGAGGAACAGCATCGTTTGAATGGAAACAAAAACTCCGCAGGAAATGTAAAATAGATGAAGTCGGTGGACTCACAAATCGAGCGCAAAATGGAACGCGTAGTCAAGGAAGAGGCAGGAACCAAGCCAAAGGCGTAGCAAAGAAGCAACTACAGGATCACGCAAAGGAACCAATCCTTTATTGCAGCGAAGGCGGCTTGTGAATTTACGATGTTACCCCTGTCTCCGCATGAAGCCAAATTCGGAAGCTTCGTCCATGCATCACCTGGAGACGCCGCGTGGGCCGACGACCCCGGAAGCAGAACAAACAAAAGGTAAGCAGAAATCAAGTAGACTACGGAACGGCGCGGGGCGAGCCAAAAAAAGTAGCTGGCAGCGCCGCAACAGAGGACATAGGGAGGTTTTCGCAAAAGTAGGACGAGGCATGTGTTTGCAAAAGCAGAGGCAATCGCGAATTTTCTTTTCTTCGCCTCCAAATATTCTCGGCACCAAATATTCTCTGCAGGAGGGGGCGGTGCGGGAAAAAAAACAGCCGCGGTAACTGTAGCGCGAGGGCCTGCGTGGACAGAAAGGTCGATTTGGCAAACAAAGGGGCCATTTTCGCAAGAGTTGACGAGTCTGGCAACCTGGTTATGAACGGCCGGATTAGCTGCAAACCAATCATCTTCAATACTCAAAATGCTCTGGCTCTAACAATTATTTATATTGATTCGAATATAAAATGGCAACTGCAATGGGTAACTAATTCAGTACTAATGTTTGATTGTGACAAGTATCAAAAGTTGGCAAAGAACATACTGGTTACCAACCTAGCATGTCAAATTGGCTTCAATTATGGACCTCAAACCTTCATCTATCAATTTCTTCCTGAGCACCAAAATATATTAATATTTTGTAGTATAAAAAATGGACACAAGAGGTGAATCTCACTGGTATCAGCCTTTCAAATCCATGTCTCCAAACCAAAACCACTAAAATGAGAGCAAAGCCCATTGTTCATCTTGCCGAAAGATAAAGCTGAAAGTGCAAGGGAGAAAGGAAATATACAGAACATTCTCCAGAAATGAACAGCATCAGAATCTGAGGTCGTTGCTCATGTTGCCGGAAAACAAAGTTGCAAGTGTAAGGGAGCGAAAAATATACAGAACATTCTCATTATGTTGCCTAATAATGAAGCATCTACTACTTGTATATGGGAGTACCAGAGCCTGCAAATCATCAAGCACATTTTTTATGTTGCCTAATATTTTGTTACGTTAGCAAAAAAAACATCTAAAAAAGGCTAGGTGAATCAGAATTCAAGAACTTACCGCAAATATTGTTGACACAGATCCAAGCAAGACCATCACCAAGGCTGCGAGTCAGATGGGATAGGAACTCGCATTAGCAGGATGATTTTTCTGGGGGTAAAATCCACGTATTAAGATGTAGCATTCATGATCTTCAATGAGTAATTAGAAAACAAATGTATACGATCATAACATAGCAAAGTGATCTCATAAATCATGGAATATCTAATCACCTGGGTAATTGCTGAGCGAGTAGGATTGGTAGTGGCTAAGACAGTTGAAATAAATATTAGTACCATGCCAAAAAACTGGTGTATACTCTCCTTGTCATTTTCAAGCACCTTCACATGCTCGACCAATTCTGATAAGCAAAATTATAAGCTCTGTTTCTGGTTTTCTTATTTTCATGACAATAAACATCAACAAATAATTGTGAGCATCAGAATAAATGAGTAGTTTGCTTGAATAACCAATGCTAAGAAAATGTCATCTAACTCTATCGTTCTGAACATGACAGGACATTTTTAGTGTTAACGGTATAGCAAAATGTTAACCGAATAATAGTAGAATCGGTCATTATCCTAGAAAATTATCAAGGGCACTGAAATTAGATTCTTGGTTACATGAAAAGGGCAACCATTAAACCATGATATCAACCTTAATTGTAGGCTTCACGCAACTGAATAGCATGGTGATAGACTTTGCAACCAAAGCAGGCATCAATGCAGTTGCCAAATCAAATAGCTGAGCCCTGAATTTCAAATCAACACTTAAGATAAAATCATAGTTCAACTGGAATCTACATATAACTAAGAAATCATAGTTATACTCCTATGAACCTTGTCATACTGTTTGTATTAAGAGTTGGTTTCTATTTGTATTGAACTACCATCCAATAGCTCTGCTTTACAGTATGGCATCCAATGACTTTCTTATCAAATCAAGGAAGAACTTGCCAATTATGTAGAGAGATAGAATTGGGAAAAACACCACACACCCAATGGGGGGGGGGGGGGGGTTTGACCTCTCGTATATATAGCCAATGTGGCTTGGAGTACAAGTATACAACTCCTAAACTAGGAAAGGAAATATCCTACTATAATTAGCCTAGCTATGTACGGCTGTACTAGACATATATGTCTAACACCCGCCCGCAGTCGCAGCGGGAGAGTCTCGGACGCAAAGACTGGACTTAAACTCGTTGAAGAGCTGCACAGGCAAGCCTTTGGTCATGATATCCGCGAACTGATGGGAAGACGGGACATGAAGCACGCGCACTTGTCCCAAGGCAACCTTCTCGCGGACGAAGTGAATGTCGATCTCGATATGCTTGGTGCGGCGGTGATGAACGGGATTGGCTGCCATGTAGACAGCACTCACGTTGTCGCAGTAGACGACCGTTGCAGAAGGAATCGAGACGTGAAGCTCCTCAAGGAGCTGCCGCAACCAGCAACATTCAGCAACAGCGTGGGCCACGGCCCGGTATTCAGCCTCCGCGCTGGACCGAGAGACCGTGGTCTGTCTCTTGGAGGACCAAGAGATGAGATTGTCGCCGAGGTAGGCGCAGTAGCCCGAAGTGGAGCGCCGAGAGTCAGGACATCCCGCCCAATCCGCATCCGAGTATGCGGTGAGAGACTGAACGGGGCCGACGCCTAGGTGAAGACCGGAGGAGAGCGTGCCCTTCAAATAGCGCAAGATCCGCTTGAGCAAGGCCAGATGGGGCTCGCGCGGGTCATGCATGAAGAGGCACACCTGCTGAACCGCGTATGCCAGATCAGGGCGGGTTAGCGTGATGTACTGGAGGGCACCAGCGATGCTCCTGTACGTGGAGGGGTCGGCGACTGGAGCACCATCGGTCGCGGAGATCTTAGCGTGAGTGTCAACAGGAGTTGACGTGGAGTGACACTCAGCCATGCCTGCACGCTGAAGAAGCTCGATGGCGTACTGTCGCTGAGATAAGAAGATCCCAGCGGAGGAGCGCTCAACGGAGATGTTGAGGAAGTGGTGGAGATCCCCAAGATCCGTCATGGCGAACTCGGAGTGAAGCCGGTCAATGATGCGCTGGAGAAAAACTGGCGAAGAGGCGGTGAGGATGATGTCGTCGACGTACAGCAGCAAGTAGGCCATATCCCCACCCTCTTTGTACACAAAGAGTGAGACATTTGAGACGGAGGCAGTGAACCCGAGCCGGCGAATGTACGAGGCGAACCGCTGGTACCAAGCTCGCGGTGCCTGCTTCAGGCCGTAGAGAGAGTGCTGAAGGAGGCAAACATGGTCAGGGGCCGCTGGATCGACGAAGCTAGGCGGCTACTGACAGTAGACTGTCTCCTCAAGATGACCGTGAAGAAAGGCGTTCTTCACGTCCAGCTGTCGAATCGGCCAGGAACGGGAAGCGGCGATGCTCAGAACAGCTCGAATAGTCGGTGGTTTGACCACCGGGCTGAAGGTCTCGTCATAGTCGATGCCGTACTGCTGGGAGAAGCCGCGGACCACCCGGCGCGCCTTATGGCGAGCAAGAGTACCATCGGAGTGGTACTTATGCTTGAAGATCCACTTTCCGGAAATGACGTTGGCGCCAACGGGCCGCGGGACAAGGCGCCAGGTGCCGTTGTCGATCAGCGCCTTGTACTCGTCAGCCATGGCCGCCCGCCAGTTGGGGTCCGCCAACCCACTGCGGTAATTCGCCGGAATGGGCGAAGGAGTCGTAGCAGACAGGTTCCTGTAGGACACACGCTGGATCGTCCCAGGCTGTGTGCGCGTCACCGGATGGGACGGTGCTGGAGAAGCGGCCGTAGCAGGTGCTGCTGGAGGTGCTGGCGCAGGTGGAGACCCAGCAGGAGACTGGGGCACACGAGTCGGCTGGCGCCGGCTGTAGACCCGAAGAGGCTGGACAGGCCGGGAGGCGACCGCTGGACTAGGTGCCGGTGTCGATGGCGAAGCCCCCGACCCAGAGCTGCTCGGAGCAGCAGCCCCTGCGTCGTTGATCGATCCTGACGGGGGCACAAGACCACACCCGCCCGGAGCAGGAGCATCCAAAGCGCTGGATGGGGGTACAGAACCACACCCACCAGAGGAGAAGATGTCGGGTAGGGGCACAGGACCAAGCCTACCAGGCGAGGAGCCATCGAGGCTTGGTGGGGGCACAGGACCACGCCCACCAAGTGAAGACCGCGGGGGCTCACGTAGAGCATCCACGGGAGAGGAGCCACCAGCTGCATGATCAGTAAAACATGGTGCAATATCCAAGTCGCGACCAAGAAGAAAATCAAAGGAACTGGCGGGAGTAGGAGAGTCACGGGCGAATGGAAAACTGAGCTCATCAAAGACAACATGACGAGAAATAATAATCCGGCGCGTGGAGAGGTCCAGGCAACGATACCCCTTGTGAGCAGAAGGGTATCCTAAGAAGACACAGGTGGTAGAACGTGGCGCAAGCTTATGCGGGGACGTGGCCTGTAGGTTAGGATAACAGAGACATCCAAAAACGCGTAAGTGCTCATAGGAGGGGGGGGGGGTTTGTACAAACGGGTGTACGGTACCTCATTGCGGATGGAGGATGAGGGTCGTCGGTTAAGCAAGTATGTGGCAGCTTCGAGGGCCTCAGCCCAGTACTTTGGCGGCATGGACGCATGAAGAAGCAAGGTACGCACTGAGTTGTTGAGGGTACGAAGAACACGTTCAGCCTTACCATTCTGTGGTGAAGTGTAAGGACAAGAAAGATGAAAAACAATACCGTGGGCAACAAGGAGATGATCCATGGCATGGTTAACAAATTCTGTCCCATTATCAGCCTGGAAGCATTTAATAGTAGAACTGAACTGTGTGCGTACGTAGGGAGTAAAATCAGTAATGTGTTTACGAACCTCAGACTTGTGCTTGAGGGGAAACGTCCAGCAAAAATGAGTGAAGTCATCTAGTAAAACCAAGTAATAGGAATAGCCAGAAATACTAGTAACCGGGGAGGTCCAGACATCACAGTGAACTATCTCAAAAGGGGAAACAGTATGAGAAGTAGATGAGCTAAACGGTAGACGAGCATGTTTGCCAAGCTGACAGGCATGACAAAGAGTGCGGTCTACTTTATTGCAGGAAATCAACTTGTTTTTCTCGAGACTAGCTAAGACTGCTGGACCGGGATGACCAAGACGATGATGCCACACGGAGGAGGAGGCTGCAAGGAGGGCGCTGGCAATGGACTGGGCGGCTGGTGAGAGAGTATAGAGGTCGCCCGAGCTATTGCAGCGAAGAATCACGCGCCCCGTCCTGTGTTCCTTGACAGAGAAACCAAAAGCGTCAAATTCGATAGAACCACCATTATCGCGGGTAAACTGGCGAACAGATAGTAAATTACGAACTATGGAGGGAGCGACAAGGATGTTGTTCAAGACGAATTTAGCGGAATTAATGTCAAGGATCGAGGAGCCGCGGGTCGTGATAGGGATATGTGCACCATTGCCTACTATGATCGAAGAATCAGCAACCGGAAGGCGAGAGTTAAGTATACCTTCAGAAGAGTGCATATGTGTAGAGGCACCAGTGTCCATCACCCAGGCGTCGCCTTGCAGCGACATCTGCTGCAGCGCCGCCATGAGGCCCGCTGTGTCGAAGTACTGGGGGCCCCCTGGCTGCTGGTCGCTCACCGCGGTGTGGGCCTGCGGGGCGGACCCAAGAAGGCCCGGAGCGCCGCGCTGCTGGCCACCACTTCCACCGCGCCATGGCTGTCCGCCTCCACTAGAGCTGCTGCTGCCGCTGGCCTGTCCAGGCTGCTGGCCTCACGGATTGATGCAAACCCATGGGCCAGCAGGGTTGGGTGCACGGGTCTGCTGTTGTTGTTGATTGCGGCCGCCGCCCTTGCGGAAGTAGGACTTCTTGTGCTTCTGCTGGCCACCGCCGCCCTGCTGCTTCCCCTGCTGCTGCTGGACCAGGAATTGCTGAGGAGACGACGTGCAGGAGCAGCAGGAGGATGCACAACCGGAGGACGACAAGGAGGATGTGGAGGAGGCGTGGAGGGCAGTGGAGTTCGCCAGCTTGGCCTCCTCAGCCAGCCGCAGTTCCTTGAGCGCGAGCAGATCAAGGGCGCCAGCGAAGTCCATGGTGGCGTCACCTGCGATGATGTCACAGGTGTTGCTGAAGCGGGGATTGGCGCCGCGAAGGAGGTTGAGCACCATGGTGTCACAGGTGTCCTAGAAATAGCTTCATACCCTACCATAGATCAAACATAAACTTTTGCAACAAACGTCAATTCCAGATCACAACAGAAGAAATGCTCTTGAAATTTGGGAACCAAGCAGTACACAGAAACCAAAAAATCAAAAGAGGTTAATCCAATGACTTAAAACACTCCTGAAGGCTTTGGAGAAGGAAGACTACTGAAATATTCAAATTTCCAATTGTAAGATTCAGAACTATCTTAGTTGTAAAAAATAACTTCTGTAAATCATTTATACTTTGGCAAAGCTTACAAAGTAACTCGTCCACAACTTCCCTGATTTAGTTTCATCCATATTTCCATTTCAATTATAAGGCAAACTCACATGGCAGAGAAATTGCTATAAAAAAGCTCGGCAAGGACTCTGATCTGAACAAGGAATAGCACTATAGTAGATTTCAGAAATGACAAATATACATGAACACATCCAGATCGATGTAGCCAATCCATTTTCCATTCCATTTTTTAGGAAAATCTTGCATGCACACGTACACATCCAAGGAGGAGGTAGGAACCTAGGCCTCACCTTTCAGGGGCTGGAGGCGTACGAAGGTAGCCGCGTGGAGGGAGTACGGACGCGACTCCGGCTCGCTGTGTGTGTCCTTCCGAAGAGCCAGCAGTGGCTTGCTGCTCGAGCGGCATTGGCTTGGGGAGGGGCGCTCCATGTTGCAGGCAGATGACCAGCTTGTTCGATGTGGGCCGCGCAAACGGGACTCGTGGAGACGATGCGGGAAGTGCGGACTGGAGACGCGGCACCTCTGCGAGCCCGGACATAAGGGAGGCACGGGGCTGCAGTGGGTGGCGGAATCCGCCGGCCTCGGTGGTGGAGGCGGCGGGGAGGCCGCCGGAGAGCATGCGGTCGAGAAGGGGGCAGCCGAGAGGCAGCTTGGCCCCGCGGCAGGAAGGGAGGAGGAAGAACGGGTTCTCTTGGCGAGGCTCACGCTGGCTGTAGAAGGACGAAGATGAGGCAGCATGGAGCTTAGGCGCCGGCGGCCGCATCGCCGACGAGCTCGCCGGCAAGGGGATTGGGGGTTTCGGTTTTGAAGTGTCGCGGATACTTTCCCGCAGGCCAACCGCACCTAGGGGACCAGCGGCGAAGGCCCCGGCCGGCAGCGGCGACAGGCAGCGCGGCGGGCGGGGGCGCAACGCAAGGGGGGGAGAGAGAGAGGAATGAGGGAAGGAGGGAGGGGGGCGAACGCGCGCCGCACGGCCGGGGCAGCGGGGGTTTTCCGAAAAACGACAACGGGCGTGTTTTTTAAAACAGCCGGCATACTCGAATTTTCCCTCCTTCGTGTTGAAATATTTCAAACAACAGGAGGGTTTCATAAGAGAATTGAGCGCGTTTACTGTAGCTGGGGGCGTCCGTGGACCGCGGGTTGGTTCCAGCAAACAAGAAGGACTTTTTCGCAAATTTCCACTCTCCTGCTTGCCTGCCTACGGACGGCCGGATCGGCGCGATGGGATGGCCACGAACAGGGGCGACGTAGCAGCGCTCCCGGCGCGCGACTTTGCGCAGGAACAGAGAGGTTCGATACCTTAAGCATCTTCCGGTAGATGACGCCCGGCTCCGAACGCCGACACGCCAGCGAGCCCTGCTAGCGAGCTCGGCCGAGAGAAGACTCCAGACCGACCTGTGGACGGACGGCCGATAAAAGTTAGCGCGGGGATCGCTGCCAGGACTCAAAGAATGTCAAAGAATGAGTTACCGATCGCATGTTCACACTCAAATGTCTACATAGTGTTGTCACGGTGATTATACTCGTAATCCCAATACGCCTTCGTTGCCCCCCGGACCTCGCTTTCCTTCTCCGACCTTCCTGCCCCCTGGCGATTTCCCCTTGCTCCTTGCCCACCGGCTCCTAGCTCGCACGCCGTCCCACCCGCTTCCCCTCTTTCTTGGCTAACCTTACTCCGCCTTTGTTACCACCCGTCGACCTCCTCCCCCCACCCCACAGGCCCACAGCGGATTGGAGCAGAGATCCATCCGGATCCTCGTCGGTCGGGGAAGAAGACCCGCCCCGCCGGAGATGGCCACGGTACCTCCTCGCTGGGCTAGGGGAGACGTAAGTATCGAGTCCCTGGCGCGGCCGGTCGCTGTCGACCACCGCATCACCATCCAGTACTACTTCCGCATCGCCGACAACCTCCTTCGCCAGGTGCCCTATGATCTCGATTCCCCTCCCCTTCTTGTGCAACACTTGTTAGCTTTGCCTGTATAAGTGGTAGCTTCGGATTTGAGCGCGTGTTCGAGTAAACTGCCAGAATACCGTAATTATGGGCAATTAACACTCGGCTTGTTGAATTCCGGTGTTTTTTTTTGTGGTGCAGGCTGATGTGTATCGAGAGGAGAAGAATCTTCTGGACCTGTACATTATCCTCCTGAGATATTCGAGGTGAGGTGTTGACTGAAATCTTGCCAATTTCTTGTTAACATTGTCAGCTTGGAACTGTTTGGTTTGAGAAATGGAGTGATCCATCACCATCTCACTCCTCACATTTTTGTTCGGTTGCATAATGGAATGGTTTCATCCATCAGCACCTCTTCCTTCACAAACACATATAGCTTAATAATTAGGATTGGTCTCGTTCCACCATAATTCATGTAGATCACCCCATGATGGACCATTCCATACTAGACAAGGTGGTTCAACAAACCAAACATGCTATAAATGTTATCTCTGTACATTGGCAGCTTGTTGCTTGAGACGATACCCAAGCATCACGATTACATTGCATTTAAGGCGAGAGAAAAGGAATTCCTGAAGAAAGGCCCCCACAACTCTAAGGTATTGCTTCGCTGAGCTTATAGCTACCTTTTTGTTTACTATTTCTAATGTTCTTAGATAGGGATACTTTCTTGGTTCTTTAAACATGCAATTTGTCGTGACTAGAATGCAGAACCCAAGCACTTCAGGATCAGTGTCTTGTTGAACCCAAGCATAGGTTCCAAAAGTTTTTTGCTGAGTGACTGAAATTGTTTTAATTCTTTCATTATAGAAACTTCGTAATGTTCTCAATGAGCTAGAATCCCTGAAGCCAGTTCTGCAGCAACAATTTGCCAACCGTAATAGCGGTGGTGCAGAGGAACCTAATGGTGTACCTGGAACCTATGCTGCAAGCAGTGGGATGGAGCAGTATATCCCAAGCCCGTATATGCCAAAGGTACACAAATCATTGGATGGCATTTCCCATCCTTACTGTAACAATAAGTGAGCATCGGAAGGAGGTGTTATGTGCTTAAAATTGCCAATTGTTCGGGATGTCTGGTCATAGTCTTACATTCCCCATTGTTCACAGTCATTGGCTGGAAGCCCTACTGGACTACAGCAGAAATCGTTCTTTAGTTCAAACCATCAAGCAGCATCGGTGCAGAATGTTCAACCTGAGAGACAACTAATCAAACCGTAAGTTCTGATGTGCTACAACATGCTCACCTTGACCTGTAACTAGATTAGTAGATGCTCCTTCCATCCCAAATTTGGCTTTTCTAGGTATGCACCTAGGTATACGCAATGTTCAGATACGTAGTAAAAACCACGTATTTAGAAAAGCCAAAACGACCAATAATTTGGAACGTATGGAGTATAATGGATTTCATATTGAACAGTTGGTTACAATCTTGTATTTATATATAACTGCAGAAAATCAGTTAAATTTTTCATCGGATTTACCTTGAATATTTCATTTAGTTAATGAATTTTACTTGGGTGGGCTTATAGGGTCTGCCTTGCTGTTACAACTGCTCATGTTTGGTTCAAATCTCATAGTCTTAGGTGTTCTCACTGGGGTAGGTTGAGTTGTAATGAATGCTTTTAACATTTTAGCTATGGATGCATTTTATGGACTTAGGATCATATGGTTGCGTGCTTTGAAAATTCACAACGCAAATCATGGATGAAAAAAATGCTATACAGCATATGTTCTTGCAAGATTTTCTGCTAAAGAAATTATCATATGCTCTGTAATTATACAACTAGGACACTCTACAGCACACTCATGGCCATATTTTTTTTTAAAATTTGCTAGTGCACATATTCTAACATTTTACATCTACTTTTTAATTGCACTAGCATTTGTGTGTAAAAAAAGCTAATATGATCCTTTCGTTGTATTTGCTTTTCAGTAAAATTTACGAATGACATAAGCGTGTGGTTTCACTTGGCAGGAGTGAGCTGTCTTTATAATTCTCCTGATTATATTATTCTGAGCATTGCCTAGGATAGTTCATGCAATGCACTTTATTTTTTGTGCAAGTACACTGTACTTTATACTTAAATAAATGAGTCTGAACCATTCCTCTGTTATTTGACTTAACATTATGTAGTTTTGAAGAATTCTTTTGTTAATAAATATTTCTTGAACACTCTTTTGTTAATAAATACAGACATAATTTTTTTTCTTTTACTTTGTAACTTATGCAGATATTCTACTTTGCCTTATCCAAAAGAGGAAACACTATCAAGACACTCGGTACTAGGACCAAATGGGCTTCATGGCCAATGGGCAGGGCCTGTTACTGGTATCAGGGTATATTTTGTTCATGTTTTTGTATTTGCATTTCCTTTTATGTAAGGTTGAATTGTAATGATGGGCATTTGTGTTTCGCTCATGCCTGTTGCAGATTGAGTATCCATGTAATCCTGAGTTGACCCAAACTGATATCTCAAGGTGAGAACTTGGAAAATCTTCAGCTTGTCCTTTGTAACAAAGGCAGTCTATACTCACAGTTATATGGATTTCATAAACTTATCTTTCCGCTGTCTCTGCAGTTTAGTACCATCAATCTTGAACCAGGACAGCTTGCATGGTCCCATTACAGTATCGCAGGACAAAAATGATGATATGCTGTCTATTCTCTCACTTGATGATGGAAGATGGTCTTTACCAGTAGAAGAACCAGCCTCAGTATCTCCGGGTTTGGAAGCAGAGTTTTCCCAGCTGAATATAAGACAATGTTCTCCCCCTCCTGTCCTAGCACAGGTGCATTCTCAGCGTGGACCAATTCCTCCATCAAGAGTTGCTGATCCAAGACCAGGACTTGCTACCTCTGACACCGGACGCTATCAGAATTTGCATGTGGTAATCTCTTCATGGAGATTTTCTTTATTTCTTTTGACGTTATGATCCCAAATTGATTACATTTGAGCAAAGATATGGATGAGTATGATTTTTTTGAACAAGACACTTGAGTATGATTTTCTTGACTACATCTTAATCATATACTTGAATTGTGAGGTGATTTGATTTTACCACTTATCAGCCAGTGGCATTAATGGAGTGCTTCCTGAGGGTTGCCGAGGCAAATACCGAAAAAAATTTGGAAACCTGTGGGATTCTTGCGGGTACCCTGGTATGCACCTTGCCCAAAATGCAAATGAAAATAGTACTATATATGGCTATATCATTAACAATTTCTTTTGTAGAAAAAACAAACTTTCTATGTGACGACGCTGATAATTCCTAAACAGAAATCAACATCTGATTCAGTAAGTTGTTATTTTATGCTTTTACATACTCTTTATTGGCTCCTTTTCTCCATTAGATATTGGCTCTGACCTGGACTATTTTCTGAATAATTGGCCATCCACTAGGAGCTTGTTATGATCCTAAGATCATTAGGGTTAAACACCGACGGGAAGATAGCTGGGCGGAGTCGGCTTGGAGGAAGACCAGACTATTAGTGGACTTAGGATTAATTCTTCTTCATTGATTGATCTCAAATGACTGCCATGCCTGTGTATATATAGAGCCGGCATCTAACAACCTGATAATTATCCTAAAAAACTAATTAATATAATCTCTCTCCCAATCCTTATCTCTTGACATGAGGGGTGGATGGGCTGGCCCTCCGGCCACCCATTACACTTCTCGCCCCTTTTCGAGCAGCTCGTCCTCAAGCTGCAGCAGACCCTTGTTAGGAAAATGACACGACTCGATACGTGATCAAGCCTTTTACATCTCGGCTTTACTTTGTTATTTATGACTAAAATGCAAAATAAATCGACTCTTTATTTGTGGCATAGCTTGAACTGTTGGACCCCATTCGGAAGCATGAAGAGATAGAATGCAAGGGCAGCTTCCCTGGTTCACTTCCTTGCTTAGGACAGAGTTGTAGCCTGTGTTATTTGTAGTTCCAATGAGTTGCCTTGTCATCTCTGGCACTAATACCAGAGATCATAGCATCAGGAGTTCTACCAGGAGGATTGGTCCACCTGGGTCCCACTGAAAGAGCCCTGCCGATGGCTGCAGCTCATAGGAATCTACGTTGCATCTACTTGTGCCGACGGACGCCGGCAAAATCAGAGGATCCGACGGTTCGACCAGCCGCTCGTTCTGGGCAAGATCTGTGCCCAGTGTCTTGGCCTGCGGCACCCATCGCATCCGCTGCGCCATGCAGAAGTGGCCTGAAGCGCCGGCTTGAGTCATGCTAGGCAGAGGTGACCTTGAGCGTCCATGGACGAAGGTGGCGATTCGCCGCAGAGATGGGTGGAGCGACTAGCGCATTGTCCACGCCGTCACCCTCATGAGGAAGCCACATGCCGTGGCTTGCAGGTGCACGGCCGCTGCCTTCTCCTTTGAAGATGTCCACGTGATTGCCTGGGCGATGGAGCCCACGGAGGAAACCAAGAGGGGAATGGTTGCATCTGCCCTCGTCGTGTCCACGGCAGCTGCACAGATGTTGCCTGCTCTGCTGTGTGTGGCGTCTTGAGACGAACCCTCAGTACCTAGCGCTAACATGCCGCATGTTGGCGGGTTGGGCGCAGCCATGGGAGCTGCTCCAAGCAGGCCATCACCCTGCTTGGGGCTTGTGCAGAGCAGACCATCCCGCTGTGTCGCCTTCTCAATGTCACAGATCAATTTCCTTCGCAGCCGGTCCACCAAATCCCTTAGTTCTTTGCGCTCCTCTTCTTCGGCATGTAGCGACCTTCACAGCCTGTCTGCTAATTCAGACCACAATGGTGACTGTACTACCGATTGATTGGCAGCAGAACCATGGGAAAGGATCCCTGACTCATGATACCAGATGTTATGATCCTAAGATCATTAGGGGTAAGCACCTCTGGGAAGATAACCGTGTGGAGTCGGCTTGGAGGACGACTAGACTATTAGGGGACTTAAAATTAATTCTTCTTCATTGATTGACCTTGAATGACTGGGTGCCTATGTATATATAGAGCCAACACCTAACAACCTGATAATTATTCTAGCAAACCAACTATAACTAATATAATCTCTCTCCTAATC
The DNA here is from genome assembly GCA_032594955.1 of Panicum miliaceum. NCBI lineage: Eukaryota > Viridiplantae > Streptophyta > Magnoliopsida > Poales > Poaceae > Panicum > Panicum miliaceum. The sequence continues at coordinate 23,333,716 of CM064063.1, read as the reverse complement.
CTTATTTCTTGACGTAAGGAGTGGATGGGCTGGCCCTCCAGCCACCCATAACGGAGCTTTGAAAAATACCATCTTCAGATTTACTGATATCATTTTTAGACTTCTATTGAGTTGTGGTAACTAATACTAGAGGATTAGCATTTGTTTTGTGCATCAACTCAGATCCTATGGATTTGCATCTGTTGTCTGCAAGTTTACGGTATTGCTTATGTGCTGCAGTGCAGTCTCCAACATGCAGTTTTCTCAGAATACTAGAATTAATTTTCCCCTTAATTTTCCAGTGTCAAGCTACAAATGAAGAAGAAATTTTTGAAGTCCAGGACAAGGGCTCACTTTTATCTCTTGGTTGGATTCATGTAAGTCCGGCACTTGGTTTAGTTAATGCAATTTTTTTGACCAAGTCAATAAATTACTTGTGTTTATTTAGACTTAAAGTGTCTATCTCTATTTTTATGTTGTATTGTATATTTATATTGAAGGAGCACATCTGTAAAAAAATGTTCTAATCCAACACTATTTTCGTTGCTTTTCACTTAACGTGCCTAAAAGCATGCTTACACAGAATAACTGACAGTGACCAAACTGCTTAAGCGCTATGGAAGTGTTCTATGTCCACCCATTCACCATGATGCTCTGTTGCTTTGGTTATTGATTGCTGATTATGGAGTAATAAGACAAAAATGACCTTAGCTGCCCTCAAATATATATGTAGGATATTATTTAATCATGCGCTGGGTAATTTCTACATGTTATCATTTCAGCTGTCAAACTAACATAAAACTATATAGGCTCTACTTCGATGACATGAAAACTTTAGATTTGCTGCAAGAAGTACCTTCAAAATCAATATTGCTGCTTTTGTGCTAACATATTACTATGAAAACTAATTGTCAGAGTTGCGTGTTACAAGCCATCCTTTATCCATCGGATCATGTTCTTAAAAACTGTTTGTTTTTTCTTTTTTCTATTTAGCGTCACCTATTATTGGAATGTTCAACGTTGTAGCCTTGTAGGAATGTAATACTGTAATTAGTTTACTAATTTTGATGATTTCTTTTTTTGTCATTCTTTCAGACACATCCAACACAGACCTGCTTCCTATCTTCCATTGATCTTCATAATCATTATGCGTATCAGGTAAGCACTGTACCTTGTTTCTGTACTTTCAAAATTATAACTGTTATTCGTATTATGCTCAGCACTTGAAGATGCCATTGTCCTGTAAATGTCTTTGTTGCTGAAGAATGTTCTTCAAATCCATATACAGTTTACTATTCAGTTATTGTATAAAGATTTGAAAATTTAGAATGCATGATGGCAATGCAGTTTTTGTCAATATCTAGATCATTTACTAAATTGGTCTTTGGCTTGTTCTGCTTGACCTATGATTTCGCTTGAAACAAGTATCAGGAAGACTGACTTTCGCTGGGAGTCATATTGTCTTATTTGTCATGTTTTTGTTTACAGCATAACATAAGTTTATACATTTTAAAATTATGAGTTTTTTGTTATTACTTATTAGTATCTTAATCATGACTTGTGAAATGTCCTTAGTATCACCACAAATTCTGAGGTGAAGCACGTCTTGGCTATACTCCATTGGCTTTTGCAAATGCTCTCTCTCCGCATTTTTTATTTCAACAATGTTTGAGGGATTTTTGTTTTATTTAACTTGGCCATGTTTTTTCTCATCTTGTTGGCTACAGATCATGCTACCTGAAGCGATTGCCATTGTTATGGCACCAACTGACACAACAAGGTACTTGTTCCATTGATGTCACATCTAACCTTTTGTGTTACCCTTGATGTCACATCTAACCTTGATTTAGAGTGCTAATATTAATAATATTGGCAAATGCTAACGTTGGTCTTTAGCCTCTATTCCAACTTTTTGTTCAATGTTTACTGTTAGACCATGGATGAATGCTATTTTTTTCCTTAACAAAAATTCGATTAACCTAGGAGGAACTAGGCGGCAATGTAAGAAATATGCACACAAACTTGAGTCTAAGAGACATTCGCACCTATGAACTTAGCTAGGCTGAATTATCAGCATTCCTTATCCATAACTCAATTTCATGCAGCAAATTATGTAAGATCTTGACTATTAATGAAAGATTCAAAAAACAATGGTGCCCTTGTCTATCTGCTCCTTTTGTTAATTCTCATCGCTGTAGAGTACCATTTATTAGCTTCTTAGCAGTATAAATTTGGTAAAGCTCCTCAGTTGCAGCTATTTTGCAGCCTTATGCTTTTCATTGAAGTTGCCAAACCTGAAATAATGAATCACATGCAAAGGCCCATTTGCAATACTAATATGTGGTATCCTGTTGTGTTTTCCCCGCGAACATCCTGTTGTGCCATTTTGTAATATGATTACTGAGTTATGTTTGATTGGAACAGAAAGCATGGCATATTTCATCTCACGGATCCATGTGGCATGGGTGTGATCCATGATTGTGATGCTACTGGATTCCATCCCCATGAGGAGCCCCTTGATGGCACGCCAATCTACGAGCATTGCTCCCATGTGTACATGAACCCGAACGTGAAGTTTGAGATGGTTGACCTACGTGCAGCGTGAGAAGCCATGGTTCCCTTTTGGCATAAATTGCCAGTTATACTTCTAGCAGGTGACCTTTTCAGATCCAAGAACCACAGCAGTTTGTACATAGCTATTTTATTCCATTTTCATGTACAGAACTTTTATATTGAATGGAGGCTTTGTTTTCATATCTGGGTGTAAGTGACATCAATCTAGGCACCATGGTATGTGGGGGGAGGTTTTAGCTTCGTTTTATGCCCTTTCAACTGTTATTTGGTCTTTTACTTCCCTTTCTTTTGGTAATAAAAGCTGGGTCGCGCTTGCACCAGTGCGTGGCCCCAAGTGGCCCATACTGCGTTTTTTCTCAATGGCTTGCCATGCGTTGGTTTGGCCTGTTTTACTTTCTCTATGCGCACTTGGGCCTACGAGTTGGATAGGGCCACAGGGGAAGTTGGGGATCACGTTGTGGGTTGGAATATGATGTTTGGACCAAAGTTACTTGTTTCTTGTGAAAGAAAGTTTTGTCACTTTTTAGAGCCTATATCACTTTCATCTGGTGGTACCAATGAGTGCTTTGCGAGGAGCACTATACAAGCAGATTTATACTATTCCCTCCGTTCCAAATTGTAGATGATTTTGGCAAAAGTTAGATATATAGTTTTTTATACGTATTTTATTATAGCGTATGTCTAGGTGCATAGTAAAAAGCTATGTATATAGAAAAGTATAAATGATCTATAATTTTAATTTGAAACGAAGTGAGTAGATATGTTATGAAGATCTTTAATATGTACTGACAAGTTATGTAATAGTTTTGATGATTTATGTGCCTACCAACAAATTATACACATAAATTGCTACAAAAATTTAAATATCTATAGTATGTATAGAAGTGGTCCTTACATATTTTTAGAAGTTACTAGGTTCGTACTGCGACGGGCGGTAAAAAAGAAGTTTGACAATAACACACGAAGCATGAAAAGGACATGATACAGTTAACCTCATTGATACACAAGAAGCAAAATTCTTCATGATAATTTCAAAATCAAACAAACAAAGGTACGCCATGATATCTAAATCTGTGCAACTCGCTTTCAAATGGTTTTGCATATGATGCGTTTAAGATATTTTTTAACACATTTACGAAGTATTTTCTAATATGCATTATTATCAATCGTCAAAACGGTCGGTCCCCGACAAATTTTTTTTAGAAATACAATATCAATTCCTGTACTACTTGAGATATGATGCTCCATTATGATCTCTCCTGAAAAACATAGTCATGCAATTCCTGTACTACTTGAGGTCAATGATGCAACATCATGTGCGCAAACATATCCATGTAGGCAAGTAAGAGAATCAACTACTCGACTCTGGGACGATCAAATCGATTAGATAGGACGTCTCCATGACTTCACTCCTCAGAAGATTAGGGAGCCAACTACACTAATTCATGTGTTTTGTTTTATACGAGGAGCTAAATACTTTAATCTATGCTAGGGGTGTAGCCCCCTTACTGGCTACGTCCCTGCTCAATATGGCCAGGCCTCTCTTCTCTGCACTGATCAAATTTTTATGATGGCAAGATGCGGCATCTATGATCAACAATTGCAAAAAGAAAAAAAAGTTATTTCTCTTAATTTACTCAAACAGCGGGAATCACATGTCCTAGCTAACATACATACGCTGTGCAGCACGTTTCGTAATTAAATCACGAATTACAAATAGCTGAAAAAACTTTATTACTATCTCTAGAGGTAATCCACATTGATGTAATGAAAGCGAAGGACCCACAATGACAGAACGCCTCGAGTAATCAACCCATTTCCCAAGCAGAGTCTCGCGAAACCTCCCCTCTTTACCCTCAATTATATCTGAAAGTGATTTGTATACTTTATTGTGACCATCCCTTGTCGCCTGCGGGACCAGAATAGACATGTAAGAATAAATATTAAGAGGCAATTCCTAAGAGAACAAATATAAAACTACAAATAGCATGTGACCCCATCACCTACTTGCCTTCATCTGATCCACTCTGTAAAAAAAGGATGCTCAATTGTATTACATGTTGTTCATAGTGGAAGCCATAATCAGTGAATGACATCCATCAAACAATGCCGCAAAGTTAAAAGATGAGAGCCGATCACTGAAGGTTTCAGAAGATAAGAGCATCTTTTGACATCCAAGCTCATCGCCTTCCATCTATCCATTTTTTTAGATATGATTGGGAGTTTTCTTATGAGTCATGACAATCCTTAGAATCAATCATGCATTGTTTACCAAAAATCAATTATCATGCATTTCTCTAAAATTTAAAGGCCGAATAGCAAACAGGAAAATAACTGCACAAATTAATTTCATATATAAGCCGAAAAGAAGAGAACAGGAAAGGAAGATTTTTTTTTCTGTATGCTGCGGGAGATAAACATCATATACTCACTGCTTGGAGATGCGTACTTACCTAAGAAAGATTTTTAAAGTGTGCCATAGAGTAAGGAACAGATCACCATTTGACTATCTATATTGTGGCTCATCTTATAATAGCTGGAGAAAAAAAATAGAGAACACGGCAGGGGGTTAGAGCAAATCTCTACACACGAATCCTGAGCCCAAACCATGCGATTCTATAGGGCCACGTCCCTTGTATAATTCTCGACCGTTGGATCATGCGTTGATGGCTGAGATCATGGAAGAGCTCGGGCCACAGTGCCGGCTTCGGGAGACGTCGGCCAGCGATGCTTCCGAGTTCCGACTTCTCTCTTGCTGTTCTTCCCGGTCCTTTCCTCCACCGCCACCACAGGGACAGCTTCAGTTCAGGCAGCTGCGCCGGGCGTTCAAGTCTGGATCTGGAGGGCACAGCGCGGAGCTTGCGGAGAGGGCACGCCGGATATCTCCACCCGCATGGGGCCACGGCTGCGAGGCGGGGAGGTCGGCCTCCACGGCACGGCGGCGCTTGCCTGCCTCGCCGTCGGCCCGGCCCCGAAGACGAGCACGGATCCCGTGGCGCCGGAGACCTTGATCCATGGGGGCTGCGGATGCGAATTTGGGAGGTTAGCCTCCACCGCGCCTGCGCAGCAGCGCTTGCTTGCCCCTCGCCGTCGAGCCGGCCCCGGAGACGAGCGCGGCTCCCGCGGCGATGGCGACCTCAACTCACGTGGGGCTGTGGCTGCATGAAAGGGAGGTTAGCCTCCACCGCTCGTCGGCGCTTGCCTACCTCACCACCGGCCCGGCCTCAGAGACAAGCGAGGCTCCTGCAGCGACGGCCGCCGGCGATACGGTGGTCAGCTCGGGAACAGCAGGGACCGACCGAGCAGCCATCACCTCGATTGCGGGAGGGCGCTCTGTCTGCTGCTGTGGCCTTCCATTGAGATGACCGTGTGTGCTGTCATCCTCTGCTGCCCAGTGCCCAGTGCTCACAACATGTTCGACGAAATGCACACCACATATTGACAAGATATTGTGCATAGAGCACCAGCATAGTGCTATCTGTATTCACTTGTGACATGCTTTCATCCTTGATGAAAGCAGGGACCTTCACAGGGGCAACACATGCTCAATCTGCACTTGCAGCATGCCTTCCTTCATCTGAGCCTCTTGTCGACTATGAGCCTCTCCTCCTACAAAACAAACAACCGTCAATATACCTTTTCTCCCCTCTAGACAAGGCCTTTATTAGAGTTGCTTTACTTTACTACTCTAAATTTTTTATCAAGAGGTAATGTAAATTTACTAACACTTCATCATTCTGCTTTGGACTGAGCTGCAGTAACTATACTGTGCTACTAAAACATATAATTTTCCATATAATTATTATGAAACACTTGATTTCAAGTAGAAGAATGATAAAGTTATTGTAAAATATAAATGCACTGCAACAATATTAGTAGAAATTTTTTTGGGTAAGAAAGGATAAGTTCAGTCACTGACGATTATCCATGGTTACGTATTGATGCTGATTATTTGCTACTCCTTCGTAGACACAATGATATCAGTGCACCATCACCATCATCGGTATCTCAGGGAAACAACATTGGTGCTATCATGCTCGTAAGGTCAGCAACTCCAAAATGATTGTCGGAAGCAATGTATATGAATGCACAAAGGATAGAGGGTGTCCTTCCACACAATTTGATTGGAAGTAAGCTATATTAATGCATACTCTATTTTGATATGAAGATATATTAATGCATAACTCTATTTTGATATTTTCATACCAATCAACGAATGAGAATAATAATTCATCTTTACAATTGGTTACTCAAGTAAAAAATAACATTTATGTGATGATACCTATAGCCTTGAGTTTATGACGTTTGAAAAGGAGTAGCAGAGATAATTGGGAAAGTGCTGAAGTTTTCCACAAACAGTATGATCCAGCATTGATTCCACCTCAAATATCAGAATGGATTGGAACCGAATTCACATTTGTTGTACGAATTTTATATAAGAAGAGTGTAAAAGCTAAGGAGCCTTCATTTGAAGTGATTTTTATAAATTAATCTGTCTTCAAATTAAACCAATCCTCTATCAACCGAAGATGTCAAATAAGAACCATAAGACCCGATCATGTCTATTTTTTCATCGAACTTCTGCCCATCTGAGCACAATGATTTCCACATTAAACATACAATTCATTTTTGCTTCAATTTCAATACACGCATCATCATCAGAGAAATATAAATCCCGAGACTCAAACAAATAACTTGGTTCTAAAAAAAGAAGATATTACAAGTCTATTCCAACTTTCTCAAACACAATTCCACCGACAGATAGATAAATGGGATTACAGTATTCACGTTGGCCTAGAAAGGCCCAAGTGCGGCAACGCCGCGCGTTGATTCTAGTGTTTCTACCGAAACATATCTGTATCTAAGCATTTCTCAAGTGGATTATAGGTACAAAAGAAAACAACAATGAGTAACTGATGTTACTCAAACAACCTAACATTCAGCTGGCACCCATTATTAAACAACTGGTACATGGTGCTATTCATCGAACTAAGACAGTGTCTGCAGCAGGGAAGTAATACCGATATCTTGACGCCCAAACGAAGTGCCATATGAGAAACCTAAAAGAATTGTGCCTAACGAACATTAAGAATGAGGAGCAACCTAGAAAAAGGTACCATTACCATGCAGTAATTTTTTCGATTACTCAATTTGCTAGCTTCATGTACTGAAAGTAACAGTACCATTGAGTGGTTTGTTGCAAAACTGTTTTCAATTGGGTCATGTCAGAACTAAGATAGCACAAGCAAATCTTTATACTTTGTATATGAAAAAACAAATGCGCCATTGGAGTAAATTCAAAAAGATAGAATAGCCTGTGAAACTATTAACATATGGAAGCAGTCTCAATCAAATGTTTGGGTTCTGTTACCGATGTGAAGGAGCTGGTGGTTGTCATGTAATCTTCAACTAAATTTCTAAACTCTTATTTGAATGTTTTATTCATGGTCCAGCACACCCATTCTGCAAGTAACTTGAAGGGTTGAGCAGCGGCAAAATGCAAATTAAGCACATAGGCCTTACAAGTGGAGAAGTAACTACACATGGTTATCGGAGATTAACGTCTGCAGGTCCAAAACATGAAACATTGATTAGCAAAGAAAAGGTAAAATTTTTCCATAATCTAGTTGTCCAAGCTAGTAATACTTTTATCTAGGTACCAGAAAATTCTTGCTGCACAGTTCTAGTTCTCCAGGTTGTTATGATTGGAAGCCACTGCACTCCAAAATTCTATCAACTAAGATCAAATCACCAGTTTTCCTATAGGAACAAGCATCATGGTACAAGGAAATAAATCCTCCTGTGTAAGATCAAATTATGCACCGGCACATGTTTTGCTGAACAGAACGGAGTCAAATTAAAAGCAATGTCACACGCAAGCAGAGCAAAAATGACTCTAGTGGCTCAGGGGTTGCCTGTCCGCAGCCCATCTGGTGCCTCCGGATGGTCCAAATAAGAGGTAGCCTGGGTGCCCACAGGAGATCCTAAAATAAAGGAAAATTGTCTCCAATCAGATCCATAAATCTCAATCACAACAATGATATTCAGAACAATCACTAACAATCAATGTTCACAATTAGCAGTTGTGAACCGTCCATGTGAAATCGATTTACAAGTACTTCATTGCATTTTTTATAACACAGGTAAGTCAGAACAAGTAATAAAAATTCAGAAGTATGTGGTATACTGATACCTGACATATGTCTTCTAAGCTGGGTTGGTTTGATGCTCCACGGTTGACAAATGTGCAGCTAGAATAATGAGCAGCGAACACCAACATAATAACTTTTCATCCTAAATCAAGGAGGCAGGAAAGAAAAAAAGAAAAGCGACATTACGAACACAATGGCTTTGTGGAAGAAGACAGCCTCGACAAAGTGAATTACTGAATTCCTTCAGATCAATGTAGTGCAATTTAAACTCATGTATGCATCGCCAACTCCAAGTTATTACTTTGCTATGGCTCCTGCGACTCTACTTATCCTGAAATCTGATGCAGCATGACTATTGGAGCTTATTGAATTGCGGTGGCTGCAGGGGCACAGTGGATTGCGGTCAGGCCGGTTCGCGTCTATCCTTCTCATCTCGTCTCGGATTGGCCATGTGCTTCGCCTCCCTTCCCTTCTGTCCTGTGCAGGCCATTCCATGCTGCTGCTGCACGGCTTCTAGTGGTACTGCTACCCTGAATCCTAGCCATAATAGATAGTGAAGAACTGAAGAGGCGAGAACGCATACCACACAGACCCGACGGTGCCAGTTCGCGGCGTGCGGATATCTGGTGACGGCGTGGTGCGGCGGCGGAGGGGAGGGCCGCCGGCTCGTCGCGCACGAGGGGGGTCAGCTCCGTCCAGGTCCTGGTGGAGCGGTGCGGCCTGCGGCGTAGGGAGGGGAGGGCCTCCGGCTTGTCGCTTTCGAGATGGGGCAGATCCGGCAAGGTGAGGCGGCTCTGGTGTAGGCGCGCTCGCGGGGGTGCCAGTGATCGCGGGGACGCCGGCGGGCAGAGCGACCACGGATCGGTGGAGGCGGGGTTGCGGGCGCTGTCGCGGGCGGCGGGGACGCCGGCGCTCGCGGGGGTCGCTGTCAAGGGCGCCGGCGGGGGCGCCAGCGCTCGCGGGGGTCGCGGGCGCGGTCAAGGGCGGCTCTGGCTCGGGAGAGGCGACGCCGACGGCGATCCTGTTGTCCCTGTGCTTTAGGCGCGGGGTCGCGGGCAAGGGCGGCGGCGGGGGCGCCGGCGCTCGCGGGGGGTCACGGGCGCGGTCACGGGCGGCTCTGGCTCGGGAGAGGTGACGCCGACGGTGATCCTGTTGCCCTGTGCTTGCGTTGTATGGAACGGACGATTGATGATTGCTGGTGGTTGGACCAAATAGGATGACGAAAAAGATCACACCAGGCGGAGGACGAAGGGAAAATTTATCACCCTTAACCCCTTTTTATAGTAGATAGTAGAAAATACCACATCATAAGTAACCGTTTGACCTTTAAGTAACTTGATTGCATGTTTTCTTTTTAAAAACTTTCAGACAAAATAAGTTGATACATTGGTTCTATCATACGTAAATGGTTCAAATACACAAAAGTTGGTACATTATTTTTATAAATTAGTTAATACATGCTCTATAAGTTTTATGGGTGGGTTTTATATAACTTGATAGTACCATAGCATAATTAAAACCATTAACCATAAGTTGATAGTATTATATGCATAAGTACATGTCGATACACATATAAGAAAGTTGTTGTCTACAACATACATATAACTTGATATGTGCATTATGCATAAGTTACTATTGTACATACATATAAGTTGATAGTTGCATAAAAAGGCTTGGAAACGCATCCTATATGCATCTTGTTAAATAAATCTTATCGCAAGGACACATTGCTTGCAAACAAATGCTTGATGAGAGGTTAATGCTCATCTAAATAAAATATGAATGATTTTTGTCAGCTATGTCAGCGGTAACATAATCGATATTTCTACACATCATTGTGCGCTGCTTGTTGCGTGTTGTACTTGTTGCACCAACCGCGCTGTGCTGCGCCTCGCGCTAAAAAAGAGACGCAACATCGATGGATAGCGACCATGCACAAACTGTCACGCCTTATCTCGATCTGTATATGTGTTCAAATGCTTGTTGGAGAGATGGTGGCGCCAGTTTTACCTTAGAGTTATGAGTCCACTATTGGAATCGCTCATCATTCTCATCAATATTATGGTAGTTTCATTGTTTGTCATTGTAGGAAACTCAATAGCCAAGGCAAAACTCTTGCATTAGATCCAGATATGCACATTAGGAGACGGAAGGTCTGCATTTTATTCGAACCTAAAATGCTCCTGTTCGAAAGCATGAGCCATTTTATTTGGACGAGTCAATTTAGTACATTTTAATCAACACTTAATTAATTATATATAAAAATGTTCAGTATAGACAAAAACTATGTGGCTAGATTCATCAAAAAATATGTTGTTTTTCATTTTTATCTATAAATGACACATTTTCTATCAAAGCAATAATCTGAGTCTAATTTTAAAGATTAGGACAAATAACAGAAAGAGTACTGTAGATTTACCTGACCTACTTGGCTTCTTACTAATTACCAGAGTTAAATAGTAAGACCTTCTGCTCATTTCTGATCAAACCAATATGGGCAATCACATGGCTGAATAATGGCGCGGTTCCGCCTAGAATGACGCATCGTCGTAGCTACATCATGGCCACGAGATAGGAAGCGGTGGAGAGATTATCCGGATTCATCAAAGCTTCTGAACTCTAAAACATTCTCAAACCGCTTGGTACGTCATATCAAATAGCCAAAGGGCACAATGAACTTCTTGGTGATGACCTGCCATGAAGAGGAGAGAGAGGGAGGGAGGAGAGATGCCATATAAGAGTGCTGCAAGCGTAATGATGCTACGGTCGTGGCTGCGGCGGCGGCGGCGCTTAGATCTAGGGTGCTGGGTAGGCTGCGAGCCTAAGGATTTTTTTTTGAAATAATATTATTTAATGGGAGATTGCAGAAATAGCCGATGAAAATAGTCCACCATGTTTAGGTATTTTCACAGGAGTAGTTGTCGGCTGTTTGGAACTTCCTTCTCATGCCTGTCTGAGTTCCTTCCATAGGCCCCTAAAGCAGATCAAGTTAGTTTAGTTACAAGTCTTCTGTGTAACTGGTTGACTAACCGACGTTAGACCCTCTACCCACATACCTCTCTTCCCCAGATGGTGGGTCCAGTTGAACGAGTTCTAGGGCTGGTTGCACTTATCGTTCCATGGATTCGATATACCCAGGTAAACTCCCTGACGAAAGCTACTTTGGTATCTGTGTGCTTGCAAATTATATCTGTATAGGCTGAGGAGTACCAACACTACTCCATGGAGGAAGGTGAAAGCAACCATGCCTAAAGGGATTAGTGTCCCTATGTGCTTATGTAGTGACCTGTGCAAGCTCACAGAGTTGCTGGTTCTGGGCGACTATTATTGCATGATGTTTGTCATGTGTGACAACTAAGCACATGAACTGCCAAAGCCTTTCGGCAATGAGAGACCTAAGGTACTTTAACATCCTCTTACATAACACTATATCACATTTCCTACAAATGCTAACTCCAGTCAGACAAAGTATCCACTGCCTCTATGTGATTTCGTGCAGTGGTTAGACATGGAATAGTCCCTCGAAGATAAGAACCATGTTGAACGTGAGGCACATTGGGTAAAAGAAAGATGGCAACGCATGCTGCAAGAAGGAGCAGGAAAACATCGAAGGATGGAGAACGTGGACCGTCAAGAGGCTGAGGCATGTGAAGCTAATAGGGAGAGGAAGCGAGAGAGGGCATGCCGTGCCAAGGATGCAGGGCTTGATGCTATTAGGAAAGGAAAATATTCTTGTTGTACTAAATAGAGCCTTCTACCTACTCCCGGCATTCTACATTGTCTAAGGCATGTTAGGTTTAGCTGAAACACATGGTTAGCTTGTTCCACATGCCAGCATTGTTCAATGGTGTCTAAGTTTTCGATGCATGATGAAGGTCTGTAGCATAATGTACCGTAGCAATAGAACCATAACGGGGCGTTATTTACCATAACGTTCCTATCATGAATTTTGTTGCACGACAACTATGGAAATGCAAGCCAGGAAGTAATCATCCAACAACATCAGCCACTGTTTCTCTGTACGCACCACTTCATCACTGAATTGATGCATCATTACGAAAGCTCTACCACAGCACTGGAGCATTATATTGAACAACAATGCTCCTTGTGACGCATGCCTGCAAAGCTAGCTCCCTACAAAGAATGGAAAACTTCTTTGTGCAGATTTAAAGATGAATCGGTTCATCGAAGCTATACGTCCTGTGAGTTTTTGCACTTCTCTCTTGGATATTGATTCTTTCATGTTCCAAATGGCTTCATGTTTTTCTGGGTAGGCTTCTATCCCTCTTCTTGGCACAATACATCGCAAGAGCTTTCCGTTTTGTACTCCAAAACATATTTTTCGGTATTCAGTTTCATGCCAGATTTTCTCAAGTTGGCAAAAGTTTGGATTAGATCTTGAGTGTGATCCTGGCCCCTTTTACTTTGATGACTACATAATCTAATACTTCCTCCATCATATGAAGGGTGCAATTCTAGTTTATTTTTTTAGACAGGTTAGTGGTGGTGTGAACTGACCTTCATAACCTCATTTATTGACTGCATGTCAGACTTCCTAAAATCATGGATAGAAGTTAATGCTGGGATGAAAATCAAATCTGACCACTAAATTAGACATAGTAGTTTCCAATTCCTAGGATTGCACTCTTTTGTGGGATTTTTTTTCAAATATTAGGATTGTACTTTTGATGGGATGGATGGAGTAAATAGAGATATTTTTGCCGAATTGGTCTTTGAAGATTGCACTTGTCATTTTAACGAAGGTGCAACCTGCATTTCGAAGGCCCTCTGCCATTCTGACAAAATAATATGTTTTGAAAGGAGTTCCCTTTTTCATCCATCCATTGTGGTATCCCGGAGTAACAATCTACGAGAGAAAGTAGTTCACATCCGCAGCATAATTGATGAGTATGTTGATCCTTGGTAATGGCATGCCGTCTTTTGGACATGCTTTGCACATCCTCCATTTTCTATTTTTCTTCTTAAGCAGCACCGTGTTGGCTAATCGTAACACCTCGGGTGTTAATCTTAGGCACATAAAACCTCATAAGAGCATAATTGAGCATCATAGCATTTCATTTGTTTAAACTCATTTAATTGTTGCTTAGTGTGCAAATCCAACTTTGTGAAGTAACTTAAGTTTTTGTTATACAACTGTGGCTCCTGTTATTTTATTTAAATACTGGATACAATATGGTGAATTTACATAATCTTTGCTTCATTTTTGGTAGCCGTTTGCTTGTGTGAAATATTCTGTGAAATTTCAATTGTAACTGTATTCCTTTTAAATTGTGTGCAAACCTGATCAGCTCTGCAGTCGATTCAAGTTTTATTGTGTTCTTTGTGTTTTTTTATCCTTCAAATGAGTATTTTGAACACTTTTTAGACACTTGTAGCTTGCTCTTTGACGGGGAAAGTTTATTTTTGCCGTTGGGCCCGCCTGTCACCTCCTCTTTTCTCCCTCTTCCTGCTACCCATGCCGTGGCCATGCCGCCGACTGCTCTTCTCGCGCCACTGCTCGGCCGTCCTCGCGTCGTCGGCCTCGTCCACTGCTCTTAAGTCCTCGACGACTTCTTTGGCCTTACCTCTTCTCCAAACCTGCCGGCCTACCCTGCCTTCTCTCTCATTTTCTTTCTTCTTCCATCGGCCAAGAAACAGAGACGAACCGAGCCGAGCTTCCTTGGTCCGCCGGCCAAATCCCCAGCCTCCGCTCCACCATCTTCAAATTGCCGCCTCCCACGGCTGCCCCACCTCCCTCTCTACCCCCTCGGCCACCACTTTCCGTCGCCGTAGCTCCTGGCGCCGGGGATTCAAGATCCCTCGGCAGCCATTGCCGCCGGCCCAAACTCGGGCGCCGCCGCCGAACACCACCTCCCCGGCCTCCTCGTCCCCAACAAGCCGACGGCGAGCCCGTGCGCCTCCGTCAGCCGCCCCCGCAGCACCTCCCCGAGCCGCCAGTCAGCCACCCCGGTCCCTACCTCGCCGCAGCGAACGCCGCACCTCGTCGTCACCACCGTCCCGAGGCCTTGCACCGCCGCCGGCCCCCTCCGACCACCCTCGGCCCAAAATCTCGCATCAAATCGTTACCCGGTGATCCCCTAGTGCATCCCCACCACTTTCCCACCGCCGGCGAGCTCTCCCTCGCCGGATTTTGGCCTCCACCGTCGCAGCCGCGCCCAGGGACTACATTGCAAGGATCGAGCTTTTTCTAGGGTTCTTAGTGCATAAAACAGGGACTTTTTTGTAAGGCTAAAGTCTGTGTAAATGTTGCATAGATGAGCAACTTGTAAAATCAATATAAAATCATAAAAATGCAAACTAAATTTTGTTGTATTCCATGTGAGATATAGTTTCATACAAAAATGTAAATGCTCAAGCTGCTGTTGTATATTTTTGCCTATGATTTATCTTGTTTTACACTTGTTTAATACATAGTAAATTGTAGGTTGCTCCAAAAATTATGAAACTAGTTTTCTTAGTTTCCTTAAATCATGTGTGTTTCCGATCTGTAGCTTGAATAGATGAACTATGTGATTTCAAGCTATCTCTTGTTTGCTGTCTTAATTTTGTTATTTGCATAGTAACGAGAAGAAACGTTACAAGATGATGAAATCACTTTTGTTGCTCTAGGTGTTCCGTGTAACATCTCTGAAAAATACTATCCATGTTTTTCTGGTTTATTTATATGCCTTTTGTGAATTAATATGTTTTATAGCACCTTATCTTGCTTAAATAATATCTCAATATGGAAACTGATTTTGATGTAAATCCAACTCTCATAATCTGTTTCTATTGTCCTTTATCAGTACACTTTAATTCATATTCTTTACTCAACCCGTGACTTAAATCTTGCAATTCCATGTTGCTAATAGCTAGATCGAGGGATCCTTTTAAATAACCCTATAGGGTTGTCTAACTGTTTTAGCTTGCTGTCGTATGTATAAATTATATCTTGCAACTTTGATTATCACCTTGCATCACCATATTTCCTTCTGCAGTCCTTTTGCACTTGCTCAGTAATGACTACCCAGTTATGTTTTAAAATGTTAAGCATCCATACTCACTTGCATTGCATCATGACGTACATGTAGATTCCTTAGCTGAGGACGTGGTGTACCGGATCGTGGCTGAGCAAGGAGAGAAGGACCAGCTGGAGCACTCTAAAGACCCGGCCCAAGGTCGGAAGGGCCCAAAACACTAAGCAATAGAAAGGCAAGTCCTGAAGCATAACTCAATATTATATCTATTACTTGTGCATTACGTTTATTGGAATTATTTGGAGCCTTAGTTGCATGATACTTAGGTTCCCTTGGTCTAAATACTACTAGCATGTGTAGGTCGTTAGTTCTGCCATGCTTAAATAGAATTTAGTAGAAGTCGAGTGATTTCTGGTCGCTCGCGAGATATAGGATATCTTTATATTTTAGCAAGTAAGTCATTGAAGTAAAGATGTGATGAATGAAATTGGAGACTAGGCGGAGAATGATGTTGAGAGGTAGGATAGGGCAAATGATGTTGAGAGGTAGGATAGG
Source organism: Panicum miliaceum (assembly GCA_032594955.1). Classification (NCBI taxonomy): domain Eukaryota; kingdom Viridiplantae; phylum Streptophyta; class Magnoliopsida; order Poales; family Poaceae; genus Panicum; species Panicum miliaceum. The sequence continues at coordinate 23,317,479 of CM064063.1, read as the reverse complement.
GCAACAGGACAGGGTTCATGTATGTCTTAACCCCGTTTGTGTCACTTAAGGACCGAACCGTTGTTGACTGTTCTGATCAGGGATTGAACAAGTACTAACCACATGCCGAGAGTAGGAGGTAGTCGAATCCGGTAAGCTTAGTACCATATGCACACCGGTAGGTGAATGGTACTGTCTTCACCAGTGGTGCTAGTAGGAAAACTCATGGCTGACCCTTCGTTGGTATCGGTGGGGCTAGTGGTCCCAGGTTGCAGGGCAGTTCAGCTATTCGGTGTGCATATAGGAAACTGTTGCCACGTATAGTCCGACGGGGTATATACATGCCGTGTGGTTAGGTCCACCTTGCAAGTTTAAAATCAGATCGATTCGCCGTGACTCGCAGATATGAGAGTCTTGATTTCTTAGTCACATCGTAGTAAAGAATTGGAATGAGAATGGAATGGTGATGAGATGAGATGTGTTTATAATATTCTTGGAAGATTAATCTGGAATACCATGCTTGCTCTAGATATTTATGCAAACCTACTTGGTACTTGTTATATTAAACTTGAGCTAAAATGTTAAAAATAAGGATCCACCATTAGTAGCTTTCCAGCAAAATAAACTCCAGAGCCAAAAATCTTGCATACTAGCAGTCGGCTAAGTATATACTATTAGTCGGGTAAGTCTTGTTGAATATTAGTATACTCAGGGTTTGTTGTTGACCCAATTTTAGGTGCAGCCATTGCTGGTTGGAGCTAACCAGAATTCACATCAGTGGGCTCAACGTGACGTTCTTACGTCTTCGTAGTTATCGATTTGTTTTATTTGTTCTCTATTAAAAATTTCCCTCGGGTTAGGTTCTTTTCCGCTGCTATTACTTTTTATGTTGCTTCTAATTTGAAAATTGTTTTGTAAATACCTTAATTTTGTACTCTATTTTTGTAAAATTGTGTCATGCTTGTACTATCTGCGCTCGTCATCGTGCGAGACTTCTGGTGTATGTTTCAATCAAGATTATCCGTGGCTTATCGGGGTTTACCCAACAGACTACTAGATTACACCATTTTAAGTGCATTATGACTTAATTAATTATTAATATGATAGTTAGCGCATTTAAGCCGATTTAATTTAGGCGGTTCTGCCACACTAACCATTCTCGGTACAATAACAGCCTTATAACACCTGCTAAGAGCAATTTATGGACTTTTACCTTCGTAGCTTGTATTCCCTCTTCAAACATCCTTTGCTGCCTCTGTTTTTTGGGTGGGTATTTTTTGTTCACATTTAAGGCGTGCTCTATGATATCGCGGCTAACACCTTGGAGGTCTTTGGTTGACAAAGTGTTTCTTAGTATTTAGATTAATCTTTGCTCTTCTTAGGGTGGGAGTTTTGCCCCTATAGTTATTGTGTTGAGAATATAGGCAGATGCAATATTAAATTTCGTACAAAATAAATTATGATGAACACAGGAACTAGCATACACAAATCTAACATACTAGACAATATAGCCAGGAACTCAGGATACATGCTTAAGAAACAGATCAGATCACAGAACACGTACCGAGCCTTGGCTGGAGGGTTGACGACGACGAACCGCCGTTGCTGGAGATGATGAAGGCGGTTGGCCCATGAGGCGATGGAGTTGGGTGGAAGACATGCTGTGGTGAAGATCTTGAGCAGTCGCGCAAAAGCGCTTCCCAAAAACTTTATTCGCCCTCTCCCGGTGCAGGATCCCAAAGGCGAAGAGTTCCGGAGACCTGCTCTCCTGTTCGCTGGTGCACGCCGGCGCTCGGGATGGAGAAGGCTACGGTGGCGGCGTAGCAACGAGAAGAGGCAAAAATCCCAGATTTTGGTGTGTCTTTGGTGGAGGACGATGAGTCATATATATAGGGAAGTCAAACCGACCTCGTGTCGGGATCTAAACCGATTAGGTTTAGGGTTTAGACTTCCATATCTCGCAGACTAAGGAAACCGCACCCCCGTAAGGCGAGGGGCCGGATTTCGGCGGACCATTCACGCAGGTGCTGCACGCCCTTCGCTCCGCCCCGCCCCAAGCCCGGCGAGGCGAGGCGTGGCGTGCGCGCGTGTGGAGTTTATCTTCCCTCCCCCATCACATAGCTTAGAGGAGTGGAGACAACCTTCATATTTATATTGGTCATCCCACTCCTCCACTGGTAAGGTAGGACCAAACTTGAACCACTTCCTCTTGCACACATGGACCTTTGAGATTTATTAGAATTTCTGAATTTGTTAATGGGCCAAGCCCACTAAAATTCCAGCATCGTTCTGTCAAGGGTGTCTTTGCACAACGGTATATTTTATGTCTTCGTCCGCTTGCACTTTATCGAGAGGGTATTTGTTTTGTGCTAGCGAAACGTTGCCCTCTACTTTTGTTGCTTCTAACCGGTTTTTCCATATAAGGTGATTACTCCTGTTCGGCACGATATCTTCATGCAGAGATAGCGTATGGCTGCTTCGACTTTGTTTATGAGTCCTCTCCTATAGATGGCATTGTACGGGTAGGGTATATCTACTACATTGAAGGTTATGTTTTCAGCTCTAGCACTAGGGCCTGACCCGAAGGTTACTAGTAGAATGATTTTGCCTGAAGTTTGATTTTTTGCCCCAAAGCCATAGAGAGATTTGTCTGCTTTTTGCAGCGAAGCTCTATTTTTTTTTTACGATCGCAAGTGTAACTGAACAGGATGTTGGTCGAGCTGCCCCCGTCAACTAGTATTCTGCTGACAAGATTTCCAATGTTGGCCTCGATTACAAAAGGATCCTCCGGTGGGTATTCTTTTAGCCTCATGTCGTCTATACTGAAGACTATCGGGATGTGTAGCTATTTTCCTTGGACAAAGGTTCTGTTGGAAACGTGGTTCTCCTTTATTTCATACTCTTCTTTTTTGCCTTTTCGATTCATGGGTAGGGGTGTTTGATCCCCCTGATATGGATATGATTATGTTTGCTTGCCAAGGGTCGACATCATTTTCTTGCTTTAGGGTATGTGGTGCTAGTGGTGGTGATAGGTGTTGGTGGTCCTTAAATGGATAATCGAGGACCACATTCTTGAAATAAAATGGAGTATATGATAAGAATCATGTTTATTTTCATTAAACTAATAAAGTTCCATGAGTTTAGTTCATTATTTGGTGTTTGGTTGATTATTTGGTGCACGAACCCGACACGTAAAAACCCGGCCTGAGACGAGCCAGAGGGGGTTTTGCCGAACCTAGCCTGGTTCATCTCTGGGTCGGGTTCGCAGGCATGCAACGAAGCACACCCAGGGGCAATCCTATACGTTCATGCTAAGGTGGTTTGATCCGAGGACTCCTAGGAATCACACATGGATTCATGGGCCCACAAACAAATACGAAAGATCGAACTCACCTGTGTATCCACCTAAGGATGCATCACAGACCGTCCACATGCAATGGCATTGGAACGACGGCTCCACGACCCTGGGTGGAGTCCGGCCAAACCCCCCTTGATCCCTACACCTTGGTCAACCCCTCCGGACAGGAATCTACCGACCTTAGGAAGTAATTTGGAGCATCGAAGTGCCACCCGTATAGACATCCACCATCAACCTTAGCTAATATGGCCGATAAGATGGTCCACGAGTTCTCCACTCTGTATAGCTCCAATGGAAACTTTAAACTCAAGCCAGCACTGATTAATATGGTACAAGTGATGTGGGCATGGCAAGCATAGATACGACCATCGAAGAAGAACATAAGGTGAGCTTGTTCATATGTACTTTTAGTAATTTTAAGAATAGTTTGTTGCCTAATGAAATGATTATAATTAGGAACAATGAAGAAGCCTAGCAAGTAATTGAAGAGAGGCATGGAGGAGAAAAAGATCAGCAAGGGCATCCAAGCCAAGTTGGAGACCACACAACGTATCAAATTCGAGTCCAACTTGGAGTCCTGGACGAGGATGCCTTAAAAACATCTCCTAGGCCACATACGGAGTCCCTTTTCAACTTTTCTACATGTACGAAAAACTAAGGAGATAAGATTTCCAATGCCACCAACCCCACATCATTATCAGGTCCGAGTCAATGGGAATCGTCGAAAGAAGTGGATGTCCAGAATATGTCAGGGTCCTATGATGCCGTCTTTTGGGCCGTCAGGCCATTATCTTATTGGAGTCCATAAGGGACGCTTCTAGGGTGTCTTGGATGGCTCTAAACTCTTTACATTCAGTAGCCACCACCCAAGAAAATTGGGGTTTTGCCTAGATTAATCTGTCAAGAACAGTTTTGCCGCCATCGGTTTGTAAGATCCCAATTCAAGTGCTTAATCTATGTTAAGCAATTTTGTTGCATATATTCCTTTGTTCTTGCTTGTGTACTTCATTTTGCAGGCATGGATTACCCTTTGTGGTGAGGTCAACCGGTTGATAATCAAGAGACGACGTGGTACTTTGATTGCGTTTTCAGGTCTTGTTGATTGGAAGCCAGATCGCTTGTGTCGGGTTATCGACAAATCGATAGTTATCCTTCTGACGGAGGATCAGACACCCTCACATTCCCATCAATCGGTAATCAGAGACTCAGGTGTACCATTTGGTTTGCACTTCCACCATCCTTATTTTTGCCTTCATCCCATAGTCCATAAACTGCCCTAGTTTTGTCGCCATTGTCATCGCCTTTTATCTTCTCCTATCCTATAACCATCGTCTTTAGCCGTTTGCATAATTTAGTTCCAGAGTTGTAGTGTTGAATTTGTGTTCTAGATCGAGTTTGGTTGCTGGTTTAGATTTGTTGCATCCATCAATTTGTTGATCCATACATCTACTGCTGTTTCCGTCAAACCCTAATCGTAACCTCTCTCGAAACCCTGATTTTGAGGTCCTTCCATAAAACAGTCATAACTTTTGCATACGAACTTGAAATTGGGCATTTTTTCATGAACATCTAAAGAAAATTTTCCGTTCATTGGTGACTGAGTTGTCAATTCGGCCAAAATTAGTATACCGAAATTCAGCCAGAAGGATTGAGGTTTCGAGTAAACAAGTTCCAATTTGATTCTCAAAGCATCTTTGTAATTTTTTGTAGACCAGAGCCTACATCCAATTGTTGTAAAACTTTTTGTGGTTCCTTCTCTTGTGCTCCTGGTTGAAAGAAAAATATTGATAAAATAAAAGAAAAAAGTGTGAAGAACACAAAAAAGGGAAAAGAGCAGGAGCACATAGAGAGGACACACAACAAGCTGATTTGTTCTATTCTATTACCATTGTCCGTGCTACCTTTATTTATTTAGTTCTACAACAACTGGTTCAACCTAGGAAGAAGTTTAGCTCAGCAACTAGACAAGTGCTTTGGATATTTATTTAGCATTGCTATCTGTTTCTGAATTGGGTGCCACATACATATATATTGTTGCCTACCCAAGATACACATGTTACTCCTGTTCTGCAAGTATTTCAGCTTTGCAATCGTGTACCAGTCTCTCAAGGTAATAACTAGCCACTGTTTATCCCATCCTATGCTTTGTTGTGTTAAGAACCTTTTAAGAGTTTGGTAAGATGTATACAAGTTGTTGTTTTTCCACCCTGTGAGAGCTGTAGTTGATAGGCACAACACATTGTGTTTCTTCTATTTTCTTACTAACAATTTTAGAGGATGAGAAAAGCATGGAAGATTTCAAAAATTGTCTTTGCAGAGAGATAAAATACAACTTAGAGCAGGACATGAAGGAGGTGTTTATAGCAGTTAAGATGAAGATCGCTAAAGATGGACCATATCACTGCTGCTACATCTAGTACAACAGCAGACCATGCAAAAGAAAATGAAGTACCTGCAGCATCATGTGAATATTTGGAAATAGCAACTAATCATGACCTACAATTTCTGAAAATAAGACCGGAGGTAATAATAAGGATGCTACACTCACGCAAGGTGAGAATTCTTTTGATGCGTTAAATTGGTCTACGAATCATGCTATCATATAGCAACATTTAGTGAAACCTTTAATTGATTTACCTTTATTACAAGAGGATTTTCCTGTTGTTTCTTGTGATAAAGAGGAGTTGTGTGTTCATACTTCTATAAGCCATATACCACAACTTGTGAGTAAGTGTGATACTTTTGCTTTGTCAAAGTTTATCCTGACTAGCTAAACATGCATGAATGACAATTTTACTCTAGCAGTTCCTTGGATTACCATTAGGCCCCGTTTGGATCCTTGGAATTAAATTCCATTCTAATAATAATAATTTAGATATAAATTAATTAAGCTAATATACTTGTATGTGGAATATATTTGTATATTATAGTTGGCCATATGGGAGAGATACTTATGTACTGCACTTCTGCTATTAGGAAGCGAGTTAAAGAGTATGCAATAAGTGTATATTAGAAACATAACATGAGGATCTATAGAATCAATTTCCATCTCCCACCCCCATGAATTTAAGATAAGCTTATATATATATACTTTGCAAAGTTGTGGAATGCCACATTCCAAGACGTAGCCTACTCTATTAAGTAGATTCCAATTCCTCAAAATGAAGGGATCTAAACGGGGCCTTATGGTATATCTGGTTGTGAAAGGATCTTGGTGATGCCTAGAGGGTGGGGGAGGGGGTGTGAATAGGCGTATATGAAAAATCTAAAAAATTCATCACAGCAAGTAAATTTGTCGGAACTTCCGACACTGTGTAGGAAGTTCCGATGGACTGGAACTTCGGACACTAGACCGAAACTTCCGACTAAAGGAAAGTTCTTATACAAAATTCAAAATTAAACTTGAAACTGCAGAACCTGGCTGAATCGAAAGATGCACAATGTTACTAGGAGACTTCTGCAGGTGATCTTTGCAAGCACAACAACTCAAGTACGTAGATCGGCACAAAACAAACTCTAGGTCAAAAAGAACTAAATAAATGCAATAAGCACAAGACACAAGAGATTTGTTCCCGAATTTCACTCCCACTAAGGAAGCTACGTCTCCATTAAGGAGCTCACAAAGAGTCGGGTCTTCCACTAACCCTTTACCTCACTCAATCAACCATAAAAGAGGATTGAGTCACTTACTATGAAATCCACAAAGGATGGGTAATACAAACTTCCCGGGGTGCACACACACGAGAGGATGCTTAACCGGGCGACACCAAACCATCTAGAAGCAAGCTTCAAGAGTAACAAACACGAATTGATGGATGAGGGTGCTTCAAGTGCTCTTGAGATGAACTTGGCTTCCCTCACACTCAAATGATTAAGTCTCACACCTCAATATTGCTCTCACCCAAGCCCTAGCTCAAATCAACTAAAGGGTTAGCTCTTGGAAGGATTGGGGAGTAGTAGTAAATGCTCTTGGAGGTGTTTGTCTCGGGTTAGGTCAGCAGTAAATTAAGGAGGGGCTGAGGGGTATAAATACCCGAGCCCCAAAAACTAGCCGTTAGTGTGCAGAATAAGTGATTGTCGGAATTTTTGACACAGGGTCAGAACTTCCGACCCAGCTAAAATCAGCTGGCCGAGAACCCCGTGCCGGAAGTTACAGGGAACTTCCGATAGGTGTCAGAACTTCCAACCTAGCTAAAATCAGCTTGCCGAGAACCCCCTGTCAGAAGTTAATGGGAACTTCCGACACATAGTGAAACAGTCAGAAAACTAGGTGCACAAGTGTGTGATTTTATGTCTCTCTTTGATGGTTAGCATCTCAAATAAGCACTTTGACATCTTCATATTATCCATTCGCATCCCTCTTAATCGTACGGTGTTTCTTATACCCAAATTCAAAATAGAAAATAGTAAAAGATCTTCTTTTAAGCCCAACACCGTCCTTTAAGCAAATTTGGCATCTTTTCTTGCTCTTTTTCATTTCATTGAATTTTAACCTGTCCATAACTCGATAAACTCATTAGCTCCTTAATTATGCATGTCATCAACACCAAAACCCACTTAGGGGGCCAAATTCACTTTCAATCTCCCCCTTTTTGGTGATTGATGACAACACAATTAAGACTCACAAATAATATATCGAATCATTTTGAATCCAATCATATAGTTGAACTCCCCCTTAATATGTGCATTTCTTCACGATAAAAACAAAAATGGCCTCAAATGCCATTTGCACATATTAAAAAGGTTTCTCCTATATCATTGCATTCGTGGGGGTGCAAAGTGTGATAAAAAATCAACGTGATGCATATGACAAGATATATCACAACAATAAAGTGGAAATAAACAAGCACCAAGTCATGAACATCACAAAAGCAATAAGGTTCTAAGATCACACTAGCATAGAGAATCACAAATAAGTCTTACAAATTTAAAAGTTCACTTGGCACTCCACACATTACACAAATACAAGTCTCACATATCCATAAGCACAAGAGTTTAAAATTCAACGTTCAACGATGAAGCTAAGAAAAGTTCAACGTTCAATGACGAAGCTAAGATAGATAAAGCGGCCACAAAACCTTCCCAAGTGGCGCCTTTGGTGAGCTCACTCCCCTTTGGCATCAAGCGCCATAAAGGAGAGGCCCTTCCATAACCACTACTCGTCATCGTCGTCATCATCTTCTTCTTCCTCATCTATGGGTGTGTCGGCAGCAGGAATACCCTCTTCTTCTTCCTCATCCGACTCCTCACGGCCACCCAAATCTTCTTCAATGTCATCATCATCCACTTGGGGAGCACCAAACATCATGGAGGGACCTCCCATCTCCTCCCAAGGGTTGTAAAAAGTCGGTGGAGGAAGAAAGTCCATGGGAGCACGAAGAGGAGAGTGAGACATGTCATACTTGGCCATAATTTCCTTTTGTCTCGCCTCAATCTTGAGGAGCTGCTCATCGATATGCTTCTTGTGATCATGGATTTCTTGGGCGTTGTGACGGCCCACGTTGAAGCATGCAAACAAGCCTTGAGAGATGAAACTTAGAATTCCATTTTTTTCTTTGGGGCACGAGGAGGAGGACCATGGGAGCTTGAAGGACCGTGTGAGCTGGATGGACCATGAGAGCTAGAAGGGGCATGTGATGGTCCTTGAGTGGAGCGGCGAGGTGCATGAGCTCCAAGCTTGAGAAGACGCTGAAGTTGACCTTTCTTAGGCTTGTATACTTGATGGCCCTTGTCGGTCAAGATATTTACACCTGTCACTTCTTTGATCATGGCAAAGATGTATGGTGCGTAATGACAACCTTTCTTTGGTGAAACAGAGCAGATGATGATTTCCTCCCAAATGAAGTCAAAGATGCTAAACTCATTATTGTTGGGAGCCATCCTAGCAAGTAGGTTCTTGGACATGTTGGATATGTTGTTTGAGTCACCACTTTTGGGACACAGAGTGTAGCGGAAGAGTTGGTTGGGCAGCTTGTAGTAAGGTGTCAAACTACATATTTTCCCAAACTTAATGTCACCATATGCACTGTAATACATGAAGTGAAGTTCTCCATCATCAAGCACATTTTCCTCCTCATGTATTTTCTCTTTCATGAGATCAGCATTAGAGAACCCAAGAATGCTTGCGAAGTAAGCATACTCAACATAGAAGGGCTTGCCTTGAATGGTCCAATGAAAGGTCTTGGTTGAGCGGTTGACATAAAGAGTTGCATAGAACTGAGCAATGACCTCTTCATTCCCAATTGATGGATTTCATCTTCCATTACCACCGGCAAATCAGTTTCAAACAAATAATCCCAATTGATGGATTTTATCTTGGTGGTGGGATGAGATTTGCAAAGAATCAAGGAGGCATACCAATCTACATGAAAATTCATCCAAAAGCGGACATCCCCTTGCTGCTCCTTGGCAAAACTGGATGGGTCTTCATATCTTTTAGCATATAGATCATGCTTGCCCTTTGTGTAATCCACTGGACGAGTTCCATTGTACTGTGGAGCAGTTTGCCTAATTGGGGGCTGCATCCGGATGATGATCCTCTCAAGAGACTCCAAAGACTCTCTTGCATATGCAATGTGAGAGAGATGCCTACATCAAGAATGCTGAAGCTTTAGGATATAACCCATACTTAGGAGGTTTTCCTTTTCAGTTGTAAAATGTTAGTTTCGGTTGTTTGATAGTTTGTTTTGGTGTGCTTGTAATGGTTGTTTTTTTGTCTTTGTTTGTTAGATGTCTTTTGTTCTTCTTTGTTGATGTGTTGTGGGACTTGTGCCTGCAATAACATCTTTCATCCCTTAGTATCTCTTCAATGCTTTCTTCTTGATCTAGTCAAAACCAAGAAGATCGATTTTTTTTGATACCCATCTTGTCATCTCGCCTTACTCCTTATCAAAAACTCTATGTTCTCTCTCTCCTTTCTATCGCCAGACTTTGCGAATCTCCTCAAACACCTTCTGCTCTATCCAATCAAATGCAAGTGAAGAAGACCCAAATCCGAAATTCTCTGTGTTTTTGGATGCTTGCCTTGTTATCTTGATCCCTTGATGAAATCCTTTTGCCCTATCTCTCCTTTTTGTCACCGGCCCTTGCGAATCTCGGGACCAGATTCTGTTTAAGGTTGGTAGTTCTATCACACCCTAAAATATTTAATTTTATGATGTGAGTATCTTTTAGAATGTGTTCATCTATCAATAGGGTTTTCCGAGAATTATACAGATTTTTCTGGCAATTATTCTCATTTATCCTAGAGCTAGATCCATTTTCTTGGAAGGCTCTAAAATCTTGTTTTATGTCCCAAATATTTTATTTGGATTCCTCGTGTCCAAAATTATCTCTAGAGTTTTCCTTAGAATTTTTGGGATTCTTCTGGATATATTTTTCGTGGTTTAAAATGTTTATCTGGACTTTTCTAGATTTATTTTAAGCCTAAAATTTATTTTGGAAAATGAATTCTTTTTCTTTTCATCTCGATCTGGACTTAATTCATTTTTGGTCCAATTCGCCCCAAGATCGTAGAACCGTGCCGTTGAGCTCAGCCACCGCCGTAATCTCGTCATCTGTCGCGTTTTGGTGACAAAAAGTAAATCAAAAGTTTCTCCTTGAGGTACCGAAGCGAACACCCATATTTTCGCCTTTTGCCTTTCCTTTCCGAAACTTAATAGCTCGTCAAAGCTACCTGACCGACACTCACCGTCGATCTCCTTCACCAAGTTGGAGTTATCCAGAAGCTTTCCCGCTTCCCCTTTCTTTCTTTCTTTCTTTCTTTCTTTCTTTCTTTCTTTCTTTCTTTCTTTCTCTATATAGTTCCTAATATCTTGTCGTGGTCGGACCAATTCGTTTCTTCAACATCTGTCATGTTTACTCTATCCTATCCGAGAGACCATAAGATGCTCCATCGAGCTCCTGATTCTCTAATCTTTCTCCCCCGATCAAATCTCGCTTGAAACGAAGTCGTACTTTGATTCCGGCATTTTCCAATAATGCTTCGTTGTAGTCACCGTCAGCTCCAGCAACTAGCACCATCGCTTTGGAATTCTAGACTCAACCCAATCTCCCTTAGCAGCCCAACCTTTTTGCCTCTCTCTTTACCCTTCTCTCCGCGATCCGAATTCTATCCATCGGCCCGAATCAATATCGGCCCTACTGGGTGCTCCTCTTCGGCTCTCTACGATGACACGATCCTGCTTGTCACTCCTCTTCCTCTTCCTTTTGTTTTCACCACGATAACCATACCACGCAATGCTCAGTTTTCCTACGCATGCGTGCTATGACTCGTTGACCGAGTTCACTTCGGCCACGCATGTTCGTCCTCATTGTACGCCTGTATGCCTGTATGCCACCTGCAGGCCGAGGTAGCATTTCATCGTGTGCTCGTTTTGGACTTCATTCGAGACTAAACGACTCACGATGCTATCCTCGACGTATGCATCATGCAAACCCGGCCGTTCGCACCATATAAAAAGGTGCAGCCCGCTCGACCCTTCTCTCCCTATACCACTCATCCGGTCTATCTTGCTCGCTAGCCCGCGCCTCTATTCTTTTAGTCGACCCATTTTCATGTTCGGTCCTCACCCGAAGCTGTTTCAGCCAATAACCGAACTTGCTCGGCCACTCTAGTCCCGACGCCAGGTCGTTTCCTCCTTCCTTTACCTTTTCCTTCCTCTCCTTGCTCGCTAACTTGTGGGGCCCTTTGGTCAGCCCTATCTCGTCTCTCCCATGGGCAATCTGGACTCAAGAACGAGTCCCAGCCCAACGTGCCGCCGTTCTGGGCGTGCTGCGCACGCCAAGGCAGGGTTCCGATCGCCTCCTATAAACGGCGAGCGCCCGAGCCCTGCGTTCCCTGCTGCTGCGTCGCCTTTTGCTAAACCCTCAGCCCCGCACCCTCCACCAGCCACACTCAATCGAGTGTGGGTGCTGCACCGCGCCGCCGCCTCCTTGGCGTGCGTGCCACGCTGAGCCAGGGCGCTAGCCCTATAAAAAATCCGTGAGACTAGCCCCCGTTCCCTATCTGTTACTCCAGCACAGCCGCCATCGTCGTGACGTGCCCCTGCTCCGCTCATCCCCCCTGCTCCGCTCGTCTCTTGCATAGCCGCCACCCGAGCTCGCGCTAGCAGCGCCGCCGCTGCCTGAGAGGCCGTGCGCCCATGATAGAAATCGCAAGCGCCGAGGCCGCGCAACCCTCCTGCTCGCAAGGACGAGCGCCTGAGCCCTCGCGCCCCTGCAGCCAGCACCGCCGCTGAGGCCTGCTCCGCCTCCCGTTACCAGGAATCGCGCGCGTGCGCCGCCAGGATGCAGCGCTCCTCCACGCCCTGCCCTGCCCCTGCAGCCGCGTCCTCCCCCCTGCAGCTGCGCCCTCCCCCCTGCAAGCCACCCCTGCCCGGCGCCGCCGCTCAAGGACGGAAGCCGGGCAGAGCGCCGCCGTGTTGGTACAGACCGCCGCCGCCCCTTGCCGGCCAGATTCCGGCCGCCTCGGTGAGTCCCCGCCGCCGGTAAGCCCCAAAATCAAATCCCCTCATCATCCTCTTTCTTTTCCCCCGCTCCCCACGATCTCCCATGCCTGGAATCGCCGGGAATCCGGCCAACTGTGCCGCCGGCGGCCATGTCCAGGAACACCCCGAGCTTTTGCGATTAGACTCCCAGCGAATCATGTAATTTTCATGTTCTTTCTTATGTCTTGCAGGATCTGCAAAAAACCCCCTGTAAGTTTAGATCTGTTCAACCCTAACCCAGCCCTGATGTTTTATAGATCCAACCCTAAACTTTGATCTATTTGCGAGCATTGTTTTTGTGTTTTGCAAAGCTTCCCTGCTAGCCCCGAAATCTATAGTTAATCGCGACTAGATTCCTAGAATCTTGTTTCATGTGTAGTTTCCTCGTTTTAATTCCGTTTTGATCCGTTCGTTTTGCGTTAGTCATCTAAAACTCTAAGCTATCATTTAGTAGTGTTGTTGTACCATAGTTCCTATTTTTAAAATTAAATATAGATTTAGTTTAATTAATATTCTCTCATCTAGTTTTCTAAATAAAATCTAATTAGATCTATACTCCGGTTTTCATAATTAATATTAACTTGATTAATATCAACTTAAATGGTTTTCATAATTAATGTTAACTTGATTAATATCAACTTAAATATGTATGTAATTTAATTTGTTTAGTTCAACTCGAATCATAAAGTTACGCATTTAGATGCTCTCACAAGTTCTTTTCTAATTAATTATTTAATTAGTGTAATTTGTATATAGACATTTATATATAAAATTTGACTAAGTTGTACCTCATGTTTATAAATGCAAATATAATATGAGTTAATTATAATCAGGGATATTCTCTTTTGAATATCTTTTACATTAGTTTTCTAAATTAAAATAAATGAATCTTATAGTTCTTTTGTTTCTTTTATAACATAAATCTTCCGATAGTTGTTTCTTTTCAACCGTAGATCCATTTTCCGCGTTTCTTGCGCTCTCGTGACCGTAGCAACGAGCCCTATCCTTTAGTGTGCTCTTTAAAGCTTTCTTTTGTTTGGTGTATTTATTCTTAGTTGTTCTTGTTTGTTTGCTTGCTTGTATGCTTGGGCCCGATGCTCGTTTGACGTTAGAAGGAACGCAATCCAAGAGGTTTGAAGATTAAGAGTTCCAAGAACAAGAGTTGAAGACTCTGAGCAACTATTTTTATTGGAAGAAAGGCACGTGTTTCCTTGATCATTCTTTTGTCCTAATAATCAAAATAAATACAACTTTTCTATATGCATGCATGTGTCCTAATTTTGATGGATCCTAATTAAGGATATACCTAGTCTTTATGATCATTCCTTATCAACCTGAATTTTATCTTTTTGTTGGGTAGCTACTGCTTAGTTGCTATAACTGATTCCTGTTTGGGAATGTCAATAACCATGATGATAACAATGATGCTGCTACACCTGTTTTACTTCATGTTCTTGGATAATTTGTGTTGTTATTCATAAGATCATATCTGTTTAATCGGAACATGGAGAACCACCCAGGAAAATAGTGCAACCACAATAATATATGGCTCTGGTCTTGACTAATTAATTAGAAACTTTAGCTTGTGATGATCTTACCGAAAGGGCAAGAGGGGAGTGCGTTGATGGGGTATAGCCCGGTCCTCTTGGAGGCTTTGTTTATGATCCTTGGCTAAGGTACCACCTCACTAGGAAGGGTTATGACCACTACGGCCTGAAACCTTAGTGGATTGTCATAAGTTAGGGAATCTTTGTAAAGGCCTCGTAGTGAATCCCTTGCCACTCACTTCGGAAGTGTTTAAGAGGCTAGCTACCTCGGGCAAATCGGGAGACACGAATTGTGGGTAAAGTGTACAACCTCTGCAGAGTAAAAACCGATATATCAGCCGTGCTCACGGTTACGAGCGGCTTGGACCCTCACATGATTAATGAACTTGAAGATGAATTAAATTGTGAACCATGTTTATGGTTATCGTTATGCTTCTGCTATATCTGTTTTCTTTCTTTCAATGTGGGTTGGTATAAACTTATACCTTAGTAATCTAATAAAATATGACCAGCTAAAATTGCTTATCGCAGTAAGCCAGTCAGCCTTTCCTTGCTTTTGGCCTTCATGTCATATAATTCCCAACACTTGCTGAGTACCAACCATAAGTGTATTCACGCTTGTTATAATTGCTGCTCAGAAGAGAAAGTTGATGTGAAGTCTGTTGAAGATGATGCTGAGTTCTAGGTGTACGCAACCCCCGGTTGATTGCTTGTGAAGTTTGAAGCCTTCGTTTCCAGGATGAGATGTATAACTCTGATAATCTTTATAGTCTTTTAATTCTCTTTTCATGATACTTTTGCTGATTATTCACTGATGAAGTCACTATATGTATGAAACTTGATCCTGGCATACATATAGTTATGCATTCGATTTTATCCTTAAAACTGGGTGTAACATAGCCCCGCCCAGGGACTTCATTGCAATCGATAAGTTCTTTTTAGGGTCATTTCTGCTAGATCCAGGGACTTATGTGCTAGAACTTGAGTTAACTTTTGTAAAATCAGAAAAATGCAAACTAAAATTTGTTGTGACCCTCTTGATGAATCCTACAACTTTTGCATAGAAGGATGACCAGTTACAAACTATAACTTGATCTAATATTAATCTTGTTTTAAATAGCCCATGAATGTACTCTTGATCTAGGATAGTATTGTGGATGATTTTTGGACTGTAAGCTCGTCTCTGCTTGTTAAGACTTGTATAAAAATCTTAAGGCCAGAACAAGTCTCTACGAGTAGTTTTTGTTGGACCTTGTTTGCTGTGCTATTTTGCTAGAGTTATTTGTTCATGCTGTTATATTGATATGTTAGGGTTAAAACTTTTATAGTAGAATAACCTTGATGCATAAATGCTATGGACAAAGTTTGGAACTTTTTACTTTTGTCTAACTTGCTCATATGTTTTTAGTTAAGAAAAATAACATTAAATCAAGGTAACTAGTTCTGGTGCTTAGAAACATAAGAAATTTTAACCAAAGACTACCTTTGAGTAGGTCGTCATGTTAGAAAAATTTGAGACACAGAAACTTTGTGGAACTCCCTGTAGAAATAAATCTTGATTAATGTAGATGTATTTTGACTTATTTTCTATGCTCTGTATCTTGCACACTAAAATCTGAAAAATTTACAACAGACTCACCATAAATTTAGGAGTACTCCGCAAAATGTTGAGCACCGGTTTTTGCATTGTTTGTTCTGTATAAATGGATCTTGATCCTAGCAGTAGCTGTTTAATGTATTTGTCATGATTAATCTGCTAAATGAAAATATCTGGAAATTTTACAGTGAGTTTGTACTTAAGTAATGTGCTCTGCATAAAAATCTCAACACCAGAAACTATCTCTAGTAGTTATTTTGTTTTTAATCCATGCTTACTTTTGAAAAATGGCCGTTTATAAAATGACAAAACCCCTCACTTACTTAATGAAGTTAGTTAATCTAGATACTACTTGATAAATGAATGCCCATGGAAAAGAAAATAAAGTGCTTTACAACTTAACTTGAGTTTTGTTGAATTACAATTTTATAGTGAAATAGTTATTTATCTTGTACCATTAAAACAACTCATACATATGCATTCATATAGAATCGACGACTCTCGCCGACGGAACCTACGAGCTAGTGCCAGAGCCCGAGAGTGAGCAACATGAAGCTCAGATAAATCTAACAAAAGTTCGGAAGAGCCCAAGGCTAGCTTTGCTCAGGAAGGCAAGCCCCGGAGCATAACCTCTACTTTTTAAACTTATGCAACTTTTATTAATATATGGTATTGTGCATTAAGTTTGTAGGAGTTGATTAAAACCCTAGATGCATGATTCTAGGTACCTATGATATGAACACTAGTCTATGTCCGTCACTAGATTGCCATGCTAATAAGACTCCGGTAAAAGTCGAGTGATTTCCTGTCACTCGCGAGATATAGGAGTTGCTTGTTTTACTTCTGTTGGAATCATAAGGTCGACAGACGGGGCTATGTTACGATATTTCTATTGATGATTGAGGCCCTGTCTGTTTAGTGAAAATGCTAAGGTCGCGGTGTGTGGTAGTGGTGGTTAAGCTTTTGAACGTACTAACCACATGCCGAGAATATAGTAATCGGTAAGCTTAAGTACCTGATTGAACCGAGGTGTGGAACATACCACCCCATCGTCTTGACGTCGTTCCCATGGGCACATGGTGAGTGCAAGAGCTGCCACGGCCCGGCGTTGTTCCGTGGTTCGTGGACCTCTGTACTCGAGGATGGTGGCCTTGTTCCATGAAACGGGAATAAAGGGGAAAAGTTGCACGTGTGACTCAATGAGTAACCACGTGACGTGTGTTTAGGTTTCCTCTTGTAAGGTTAAGAACTTCGATTCGAATTGTCCGTTTCTCGCGACCATTGAGACTGCTTAACCCTTTTACCACATAGAGTAAGAAGAGGAACAATGATGATGATTAATCTGGTTGGATGCTCAATTATTTTTTCCACCATGTGTGGTTTGGATAGTTGCTTACCTAGAATGGTTAATCAACTAGAACTTGATGCAAAAAATTGAAAGCAAGGACTCACTCTTAGATGCTTTTTGGCAAAAACAACTCTCAGCCAAAAGCCTTGCTGAGTATTAGTATACTCAGCCTTGCTTGTGGCTTTGTTTTCAGGTGAGCCATTTGAGGACATGATTGCTAGTTTGACTTGGCCGTGTACTCTTCTTCCTGGTTGGTCGGTGGAATGGGATGCGTCCCCGGCCAAAGATGATAACGCTGAATGATGTCATGTACGGGCTTCATAATGATATCTTGTATCATCGTTAGAACTATCATTTATTTTTCCGTTGCACTATTAAACTCTAAAAGTACCTTGTTTTATGATTTCGAACTTTATTTATAATAATAATTCCTATTGAACTCTGGAATGTAAAACTTGTGGATTGTTTTAATCTCTGAGCTCACCTTCGTGTGGGTTGTATGTACGCATTGTTTCTATCGAAATTCCAATGGTTGCATCAGGATGTTACCCGACAGACTGTCGTTTTACTCCATTTTAAGTGCGTGTTAGCCTGGATTGCCTCTATGGTGATGGTTAGCGCACTTAAGTCAGATTAATTCAGGCAGTTCTGCCACCGCCTAAACCTGTCTAAACCTTGTGTTGCGTGCACTTTCGAGTTTCTAATCTCGGCGACACCCTGCCTACAAGTCTACGACCTTAGGGTATCCCTAGGTAATCTTGCTGGTAAGACACCGACAGCTTGCGCGCTAGGTAGGGTGTTTATCGAAGATGCCCTAGAGAACTCGATGGTGACCTTCAAATTTACTAGCACTATGCTTGACGAGGGTAGGACGTTCACCTTTGGCTCGTGGGTTTACGTTACTGACGGTGCGGGCGACTCCCGTCGGCACCTTGTTCACAATGCAAAGCCGGAGCCTCCTGCGGCAACCCCACGCAGCGATCTCGATGAATTCATCGACAACATTGATGAGATGCTGCTCCCTGACCTAGCCAGGGAATTCAATGAAGAGTCCATTTTCAAAGCGACTTCAACTCGTGTTGCCCAGGACTTCTCGGATCGGATCCAATTTGGTCTGAGGATCTACGTACCTGACTCCTGTTTGGGCTATGCAATTCAGCCACTTTATATTAGGAGGCCACGCGATTTGAGTCCCTCTCAACATTGGAGGACTTAGATCACCTTTTACAACACGGAGAAGGGGAGGCCACCACATGCCGGGAGGCCCCCATCTATGACAACTACTCGGATTCAGATGATGACTCCGAACCCACCTTGGGTAGTCATTTGGGTCTGACGATCACATCAACACCACGAGGCCGGTTCATGTACTAGAAGGGCATGGAGCCCTTTGAGCTACTCGAGGACAATACCCGCTTTGTGGCCTACATCCAGGAACTGCCTTATCAGGAAGATAGACCTATCTCACCCGTCGACGAGAATGCGGGGGAGAAGACCGTGCCGGTCGACTACATCTCTGACGAGCACACCTCACACCGCCATGTGTTCACGGCGGAGATCGATGAGGTTAGGAGCCGGTACAACGATGAAGTACCCAACCAAATCTCCGCAGATGAAGTCACAGCAGAGGCCAGCAATGAGGACGATGCTCAGCGTGACTCCTGCAGATTGAGAAACCAAAAGCGCATCCAGGGCAGAAGAAACACTGCGGAGCGACAACAGTGAGTGGTGCGCAACTTGGATGCTCAGTTCGAAGCGCCCGGTGAACGAGGATTCCGTACCCCGATCGCCAACATCGCCACCGCCACCGTCCTACTCGCCACCATGCAAGACCCCATGGCGCAGCAGGCCCTCAAGCTCGGCAAACAAGCATGGCTCAAGCTCGACGCGCAGAACCAAACTCCATCGATCTGCCGAAGTCGGGAGCAGGAAGGCAACAGCCACTAGGCTAAATGCAGTCAGACACCCAGTGGATGCCCGAGGCAACCGGCGAGGGGCAACCAAGAAGCACCGCCCCCGCCAGGCAACCAGGACCCACCACCACCGCCACGCCCCACAGCTAGTCGCAGCCGTCAAGGCTCACTCGCAAACATCCCCGCGAGAGGCCGAGGCCACCACAGGGAACTCCGCGACCTTGACACAGTCGACCTAAGGAAGATCATCAATGAGGGTCGTGATGCCCGTGATATCATTGCTGCTAGACGCCAGGAGCAAGTTGATCAGGAGGTATTCCTCGCCCCTAACGATAGCGATCGCTTTCCAGCGTTCACACGAAGGGTTACTCTCGGTGAGTACCCTAAAGAGTTCAAACCGGTCGGCATCACCAAGTACGACGGCAAGCAAGACCCACGTCAATGGCCGCGCTGCTAGTCCATAGCCATTGAAGTCTTCGATAGCTCCAACACCACCAAAGTTATCTACTTCCCGATGGCGTTGGAGTCAGCACCGCTCACATGGCTTGAGTGCCTCAAGCGCCTCAAGCCGGACTCCATCAACTCTTGGGAGAATCTCAAGAGAGTCTTCGCCGACAACTTCCAGGGCTCCATGCTACGGGCAGGTACTCGTTGTTGACGGTCATTAAATACTAAATCTGACCGTCAACCTTACTCATAAATAAAGGAAAACTGTGCACCTTACTCACATATCTGTATCACTAACCTAGTTCCACAGTTGTTTTGGACAATAAGCCATTTCAGGGATGCAAGTCCGGAATAAGAAGGAAACACGTAGAAGACACGACAGAAAAGCACAGAAGGTCATATCCTCTGTCACACTTACAAAGAGGGCCCACTTGGGAGGGAAAACCGACATACAAAGGCGGCAAATACCCAAAGGATAAGGTTAGGACCCACCTGTTAGCCATCCACCCGAAGGCGGTGGCCAGAGGGCCGACCTGGGGTTCGGCCAAACCCTAGGGTTGGTCGAACTAGGACGAGCTCCCGCCCAAGTGCAGCTTGGCGGGAGATTTGATATTATCCTCCTGAAGTCGGTTGCCAATGTTTCCATACTTACCTCCGCCGGGAACCGCCCTTGGAAGTTATAAAAGGAGGAGGAGGAGCCCTCATTCCATACACACCACACATTGAAGCCTCTCTCCCTCTCTACTTTTGTGACTTGTAATCCTTAGGCTAGTGGAGCTAGGCTAGAACTTCTCTTTAGCGAATCCAAGTCGTCCTTATTCGACTTCTCAGTGTCTTATTCATATTCAGGGTTCAGTCATGGTTGTTATGCTATCTTGATAGTTTATCATAGCATGCCTTGTTTTATCACAAGTTATCTAATGTATGTGGTTAGGCCAGATGAACTAAGTAAGGCTATCGGTTCAATGTGCCTTTGGGCTTGCCTTAGCGCTTTACTTGTCGATCTGAAGGGTGGGAGACCTAGGGGCACCAGGGTAGTGACCTCATACACGGGCGTGGTGCCCGGGTATATGCGGGATCCTTCAGATATGACCATGCTCCACGGTATTGTAGAGGTAGGCGGCAGGTGGTGACAGCCTGATAAGGACATCACCATGCTGGATAGACTCGACATTTGATCTTCTACGAGTTACAAGTCGTCACCAACTTGGTCTTCACGTCCGGTTCAGACTCAGCCGACCACCCTGAACGGAAACACCGATATCTCCTTCGCACGACGTCGAAACGACGCGTTCTTTGATGTGTTGGAAAGAAGACAATGAAAGCTTTCTTTTGGTTGTGGTCCGAGCTTCAGAAGTTTCACGGACCATTCTGTGTGACCACAACAAGGTGCAGCATCACCTATTTTGGGCCAAGTCGGCCTTGTATCGTGTTGGGCCTTAAGCCCAGGTTGAGGACGCCCCCACCTGGTTGCCCTCAACCCTAGGACGTCCCCCCTTCGGTATAAACTCAGTCGCAGCTGCCACATTAGGGTTTGGGTTTTGTTTAGTTCTAGTTTTACATCGAGAAACAGACATCTTCCATTGTAACTCTGACGCCGAGTCCTTTTGTTGTGAATCAGGACCCCCGTTCTTGTTCTACACCACTGTGGTGTTTAGTCCTTTTGTGATCAGAGCTTGAACCCCATATTCATCTTCGCTTCATATTCATCTGCAATTTCAAATTGCCCATTTATCCTTCGTGCTTGTGTTCTTCGATTCGCTTTCAGGGAAAAGCCTTCTTGGCGAGGTCAATCGAGTTGTGCTTGGTTGATAACCAATGGAGCAGCGGTGTAATGATTGCAGGGGTTTGAATCGAGTCTGATTAGAATTTTGGATCGCCAACGTCGAGTTCTCCTCCAATCGAATCTATCATACCTATCGGAAGATCGGGCTAGTGCTACATCAAGTGGTATCAGGATTCAGGTTAACCGTGAGGTATACATTCGTGTTCTCCTTTATATTCATCTCGTTTTCATTACCTACCATCCACAAAAAGCCAAAAAAATTTACACTTTCCGCTGTCCTATCACCTATTTTAGCCTTTGCAATTTTGTTTCAGATTCGTTTTGTTGAGTTTGTGTCCGTGGTCAAGTTGTTGTTGCTGGTTTAGTGTGTTCGTGGTCGTAGTTCAATCGCCCGTCGCTATTTTTATTTCCGCCGCTATCCCATCCACCTTTGCCCAAACAACAAGTCGAGCCCTCACGTTACTTGACTTGCCTCCGCTAGCCGCCTTGTGTGAACTCTCACCGCGCAAGCCCTAGATAGGTTGCAAGCCGCCGTGTGTTCTTCACCTTGCATCACAACCCTCCTTATTTCATCTGGTGATACCTATTTCTGCATACACCAGGGAAACTTTGCCTTAGGTTGTTCACTTGTTGAGAGGCTTTGTTCAGCCATGTTTCTATGTTGGCGCACATGGATGCTTTGGCCTAGCTGCGCCAACGCGTTCTACCTTGTTTTTTACCTCCAAAAACCCGGATTCGGAGGCCCTTCCTTAAAAGAGCCATAACTTTTGCATACGAACTCAAAATAAAGCGATTTTTTTTTGAAATCGGCTGAAATTAAATTTTGCATCCAACCATGACCCGCGGAACCCGGTTGGAGTAAAATAGAATCTCAAAATTTGCTTTCTAAGTGGGAGAACTCAAGCTCCAAAGTTGATGCATGCTTTTCAAAGAACGTGCCTGATTTTCTGTAGACCACATCTTAACTCTTTTCAGGTCGAATCCGTGTGTTCCCTGTTCGGAGAAAAATATAGAAAATAGAAAAAGCCAATTGTATGAGTTGTTGGTCGCTTGTTCTTTGAGTTCTGTCCATCGTTCTTTGTTCCAACTTATTGTGCTATACCTAGGGACATATCTTAGCTAGCAACGGTGACTAGTACTTTGGATACTTATTGAACTTTACTAATCTACTTTCGATATTGCTGATTCGTTGCTGTCATATTGTGCCTACCCAAGATACACATATACTTTTGTCAGTAGAGGTTTGCCTTGCAACGGTTACACTCAAGTTTGATAACAGATTGTACCATCCTGTTGGCTTTGGTAAGAACACTTACAAGACGGTGGTAAGCCGCTTGAGCTATTGCACTCCGCTTTCACCACCACCCGATAGCTGTTAGTTGATAGGGATAAAACCTTGTTGTTACCTTTAGCTGTCTTCTAACCATGTCAGGAGGATTAGGGAAAGGAGTGGAGTCCCCTTCGAACTTCAACAAGTGTGTGTCCAAGGATGAGCTTACGAGGCTTCTTGATGACCAGCGCACCTTTTTCTCCAAGCTAGATTGTAGAACTCAGAGATCATGCCATGAGTATTAACAACTTGCTAACTACGCCAAGTCATCAGGATTACTCGGGGGCAAACACCACGAGTTATACCTATACGACTGCCTAGCCTAAAGCCAACACGACTAAGTTGAAATATCACTTGCGTAACTTAATTCCAGTAAAGCTCCGAGTACTAGTTGCTGATAGTAACTACGAGAAGCACCTACTACTGATGGGGTCACCAAGCCCACAATTCCGACTAGAGTACTAGCCCATATGGTTCATCGCGACCAAACGTGCAGTAACTACGAAAACATCAAAGAGATCACAAAGCCTATAAACCCTAAGGAATCCAGAGTACCATTTGAGATGGGTAAATCCTGATTCGCTTAAAGAGCCCTTGCAAGGAGCTAAGTATCGAACGCCAAGTCACTGACTACATCCAGAGTCGTTGCACTTGGAGTAGCTAACTCAAGCGTATCAAATTCCTCTAAGTCCTATGTTTGTCGGTACAGAGAGTAGTTTGAACAAAACATCAGGCAGAAAATATATATCACACGCACATTACAAATGTGGCAGGACAAATTGTTCATTACATGACTAATCTTGCTCTAAGTTCTCCACTATCTTGTGCGCCACTGGCTCGACTTCTTGCAGGTATTCCGCAAACTTCTCCTCTGAGCAATCTGTGCCCATACCATCGGCTAGTGGACTCACATTTGCTTGCGGGTAGACGAGCCTAAGTACATGCTGCACAAACGTCTTGGTGGTTCCAGAAACGTAGCCAGAGATTCTCTGCGGTGCTTCACGAAGATGCTCCAGCAGACTTTTGGTGCTGACTACCCCCTCCTCTAGGGGATCCACCATGTCAATGACAACTTGTGCAACACTCTTTGGTTCTTCAAGTTCCTTGTGCTTTAGCTCCTTATCTTGGCTCAAGGTCTTGATATGTTGCATGCACTCTACGAGTTGCTTGTCAGCATCCTCAAGCTTCTTGGCCTTGAGGTCAACATCCTCTGAAAGACGGTACACACCATTCTTCTAGTCAGTCAGCAAGTCTTCCTTAAATCTTACCATATTTTTGAGTCCTGCGGGCAATCGAGGAAGTACTCGTACTATTCAGAGAATTCTACTCACCTACATCAAACTGGACAAAGTAGTCGAGAGAATGTTACCTCTATGATTTTGGGCCAAGGCTTTATTCTTCTGGGCCAGATCTTCATTCTTGGTTTTGAGGTCCCAGACTTCCTTTACACGCTCATCATTGATGATGTCAAGTTGGCATTGCAGAGCCACACTTTTATACTTTTGCTCATTAATCTTGTCTTCCAAGGCATTTATTTGGCGAAAACCATCTTCAAAGACTTTCAATTTATTCAACTTTTGCTTGGACCGATTGGCCAAAGCCTGTACATCAAGAGGAGGTTTAAGTCAGTATCTGCAATCCTATTCAACAAATCAAGTCGCAACGGAGCAGAAGACATACCTTCGAGAAGTTGTACAAATCCTTATGCGTATCCATCATCTGCTTTAAAACTGCTGGAGCTAGCATCAGGTCATCACTTAGCTCTATTGGGATGGCATACTGGTACTTGGGCGGCATGACCAGTATTCTACCTGTAAAAGTACCCACAACGCTTGCTTCTTCGGTGCTAGGCTACTGTTGTGGGTACTTGCCACTTCGCCGAGAATTAGACGTGCCTCATGAAGCAGGGTACTCATGGGCGGAGGCGGCAAAATAGGCTCACCAATAGGATGCTCGGGGGCTGACGATGTCACCCTGGGTTCTTCAAGCAACATCCCTCCTGCACCCGCATCACCTTCTTTGACTTCAGCAGTGGCGGGTGCAGGAGACCTTGAGGGCGCCGGCGGCACATCCTCTGCTATGACTGTCGGTTGCACCTCCAACATTGCAACATTCGTTGGTTCCTCTAGCTCGGGGGCTAAAGTAGCCGTGGCACTGCCAGACTGCTCTAAGCCCAGAGCAGAAGACTTGGGTACTTACAGATTGGATTTCTTCAAAACCAATTTCTTTGGTCTGAGGGCCTTGGGCGCTAGAGCGGCACCTAAGGTACTAGCCGATGCCGGTATGTCATCCGAGGGCGGCGTTTGCCCCGGCGTGGCTCCAGAACCACTCGACAATGGGTCCACCATGACGGAGGGCACATCCTGCCCAGTCGCATCATCATCCCCAACTACTTCTGTTTCAACCCTTTGCTTAAAAAGCTTGGGGTTCTTGCTAGCAGCACCAAAGAAAAAGAGAGGGAATGGGTACTCAGAAAAATGAAGAGAAGGCAAGAGCAACGGCACCACTTGTGGATTCATGAAGTGTGGCAGAACCACCTGAATTAATCCGGCTCAAGTGTATTAACCATCACCATTAAGGCATCCTCGGTTAACCTTACACTTCAAACGGAGTAATCCACTGGTCTGTCGGGTATAACCTCCCGATACAACCACGGTGAACGGATCGAGCGCCGTACATACAAATGCTCATGCGACGATGAGCCCAGAGAATACCACATTCCAGCAAATATTACATCATTTGCATAAGTCAATATTACAGACCTAGTCCTGAGTTTAGAAAACAAGTACTTTAATTAACATAAATAAGTTCTTCAGAGTTAAATTGCAGCGGAAATAAACAACGGAAACTACTCGACGATACAGGATGTCTCGATGAAGCCCGTACGAGACATCACTCGGCCTTATCTCCGTTGGACGGGGGCGCATCCCATTCCACCGACCAACCAGGGGGAAGGGTGCAGGGCCAAGTCAAGCTAGCAATCATGTCTTCAAAGGGTTCACCTGAAATCGAGTCACAAACAAGACTGAGTATACTAATACTCAGCAAGACTTACCCGAGTGGTGGGAACTACTCCACCGACTCTAGACATGCCAGGCTTTTTGGCTCAGGGGTTTGTTTTGCCGAAAAGCATCTACAAGTGGGTCCTTACTTTCAACTTTTAGCTCAAGATTCTAGTTTCGTTGGCCAGTCTAGGTAAGCAGCTATCTAATGCATACATGGTGAAACATTAAGTTTTCCATCCAACCAGTTCATTCATTATCATTGTTCCTCTTCTTACTCTGTGGGTAAAAATGGTTAAGCAGTCTCAATAGCCGTGAGAAACGGACGATTCGAATCGAATTTCTTAACCTTGCAAGGGAAACCCAAACACACGTCACGTGGTTACTCCCTAGAGTCACACGTGCAACTTTTCCCCTTTCTTTCCGGGTCGTGGATCGGGGCTACCCTCCGAGAGTACAAGAGCCCCACGCCACGGTTCGGCGCCGGGTCGTGACCACTCTCTGCACTCGCCATATGCACATGGGACCGAAGTTCAAAGGGTAGGATGCCGTCCCCTTGCCGGGCCAATCAGGTACTTAAGCTTACCGATTCCCATAATCTCGGCATGTGTTTAGTACGTTCAAAGACTTAACCATCACTACCACACCCTGCGGCCTTAGCATTTTTCACTAGACAGACGGGCCTCAATCGTAACCATCGTTACATAACCCGTCCGTGTCCTTATGATTGCAGCGTGTAGTAGTCATTCAACTCCTATTTTCTCGCGAGTGACAGGAAATCACTCGACTTTTACCGGAGTCCTATTAGCACAGCATTCTAACGAACCTTACATCTAGTTTTCAAACAAGGGTTCCTGACATCATGCAACTAAGTTTTCATCCAACTCCTATAAACTTAATGCACAAGCAAGGAGTAAAGAGTTGCATCATTTCGGAAAGAATGGGTTATGCTCCGGGGCTTGCCTTCGCAGTTCGCTTGGGGATCTTCCGAACTTGGGCTCGGGTCTTCAAAAGCTTCAGTTAGATTTGCTTGAGCTTCGCGTTGTTCACTCTCGGACGCGGGCACCAGCTCGTAGGTTCCGTCGGCGAGAGTCGTCGATTCTACATGAGTGCACATTTTAAGTCGTGGAAATAGCACTTGATGACGATTTGAGAGTCATTACTACAAGGGATAATTTCTGGTCATGAAATTTTGGATTTAGGCACATCAAGGAAAGGTGTGCTTACTGTAAAATTTTCAGCCAATTTTATGTAACAGATTAATTCCGAAAAATAGATTTCATTGTTGCTGTTAGACACTTGTTCTTTTTGTACAGAACAACTGGTGTAACAAATGAGTCTAAGATTTTTACAGAGCTTTCACTTAAGCATGCAGAAGCTACTGTAATTTTTGTAGGATTTATCATGCAGTATTTAGATCATAGAAAATATAACATTCTACACCTAGGCTTTTCAAAGATTCATTTTTACAGGGCCCTACACAGGGTTTTTGTCCATGAAACTTTTTACACAGCAACCTCTACCACAGTGTAACTCCCAGTAATAATTTGGGGATTTTCCAAACTAAGGTACTATTTTCTTGATTTAATGTATGTTATTAGCACATAAATCAAATAAATAGGTTACTGTGAGATAAAAATTCTCCTAATTTTTCTATGGCTTCTAGTTACCAATACATTAGCATAGGAAAAATTTCAAGGGGTGACTCACCACCTAACTACAGGGATAAAACATTCCTTTTATACATGAATTAAAACTAAGTTTAACAAACAGCAGAGCTAGAGATGGAATTTGGGTCTGATCTTTTTACACAGTCCTAATCATCCAGCAACTAATTCACTGCCCAAAATTCAGGGTCAGCATTGCTCTAGATCAATGGGTATAAAATATGTCTATTAAAGCTTCTATTTAATGTAGAGCGAAATATTTCGAGATTCTGAGAAAATTTTTGTAACAAAAGTGGTAGAGTTTGTTCTGAGGATTCCAGAACAGTTGAGTTTGCATTTTTCTGAATTTTCTACGATTTTATACGAATTTTACAAGTTCACTGAATTTGAATCTAGGTTTGAAATTTTCTTTTACAACTAGGTCCTTGAATCTTACGCTCAGACCCTTCTAAAGATTTAAATCCTTGCAATTGGGTCCTCGGCGGCTCGGGTGCGGCGGCCGGCCGAAATTCCGGCGAGGGGGCTCACCGGCGGCGAGGGGCGGGGGTCGGGGAAGGTTCAGGGGCGCGAGGGCTACCTTGTGGGGGTGTTGTCCAGGTGGGGGACGGCCGGGAAAGGCTCGCCGTCGTTGGAGCAGGGGCGGCGGCGGCGCGGCTCGCGTCGACGGCGGTGCTCCGGCGGGCTTGGGGCGGCGTGGTCCGGTCGGTGAGCTTCACTGGTGCGTGGGGAAGCTACTCCGGGGCTCGGCTTGGACGGAGGGGGCCGGGGTCGTGCTGTCCACGGCGAGCAGGGGCGGCGGCGGCGACGGTAGCGCGGGCGGCGGTGCTCCGGTGGCTTTGGGTGGCGTTGGGTGGGTCGGTGAGCTGCGGTGGGGTGATGTAGTGGTGGCTGGGTGCTCGGTTTGGGCAGGGGGCGGCTGTGGAGGGCTGCCCACGGGCGGGTGGTGCTCGGCGGCGGCGATGGCGCGGCGAGGCGTTCTGGTGGCGGGGCTTCGCGCGGGCGGTCGGGGTGGCGGTTTTGTAGGGACAGGAGGGTGCGTGGGGATGCCTGGGTGACGCGCGGGGCGGGGCACGGCAGCAGCGTGCACTGGGCGCGGCGGGCGGCGGCAGAACGCCGGCGCGGCGTGCGGGGAGCGGGCGCGGTGACTGGGCGGCCGCGATTGTGGCGTGGGCGCGGCGAGATAGTGCCGGGCGTGGAGTGGGGAGCAGCTGCTGCAGCGGCCCGGGCGGAGGGCTGGCGCGGCGACTGGTGGGGCGCGGGGGCCGGGGCGGCACGGCGGAGCGCGGCCACTGGGCGAGCGGGCGGCGGCCTGGGCGCGGCAGCGCACGCGCGGGCGGGGACTGGGCGGCGCGGCGTCGGGGCGGGGGAAAGCCGGCCGTGGCGGGGTGGTGCGACGGCCACTGGCCTGGCGCTCCGCGCCGGTCAGGCGACGCCGGCCACCTGGCGCGCGGCGGGCGGGCGCGTGCGCGCGGCGCGGCAGCAGAGGGGGAAGACGCCAGGGACCAAAATGCAAGAATTCGAAAAAGTTCAGGGGGCTGGGTGCAAACAGGGCGTTTTCTCCTCTTTCTGATTTGAATTTCAAAAACTTTTGAACACGAAAGTTGTTCAAAACAAAAAGTTCTACAACTTTGGTTTCAGGCAAAATTTCATTTGGCTTATGGTTTTAAAGTTATTTTAAAAGTTTCAATTGTGTCCAAATGTGCCCAAATTTAATTTGAATTCCAACTGAACCCGTTTTAAATTCTTTCCACCCTCTCATTAGTTGGTTTAACACATAGAGTTAGGCTAATGACATTTGATTTCAGAATTTTAATTACCAGGGTTGTCACATGAAGTACTCGTACCTGTGCTGCTGGTCGTCATCATCTTCATCCAATACGGCGACGGCTTTGCGCTTCTTTGGAGGATTTGATAGGGATCCACCACTGGGAGGGCTTGAGTCCCCCTGGGTGGTACCCGCACCCCTTTTCCTCTTCAAATCCACTAGGGTGCGGTCATCATCGGTTCCTTCATCATCCTCATCCACCGGATTGAGGACGGGGTGCTTGGTGACAATGCGTTTGTGTGCGCTTGGCCACAGGTGGCCGGGGTGATCAATCTCTGGCATAGGAGGCATGCTCCTATACACATTCACATAAAACTGCAAGGCGGACAAATCAAAAGTCAGTACCAGTACAGCAAATAAAGCAGGAAAGTACTCGGTGGAACGAAAAGGCGAATTACTTCTACCTGGTCGGGGCATTCTTTGCACTGAATAGCTAGGGAAGGAGTTGTATGTGCATCTAGCAGTACTTAGGACACCCTCCTCAGAGCTTCTCCTCATGTCAGATTATCTGCAACAAGTTGAGACGAGTCTTCAGTACTGAGGTACTCGAAGTCGAAACGATCTCGTTTCTACAAAGGCTGGATGCGTTGGGTGATCCACGAGTACATGACGGAGGCTCCAGTGACCTTCATTTCTTTCAAGGCTTAGATCACTTTAATCAATTCATTGAATTGATCCATATCGCCCTCGGTAGGTTTCTCTAACCATTCAGACCGAGTCTTGGGCCCGTCATTGGTCCTTTAAGGCAGAGCTGACTTGTGGTTACTGATGTAGAGCCAACGTTCTGTCCAGCCAGATAAACTACTCGGTAACTTATAATCAATATAATATTGATCCATTTTCTGCCTCAATTGGAATCCAGCTCCCCCAACAACATAGATGTTGGTGTCGCTGGGTTGAGGTTTCAGGCGAAAAAGATGACAGAAAAGATTGAAATGTGGCTCGATACCAAGAAAAGCTTCGCACAAATGGACGAATATTGCAACACGAAGAATAGAATTGGGGTTCAAATGGTGGATCCGGGTACAATAGTAGTAAAGAAGACCATAAAGAAAGTCAGAAGTGGGAAGAGTGAGACCGCGTTCGATAAAATGCTGGAAGAGGATTATCCCATCGGTGTGCTCATAAGGAGCAGGATCTGACCCGGCTGGACGCCACTGAACTATAGTCTTATCCTGAAGTTGGCCCTCAGCAACCAAAGCTTGCAGATCGGCTTCAGTGCACTTACTGGTTTCCATGCATCGTTGGATGGTACGGCCTCCTTGGTTTCCTTCTTCTTGCCCCCTTTGTTGCCGGCCTTCTTGCCACCCATCCTTGATGTCATGAGCTTCCTCACTCGCATATGCTCAAGGGCCGAGTTGAGGGGAGGCGGAGGTGCGCGCTGGAGGGTAAGGACGCCGGCGACTACTTTGCTGGTGGATGGAGGCGGAGGAGGTGCAGACCTAGATCTTGATCGGAAATGCGGTGGCACTAGAGCAGAGGAAGGTGAAATGACTAAGGCAGTGGAAGTGAAAGTGACGGTTAACTCTAAGTCACCGTGCGGTTAAATAGCTAGCGGTGAGCCCTGGGGTTACCCCATGGAAGCTGAAATGTTTTTCTTGGGATAAGATTTGTTTTGAGCGGTAATTTAGGGATTGTTTGAGAAGTTATTTGTTTAACCATTTTTTCAGAGATTCTATCCCAAAAAAGGGGTTTTCAAATTTCTAACCAATTTACCGATTTTAACCATCAATTCAATTTCTTAAAAATATTTTACAACGACTGCCATGTTCTTTTGGATCCTTTTTCCAAATCTTGGGATTTGGATTCAAGGCTCGGGGGCTGTGGGACACGTGTCATCATCGACTTATTTTTCAAATCTATTATGACAATGAAATAAGATTCAAGACTAGTTAGGCCCTCAGCTTGATTCTTCGATTAAACCTAAGCCTTAGGGGCTACTCCATATGTAGTGCAATTTTCATTGCACCCCATACAGAAGATTACTTCTGAAGACTTAAAACTACTCAGGGCATGAGCACCTCATAGCCTCGAAGCAGCCAAGGAAGTACTCGGAAGGCACCTTCAGGATGGAGTTTCAAAAGAACTCGAGGATGACTTTCGAAATACTCGGAAGCCTGCATTACTCGACTACGAAGAGCTCAGGGGCTTGTCAGACCCAGGGCCATGAGACTGTGCACATGGCATAGATAGTTCTAGAATAAGGGGTGGGGCATGTCTCATACCTTACACCTGATCTAATGTACTCGGACTCTAGTAGAACTAGTCGGTACAGAAGAAAACTACCCGAGTAGTGTTTGGGTAGGACTCCTAAGCTAGTATCGGTCTAGGATTCCATGTAACCCTGTCCCCCCACAGTATATAAGGGCGGGCAGGGACCCCCTCCAAAGCATAACCAATCCAAGGCAATACAAACCACCACATAGGACATAGGGTTTGGCCGAGATTCGAAACTCGAAGGTGCAAGCAACACAAGGTTTAGACAGGTTTAGCCCACGATGTGCGCAATACCCTACATCCTGTATGGTGGTTTGTATTGCCTTAGGTGTAGATTGGAGGGGGTACCTGCCCGCCCTTATATACTCTTAGGGACAGGGTTACATGTATCCTAGTCCGGTATGAGCTTAGGAGTCCTACTCTGGTCGTACCGAGTAGCTTCCTTCTATACCGACTAGTCCTACTCGTATCTGAGTACAACAGATATAAGGTATGGGACATGCCCCATCCCTTATTCTAGATATTTCTATGCC
This sequence comes from Panicum miliaceum, assembly GCA_032594955.1. Taxonomy (NCBI): domain Eukaryota; kingdom Viridiplantae; phylum Streptophyta; class Magnoliopsida; order Poales; family Poaceae; genus Panicum; species Panicum miliaceum. The sequence goes on along the minus strand of CM064063.1, from coordinate 23,285,442 downwards.
TTATGAGCAGTACCGCTGCCCCAGGTCTGACAGGCGGCCCCCAATGTCGGTTGTCCTAGCCCTACATTGTCCTAAGTCAGTTTTGGTCATTTTGTAGGCCCTTTGATCCATGGGAGGTTGAGGTGGCAACTTGTGATTTGTTGAAGTTGTGCTTCTTATCACCATGGGTGCGTTTTGTCCTCAATTGTACTCAGTTCCCTACATGTCAATAAAATCCAGGGGACATGTGGAAAAACATTATTCTAAACTAATTCGTGTAAGAAATGCTAGTTCTCCTTTATTATCCTTTATTTTCTGATCAAATTGACGGGCGATTTTGGTACTTAATGACCGTCAACAGAGCCTAAAAGAAATATGAACCTGAAACTTTGTGGGAGCATATGTTACTCCAAACCTTAGTTGTTGTGAGGCATTATATGGCTGAAGTTTGGTAGAGTTCACTTATTGCTCTAGTAAGCTGAAAATCTTAGATGCTTTATTTCAAAACTCAAAAGACATGTTCCTCAATGGTTGTGAAGTACCTACCAAGGCCAATATTTTACATGATGAAAATACCATACAACCATTTAGTCCTGTAAACGAGCCATGTCATATTTTGAGTCCTTAAGAGGTATGCCTTCTCTATCACCGATCTGTTGTGTTCGCCACGCCACCTTCATCACACCATCAATAATGCTCCATGGTCTTCATCCAATACTTCAATCATCAAAATTCCATCAAAAGTCCTTGCATAACATGGACCATTAGTATTCAAAAAAAAAAGGAAAAAAGAAGAAGAAAACGAGAAGAAAGATGATGGTCTAGGATCCAAGAAGGAAAATAGAAAAAGAGTATCCATCTCAAATAAGGAGTTCAAAAGACTTGTGTTCCATGCATGAGTCCACCATCCCCTGATCACTTCCATCTTGATCAGAATTTGAGTTGGCATAAACTCTTAAAGAACCAATCTTTGACTTAGCAATAATTTGCAGACTAAGTGAGCCTCATACTATCTACCTGAGCTCCACATAAGCCTTGCAAATGTAGGGACATTGTTCTTTTTGAAAAAAAATTATCAAAAACTCAGAGTTAAGCTGTTCTACCTCCCAAACACCCAAGGCAAGGTGAAACTATACACCCTGCAAGTATTAAGGTAGGAAATTCATAAAAACTTGTATGTTCAAGCAATATAGAGTGTTGGGTTGTACACAGGTACCTGTAGAACATCGACATTGATGCAACTTCTGATCCACTGAGCCTAAGTCTTAAGATTTGCTCAGTGACGAGCAAGTGTTTAAGTTTGCGGGACTTGTTGGATGCCGTTATCGCAATAATCACCATCACATTCTCGGAATTAAATGGAGTATATGATAAGAATCATGCTCATTTTCATTGAACTAATAAAGTTCCATGAGTCTTGCTGATTATTTTGTGTAGGAGCCCAACACGTAAAAACCCAACGCGAGATGAGCCAGAAGGGATTCAACCAAACCACCCTAGTTTGGCCGAACCTAGCCTGGCTCATCTCCGAGTCAGGTTCACAGGCATGCAACAAAGCACACCGAGGGGAAATCCTACGCGTTGATAGGTGGTTTGATCCGAGGACTCCTAGGTATCACCTATGGATTCATGGGCCCACACAAAAATAAGAAAGATCGAACTCACCTGTGTATCCATGTGAGGATGCATCACAGACTGTCCACATGCAAAGGTGGCACAACTGAAGGCTCCGCAGCGTTGGGTCGAGTTCGGCCGATCTCATGGGGTGTTCGGCCGAACCCCCCTTGATCTCTATGCCTTGCTCAACCACCTCCGACAGGAATCTACCAACCTCAGGAAGCAATCTGTAGTGTCGAAGTGAAGAGGCGGTGCATCCAAGGATCGGCCGAACCCGTTTAGTTCGGCTGAACCTGGGTCCACACCAATGGCCTTCAACTCACTTCTACATGTACTACCCTCAACACTATAAATAGGGTCATTTGTACTGGGGATCGACACACACCAAGAGGAGCTATCTACTTCACTTTCTATTGTTAGTTGAGTTAGGCTAGTAGTAGTTGGGAGTTAGAGTCGAGTCGAGCTTAACCTTGGATTCCGAAGTCATCTCCTGGAGTTTTGGTATAAGCTCTTGTATCTTTTTCTTTATTCTCTTGTAAGGCTTCCGGTGTTCAATATAAAGTTATCTTCTATCTGTCTTGTGTTGATTACATTCAGCACTTACTTTACTCTAGTGTAGTGTTCTAATTTAAACTATAGTCATATTAGTTGCAAGCACTAGAGCTAGTGTTGAAGTTCCTTTGTATGTGGGTTACTCGTTTTATCTCTCAGTTTCTAGTCCTTATGTCTTGTTTGATAAGGTGCTCTTCTGCCACGATTCTAGGGGAGTATTAAGTTACGCCTTTAGGCGTGGTGCCTAGAGTTGTCGCTTAACATGGTTTGCACCTAACCCCACGGATAGTAATGGTAGCCGGCAGGTGGTGAAAACCCTATCTGGGCTACGTATCCCACCACGTGAGAGCGGTTGGTGTTATAGGACTTAGGAGTGACTCTGCAGCTCCCTGCCTGGAGTTTTCCCAGTCTAGGTGACCGAAGCTTACGAAGCTAACTATAATAGGATCTCTCTCTGCCTCTACTATACAGTGTTAGTTCTCCACTAGAGTTAGCTCAAGTACATATGAAGCATTCAGGAATCTTCTTTGTCTCGTTGTTCTCCCACTGCTTAGGCTGATCACTTATCTATCTACATAGGATCTCCTTTTGTGTCTGCTTATCATATCCTTGCCCCTACTAAGTTGTTGATCATTAAAGTCTTGATATATTCTTAAGATTTATTAACCGAATTTGTTAGCCACTAGTGCTTCCCCGTGGAAACATAAATACGATACTCTGGAATGCTCCCAGGTGAAATGCTACAACAGTTATTTTGTGCGCTTGCATAATTAATCCCGTATTAGATGTGTGGACCATAAGAAACACCAACAGGTTACTTTCTGCGGGCTTCGCCGTGCTCTGGGTTTTGTATTGATAGGTTTGTTCCAGTTCCCTCGGGCTCACGAATTGTTTACAGTCGATGGGTTGTGATTGGAGTTCTACGAGTAGGATTGCGAAAGGAACTGGAAAGCTGGATGCATCTGGCCAATTCCGTAATTTGCGGGGCAGTAAGGTGGGTGAGACCATTTTTGCTCGTTGCTCATGTTTCTAGTTGTCAAATTCACTATTTTGGGTTGGGATTTAGATTGTGCTCTTCTTGCCATTTCTTCTTTTTTGCTTATTGCTTTTGAACATGTGCTGGTTGTGTGCCCGACACCTTTTTCTTGGAAGACACAATGCATCTTCGAAGGAGGTATCGATTGGTTTGGGAATCTTCCAGCCGTTCATCCTCGGCCTCTGTCACTACAACCTCCTCTTCTGTTGTGGTCTTCACTGTATTGCCTTCAAGATTCGATTTCTGTCGTGTTCCCGATTTTATTTGATGCTCACTTCATTGCATGTTGTTTATGCTGGGAATTGGTGGTGGTGTTCCATACCGGTTTCTTTATTCTAGCTGATTCTTGTATAAATTTTCAAAAGGTTCCTCGTTTAGTGGCTTGGAAAAATCTGGGTGAATCTATTTTTTTCTTTCTTTTTTGTGATGTTTTTTTATTGAAAAATCTATCCACATCAATCAGACTTGTAATTATCCTAATTGTGACGTGTCATCTTTTCATTGATGCAAAAGGAAGTGAAAACTGATTATGTAATCTTTCGGATGATATAGGAAGTACACATGACTTTAAAAGTTCAAACTACACACAAAAATATTAATTCCTCATATGGCTCTATTAATATTTTTTCCATGCATAATTTTTTGGATTTTAGATTCAGATTAGAAAACCCATTCAAAAATAGATTTGATTTGCATAACGTCTTGGGCCAAATGCGCTACTACTGTTCAGCCCACCGGTCGTTCCTTTTTTACTCTCTCTTCCGGCCCAGTTTCTATTGTCCACTCGCTGACATGTGGGACCCAACATAGGGGTTGTCTTCCTCCTCGTGGCCCCAAAACAGCAAAAAAAGCCCTTGCCAAGCTCAGCTCACTCTAAGTGTATGTAAGCTGCTCAATGCAACTCACCCTACCCTCTTATCCGATATTCCCCCATTCTTGCCAGACCATCGCCCGGTCCTATTGTTACGATCCGGCGTCGCCGCGTGCGACCATCACCCAGGCATATTTCTCCTCTTCGACGAGTGTCACACGCGCTCATCACCCATGCAGTAGGGGAGGGAATTCGGACCCCCAGCTCCTCACCACTCGAGTTCCGCCGCAATATTCCTCTCCTTCCGGTGAGGTTTATCGCTCATCTTTGGTTCTTACTCTCTCTCACCGTATTCTAATTTCCTACCACGGTTCGATTTACTCCCTCTCACAGTATTCTAGTTTCCTAATGAATCCTTTTAGCACATGAAATGAAATGTAAAGTTTCATCCTTCAATACATTGTAGCAGCTGTGAATTGAGGCCGAGATGGAGCTTGTTGAGGCGATAGCTGAGCCTTTGTCCGGTCACAACGGCAAGGTGTGGTCAGTGTCATGGAGCCCTCATCTGTGCAATAGGGCAGATGAGATGCTAGCTTCTAGTGGCGAGAATGTAGAAAAAGTGTGGCACAACTACAATAATGAGTGGACCATACTCGATATTAGTTAAAAATCAATTTTTTTCATTATTATTGTTTGTTTAGCACAGGATTTAACAGGATTCAATTGTATAGGAAACAAATTTTGTCACAAGCACTCTCTGTGGGTTCCCTTGCCAAGAACCACAACATTAGAAAGTTTAAATAATTAACAAATTTTAAGCTAGCAAGTAATATTGAGACCAATTGCATTACCATGAACATTTAACCCTCTTGAAGCATGTTACACATATGAATGAATATTGACCATATAAGAAAACTTAATGTCTTTCAGTACATAATTTTTATGTGTGCTATGGGCCACACACTCCGGGATTTGGTAGAAATTAATTATCCTTCTATGCTTTTAATTTTTGACTATTGAATTTTTCATAAATGGATTTGAACATATTTTAACATTCTAATGTTGAAACATAAGCTTTATTTTCTATCTCTGCAGAGACTTGAAAACAAAGGTGGGATGTCAGTTAGTTGTAGTGCCTGGCACCCTGATGGTAAAGTCCTTGCTACTGGAGGATCCAAGTTCTAAAATATCCATCTTAGAGTTCAAGGGAGATTTATTTCAATCTGTGCTGAAATAAATGTAAGTGTTCAATGTGGTCAACCAACTAGATACAAAAGTAGAAGTTTACCATAGGAGAAGTTAAAAGTTTATACTTTATGGTATAACATTTAGACACTTTATCCTATATTTATTATTGATTGAATGCAGTGTTCTGTTTTTCCAATGATAATAGGTTCCGTGGCGGCAAAAAATAAAGAGCCTATCTTGGAATAAGGATGGTATTTATCTTCCTTCTTGTACTCCATCATGAAAGGTTGATTGTAGTGCCACTACGGGGTAATGTGCCAATTGCGTTGGGCATATGGCAACCGAGTAAAGATTAGTTTACTCTTGCAGGATTCAGGGACATGAAGGCACTATTTTTTTCTTTAAACATATTATTGGTTTATATCATCTCTTCTATTTATTTGCAACCCTTTCATTATTTCTTCCTAACTCTATTTGTTTAAACAGATCTATGAACTAGTGCCACAATTCTTTGGTGATAATAATTTCGTAGTCAGAGAAATTTGCAAGATTGCGGAAGATGTGTAAGTTATGATGATCCATTTTGTCACTCTGTCACTAAAAAATTCCAACACTTATATATTAAAATTTGGACTTACTATATTATTTACGTACAGAGGTTTTCACTCAGGAACTACAACTGCAATTAGCTACTCACAAGCTGGAAGAATCACATCTGCTGGGTGTTGGGGGATTTTACTCACCGAGAGACATAGAAGAGAGAGGGGGGAGGTATGAAGGGTGACAAATAAGAGGGATGAAGGAACCAAAACAAAAGAGAAAGTATGGAGTGTTCAAGTGTATCCCCTCCTCATCACGCTTGGTTCCTTTATATAGAGGAGGTAGGGTTGCAATTTATCTTCAAACCCCCGGTGAATCCACCCTAAAACAAGCTTGCTTCCCATGGCGTGAGAGGGTTTCACGCGTACGGCCGCTCGCTAGCAGCTCGCCACGTCACCCAGACCGGCTCTCCTATTCGCTCGCGGTCGTCAGCTTGCAGCGTGGGCCCTGCAGCTCGCATCCTACGCCGAAAAAAGCGCCCACGACGGCAAGATGCCGGAGCAGCAGAATTCTCTCGTCCGGTCAATGGCTCTGCTGGAGGAAAAAATGCTGCCTGACCCGTGGACCATTAACATGCTTGCCCCACTGTCAGTTGCATTGGGTGAAGAAGCAGGAAGCAGGAACGATGGCATGGGCTATAGGGGAGGGTGAGCGCCGCTTCCTGTTGTTTTAGTCCAGTGCACCCCTCTAGTGACTCATCCTCGCTGGAAGGTGGGTCTTAGACAAGCATAACCCCACAGACAGAGATAGAGCTGCTCCTGGAATATGTGCTTGCGAAAAAAAAGGAGAGACCGCTGCATAGGGTCATGACTCCCTCGTTAGTCAATCGTCCTTGGATTCTCCTATCCATCCCGCGAAACAGGACGCGGGCGGCGCGGCAAGGCCGCGCGGCAGCGTTCCCTTCCCTCTCTCTACTGCGGGGCGACTCCGCGTGCGCCTCCCGCTCTCTATCTCTGCTTATGTTGAGCTGTCTCATCACTATCGCGACAAGGAGCATGCGTGCTGCTGGCCCTCGCTCTGCTGCAGTTGCCGAGAGAACCAGTGCCTCGTTCCACTCGTCATCTTGATTTTGCGACCTCAACAATGAAAAACCAGCTCCACATCCCACCCCCGATGAATGAGAGGCCGACTACTCTACGAGCTCCATCGGGACCCCTCATCCGTCCCCGGCAGCAACGGCCGCTGCTCCGCGCATCCACGGTGTTGTTCGGCCAGCTCCTCGATGGAGATTGCCACGTACGCGTTCCTCTCTAGCCGCCGGGTCGAACAAGAAGTTGTGTAAGAGAGAAGAAACGAACTGGGCAGATCTGCTGGCGGCCGTCCACCTGCTCGCGCTGCCGGTGCGTGCCGTGCCTTCCTGCTCCAACCAAACCATAGCTTGGCTGCGCGGCCGCTTCTTGGCGCTGGCCCCAGCAGGCCGGCAGCGTCGTCGCGTCCCCTCCGTGCTGAGCCGCTGCGCCACCGCCTTCCCTGTGCTGGCCGCACCCGACAGCATGCGCTGCCCGCCAAGAGAGATCGATGGGAGCAGGTGTAACATGCTGGATTTTTCCGGAATGTTATAATTGTGCAAAATTATGAGTGCCAGGCAGAAGCAAGGATTGCCGAACTCGAGGCACGTCATGCCGAGATGGAGCGCAAGGAGAGAGCGTGTCTCTCCACCACGAGACTGATGATGGACAAGGCTGACCACACCTTGAAGACCTGGAGAGAGGCTGACTCAATCCAAGTGGATGAGATCCACGAGCTGCCGGACCAGCTGCCAGAGGAGTGCCAGCAAGCCATCAGAAAGCAGGACTTCTCACTAATACCCATAGAGCTTCGCTTGCTTGAGGCTTGCTATCCCCAGCCGAGACCAAGGAGGTACTGGAGGCCGCCGCAACCATCGACGAGACCTTTCCAGAGGGCTACCCCGAGGAGTGCCAGATGGTGCAGGCATACAAGAAGCCCTGCCGCTCTGGGGACTAGGAACACGTGATGGAGACCCACAAATAAAAGTAGGTTGTAATCTGGTAAGCCGATGACCCATCCCGGCTGAGTTGTCTTGAGTCAAGTCTGTTTGCTGATGTCGCATGCCGGCAGTAGTGCTAGGAGTCCAGTTCTCGATGTCTTGGAATAGTCACTCCCTCTTTTGTAACTTTTACGATGTATCTTTAGATGCGGGAGTAGTGTGTTATCTGCAAGGTTTGGTCGTAGCCTCGGGATAACATGGGTGTATGACTTGTGCTGCTAAATGAGTGAATGTTGGATCTTATGCTCTTTATGATTTTACTTGCTTTTTCCTATTGAGTGAATTTGTATTGTGTGTATTTGAGTTTTACCCTCCCTTGTGGTGAGCGACGTTGCTAACTAGTTTACCGCCACTTGCAACTGTACAGAAGAATGTCGATCCAAATATCCAACCATTTGATCGCACGCTTTGAGCAAACTGCTCAGGAGGAAGCTGCCGCTATTGCACGCGGACGCGGCCGTCCTAATGGCCGTGGACGCGAACGTGCACCTCAAGCACCAGTCCCAGCAGCGGGACGCGGAGGGGGTAGAGCCCCCGCCGCGGAAGCCGCACCATGCCTCGTTGGACAGGCACCAGTAGAGGATGAAGATGAGGAGGAAGTCGACGAGGAGATTGATGCCGAACCTGCGCCACAGCAACCGCGTAGAGGCCAGAACAACCGCCAACAGCAAGCACCACCACCGCCGCCACCAAACCTCGCCGAGGTCATGGCCGCGCAAACCCAGTTGCTACAGCGCTTGGCCGAGGTGGCCGAGCATCGCAACAATGGAGGCAATCGCCATGAACCACCAGAAGAAGACCTCCAGCGCAAGATCGAGAGGTTCATCCGCCTGAAGGTACCGACCTTCAGCTACTCGGAGGATCCCATGGATGCCGACGATTGGCTGAGGGTGATCGAGACCAAGCTGGACCTTACCAACTGTACCGACGAGGAGTGCGTCGCACTCGCCGTTCACCAGCTTGAGGGAGCTGCTAAGTCATGGCGGAACATCTACTGTGACTCCCACCAGGACCCCACGCACATCACTTGGGATGAGTTCGCCAGAGCCTTCCATGAGCAACACGTGCCCTGATAGATACTCATCCAAAAGGCCCAAGAATTCCGTACCATGACTCAGGGTACGATGAGAGTGGAGGAGTATGAACGCCACTTCACCAAGATGATGAGGTATGCCGCTGATGACGCCAACACCAAGGAGAAGAAACAGTTCTTGTTTCTCCGAGGACTACACCATGGCATCCGATAGATTGTGACCGGATGCGACTACCCGTCACTCTGCAGCTTGGTCAACCGCGTCATAGCGGTCGAGAGAGAGAGAGAGAGAATGGGCTGGGAGGACCGCCACCGTGACAAGAAGAGGAAGACCGAGTATCAGACTCACGACAGGAACTCCCAAAGGTCATGGAATGCACCATCCCTTCCACCTAGGAACAGCTTCCGTTCTAACTTCAGCCACCTGAAGAGGGACTTTGGTTGCGGAAACGGCCAGTACTCAGGCAACAGAAACTTTGGAGGACAGACCCAGGGAGGAGGAAGCTTCAACCGCCAGCAGCCAGCGCCAAAGGCCCAGACACCGGCTACCCCGTTCGTTTGCTTCACTTGCAACAAGCCGGACCACAAGTCCTACGAGTGCCCCGACCGAAGGACCCCACTACAGCCCGGACTCCTGGTTCAGCAAGCAGGCCAGCTCAGACACCGCGCACCGCCGACCGCGGCCAACTCACCCACCTGACTAGGAAGGCGACCAAGGCTGCACCCAACGTTGCGATTGGTGAGTACCTTTAGAAATCTTCAGGTTTTGGTTTTGGTTGACTCCCGAGCTACGTGTCCTTTCGAGCCCTAGGTTGGCCTTTAATCTCGGGGACGAGATTTTTGTGATGGGGGGAGTCTGTAACATCCCGGGTTTTTCTGGAATGTTATAATTGTGCAAAATTGTGAGTTTTCAAAAACTTTTCGTGTATGTGCTATTAGCTAGTTCCAAACATAAGCATGGGTTCTCTTTATCTCGAAATCTTAGTAATTCAACTCAATATTTTTAACTAAGGACCATTAAAATGTTAGTGTGAAATAATTTGGAGTTATTTGAATCTCTTTTGAACTTGTTAATTCGAATTTAGTTTGCTTGGTTTGAAAATTTTGCGGAAATTAATTTGAATTGAGCCATTCAAATTAATTTCAAAACCTAACAAACTAAACTAACCTAAAACCACCAGCCCAGCCCAGCCAGCTTCCCGGCCTGCTAAGCACAGCACAGCCCGCACGGCAGTTTCGGCCAAAGGCTTCCGGCCTAGCACCACACGGCCCACGTTGGCCCGCTCGCCCTGGCCTGCCTCGCGCTCCCCGTTCCGGCCTGCTCAGCCAGCCCGCGCACGGCCCAACCCAGCTCGGCTGCCCCGCCGCCCACACACACCACGCGACCCCCTGCCTTCCTCACCGCTGCCGCTGCCGCCCCGACCCCACGCGTCAGGCATGCCTCCTCTGTTCCCCTTTCTTCTTCCTTGCCGCTTTATCGCCCGACGACCGCCGTCTGCGCGCTCCGCCCTCACTCCGCGACAACCGAGCGCAACGGCCGCACCCGCGCCCTACAGACCTCACCCACGATCGCCCTGCGCCCTCGGATTCCCTAGCCCCGCTCCCGCAGCCACCGGATGCGTGTCGCGTGTCCGTGGCACGGGAGCCAAGCATCGCCGTCGTCCCTACGTACCCAAGCCCTAGCGCATCCAGGAAGCTTCGCCACTACTTCGACGAATACAAGATATCAGTCATCACTGATTTCCCAATTGCGGATATACTCCACAACTGGGATACTACTGGATGTATTTCCAAGTGGGCAGTGGAACTGGGGGCTCTCAGCATCGGCATTAAATCGCAAGCAGTAGTCGATTTCATGGCGGAGTGGCGAGAAAATCAAGTTGCAGCTCCATCCAACATGCCCAAGCATTGGGTCATGTACTTTGATGGTTCTCTCAAGCTCGGAGGCGGCGGCGCTGGAGTTCTCTTCATATCTCTAATAGATGGACAGCTCAAATATGTTTTCTAGATACTATCCGAGGTCTCCAATAATGAAGCCGACTGCATGGGCTCCGCCTGGCAGTCTCTCTTGGCATCAAATGACTACTCATCTACAGCGACTCCTTGCTGGTAATCCAACAAGTCAACAAGGAGTGGGACATCAACAAAGAAACCATGGATGCGTATGTTGCTGAGATACGCAAGTTGGAGAACAAGTTCTCAGGCCTGGAAATCATCCATGTGATCCGGGATAATAACATGGGGGCTGACGTGCTCTCGAAGTTGGGCTCCGATCGAGCAAAAGTCCCGCCAGGAGTTTTTGTTCACGAACTACATCACCTGTCCATCAGGCAACCAGATCCTATGATCATTGATCAAGGTTCATCAGAACCTAGTTGAGAGGTCATGGTGATCGAGGTCGACTAGCCGGTACCGTTCATCGACTTCATCAAAGATCAGAAGCTACCCCAGTCATTGACGAAAAGAGCGCCGAAGCCGCACGCGTCATCAGGCGAAGCAAGACGTATGTTCTGGTCGGCAACAAGCTATACAAGCATGGTTCAGCAATAGGCGTCCTTATAAAGTGCGTCCTCATTGAGGAAGGCTAAAAAACACTACAAGAAATCCATGATGGAGCCTGTGGCAATCATGCAGCATCCAGAACACTAGTCGGGAAAGCATTCAGGTCAGGATATTACTGGCCAACGGCTTTGGCTAATGCGGAAGGCCTGGTTCATCGTTGTACCAATTGCCAGTCCTTCGGCAGGCAAGTTCACGTCCCGGTGCACAACCTCATCACCATACCACCGTCGTGGCCGTTTGCTTGTTGGGACCTGGATATGGTTGGGCCTTTGACAACAGCGCTAGGAGGTTTTACCCACATGTTGGTGGCCATTGACAAGTTTACCAAGTGGATCGAGTACAAGCTAATTACAAAGATCTTGGCGGATATTGACGCTCGTTACGGACCAATTTCGCCGTCAATTGTATCAGAAAATTGGAAGAACTAGCATTCCTCTCCCGCATATTTATCTAAGAATAATGCCATTTCCACATGTCCCTTGGAAATTAGTGCTATGCAGGAAATTGAGCAGAAATGGAGGGAAAATACATCCTTGAATCCAAGGCAAAAAGCATCGACCAATCAGAATGCACCGTTCAGCCTTACATGGATCAAAGGGCCCACTAGAGCAGGCCACGCTCATGAGTGACCAGGGCCCACATGTTAATCACTTAGATGAAGCTGAGGTTGGTGGGAGCTCAGACTGGTTCGGCCGGACCAGGTGGTTCGACCGAATCAGAACCAGGTCCACCGCCTTACCTCTTCGATGTGTCACCTCCCCATTGGCTCCCAAGGTCAGTTCTGTAGAGTTTCAGCTCGTTGCACAGTAGGAGCACCCCATGGTCACACCTACAAATATGAGGGGAGGGGCTCCAAATGAAGACACGCCTCAAGTTGCTCTCTCTCAAGTTCCTCTCTTGCTTAGTCCTTAGGATAGTGGAGTTTAGGTGAAGTAGCTCTTCTTCGGGTTCCCGAGGTTGCCTAGGAGTATTCGGTATGGGTTTTGCTCTTCCTCTCCTTTGTAATACTCAGAATTCCTTAATAGAGTTATCTTCTAGATTTATATATTCGCATAGTTTATATTCTGCGGTGTCAGACATGTATGCTATGATTAGTTTGTACTTGTACCTTATGCCTTGCATGATTAGATGAGTAAATCTAGTGCCACGGCAACGGTTCCGGTATTCGTATGTTTGCTCTAATATGATGTCTGTCCATCCGAAGGGTGGGGGCTCCGTGCGGGATACTAGAGTATCGCTCTTTAACGTAGACGTGGTGTCTGGGTTAATTAGTGTTGCTGGATGCGGCTCGATCGAATGGTTAGTTGAGGTAGGCGGCAGGTGGTGATAGCCCTGTCCGTCCAGCGTAATCCTCCCCGTTTGGATAGTTGCGGTAGGAGGTCCATAAAGTAGCCTAGTAGACTGGTGGCTCCTCTGCTAGTCTTGTGCGGTTCTCCTGGTAGTGCCTGGGAGCCTAGAGATGAGGATAATCATGTGTATGTGTATGATTGTATAGTATGAGCTGTATGTTTAGATAGAAGTACATAAGACCCAAGGTAGCTTTCTTCTTCCTTTCTCCCTGCCTAATGTCTTTGCTAAGAGTTTGAGCTTGAGTAACTTGTGTGTCACACTACCTCATTATCCATATATTATCTTACCCCTGTTTATGCAATTGAATAACCAAGCAAGAATTTATCATCAACTTACCTATTCCATAACTGTCGGCTTCCCTGCGGAAATATAAATAAGACACCCGAGATTACTCACGGGTAAAATGCTACAACGGTATTCCATGCACTTTGCGGATTTATCTGTGATATAAGAAATACCACATGACGTTTCTTGGCGTCGCCGCCGAGGATTAACCGTCCTGGTGATGACGCTACGAAACGCGAACTAGCATTTTTGGCACCATTGCCGGGTAAGGCACTGGTTAAAAGAATAGATAAAGTTGTTGATTAAATTCTTAATTGGTGTTCATTGTTTAAACAGGCTAACTTGGCTTTGTTTTCTCTTTAATGTGAAAATAGGGTAGTGTATGACTGGTTTCGATCTGCCAAAAAGTTTCACTCAGGATCCGGAGTCACTTTTGAGAAGAGTTCAACCACATGTCATGCCTCCTTCGATATCACTCTCGACAGTCGAAACAGTCATTATTGCTCGATCAACTTCCAACGCTATGGCTGATGTAGCACTGGCCCGATCTTCCGATAGGTATGGCAAATTCGATTGGTGGAGTCACGATGTTAGCGATCCGGGTTTCTAGTTAGTCACGATTCGAACCCCTACAACCGTTACACCGTTGCTCCGTTGGTTATCGACCAAGCACAACTTGATTGACCTCTCCAAGAAGGCTTTCCCTGCAAGCGAATCGAAGAACACAAGCAAGAAAGGGTAAACTCGCAATCTGAAATTGCAGATGTATATGAAGCAAAGAACAAGATAGGGTTCAAGCTCTGATCACAAAAGGACTAATCGCCATAGTGGTGTAGAACAAGAATGGGGGCCCTGATTCACAGCAAAAGGACTCGACGTCACAATTACAATGAAAGAGATTTGTTTCTCGATGGGAAACTAGAACTAAACAAAACCCAAGCCCTAATGTGGCGGCTGCTACTGAGTTTACACCGAAGGGGGGGGGGACGTCCTAGGGTTGAGGGTGACCAGGTGGGGGCGTCCTCAACCTGGGCTTATGGCCCGGCACGATACAAGGCCGACTTGGCCCAAAATAGGTGACGCAACACCTTGTGGTGGTCACACAAGAAGTAGTCGTACGAGTTGTTGAAGTAGTAGGAAGTAGTCGTACAAGTTGTTGAAGTAGTCGTACGAGATGTGGAAGTAGTCGATCAAGCTTCAGAAAGTAATCGATCGAGGCACCGAGTAGTCATACTTGTTGAGGAAGTAGTCGTAAGTAGGCGATGAAGACATATGGGCAACGATGTTGACGGATGGAGTTGGTGCGCAGGGACTGATGGTGAATAGTACCAAATCACGGACGTGAAGACCAAGTTGGTGACGACTTGTAACTCTTAGAATACCAAATCTCGGGTGTATCCAGCATGGTGATGTCCTCATCATCCTCCCCTTCTTGAATTGGAGTCGTCCTCGACTCCATCCCACCATCAAACTCTTGCAAAAGGTTAGTGACAGCAGCATGCAATTTGCTAGACATAGGAGGAGAATCATGTGAAAACGAAATGTGTCTGCAAAGCATGTTTCAGCATGGTGCACCATCAACAAAATTTTCAGCATTCAGAGATGTTTTAGCAAGCAAAGCACCTTCCGTCACCATACTATCCTTGGATGTAACACTAGATGAGTCAAAAGTATGATCATTATTAGAAATTTCAGCAAGCTCTTTGTCATGTTGTACAATTTCGGCAGGTGTTAAAGGAAGTAAAACAATTTTCTTGCCCTTATGCATCAAAGTATATGTATTAGTTCTACCATGGTGTAAAGCATCAGTATCATATTCCCATGGACGTCCTAATAAATGCGAACATGCTTGCATACGGATGACATCAAAATCAGCATAATCATGTTATGAACCAGTGAAAAAGTGTATTCTTGCTAATCGAGTTACCTTTGCCTTACCACATTCGAGGGGATAAGGTTTGGGATGAGCACGTGTGGTCAAGCCAAGCTTCTTGACTAAATCCGAACTAACCAAATTGTTGCAGCTCCCACTATTAATTATTGTACGAACATGACAATCCTTGACAATGAGGAACATGTTGAACAAATTATGGCGTTGTAGCTTCTTTGGCTCGTGCTCAAGCTGTGTACTCAACACACGCTGCACAAGAATAGATTTGTAGCCCGCAGCAGTAGTCATAGGATCAAAGGTCTCTTCTTTGCTCTCCGAATCTACAACATGGTTAGCAGCAAGAGCCAAATCATCTTCAACATCACTAGCACTAACATACCCTCCATCATTGGTAGCAATGAATGCACGACTGTAACACCCTAGGTGTTTAAAATCCTAAGCAAGAAAACCTAAACATAGCATCATGCATAATAATCCAGAATCATTGAAACAATGCGTTTAATTATGTGTGTGCATATGCATGTGTATGAATTTGTATGTGCATATGTGTGTATGTGAGACTTTTTCCTTTTATGTCGATAACCATACATGCTCAACTTGTCATAAAAAAAATGTAGCCAAAAGACACACTCATATTTTAGTACCTTACGAAGTGTACTTCAAACTCCATTTGCAAATTAAAATTTTAAACACATGAGATGAATAGGAATTCAAGTCCTAGTAGTCTTAAATTGAAAATAACTTCTAAACTAAAGATCAAATGAACTTTGCTCCAAAACGAAAGTCGTAGATTTTTAAATTCCCTACAACTTTCATGTTGACCCCGGTCATCTCTTTTCTTTCTCTCTCCTTCCCTCTCCTCTCTCCCTTCCTTGCGCCCCCACTAACAGAGGCGGAGCTCCCTTCCTTCCCAACCTCGCCCTCCCTCCTTGCCAAACCGTCGCCGGAGCTGAGCTCCACCTCGCCGGAGTTCCTGCTCCCGTCGCGCCCCCTACTCCGACCATCCCCGACCCCACCAAAACCCACAAAAAGGTAGCCCTCGGATCTCTCGAGCTTCCCCACCCCTTTCCCCTCGCCGCGGGCCAGCTCCCTCGCCGGATTTCACCCCCAACCATGGCAGCCCCGCCCAGGGACTACATTGCAACCACCAAGTTCTTTTTAGGGTCTTTTCTGCTAGATCCAGGGACCTATCAGCGAGAACTCAAGTTAACTTTTGTTTTCAAGAGGCTGTCAAGTGTAAAATCAATCTAAAATCATAGAAAAACTAAAAAAATGCAAACTAAAATTTTTTGTCACCCTCTTTTTTGAATCCTACAACCTCTGCAAAGAAGTATGACCAGTTACAAACTATAACTTGATCTAAAATTAATCTTGTTCTAAATAGCCCATAAATGTATCTCTTGATCTAGGACTGTACCGTGGATGATTTTTGAATTGTACTCTAGTCTCTGCTTGCCAGAACAAGTCTCTACGAGTAGTTTTTGTTGGACCTTTTTCGATGTGCTATTTTGCTAGAGTTATTTGTTCATGTTGTTCAACTAATATGTTAGGGTTGAAACGTTTATAGTAGAGTAACCTTGATGCATAAATGCTATGGACAAAGTTTGAAAGTATTTACTTCTGTCTAACTTGCTCATATGTTTTTAGTTAAGAAAAATACATTAAATCAAAGTAACAAGTTCTGGTGCTTAGAAAAATAAGAAATTTTAACCAGAGACTACCTTTGAGTAGATTATCATGTTGGAAAAGTTTGAGACATAGAAATTTTGTGAAACTACTTATAGAAATAAATCTTGATTAATGTAGATGTATCTTTACTTATTTTCTATGCTCTGTATCTTGCACACTAAAACCTAGAAAATTTACAGTAGACTCACCATAAGTTTAGGAGTAGTAAGTAAAATGTTGAGCACCAGTTTTTGCATGGTTTGTGCTGTATAAATGGATCTTGATCCTAGCAGTAGTTGTTTAATGTATTTTTCATGATTAATCTGCTGAATGAAAATGGCTGGAAATTTTACAGTGAGTTTGTACATAAGTAATGTGCTTTGCATAAAAATCTCAACACCAGAAACTATCCTTAGTAGTTGTTTTGTTTTTAAATGACCAGAAAATGGCCATTTATGAAATGACAAAACCCTTCACTTAATGTAGATACTACTCGATAAATGACTGCCCAAGGAAAAAAAATGAAGTTCTTCACAACTTAACTTGAGTTTTGTTGAATTACAACTTTATAGTGAAATAGTTATTTATCTTGTACCATTAAAACAACTCATACATATGCATTCATATAGAATCAACGACTCTTGCCGACGGAACCTACGAGCTGGTGCCGGAGCCCAAGAGTGAGAAGCATGAAGCTCGGATCAATCTAACTGAAGTCATCAAAGACCCGAACCAAAGTTCGGAAGAGCCCAAGGCTAGCTTTGCTCAGGAAGGCAAGCCCTAAAGCATAACCCCTATTTTTAAACTTATGCAACTTTTACTTATATATATGGTATTGTGCATTAAGTTTGTTGGAGTGGATTGAAACCCTAGATGCATGATCCTAGGTACCTATAATATGAACACTAGTCTATGTCGCTGTGGCAGAACCGCCTGAATTAACCCGACTCAAGTGCACTAACCTTCACCCATAAAGGTGAACCGGCTACCATGCACTTCAAATGGAGTAATCCGACAGTCTGTCGGGTAAATCCTGATGCGACCACTTAATATTTCGATCGAAACAAAGCGTACACATAACTCGCGCGAAGGCAAGTCCAGAGATTACAACATTCCATAGATTTTATATTCACAAGTCAGGCATCAATTATTACAAGTTGAAATCACCACTCGAGTACTTTTAAGTTCAACATAAAACTTTATTCCGAGTTTTAACAGGAGCGGAAAGAAAAACACGGTTATCTAGCGTCGATCTGGATACCACGATGAAGCCCATGCGTGGCATCACTTGGCAGGGTCATTGCTAGCCGGGGACGGATCCCACTCCACTGTGCAACCAGTCGGCAAAACACTTGGCCATGACAAACCAGCTATCACATCTTCAAAGGACACACCTAAAAATATTTCCACAAGCAAGGCTGAGTATACTAATACTCAGCAAGACTTACCCGACTAGTGGTATGTAAATACCGACTACTAAGCTTGCATGGCTCTAGGGTTCTAGGGTTTCTTTTTGCTGAAAAGCAACAAAGAGTAAGTCCTTAACTTTATATTTTAGCTTCAATATTCTAGTACATTTAATCAGTCTAGGTGAGCATCTATCTCTAAATCAAACATGGTGGAAACATTTAATCATCCAACAAGTTTCATCATAGCCATAGTTCCTCTTGTTACTCTATGTGGCAGAAGTATTAAGTAGTCTCAATTACTGTGAGAAACGGACGATTCGAATCGAATTTCTTAACCTTGAAAGGGAAACCTAAACACACATCACGTGGCTACTCACAGATTCACACGTGCAACTTTTCCCCTTTATTCCCATTTTATGGATCAGGGCCACCGTCCTCGAGTACAAGAGGTCCATGAACCACGGACGACGCCGGGCCATGACCCCTCTTGCACTCAACAATGGGTCCATGGGACAGCGTCAAGACGGTGGAACGTGTCCATGCACTAGTTCAATCGGGTACTTAAGCTTACCGATTACCATATTCTCAGCATGTGGTTAATACTTTCAAACGCTTAACCACCACTACCACACACTGCGGCCTTAGCATTTTTCTCTACTCGGACGGGGCCTCAACCATGAGTACTTTACCACAGCCCCGCCCGTCGACCTTATAGTTGCAGCATGCGGTAAAACATTCGACTCCTATAGTTCTCGGAGTGGCAGGAAACCACTCGACTTTTACCGTGCCTATTAGCAGAGCAACTACTCGACTTCCTGTTCTAGTAGTCATTACAAAGGTGCCTAGGATCATGAAGCTAGGGTTCCAATAAACTCCTATGAACTTAAATGCACAGATAAAAAGGAACAACGGTTGCATAGTTTAAATACTGGGATCATGCATCGGGGCTTGCCTTCTTGTGTAAAACTTGTCGGGGGTTCTGCTGAACGTTGGTCTGGGTCTTCAGTGACTTCTGTTAGATTTACCTGAGCTTCACGCTGCTCACTCTCGGACTCGGGCACTAGATTGTAGATCCCGTTGGCGAGAGTAGTCGAATCTATATGAATGCACATGTATGAGTGGTTTTACTGGTACAAGATTGCATTATAAAGTAGTCAAAACTTAAGTTAAGTAGTCGAGTACTTCATTTTCTTTTCCCTGGGTAGTCATTTATCGAGTACTTATCTGGATTAACTGACTTCATTAAGTGAGTGTGTGGTTTTGCATGTTGTGCAGCTATTTTTAATAGGAAGCATTGGTTAATCAAAACTTCTCGTAGAGGTAGTTTTTGGGTTGCAAAACTACTCGTAGAGGTAGTTTCTGGGTTGAGATTTTTATGCAGAGCTTGTTACTTAAGTACAGCTCACTGTAAAAGGTTTTAGCCATTTTTATTCAGCAGGCTAAACATGAAAGTTCATTAAACGGCTACTACTAGGATCAAGATCTATTTGCACTGAACAAACTATGCAAGAACTAGTGCTCAACTTTTTACTGAACAAACCTACTCACATGAGTAGTTTGCTGTAAATTTTGCAGATTTTTCTTATGCAAGAATCAGAGGTTAACATTTTAGTTTAAAAGGGATCTAACCTATAACAAAGTACTCAAAACCATTGGTTGTGCTTGGATTCAGAGCATAAAATTTTTATGAGAGACTTTACTCCTAGCACTGAAGCTACCATCCAAAATTCATGAGCAGTTCTTACTTGAAACTCTTCGAACAATTAAAAGATATTTAAACTTGATTTAAATCTATAGCTAAAAGTGTGTGGAAATAGTTCCAAGGTCTTTTACAAAGTTGTAGATCTTAGCTTAAAGATTCCAGAACATCTTAGTTTGTGTTTTTAAGATCTTTCTGTGAGTTGTTTGCATCTTCAAATTTAATAGATTGGTTTTCAAGGTTCTTGTTCCTGGTTTACAGATGAGTCCCTGAGATTTACAGAAAGCTTCTTGGAAAGATTGGAATCGAAGCAAAAGAGTCCTTTGCACAGGGAAACGGCTACTACCGACCAAAATCCGGCGACTAGGGTGGCCGGTAGTGAGGGGCGATGGTGGGAGAGGCAAGAGAGGAACAAACCGCACCTGTTTGAGGTCTTGGGTGGGGAAGGGGTGGACCAAGGCGGCTTGCCGACGGTGCCATAGAGCCGGCGGCGGGTGCGGATGGTGGGGGCGACGGTCCGGTGAGGAAAATGGCGTGGGGAACAGCTGTGCAGCCTCGGGGTGAGGCGGAGATGGTGGTGGAAAGGTTGGTTTGGACAATGTGGGGGCAGAGTGGTGAGTCCACGCACAGGTGGTGACTCACCGGAGTTGGAGGTTGGGGCGTCAAGCTCAGGTGCCTCGGGTGGGCTTTTATAGGCGCTGGAGGGTGAATGGCGGCCTGGGCACAAGCCTCAGGGGAAGCCGAGACGGGGCAAAACCGGGTGTGCAGCCGCCTTGCTGGCACCGGTGGGGGCTCGTCGTGGCACCAGCAGCGCCCGCTGCAGAGGAAAGTCGCCGCATGGTGGCTTCCTGAGGGGGGTAGCGCGAGATTTTGTGGGTCCTCGGAAGATTTCCGATGCGCTGGCAGGCCCACATGGCCGGGCGGCCTCAGCTGCGCCGGTTTGCGCCGGCCAGCTAGCCTGCCGGCGATGGGACAGGGCAGGGGAGGAGAGAGGAGGGAGAAGATGATGGGACTTATGTGCAATAAGCAAAAACAACGGGGGCCTGGGTGAAAAAGGAGCTAAAACTCATTTTCCCAAGGTCAAAACAAAAACTTTTGAATACCATTTTTGTTCAAGTTTTCAAGACAAACATTTTATCTTTTATGACTATGTCCATTTGAGCAATGTATAAAAAGTTATTTTGAAATTCTGAAAACAAGTATTAAAAAGCCACGTCATTTCATGTGAATTTTTGCACTGTTAGACTTTGAGTTCAACTAGACTTTTGTTGCTCTTGATATGACAGAAGTGCCATTAAATTTTTAGAGTCATTTGTGATCAACTTTGAAAGTTACAAGGGTTTGTTTGCAAGAATTCAAATGTTTATGCATATATACATATACACATATTCATTTTCTTGAAAGGTAGATTTTAATAGGTTGTTTTATATCTTGCTTGCTCTTTTTGTTACTGATTTCAAGGTTTGGATCTTTGCTTAGTCTTTTAGACACCTAGGGTGTCACAGTCGGTCGCTAGATTGCCATGCTAATAAGACTCCGGTAAAAGTCGAGTGATTTTCTGTCACTTGCGAGATATAGGAGTTGCTATCGGTGTTTTACCGCCACGCCCACGGAGGGATACCTCCGAGGTGGTGAGTTTGTAGGTTGGGTATCGCTGAGATCATGAACTCGAAGGTGCAAGGAACACAATGTTTAGACAGGTTCGGGCCGCCGAGAGCGTAATACCATACGTCCTGTGTGGTTTGTATTGCCTTAGGTGGTGATCGAGTGATCTCCTATTTGGAGGGGGTCCCTATCCGCCCTTATATAGTCTGGGTGGGGGGCTGGGCGGGGTAGGGTTACATGGAAGTCCTAGTCGGACACAAGCCT
Source organism: Panicum miliaceum (assembly GCA_032594955.1). Classification (NCBI taxonomy): domain Eukaryota; kingdom Viridiplantae; phylum Streptophyta; class Magnoliopsida; order Poales; family Poaceae; genus Panicum; species Panicum miliaceum. The sequence goes on along the minus strand of CM064063.1, from coordinate 23,263,885 downwards.
AGGAGTCCTACCCGAGTACTTTTCGGATAGTTTCCTATCATCTCCGACTAGTTTTACTAGTGTACGAGTAGTCCTACTACGCTACGAGTAGTTACAATAGATGTAGGGCGTGGGCCATGTCCCATCCCTTATCCTAGGAAAAGTACGCTATGTGCACAGTCCCGTGGGCCCGGGTCTGACAAGCCCTCGAGCTCTTCGTAGTCGAGTACTGCAAGCGTCCGAGTACTTCCGAAGGCATCTTTGAGTTCTCCCGAACTCCATCTTGAAGGTGTCCTCCGAGTACTTTCTTGGCTACATCGAGGCTGTGAGGTGCTCATGCCCCGAGTAGATGTCAAGTCTTCTTTTATATGGGGTGTGATTAAACTCGGACTCCATATGGAGTAGCCCCCGAGCCTTAGGTTGACTCGTAGAATCAGGATGAGGGTCAATTTAATCTTGAGTCTTCTGTCCTTGTCTTCCAAAAGATTTGAAAAATAAGTCGCCAGTGACACATGTCCCACAGCCCCCGAGCCTTGAATCCAAATTCCCAAGGTTTGGAATAAAGGATCCAAAGAATCGTTGCATGCATCATATGACGGTAAAGATTTGATGGTTAAAATGGGCAAATTGGTTCAGAAATCTGAAAACCGCTTTTTTCGGGATAACTTCCCTGAAAAAATGGTTGAACAAATCACTTCACCAAATAGCGCCCTAAATTACCGCTCAAATCAGATCTTGTTCCTTGAGTTAATAATTTGAATAACCTCTTATTTTGGAATAGAATCCCAGAAATAATGTTTAACAATTATCTTCCCGAGATAAATCTTCAAAAGCCTCTTGAATCGGGATCTTCCGAGTAGTTTTACAGTGTCTAGCCTTAAAGGATGAGAGCTGTCGCCGAAAACACGCTGAGTACCTTGTCGCATCCAGCCCTCGAACCAAGGAGCTAGATGAGTAGCATAGTACATACCTAGCAGTCGGTGGTGCCAGCCCCCGAGCCCAGGCATTGGCCAAGTTGCCGCCGCATCTTGAACACTCGATAAAGCCGTCTGGTCAGAGTTAATTCCGACTAGATTTGTAGGTGAGACGAGTAGCTGAAGTAGTCGAACATGCATAAAACTAGTCGGAAACTAGTAAACGCCTTGTCCTGGGAGCGAGGCCCCTTCACTAACGTAGGATACTAGTCGAAAACTAGTAATCTGTTACTGGAAGTGTGGGAGTGAGGTCCTTTCAGCAAACTTGCACGTAATACCAGTTGTAAACCAGTAAAACAGAGTTGTACTGGCAGTATGGGAGCGAGGCCCCTTCAGTAACATAGGATACTAGTCGAAAACTAGTAATCTGTTACTGGAAGTGTAGGAACGAGTGCCCTTTAGCAAACTTACGCGTAATACCAGTCATAAACCAATAAAATGGAGTTATACTGGAAATATGGGAGCAAGGCCCCTTCAGTAACATGGGATATTAGTCGAAAACTAGTAATCTATTACTGAAAGTGAGGGAACAAGGCCCTTTCAGCAAACTTGCGCGTAATACCAGTCGTAAACCTGTAAAATGGAGTTATACTAGAAATTGGGATCTCCAGGCACCGACAGATGATGTCTCGGTTGACTAAGGATGAAAACGGTGTAGATGCTCGATATTCCAGGAATTAGGAACCTCCTGGCCATCAGAGTACTATAAGCGATACGACCCAGGTCCTGTAACCTTGTGCACGATGAAAGGCCCCTCCCATCGCGAGTTAAGCTTGTGTAACCCGGTGTCATCCTGGATTCGTTGAAGAACCATATCTCCAACATTGAAAGAGTTTTTTTGAACGTTTCGGTCGTGGTAACGACAGACTCCTTGTAAGTAGCGAGCCGATTGGAGCAAGATGTTGCATCTGATTTCCTAAGCTGAGTCGAGCTCGAGATGTCTTGCGGTGTCAGCCTTACCTTCTTCAAACATCTCCAGTCGAGGAGACTTCCACATTACATCAGCTGGTAATATAGCTTCAGACCCATATATGAGGAAGAAAAGTGACTGTCCTGTGGCTTTGCTTGATTTGTGCGAAGTCCCCAGATTACTGACGAGATCTCGTCGATCCACTTGCCGCCCTTTTTGCTGTTCTCGTCCTAGAGTCTTTTCTTCAAGCCATCAAGAATAAAGCCATTGGCGCACTCAACCTCACTGTTGGTCCGCGGGTGAGCCACTGAAACGTACCTGACTTCAATAGAACTGTGTTCACAGAAATCCTAGAACTGATGCGAGTGGAAATTGGACCCCAGGTCCGTGATGATGGTGTTGGGGTAGCCAAAACGGTGCAAGATGTCGCAGATGAAGCTAACCACTCGATCTGCAGAAAGCGTTGTAATTGGCTTGTACTCGATCCACTTGGTAAACTTGTCGATGGCCACCAACATGTGAGTAAAACCTCCTAGCACAGTTGTTAAGGGCCCTATCATATCCAGTCCCCAACATGCAAACGACCATGAAGGTGGTATGGTGATAAGGTTGTGAGCCGGGACATGGGGCTGTTTGCTGAAGAACTGGCAGTTTGTGCACCGGCGAACGAGTGCTTCAGCATCTGTCAAAGCAGTCGGCCAGTAGAAACCAAATCTAAAAGCCTTGCTGACTAGTGTGCGAGAAGCAGCGTGGTTCCCGCACACACCTTCGTGAATCTCTTGGAGTATTTCTCCTTTACTGCGCCTTAGGATGCCTGTAGCCTCAGCGCTTTTTGGGTTGACACCGGGGGGTAGTTTATGCTCCTGGATGTAGTCGATGAAGGTCACCCGCCAATCGACCTCGATCATCAAGACCACTTGGTCGGGTTCCTTTGGACCCTAAGTGATGGAACTTGAGTCTGGTGTCTTGATGGAAGGGTGATGCAACTCCTGAACGAAAACTCCCGGTGGGACGTTAGCTCGATGAGAACCCAGTTTCGAGAGCACATCTGCTCCCACATTGTTGTTGCGAATCACATGATGGATTTCCAGCCCCGAGAACTTGTTCTCGAGCTTGCGTATCTCCGCAACGTACGCGTCCTTGGTGTCCTTGTTGATGTCCCACTCTTTGTTTACCTGTTGGACCACCAATAAGGAGTCGCCGTAGACAAGCAATCGCTTGATGCCCAGAGAGACTGCCAGGCGTAGCCCGTGCAATAGCGCCTCGTACTCGGCTTCGTTGTTAGAGACCTCAAATAGTATTTGGAACACGTACTTGAGTTGTTCTCCTCTAGGACTGATGAAAAGTACTCCCGCGCCACCGCCACCGAGCTTGAGGGAGCCATCGAAGTACATGACCCAATGCTCTGGTTGGTTCGCTGGGGCTTCCACTTGGTTTTCTCGCCACTCGGCCATGAAATCGACTAGAGCCTGCGACTTGATGGTCGTCCGGGGCTTGAAGTTGAGGGTGAGAGCCCCCAATTCCACTGCCCACTTGGAGATGCGCCTGGTGGCGTCCCGATTGTGGAGGATATCCGCCAATGGGAACTCGGTGACCACCAAGATGTGCTATGCGCCGAAATAATGGTATAACTTCATGGAGGTGATGAGTATACTGTAGAGTAGTTTCTAAATTGTCGGGTAATGAACCTTGGATTCAGAAAGGACTTTGCTGATGAAGTAGGCTGGCCGCTGCACACCGAAAGCGTGGCCTTCCTCCTAGCGCTCCACCACGATTGCCGTACTAACGACGTGAGTAGTCGCGGCGATGTAGAGTAGCAGGTTCTTGCCTGGTTGTGGTGCCATCAGGATGGGGGCGACTGCAAAGGATGCTTGAGATCTTGTAGCGTCTGCTTTGCCTCCTCGGTCCACTGGAACTTGTCGTGGCGCTTCAACAGTTTGAAGAAGGGTAATCCCCATTCTCCAAGTCGGGAGATAAATCTGTTCAAGGTTGCCATGCAGCCTGTCAGCTTCTGGACATCCTTGATCATCCGTGGAGCATCCATGGCTGTGATGGCGATGATCTTCTCTGGGTTTGCTTCAATTCCTCGGTGACTAACGATGAAACCGAGTAGTTTTCCTTATGGCACGCCGAAGACACACTTGGTTGGGTTAAGCTTCCATCAAAACTTGCGTAAGCTGTTGAATGTTTCCTCAAGATCAGGGATGAACTCATCGTGGGATCTGGTCTTGATGACCACATCGTCCACATAAGCTTCAACGTTGCGATGTAGCTGATCCGCAAGACACAGTTGGATGGCCCGCTAATAGGTGGCTCCTGCATTCTTCAACCTGAAGGACATTGTTGTGTATCCATATGCTCCAAAGAGGGTGATGAACGCCGTTTTGATCTGGTCTTCTTCCTTGAGAGCGATCTGGTGGTAACCCAAGTAGCAGTTGAGGAAGCAGAGCAGGACGCAGCCAGCCGTAGAGTCGATGACCAAGTCAATGAGTGGGAGCGCGAAGGGATCCTTCGGGCAGTGTTTGTTGAGATCAGTATAATCCACACACATCCTCCATTGTTATTATTCTTTTTCAAGACTAGTACAGGGTTAGCTAACCACTCGGGGTGGTACACTTCTTTAATAAAACCAGCCGTGAGTAATTTTGCTAGCTCCTTCTTGATGGCCTCCCTATTGTCCGGAGCAAAGCGTCGTAGTCATTGCTTCTTCGGAGTGGCTTTAGGGTCAACTTTTAGGCAATGCTCGATCAACTCCATGGGCACCCATGGTATATCCGCTGGTTTCCACACGAATATGTCTCGGTTAGCCCTAAGGAAGCTGACGAGCACGCTTTTCTATTTGTCACTCAAGCCACCTCCGATCAAAGCAGTCTTGGACGGGTCGCCTTCTTACAGCTGGATGGCCTTGATGCCGACGTCGCTGGGGTTGGGTTTAACCCTTGACTGGCTAGGCCTCTGGCTAGAGATCTCCATCTCTGAATCGGTGAGCTTTTGCGCGGTCGCGAGTACTTCTGCCGAGGGCTCTGGCATGCGGGATGTCGCGGCGTACTTGATCGCCTTCTGGTTTCAGTTGTATGACTTCTTCAAGTCATCATGAAGCGTAAGTACGCCTGTCATGCCTAGCATCTTGACTAGCAGGTAGACGTATTGGGGCACGTCCATGAACTTGGCCAGTGCTGGTCTGCCGAGGATGGCATGGTATGACGACTCGAAGTCAGCCACCTCGAACTTGATGTACTCGGTGCGGTAGTTGTCCTTCGTCCCAAAGGTAACTGGAAGGACCACTGAGCTGAGTGGTGTAGCCACGTTTCCTAGGATGATGCCGTAGAACGGAGCTCTGCTAGGGGTGAGCATCTTGGAGATGTCCAGGCCCATCTTTTTTAGAGTACTCGCGGAATGCAAGTTGAGGCCGCTCCCGCCATTGATGAGTACTCGAGTCAGCTGTGAGCCCGCCACGACAGGATCTAGGACGAGCGGGAATTTTCCCAGCTTGGAGAAGCTGGTCTATTGATCATCCCTAGAGAAGGAGATCGGGACCTCTCTGTATCCCAAAGGCTTTTGCGTGGCCGGCTCTATAGAGAGGATTTCGCGCAGGGTCAACTTCTGCGCGCGCTTGGAGGGGAATCCGCCGTCTCCGCCGAAGATGAAGTTGATGACGTTCTTCAGATCCTGGAAATCCTGAGCCCCCGACTTGTCACCCTCGTCGTCGTCCTAGTCCTTTCGCTTTCCTGCTTGGAGAAGGGGTGGAGCATTGAGTGACTTGCGGAGCCTGACGCACTCAAAGAGCGTGTGTCGTGACTTTGGGTGCATCGGGCATTGTTTGTGCAAGACTTTCTTGAATTGTGGGTCATTGTTCCCCGACTTCTTGCCACGCAGATTGTGCTCAACAGCCGCGACTTCTAGGTCTGGCTTGCGCTTTCGGGGGTTCCTCGAGTGGTTCCGCTAGCCCTTGTCGAAGTGGCCGTTGCCGTTGCCCTGCTTGTCGCTGTTATGCTTGGGGAAGCGGTCGTTCTCCTTGTCCTCCTGGTTAGCCCACTGTGCCATCATGTCACGTAGCCCCACGGCAGTAGTCGAGCGATTGCGTCCAAAGTCGTGGTACGTGTGCTTCAAGAAGAGCCTGTTCTGGAAGCAGCGGATGACGTCCTCGTCGGTGATGTTGGCAATGGTGTAGGACCTCAGGGTCTGGTTAATCTCTTGCTTGACCTGGGATAGATCGTGGCGAGTCCTTGCTCTGATCATGGATCCCTGAAAGTAGTTGATGAAGGCCCGCTTGAGGTCCTCTCAGGAGTTGATGGAGTTTGGCTTGAGGCTTTCAAGCCAAGTAAGGGGCATGGATTCCAAAGCTACTAGGAAGTAGAGAGCTTTGGTGGAGTTAGATCCCCCTGAAACCTCGATGGCAACAGAGTAGCATCAGATCTACTGGCGCGGGTCCTGCTTGCCATCGTACTTGGGGATTCTGACTGGTTTGAACTCCTTGGGATAGGTTTTTTCAGTGATGTTCCATAATACGCCGCGCATCGCGGCCGTCATTGATCTTCTGCCTGAGGTCGATCGTGGGAGCGTCGTGAAGGCTAGCCTCGAGTGAAGGCTAGCCTCGAGTGGAGCTTGGCCTTGAGGCCTTGCACCATGCTGGTCGCGAGGTTGACGAGTAGATTGTTGTACTTCTTGTTCGGCGTTGCCACACGTGGACTGGTGGCCGTCGTTGCGCTGGCGACTATCGTTCCTCGATTCCCGGGGCCTCCACCAGGGGTGCGACTGACTAATGCAGTGTCACCATGGTGCTCAAATCTCGAGGGCAAGTTCGGAGTGGAAGACGCTGGATGCTGTCCATCAAGTTGCACGAGCGCACGCTGGGTTAGATACTGCAGCCTTTGAATCTGGGGTTTGGGTGGTAATTGTTGGGCTAGGACTGCTGCTTCTGCAATGGCGCCAATCGGTGTACGATACTCCCGATCTGCGGCTGCTACAAAAGCGTTGTTGAGGTTCCTTTGGTGCATTCGATTGCGAGCACGATTTTCCGTGTTTCGCCTGCGCTGGGCGCGCTTGGCGTTCTTCACCCGCTGGATCCTTCGGTGCTCCTCATTCTCATTCTGGGGGCGTCTGTCGTGGGCTCATCGGCTGAGATGTCCACGAGTTGTTCGTCGTCGTACTCGGGACCTAGCTCGTCGTCGTCCGCGTTGCGAAGGGAGGCCATGTAGACTTGACGATCCGGCGAGTTGTTAGCCGTATGGCTGTACTCGAGTAGCTCTGTGCTACCGTCTCCCTCTTCCGCGATGGGAGAGAGAGGTTCGCTCTCCTGGAAGGGCAGTTCCTGTGTGAAGGCCACAAGGCGGGAATCGTATTCAAGTAGTTCAGAGGGCTCTAAGCCCTTCCAGTACACGAAACGGCCTTACGGTGTAGATGTTATGGTTAAACCCAGATGGTTGCCCGAAAATGATTCGGGGTAGTCATCGGGTTGCAAGTGGTTTTCGAGAGCGGGGGCCCCCGACAGGTGGTGGCTCCCTTATCTCCGAGTCCTCCTTGGCTCTGGCTTGAAGGTGTAGTACTGGACGAGGAGTACTCTTCGTTGGAGTCTGAGTAGTTGTCAAAAACGGGGGCCTGCCGGCAAACGGTGGCGCCCACTTCCTTGAGCTTGAGCAGCAGATCTAAGTCCTCCTCCAAGTTGGAGAGGGATTTAGATTGTGTGGTCCCCTCAGATCGGTTTGAGTCCGATCTGACTAGTTCTGGTGCATCACGAGTGGAATTCGCATCGGAAACGAACATCTTTTCGATCTGCCGGACCAGATCGGGGAGCAGCGACTCATCGGGGTTGTCGATGAATTCTTTGAGGTCGCTGCTTCGACTTGATGTAGGGGCCTCCGGCTTCCTAGAGTCGACTAGGTGGCTGTTGAAGCCACCCGAGCCGTTGGGGAAGCAGATCCAGGAGCCGAAGATGAAAGTTGTGCCCTCGTCGAGCACGGCGCTGGTGAAGTTGAAGATACCATCGAATTCTCCGGTGGATGCTCGATGAACACCCCTACCTGGCGCGCCAGCTATTAGTGTTTTACTGCCACGCCCACCGAGGGATACCCCCGAGGTGGTGAGTTTGTAGGTAGGGTGTCGCCGAGATCAGGAACTCGAAGGTGCAAGGAACACAAAGTTTAGAAGAGTTCAGGCCGCCGAGAGCGTAATACCTTACGTCCTGTGTGGTTTGTATTGCCTTAGGTGGTGATCGGGTGATCTCCTATTTGGAGGGGGTCCATGTCCACCCTTATATAGTCTGGGGGAACACGTTTACATGGAAGTCCTAGTCAAGTACAAGCCCAGGAGTCCTATTCGAGTACTTTTCGGGTAATTTCCTACTGTGTCCGACTAGTTTTACTACTGTTTGAGTAGTCCTACTACACTACGAGTAGTTACAATAGATGTAGGGCGTGGGCCATGTCCCATGCCTTATCCTAGGAAAAGTACGCTATGTGCAGTCCCGTGGGTCCGGTTCTGATAGGCTCAACCCGATAACACCAAGCCATTCGATGTTTATTGTGACGCATCCGGCGCTGGTCTTGGTTGTGTGCTTATGCAAGATAACCGAGTCATTGCCTACGCTTGACAAGCTCTTCGACCTCATGAACAGAATTATCCAACACATGATCTCGAACTAGCAGTTGTCATTCATGCTTTAAAGATTTGGAGACATTATCTTATGGGCACTCATTGCAAAATCTACACTGATCACAAAAGTGTCAAATATATCTTCACCCAAGCTGATCTGAATATGAGACAAAGAAGATGGTTGGAATTGATCAAAGATTATGATCTTGAGGTGCACTATCACCCTGGAAAGGCTAATATAGTCGCAAATGCGCTAAGCCGCAAGGCTCATTGCAATTGCTTATCTGCAGAATTCTATAATGGAACGTTATGTCATGAGATGTGGAAACTCAATTTGGAAATGATTCCCCAAGGCACACTAAACCACATTTCCATTGAACCAACCCTCCACGATTGAATCATCATGGCACAATTACATGATGAAGGTGTTAAAATCATCAAGCAAAAACTCTCTCAAGGAGAGGAGAAATATAAATGTTTTCTCCAAGAAAAGAATGGAGCTCTATGGTTTGAATCTCACATAGTGGTTCCAAAGAATCATGAGCTCCAAAAATAAATTCTTGACGAGGCACATCTTTCCAAGTTCTCTATTCATCCGGGTAGTAGCAAAATGTATCAAGATCTTAGGCAAAACTTTTGGTGGACTAGAATGAAAAGGGAAATTGCCAAGTATGTTTCGGAATATGACACATGTCAGAGGGTTAAAGCTAGCCACTTGAAAGTAGCCGGTACACTTCAACCCTTACCTATACCATCATGGAAATGGGAAGATATAAGTATGGATTTCATTGTTGGATTGCCCAACACCTCCTAAAAGCACGATTCCATATGGGTTATCGTTGATAGACTCACAAAGACGGCACATTTTCTTCCGATACACACCACCTATACTGCCAAGAAATATGTCGAGATTTACCTCGATCGCATTGTTTGCTTACATGGAGTACCCAAGAAGATTATTTCAGATCGTAGTGCTCAATTTGTAGCACATTTTTGGGAACACTTACAAGCTTCTCTTGGCACCAAACTGATTCGAAGCTCAGCTTACCATCCTCAAACGGATGGGCAAACTGAGAGAGTAAATCAAATACTCGAAGAGCTTGTGGCATCCATTATGACAAAAGTTGGGACAAATGCTTACCTCTAGCAGAGTTCACTTACAACAATAGCTATCAAGCAAGTTTGAAAATGGCAGCGTTTGTGGCCTTGTATGATCGAAGGTGTCGAACTCCTTTGAGTTGATCCCAAGCCGGAGAATGTAAAATATTCGGACCAGACTTGGTAATCGAGGCAGAGGAAAAAGTAAGAGTAATACAAGAAAATCTAAAGTTGCACATTCTAGACAAAAGAGCCATCACACCTTTGCAATTTGAAGTTGGTGATCATGTCTACCTTCGGGTGTGCAAAGGTTTGGAGTGAGAGGGAAGTTAGCTCCCCGATATGTTGGTCCTTATGAAATCATGAAATTGGCGGACCCGTGGCCTATAGAGTGTGACTTCCTCTGCAACTTGCAGCCATCCATGATATCTTTCATATCTCTCAACTCAAGAAGTGTATTCGAGTTCCAACCGAAATTGTTGAACAAAAGGAAATATTGGTAGAACTGGACCTCTCTATGTTGATTATCCTATCAAAGTTCTTGATCAAAAGGAAAGGGTAACTAGAAGAAAAGTGGTTAAAATGTATAAAATCCAATGGAGCCATCACACCGAAGAGGAAGCCACTAAGGAAACTGAAAGCTATTTAAACCAAAATTTATGCGGTTTTCTAAACTCACACAAAGGTACACGCACTTTCCACACTAGGCATAGTTATCCGAATCTTGGGACGTGATTCTTTTTTAGGGGGGAAGGCTGTAACACCCTAGGTGTTTAAATCCTAACCAAGAAAACTTAAACATAGCATCATGCATAATAATCCAGAATCATTGAAACAATGCATTTAATTATGTGTGTGCATATGCATGTGTATGAATGTGTATGTGCATGTGTACGTATGTGTGTATGTGAGACTTTTTCCTTTTATGTTCATAACCATACATGCTCAACTTGTCATAAAAAATTGTAGCCTAAAAACACACTCATATTTTAGTACCTTACAAAGTGTACTTCAAACACCATTTGCAAATTCAAATTTTAAACACATGAGATGAATAGGAATTCAAATCCTAGTAGTCTTAAATTTAAAATAACTTCTAAACTAAAGCTCAAATGAACTTTGATCCAAAATGAAAGTCATAGATTTTTAAATTCCCTACAACTTTTGTGTCCAAACATTTTCGAGTTTCCATGCAAAAGCTTGAGAAAAATTGAAGTCAAACTCAGTTGACCCTGGTCATCTCTTTTCTTTCTCTCTCCTTCTCTCTCCTCTCTCCCTTCCCTGCGGCCCCACCGGCAGAGGCCGCCGGCCAGGTGGCCGGCGATGCCTACAGACCGCAAGCCGCCAAGAGCCCCTACTCAACCGGCCCGCGACCGCGCGATCGCCCCTCCCCATGGCAATCGCGCTCGCCCAGGCGCACGCTCGCCACGCGGCCGGCGATGCCTGTCGTCGCTCGACGACAAAGCTGCAATGCCGCGCCCTTTCCGCGGCCTTGTCCCGGCCGCGCCTCCCTCCGTTGTGCCGCGCCCAGCTCCACCTCCCCTCTCCCCTCTCCCTCGCGCGCCTATAAAAGGCCACCCGAGCCCTTGCGTGCACGCGCACCCGAGCTCCCACGGCTACCATTGCCGCCGGCGAGCCCCTTTGCGTCGAACTCACTCCTCCGGCCTCCCTCTGCCCAAATTAACTCCCCAGAAAGCTTCCCCACCTCCCACCAAAGCTACCCATCCCAGCCTCGCCCTCCCTCCTTGCCAGACCGTCGCCAGAGCCGAGCTCCACCTCGCTGGAGTTCCTGCTCCCGTCGCGCCCCTACTCCAGCCATCCCCGACCCCACCAAAACCCACAAAAAGGTAGCCCTCGCCTGTCTTGTGCTTCCCCACCCCTTTCCCCTCGCCGCCTGCGAGCTCCCTCGCCGGATTTCACCCCCAACCATGGCAGCCCCACCCAGGGACTACATTACAATCGTCAAGTTCTTTTTAGGGTCCTTTCTGCTAGATCCAAGGACCTATCTGCGAGAACTCGAGTAAACTTTTATTTTCAAGAGGCTGTCTAGTTACAGATCTAAAATTAATCTTGTTTTAAATAGCCTATAAATGTATCTCTTGATCTAGGATAATACTATAACACCCTAGGTGTTTAAAATCCTAAGAAAGAAAATCTAAACTTAGCATAATGGATAATAACCTAGAATCATTGAAACAATGTATCTAATTATGTGTGTGCATATGCATGTGTATGAATGTGTATGTATGTGTGTATGTGAGACTTTTTCCTTTTGTGTTTATAACCATACATGCTCAACTTGTCATAAAAAACATGTAGCATAAAAACACACTCATATTTTAGTACCTTACAGAGTGTACTGTAAACACCATTGGCAAATTCAAATGTTAAACACATGAGATGAATAGAAATTCAAATCCTAGTAGTATTAAATTTAAAATAACTTCTAAACTAAAGCTCAAATGAACTTTGATCCAAAATGAAAGTCGTAGATTTTCAAATTCCCTACAACTTTCGTGTTCAAAGTTTTTCAAGTTTATGTTCGAAATTTTGAGAAAATTTAATTTCAATTCTGGCCCTTTTCTCTCTCCCTCCCTCTCTCTTCTCTCCCCTCCCCTGTTCTAGCCCGTCAAGGGGCGGCGGCCGCCGGCCGCCTTGCCGGCGATGCCTGCCAGTGAGCCGCGCCAAAGGACAGCACCCCGACAGGCCCCGACCAGCCCGTGGCCAAATCGTCCTCCCCTGCCCCGAATCCAGCCATGCTCGACGCGCGCGCGCCATGCGGCTGTTGATTCTCGACGGCCGAGCCACAACGCGTCGGCAACGCCGCGCCCTTGCCGCGGCCTTGTCCTAGTCGTGCCTCCCTCCATTGTGCCGCGCCTAGCCCCTCCTCGCCTTCCCTGTGTGCCTATAAAAGGGCTGCACTGAGCCGATGCTCCATGCGTTCGAGTACCGCCACCACCGCGCCATTAGCGCCTCCACTCGACCTCGCCGTCGAGCCCCACTTTCCGCTCCTCCTCCGCCTAAACCGAGGCTCTAAATGGGTCGCCCTTGACCTGCTGGTACTCCCCGACATCCCCACACCGCCCCTGCCTCGCCGGACGACCGCCGGCGAGCCACCTCCACGCTGCCGCCCCACTGCTCCTGCGGGCAGCCCAACTCCGGCCATCTCCAACCCCAACCGAGCCCACCTACAAGTAGAACTCGCTGTCCTCATCCTCCCCCACCCCTTTCCCCTCACCGTCGGCGAGCCTCCTCGCCGGATTTCACCCGGGAAACACCCATCCCGCCCAGGGACTACATTGCAATAGCAAAGTTCTTGTTAGGGTCCTTTCTGCTAGATCCAAGGACCTATCTGTGAGAACTCGAGTTAACTTTTTTTTTCAAAAGGCTGTCACTTATAGAATCATTGTAAAATCATAGAAAAATCATAAAAATGCAAACTAAAATTTGTTGCGACCCTTTTGATGAATCCTACAACTTTTGCACAGAAGGATGACCAGTTACAAACTATAACTTGATCTAAAATTAATCTTGTTTTAAAGAGCCCATAAATGTATCTCTTGATGTAGGACAGTACTGTGGATGATTTTTGGATTGTAAGCTAGTCTCTGCTTATTAAGACTTGTGTAAAAATCTCAAGACTTTATAGAGAAATAGTTATTTATCTTGTACAATTAAAACAACTCATACATATTCATTCATATAGAATCGACGACTCTCGTTGATGGAACCTACGAGCTGGTGCCGGTGCCCGAGAGTGAGCAGCGCAAAGCTCGGATCAATCCAACTGAAGTCATCAAATACCTGAACCAAAGTTCGGAAGAGCCCAAGGCTAGCTTTGCTCAGGAAGGCAAGCCTCGGAGCATGACCCCTACTTTTAAACTTATGCAACTTTTATTTATATATGGTATTGTGCATTAAGTTTGTAGGAGTTGATTGAAACCCTAGTTCCATGATCCTAGGTACCTATGATAAGAACACTAGTCTGTGTCGGTCGCTAGATTGCCATGCTAATAGAACTCGGTAAAAGTCGAGTGATTTCTGTCACTCGCGAGATATATGCTTGTTTTACTTATGTTGGAATCATAAGGTCGACGGACGGGGCTATGTTACAAGATTCCTATTGATGATTGAGGTCCCGTCTGTTTAGTGAAAATTCTAAGGTCGCGGTGTGTGGTAGTGGTGGTTAAGTATTTGAACGTACTAACCACATGCCGAGAATATGGTAATCGGTAAGCTTAAGTACCTGATTGAACCGGGGCGTGGACATACCTCCCACCATCTTGACGTCGTTCCCATGGGCACATGGTGAGTGCAAGAGCAGCCACGGCCCAACGTCGTTCCGTGGTTCGTGGACCTCTGTACTCGAGGACGGTGGCCCTGTTCCATGAAACGGGAATAAAGAGAAAAAGTTGCACGTGTGACTCTATGAGTAACCACGTGACGTGTGTTTAGATTTCCCCTTGCAAGGTTAAGAAATTCGATTCGAATCATCTGTTTCTCGCGGCCATTTAGACCGCTTGACCCTTTTACCGTATAGAGTAAGAAGAGGAATAATGATAATGATTAATCTGGTTGGATGCTCAATTAATTATTTCCACCATGCGTGATTTGGATAGTTACTTACCTAGAATGGTTAATCAACTAGAACTTGATGCTAAAACTTGAAAGCAAGGACTCACTCTTAGATGTTTTTTGGCAAAAACAACCCTCAGCCAAAAGCCTTGTATGTCTAGGAGTCGGCTAAGTATATACCACTAGTCGGGTAAGCTGTGCTGTGTATTAGTATACTCAGCTTTGCTTGTGGCTTTATTTTCATATGAGACCTTTGACGACATTGTTGCTAGTTTGACTTGGCCATGTACTCTTCCTCTTGTTGGTCGGTGGAATGGGATGCGTCCCCGACCAACGATGATAACGCTGAATGATGTCATGTACGGTCTTCATCATGATATCTTGTATCGTTGTTAGAACTATTGTTTATTTTCTGCTGCACTATTAAACTCTGAAAGTACTTGTTTATGAATATTTTCAAACTTGATTTGTAACAATAATTCTTGTTGAACTCTGTGATGTAAAGTTTGTGGATTGTTATAATGTTTAGGCTCACCTTCATTTGGGTTGTATGTATGCATTGTTTTGATCGAAATTCCAATGGCTGCATCGGGATGTTACCCGACAGACTGTCGTTTTACTCCGTTTTAAGTGCGTGTTAGCCCGGATTGCCTCTATGGTGATGGTTAGCGCATTTAAGCCGAATTAATTCAGGTGGTTCTGCCACAACGACGACTTGAGCAATCCTTCATGACGTGTCCCATACCCTTGCAACGGTGGCACACGATGTTGGTGGAGCGGCTCGACGAAGCACTAGTAGAAACAACCTTCTTCTGTTGTTGGGGCTGCATAGAAGACACATTACTCACCTCGGAAGTAGGTGTAGTAGCAGTAGCAGCAGGCGGTGTCGCTGGTGGCTTAGCAACAGGTGCCTTAGGCTTGTCAAAGTTGGAATGCTGCTGAAAGGATCTTCCAGTGTTGGACCTGAAATTCTGTTGTTGTCGTCGTTCCTATTATTCTCTTTCAGCCTTAAGGGCAAGATGATACAATTGGCTGAACCTAGTCCATTCTTTATAATCAAGGATATCCTGTATATCATGATGCAAACCACCAAAAAATTATGTATCCTGATCGTCCTCATGTATATTACAACATGCTAAACCAATGATTAGCTCCTGATAATATTCCTCTACCGCTTTATCACCCTGATTTAAAGTTTGCAACTTTAAACGCCAATCACGTTGATAATAAGGAGGCACAAAGCGAGATTTCATACGTTGTTTTAAAGCATTCCAAGTTAGAGGTATAGCAATTGCATTGTTAGGAGCAGTGCAAAGGTCATTCCACCAAAATAGAGCAAAACTAGTAAACTCACTAGTAGCAAGTCTAACTCTATGCTCAGCAGGAACCAAATGAGAATTAAACTTTTGTTCAACAGCAAGTTCCCAATCTAAATAAGCCTTAGGGTCAGCAGTATCAGCAAATGGAATCATGGTAAACTTTGTTTTCGCAAAAGGATCATTATTACCACGATTATGATTACCTCCCATACCATGACGATTACGCCTAAAATGATCAGCATCAAGGTCAGCATCATCGTCCTCTTCCTCCTCACTCTCCGGTGGTTGATGTCGGGGCCAACATGGAGGAGACCGTTGGTTCGACATGTTCAATCCGGGTGACTAGATTGTTAACAGTTTGCATCATCTCCTCAAACTTCTCATTGATGTAGATGCGCTGGTCATCAAGAAGCCTCGTAAGCTCATCCTTGGACACACACTCGTTGAAGTCCGAAGGGGACTCCACTCCTTTCCCTGATCCTCTTGACATGGTTAGAAGACAACAAAAGATAACATCAAGGTATTATCCCTATCAACTAACAGCTATTGGGTGGTGGTGAAAGCGGAGGGCAATAGCTCAAGCAGCTTACCACCGTCTTGCAAGTGTTCTTACCAAAGCCAACAGGTCGGTACAATCTGTTGCCAAGCTTGAGTGTAATAGTTGCAAGGCGAACCTCTACTGACAGAAGTATATGTGTATCTTGGGTAGGCACAATATGACAGCAAGGAATCAACAATTACCTAAAAACAGATTAGCAAAGTTCAATAAGTATCCAAAGCACTAGTCATTGTTGCTGGCTAAGATATGTAACTAGGCGTAGCACAACAAGTTGGAACAAAGAACGATGGATAGAACTCAAAGAACAAGTAACCAGCAAGTCATGCAATTATTTTTATCTATTTCCCTGATTTTTCCTCCTATCGTTGTTTTTTTTGCAACTTTTTTATTTTTTCAACTATTATTTTTTTATTTTTCTCCGAACAGGGAACATACAGGATGGAAGCACAAAAAGTTTCAGCCTAAATAGAGTTAAGATGTGGTCTACAGAAAATCAGGCACGTTCTCTAAAAAGCGTGCAACAACTTTGGAGCTTGAGATCTCCCACTTAGAAAGCGAATTTTGGGATTCCATTTTTGCCCCGACTGGATTCTCCGGTCACGGTTGGATGCAAAATTAAATTTCACATGATTTCAAAAAAAGTTTGCCCCAATCCGAGTTACGAGCGAAAGGTTATGCCTATTTTAATGAAGGGCCTCCGAATCAGGGTTTTTGGAGGGCAAAAACAAGGTTGAACACGTCGGCGCGGTTAGGGCAAAGCGTCCCTATCCTCCAACGCAGAAACACGGCTAAGAAAAGCTTCTCAGCAAGCGAACAACCTAGGGCAAAATATCTCTGTTGTATGCAACAATAGGTATCGCCAGATGAAAACAAGAGGGGCTGCGATGCAAGGCGAAAAAACACACGGCGGCTTGCAACATATCTAGGGCTTGCGCAGCGAGAGTTCAGACAAGGCGGCTAGCGGGGGCAAGTCAATTAACATGAGGGCTCGACTTGTTGTTTGTGTAAAGGTGGATGGGATAGCAGCGGAAACAAAAACAGTGACGGGCGATTGAACTACGACCACGAACACACTAAACCAGCAACAACGACTCGACCACGGACACAAACTCAACAAAGCGAATCCGAAAAAAATTGCAAAGGATAAAACAGGTGATACGACAGCGGAAAGGGTAAATTTTTTTTTGGCTTTTTGTGGATTGTAGGTAATGAAAACAAGATGAATCTAAAGGGGAACACGAAGGTATACCTCACGGTTAACCTGAATCTTGATACCACTTTATGTAGCACTGGCCCGATCTTCCGATAGGTATGGAAAATTCGATTGGTAGAGTCACGACGTTGGCGATCCGGGTTTCTAATTAGTCATGATTCGAACCCCTGCAACTGTTACACCGCTGCTCTGTTGGTTATCAACCAAGCACAACTTGATTGACCTCGCCAAGAAGGCTTTCCATACAAGCGAATCGAAGAACACAAGCAAGAAAGGGTAAACTCGCAATCTGAAATTGCAGATGTATATGAAGCAAAGAACAAGATGGGGTTCGAGCTCTGATCACAAAAGGACTAATCGCCATAGTGGTGTAGAACAAGAACGAGGGACCCTAATTCACAGCAAAAGGACTCGATATCACACTTACAATGAAAGAGATCTGTTTCTCGATAGAAAACTAGAACTAAACAAAATCCAAGCCCTAATGTTGCAGCTACTACTGAGTTTATACCCAAGGGGGGGAATGTCCTAGGGTTGAGGGCAGCCGGGTGGGGGCGTCCTCAACCTGGGCTTAAGGTCCGACATGATAGAAGGCCGAATTGACCCAAAATAGGTGACACAACACCTTGTCGTGCTCACACAAGAAGTAGTCGTACGAGTTGTTGAAGTAGTCGGAAGTAGTCGTACGAGTTGTTGAAGTAGTAGGAAGTAGTCGTACGAGTTTTTGAAGTAGTCGGAAGTAGTCGTACGAGTTGTTGAAGTAGTCGATCGAGCTTCAGAAAGTAATCAATCGAGGCACCGAGTAGTCGTACTTGTTGAGGAAGTAGTCATAAGCAGGCGATGAAGAGGTACGGGCGACGATGTCGACGGACGGAGTTGGTGCGCAGGGACTGATGGTGAACAGTACCAAATCTCAAATGTGAAGACCAAGTTGGTGATGACTTGTAACTCGTAGATGACCAAATCTCGGGTGTATCTAGCATGGTGATGTCCTCATCAATGGCCCAGAAGACGCTATGTAAATTCTCTGCTCCTTCTACTGATAATATCCCAGTTAGGCCATCCGTTAACACTAGAGCTGAAAATTTCAAGATCAAGACGGGTCTCATTACGATGGTGCAGGCCAGCCCATTCTATGGTAAGGCCAACGAGGTTGCCAGCGCACATCTCCAACAATTCCTGGAACTCTGCAGTACTTTTGTCATCAAGGGAGTCACCCAAGATGCAATCCGACTCCATCTGTTTCCGTTTTCTCTTCTAGGGAAGGCAAAGTAGTGGTTCTACGCCAACAGAAGTGCAGTAGACACCTGGGATAAGTGTACCAAGATATTCCTCGCCAAATTCTTTCCCATGGGCAAAACCAATGCTTTTCGAGGAAGAATTTCTAGATTTCAGCAGGCGTTAAATGAGTCGATAACTGAAGCATGGGAACGGCTTCAGGAGTACATCCTAGTGTGTCCTCACCACGGGATGGGCGATTGGCTCATTCTTCAAAATTTCTATAACGGGCTGACGCCAATAGCCCGCGACCACATCTACGTTGTTGCGGGTGGTGCTTTCTTCTCGCTAACCATTGATAGGGCCAAAACTTTAATCGAGAAGATGGTGTCCAAGCAAGGTTGGAATCATGAACGTCTCCAACCACGCCAGCGGGGCATGCACACCATCAAGGAGATGGACATGCTGGCCGCTAAGCTAGATCTCCTCCTTAAGAAGATAGAAGAACGTCCCCAAGATAAGGCTCCAACGCAAGCACTTCAAGCCTTAGACGCTCGCATGACGTGCGAGGTTTGCGGGAACACCAGACATACGGGGAACGACTATCCCGAAACCCATCAAGATGTCATGTATATGAGCAACAACAACGGGTTTCATCCACAAGGAGGTCAGGGGTGGAATCAGTTGCCCCCCTACTACCAAGGAGGTAACGGTAATTCAAGTTCATTTAATCCTAACCAACCTTCCTTGAGGGATCTTGTCCTAGGCCAAGCAAAAATCAACAAATCATTACAAAAGAAGCTTGCCGCCAACGACAAATCCTTGGAGACTATTCAAGCGAAGATGGATGGCATCTCCTCTGCAATCAATAACCAGCTGAGTTTCAACAAAATGCTTGAAACTCAATTAGCTCAGCTGGCTACTGCTGTTCCCTCTGCTGAGATAGGGAAGATCCCGGGACAACCCGAATCTTCCATGGAGAACATCAACGCGGTAACAATGAGAGGAGGTAAAACCACTTGTGGCCCCCTTTATCCTAACCATGCCAGCAGGGAGAAGGAGAACAAGACGGCAGAAGAGCTGTCCATTAGCGATGACACCGACAAGGTGCTTGGAGGGAAAGTGGCTCCTCATGAATTCTACGACACTCAATTGTTGCCGTTTCCTACCAAAATAAAGAGGCTGGCACAGGATGAGCAATTCAATCGCTTTGTCGATATAATTCAGCGCATCAACATCAGTGTGCCCTTGGTGGAGGCGATGCAAGTACCAACCTATGCTCGCTATCTCAAGGACATACTCACCAACAAGCAGCCGTTACCCACTACCGAGGTAATCAAGCTCATCGAGGCGTGTAGTGCAGCTATACTCCAACAGCTTCCTGAGAATAAGAAGGATCCAGGATCTCCCACTATCAGTTGTTCAATTGGGACACAGAACTTCGATAAGGCTCTATGTGACTTGGGCGCCAATATCAGTGTCATGCCCAAGGCAGTATTTAATCGACTAAACTACTCAAGTTTGACTCCAACACCAATTCAGTTGCAACTGGCTGACTCCCCTGTTCGGTATCAGTTGCAACTGGCTGACTCCCCTGTTCGGTATCCACAACGGTATTCCGTGCGCTTGCGGATTTATCTGTGACATAAGAAATACCACACGGCGTTAATGGGGGCGTCGCGGATAATTAACCATCCTGGTGATGACGCTATGAAACGCCAGCAGTGGATCAAGTAGTGAGCTTCATCTGCGACATCTTGCATCGGTTCGGCTTCCCCAACACCATCATTACAGATCTGGGATCTAATTCCCACTCACACGAGTTCTGGGAATTCTGTGAGCGAAGTTCCATTGAGGTCAAGTACGTCTCGGTGGCTCACCCGCGGGCTAATGGCCAGGTTGAGCGTGCCAATGGCTTGATCCTTGATGGTTTGAAAAAAGAGACTCTACGATGAGAATAGCAAAAAAGGGGGGCAAGTGGATTCATGAGCTCTCCTCAGTTGTCCGGGGGCTTCGCACTCAACCAAACAAAGCCACAGGTCAATCACCATTTTTCCTCATCTACGGGTCAGAAGCTATCCTCCCTGCGGACAACATGCGGCAATCTCCAAGACTGGAGATGTACAAAGAAGGCGAAGCTGATCAGGCACGGCATCTAGAGCTAGATTTGGTGGAAGAAATCAGGTGCAACGCCCTATTGCAATCAGCCCGCTACTTACAAGGAATTCGATGGTACCACGACCATAATGTCCAGGATAGATCCTTTAGCATTGGTGACTTGGTCCTCGTCGCATTCAAGATGAGACAGGGCTTCACAAGCTCAACTCACGATGGGAAGGGCCTTTCATTGTCACCCAGGTTACACGACCAAGGTCATACCGACTACAAGACTCTGATGGTCAGGAGGTCCCAAATTCCTAGAACATCAAGCATCTACGCTATTTTTATCCTTAGATAACTTGTACTCAAAGTTTTCAGCTGCAGTACAGCATTAATTAAGAGTTGATTTGGTCTACAAACGACTACTTTTTGTCTCACGCTACATTGTAGAACTCGGGGGCTCCGGCCACGAGTACCTACAATACGGTTACTATGTTAAGTCTCCAGAAGTACTCGAGGACTGCTGCCACAAGTCCCATCTGCACGACTACCTTTTATCATAGCCGTCATGGCTACGTCGCAAGGACTACTTGCATTTTTTCCAAATACCTCGAGTACTAACCTACACGGTTCAGCAGAATCGCTTGTACGAGTTGTTACAAAAACATAGAAGAGGTCCCCACACCTGATTAACACGAGCAATCCAGAGTTTCGCATGATGCGAGTACAACCTGATTCGCTTGTATCCCTGTGGGGTCTAACTTTTGAATACCATGACATCGACTACTTCCAGAAGTGTGGCCTTCGGTGTAGCTCGGGTGTTTCTGGTAATTCATATAAGTCCTATGATTTTGATCCTACTCAAAAAGTCAGTGTTTTGAACACATCAACAAGATATGACATAATAAAAACATATGTACACTTATACATAGCTGGAAAGACTGTTCAGTGGTTTGACCATTATTTCTCATTTTTGCTCCAAGCTATCAACTAACTTATGAGCTACTAGCCTCACTACTTCGACAAACTCTGAGAATTTCTCCTTAGAACAGTCAGCAGACATGTCGTCAGAGGGGATTCAGGTTGGCCCTGGGCCAATAGGACTTCACGAGTCCTAGCACGTGCGCCACATAGATCTTGGTGGTATCCGAGATGTAGCAAGTAATCTTTTGAGGGGCTTCACGAAGTCGTTCCAATAGCATCTTGTCACTAACCACCCCTTCTTCGGGAGGATCCACCATGTCGACTACTATCTGGGCAGCACACCTTAGCTCTTCAAGTTCCTTTTCTCTTATTTCCTTTTCTTCGGCCATGTTCTTGATCTACTGCAGGCATTCTCTGAGTTGCACGTCAGCATCTTCAAGTTTCTTCACCATACGCTCTACGTCATCTATGCGACGGTATAGCAGATTCTTCACGCCAGTCAGCAGATCGTCTTTATTATTGAGTTATGTGGGCAAGCGACAAGAAGAAGCACTCCTACAAGTTTAGACACAAACACTCGGGTATTCTGAATCAGATAAAAGCAGTCGAATCAGTATTACCTCAGTGAGTTTTGGCTAGAGCTTTGTTCTTGTTTGACAGATTCTATATCTCTTGCTTCAAGAGCCAGACTTCCTGGGTGCTCCTGTTTACGGGTGTCCAATTCATTCCGAAGTGCAACATTTTTCATGGTTTGCTCACCAATCCGGCGTTCTTTTTCCTACAACTGGTGGACTCCATCTTCTACTACCCTGAGTTTGTCCGACTTGATTCTGGATCGATTGGCCAAGGTCTGTATGATAGGAAAAAATGGTCAGAACACAAAATACTAGTCGACAAAGTCAGATATCATCAGTACAGGATACTTACTGTGGAAAATTTATACAATTCCTTGAAAGTATTTTGAAACTCTGTCAAGGTCGCCGACAACAACAGCATTGGATCTTCAATGAGGCCAGTCGGGATGGCATACTGCCACTTAGGAGGAGTCACCAGGATTCCACCTGAGGAAGAACCCGCAGCACCTTGATCTCCAGGGGTAGGCTGTTGCTGCGGGTTAGCTGTCACCTTGCAACTAGTAAGCGATCGGGCAACAAGTAGGTTGCTACCCACAGGAGGAGGCGGCACAATGGGCTCACCTGCAAGCATCTCCGGGTATGCATCTTTGGCTCTTGTTTCGGTCCTGCCAGTTTCGACGCCGATAGGGGAATTCGATGGTGTATCAGGTACTGCAGCATCAAATGCCCTGTCTGGCTCGGGGGCTGGAGCCTCCGCGGCATCGTTAGGCTGCTCCAAGCCCAGAGCAGAGGATGGCCTACACACAAGAAAACAACAATGAGATTTGTTCCTTATGACAACGGACCTATAATATACAAGTGAAAGCACTCGGATACTTACATTGTGGACTTCTTTGCTCCTAACTTCTTCTTTTTGAGTGGTTTGGGTGCTGGGGCGGCACCTAAAGTACTCGCCAATACCATTGTGCCAGTCATAGGCAGGGTCTGCTTCGACGAGGCAACCGTGATGGCCACCATCGTTGTGGTGTCAGCCGAGGGCGGTGTTTGCCCTGGCGTGGCTTCAGTAAGACCTGTTGATGAGTCACTATGATGGAGGGCATATCTTGTCCCTTCACAGTATCATCCCCGATTGTTTCCCCGACCTTTTGCTTGGCATGCTTGGGGTTTGGGGAGCTAGAATTGAAGATTCAAGAAAGGGAAAAACTCAGTCAAAATCACCATGAGAAAGCAACCAAAAACACTAGTAAGGTCGAGGAAGAGCGCTCACCTAGGAGTCTCATTTTCAGCGCCACCTGGCGAAGCACTAGCCTTGCGCTTCCGGGTGGTGGCCCTCGGTCCCTTAGGGTGACTGGGCAAAGGATCACCACCAGGAGAGCTCTAGCCTTCCTGGGAGGTCTTCATTTTCTTGCCCTTTATCACCTCCGCCAAGGTGCGGTCGTCATTGGTGCCTTCGTCGTCCTTCCCACTCTCTGAATCAATAGTGAGTCAAGACGACATCATGTGGCTCGGACGTTCAATGTCCGGCATCGGAGGCATGCCCCTATATACATTTATACCATCCTGCAGTAATATTCCAAGATTTGTCAGTACAGAAACAAATTAAAGGATATCAGAAGTACTCAACAGAATGATACGACTACTTACCCCTACCTGTTTGGGAGGATTCTTCGCCGAGTACAAGCTTGGCACATATGGAACGGTTTCGGCGCCCATGAGCACCAAGCTTACTCGCAGAAAGCCTTCACCTTTCTCAATACGCTCTACAGAAAACCGAGATGGATCTGAGATGCCAAGGTATTCGAAGCCAAAGCGCATGCGCTTCTACAGTGGTTGGATCCGCCTGCCTAGCCACGTGTACATCACCGATACTCCAGTAACTCCTGCATCCCTATGCTTCTTGATCATTCAAGCAGATCCTCGATTTGGCTCATGTCACGGCATGGCATCGTCCACTCGCCACGAATCCTGAGTGCCCCGACGGTCCTTTCGGGAATTGAGGGATGATAGTTTGCAATGTAGAACCACCGCTCCCTCCACCCAAACAAACTAGTCCAGAATTTGTAGGGAATGTACTTCTTTTCCATCCCATGCCTCAATTGGAACCCGGCACCACCGACTTCATACATGGTTCTCTCGTTGGGCTGTGGCTTGAGATGGAAGAGGTAGCAGAAGAGGTCAAAGTGGGGTTCTATCCCAAGAAGGCTTCACGAAAATGACAAAGATACAAATGTGGAGAATAGAGTTGGGGTTGAGGTGATGGTGTTGGATGCTATAATAGAAAAGAAGATCGCAAAAGAAATCAGAAGCTGGGAGGGCCAATCCGCACTCAACAAAATATTGAAGCATAACAATTTCCTCAGCACTTTCATATGGTCTCTTATCACCAGTGGCAGGGCGACACTCAATAATCTCCTTGGGCAGCAGGAGGCATTCATCTACCAGCGTTTTGAGGTTAGCCTCAGAACACTTACTTCTTCTTCAACCATCGCCGGCGGTGGCGGCAGGTTTGGAATCCTTCCCCTTCGACTTAGTGGCGCCTTTCTTGCTCAACATTCTTTTTGTCACGAGCCGCTTCACTCGCATGCGTTTGTTGGCTGAGGATTGGGGCAACAGAGCAACACTCTAGAGGAGGAGGGAGGACTCGTCGACTACTCCTAATAGGAGAGGATCAACTGTGATTGGCCTAGATATGAATCCAGAGGCGGTGGTGGTAGCTGCAAGACAGAGGAAGACGAAAGGCTAAGGAAGTGAGAGTGCAAGCGAAAGGGTGAGTAAACCCTAAGTTACCGCGCAGTTAAATAACCAGGGGTGGCCCCGCAATTAATGTGTGGAATGCGAAGGGTTTTTCCTCAGAATAAGATTTGTTTTGAGCGGTAATTTTGGGTTACTTTGGTAAAGTTATTTGCATAACTATTTTTTCAGGGATGCTATCCCGAAAAAAGGGGTTTTTGAATTTCTGAACCAATTTACTCATTTTTACCATCAAATCAAATTCTTAATTTTTTCACAATCCATGCCACGACTCTTTTGATCCTTTTTTCCAATACCTTGGGATTTGGATTCAAGGCTCGGGGGATGCGGGACACGTGTCATCGACGGTTTACTTTTCAAATTTTTGGTAGACAAGAGCAGAAGATTCAAGACTAATTTAACCCTCAGCCTGATTCTTCAATTCAACCTAAGGCTCGGGGGCTACTCCATATGGAGTGCGAGTTTCATTGTACCCCATATAAAAGAAGATTTAAAAACTACTCGGGGCATGAGCACTTCACAGCCTCAATGCAGCTAAGGAAGTACTCAGAAGTCACCTTCAAGATGGAGTTCAGAAGAACCCGAAGACGGGTTCAGAAGTACTTGGGATCCTGTAGTACTGGACTACAAAGAGCTCAGGGGCTTGTCATACCCGGGGCCATAGGACTGCGCACATGGCATACATATTCTAGGATAAGGGATGGGACATGGCCCACGCCCAGCACCAGTTGTAACTACTCGTACAGGAGTAGGACTAGTCGGAACATAAGGAAACTACCCGAGTAGTACTTGGGTAGGACTCCTAAGCTTGTATTTGGCTAGAACTTCCATGTAACCCTGTCCCCCCAGACTATATAAGGGCAGGCAGGAACCCCGTCCAAAGAATCATCATCTAAGGCAATACAAAACACCACACAAGACATAGGGTATTACACATACTGCGGCTTGAACCTGTCTAAAGCTTCATGTTTCTTGCAACTTCGAGTTCCTAATCTCTACGGCATCCCACCTACAATCTACCATCTCGGGGGTATCCCTCGGTGGGCTTGGAGGTTAAACACCGACAAGTATGTTTTAGCGTGATAAACCGCGTGACTTGTGACTTGTGACGCAGCGAGCAGCCAAGCCAAGTTGGCGTAAACTATTTGCCATCTGCGTAATAATCTTTTGACAACAGTCATTAGACGTGATTAATGCGCAGTCAATGCTATAATCTTGAGTTAAATGGGCAGTATTAATCCAAGTTATTGGGAGGTTATTACTGCTAATTAGTGGGTGATTTTATAGCGAAAACGGTGAGTAGAGGGCTGCCTTCTCGCATATATGAAGTCCTAGAGACGTCCAAGAACATACATGAAAAACCGACGATCTCCTTTCTCTCTCGCTCCTTTTCCTTTCAGTGTACTGTGCTGTCGTACTGAGCTGCTGAGTCTCACTGGCTCTTCTCCTAGGCGTGCACCAAGGAGAAGGGTGAGCGGTATCTTCGAGCCGTTGCCGTCATGAAGCCTGCACGAGGGACGGCAATAAGGTTTCTTTGTAGTGCAACTGCGTGACCGCTCAAGGCCGATCGACTACATTCTGTACCGTCTCGACTACGATCTGCACTACGTCGTATCTTGACGAGGACGGAGCGCTGATATGTAAGTATGCTGGATTTTTATATGAGTTTGTTTCAGCTCTATTTAATCTATTTGCTGTTAGTTTTGAAATAAATAGCAGTAGCATTATTTTATGTAATTTGCCTCGAATTAAAATCTGGTAGATTTAAACGCATATTTCCAACAATCCAGAAACCTTATTTATGCATTTACTATAATTTAGCAATGGTTGGTGCTTCAGATGCCTTGAAACCTGAGAGGTTTGCTAGTTGTAACTTCCGTAGATGGCAGATTAGAGTCAAATTTTGGCTCATGTCTATGGGACTGTGGTGGGTGATCCATCCAGTGATGCCATTCACGGTTGAGCAGACCACGACTTTCCCGGGTGAAAGTGATACTGCACTCGGATGTATCTTGTCCCTGATGTCTGATCAGCTCTATGATGTGTACATGGATTACACAAACCCCACAAAGTCGTGGGACACGATTGAGCACAAATTTGTAGTCTCAGAAGGTGGTCGCTTACTCTACACTTACGAGCACTTCTATGACTTTAGCATTGACGCTGCAAAGTCGATAGTCGTGCAGGCTCATGAGATGCAACTACTGGTTAGGAAGATTGCAAGTTTGGGTTGTCCTTTGCCAAACAAGTTTGTGGCAGTGGGCATTATTGCCAAACTCCCTGCATCATGGACGGATTTTGCCACAACCCTGAAGCACAAAAGAGAGGATATCTCCACCGAGGATCGGATTATAGCACTCGATGTGGAAGAAAAGGCAAGGGCAAACGACGTTCTAGGAACATCTGCTCAAGGTGCAAGTCCAAACATCGTAGTGAACAAGCCCATCTACAAGGGCAAGGGCAAGGTTAAGGTGAACTATGGTGCAAAGCCTAAGAAAACCACTAACTTCAAGAAGAAACCTAAGAAGGATGAGAAGGTCAGAGCATGTTATGTGTGTGGCAAAGAAGGGCATCTTGCAAAGAATTGCCTCTACTGCAAGGACTGAGATGATGGCAAGCCAAACAAGAAGGTGAACGTCACCATTGGTGACGGCGATGAGGCCGGTGGATCTCGGTATGGTAATTTTCCAGTTGTATTTTCGGTACTTCAATATACAGATTGGTGGGTTGATACTGGTGCGAATATACATGTATGTTCTGACATGTCCTTGTTTACTTCTTACCAGGGAGCACGGACTTCCTCCGTCTTGATGGAAAACAGATTAGATGCGTCTGTTCTTGGTATTGGTACGGTCGAACTGAAGCTCAGTTCAGGGAAGATTGCCCACTTGAGGAACGTGCAGCATGCTACGTCAATAAACAAGAATCTCATTAGCGGGTCCTTGTTATGTCCAGATGGTTATAAGTTAGTGTTTGAGTCCAATAAATTTGTAATTTCTAAATTCGGGAACTTTGTTGGTAAAGGCTATGATAACGGAGGCTTGTTCCGCTTAAATACTGTTGAGCCAAATTTCCATTTGAATATTGCATCTATGAATAAAATTTGTGAGTCCAATGTGTGGCACTCTCGTTTCTGTCATATCAGTTTTGACACCATTGCTAGAATGTCCAGATTAGAGTTAATTCTGAAATCTGAAGTAGTCAAAGGATCAAAGTGTCAATTGTGTGTACAAGCAAAACAACCTTGAAAACCTTTCAAGAGTTTAGAGGAAAAGAGGGATTTGTCACCATTAGATCTTATTCATTCAGATCTATGTGAGATGAATGGATTGTTGACTGAGGAGGCAAGAGATATTTTATGACCTTGATAGATGATGCTGCAAGTTACTGCTATGTTTACTTGCTGAAAACAAAAGTTGAGAAACAATTTGAGAGGAAGATCAAGCGTTTATGTGATGATCGTGGAGGAGAATACATCTCCAATGAGTTCTCTCAATTCTGTGCTGAACATGGTATAATACATGAGGTCACACCACCATATTCACCTCGATCAAATGGGGTGGCTAAGAGGAAAAATCGGACACTTACAGACTTGGTTAATGCCATGTTAGAGATCTCTGGTATGTCCTATGAATGGTGGGGGGAAGCTATTTTGACAGCAACTTTTGTCCTTAATCAGGTTGTGACAAAGAACAAAGATGTCACTCCTTATGAGGGATGGCAAGAGCGTAAGCCTAATGTCAATTTTCTGCGCACGTGGGGTTGTTTGGCGAAAGTCAATATACCAGCGCCGAAAAAGAGAAAGCTAGGATCCAAGATAGTAGATTGTGTGTTTTTGGGTTACCCACAAAAAAAACACGGCTTATAGATTTTTAGTTGTGAAATCAGATTCTCCTCATGTGAGCGTATACACAATTATGGAGTCGCGTGATGCTTCATTCTTTGAGGAGGTGTATCCTATAAAAACAGCAAGCAATAGTGAAACTCAGGTTTACACTCAACCTGAAACGATTGCTCCACCAGGACCAAATAGTGAACCAGTTACTTCCAATGAAGATGAAGATAAAGTCGATGATGCTCCATGCAGAAGTAAAAGACAAAGGGTTGCCAAATCCTTTGGTGATGACTTTATTGTTTATCTCGTGGATGACGTGCTACAAACACTTTCAGAGGCTTATGCATCTCCTGATGCAGAGTATTGGAAATAGGCAGTCCGTAGTGAGATGGACTCCATCATGTCCAATGGGACTTGGGAGATCACTGGTTGTCCAAGCGGGTGCAAACCAGTTAGATGCAAGTGGATCTTTAAAAACAAAATGAGGCCTAATGGTACTATTGAAAAGTACAAGGCAAGACTTGTGGCCAAGGGTTATACTCAAAAGGAAGGAGAGGATTTCTTTGATACATACTCTCCAGTAGCCCGGATTGCAACAATTAGAGTACTGCTAGCATTAGCAGCTTCCTATGGTTTACATGTCCATCAAATGGATGTAAAAAACAGATTTTCTTTATGGAGAGTTAGAGGAAGAAATATATATGGAGCAACCGGATGGCTTTGTTGTCCCTGGAGAGGAGAATAAAGTGTGCAGATTAATTAAATCTTTGTATGGCCTAAAGCAAGCACCTAAATAATGGCACGAAAAATTCGACACCACTTTAAGATCTGCAGGATTCAGCATGAGTGAGGCAGATAAGTGCGTGTACTACCGTTATGGTGAGGGCGAAGGTGTTATATTGTGTTTGTATGTCAATGAAATACTTATATTTAGGACCAGCACTAGTATGATTGATGAGATCAAGTCTTTCTTATCTCGATGCTTTGATATGAAAGACTTGGGTCCAGCAGATGTAAAATGAGAATGTGATTACATTGAGTCAATCCCATTACACAGAGAAGGTCCTTAGCCACTTTGGCTTTGTAGACTGTAAGATCTCTCCAGCTCCCTATGACGCAAGTGTGAAACTTCAAAAATTTGAAGGACAAGGAAGAGATCAACTGAGATATTCACAAATAATTGGATCCCTTATGTATTTAGCTGGTGCAACTAGATCAGACATCTCCTATGCTGCGAGCAAACTAAGTCGGTTCACTTCAACCCAAGAGATGATCATTAGAAAGGACTTGAGCGAGTGTGTCACTATCTGAGAGGTACTTCAGATTATGGAATTCACTACTTGGGATACCCATCTGTGTTAGAGGGTATAGTGATTTCCAATTGGATCTTAGATGCGTATGAGATCAAAGCTACTAGTGGCTATATATTCACTCTAGCGGGTGCTGCACTTGTGTGGAGGTCCTGTAAACAAACAGTCTTGACAAAATCAACGGCTGAAGCAGAACTTGTAGCACTAAAAACCGCCACTAATGAGGCTGAATGGCTTAGAGAGCTGCTTATGGACTTGCCTTTGCTTGAGAAGTCGGTACCACCAATCCTTGTGTATTGTGATAAGCAAACAATGCAACCTCAGGTTACAAATAGAAAGGATAATTCCAAGTCCAACAAGCATATTAAGCGGAGGCTAAAAACTGTCAAAAAAATGAGAAACTCCGGAGTAATAGCTGTGAGCTATGTGAGAATTGAAAATAATCTAGCAGACCCTTTTACAAAGGGATTATAACGAAATGTGATGTCTAAGGACATGGGTATGAGGCCCATTTGAGTATGTTACGCCACAATGGTAACCTATCCTATGTGATCGGAGATCCCGTGAAGTAGGAAATAGGAAGAACAAGTTGAGGGCGTAACTCAAAGAGTACATTAAAATAATAAAAATGTACCCATGTCCAAATGACAACTATAGTACTCTTTACTGCTCAGAAGGTTGGCATAAAGCCTTAATGTTTTGCATTGAAAAGATATCGGCCAGCAGGATATTCTTGAAGGGGAACACTACGTGAGTCTAACTGTAGGTCGTAGTTCTTGAGATAGGGCGCTCTCATCAAAAACTCACTAAAAGATATGGGAGCAGACCCTTAACTCTCCGGTTAGGCGAGGTCTCTTTGGCAGCCTAGTATCAGCTATGACATCAAGTGAAGTTTGATTGCACTAAAGCAGGGAATTCAAGGCTTAGTCCATTCTCTGGCCGCAGGAAGATGAATCATGTTGTTCTAGGTGTAAGTTCAACCCGTACGGGACTTATGCTAAAACGCTAGTATATTAACAGTATGACAGCACATTGATCCTTTGTCTTTCTTATTCTTACTTTGGTATTGATGGGGGATTGCTGAAAAATAGGCCCATGATGAGGCCTGACGGGTCCAGGGACCCGGGTTCCCCAGCGGGCTCACCTCTCATTGACCAGTCCAAGGCCACACCTGGAACAAGCACCGGCCGTATAGGGCAACAACTTCATTTGGGCCGTCTCGGCCCACAACCCCAACTAACAACTTGGTCGGGATGACCAAGGCCCATATCCTCGACAGTCAGAACGGTCGGAGGCTCGGTCCGTACCAAGGTGCCGACCAGGGACTCCGACCAGGCTCCTCCTTACATGTGCCCGCCTCCCCGGCTAGCAAGCCGGTCGGGAGGCTAGGCTTGGCTTACCAGTGGGCCCCAGGAGTAGGTACGAAGAATAAGGATGAGCCTCGGGGTCAACCTGTCGTACACGTCCAGCCACTCCATCCTCGGGGGTTACAATCCCCTCTGCTGTGGCAGCAGGGCGCCACTATTCTACCTGCCCGTCCTCATGAAAGGACGGGGCAAAACGTCATCATGATATGGCCGGAACGCCCCCCCTCCCCCCCGGTCATGATGGAGTGGCCGGGCAAGGTGCCAGGAATGGGGAGTGATAGCCTTACCGTTCCTATCGACGCCCCCACGACCGTTGACCGACGGAGCATGACACGTAGGGACAAGACAAGACAAGACGCTTGCCCCACAATGCTGAACTTGGACGCTGGTCACCGGAAGACTCTGACTGACGGGATGGGATGGCCCGACTGACGAAGCTGACGACCCCGACCGGCGGGGTCGGGAGTCCTTTCTTTCTATCCTCATACCCTTTGCTCCCCTGTAATGAAGCCTCCCTTGGACTATAAAAGGGAGGGTCTTCCACCTAGGAAGGGAGGGAGACAACTCATGAAATCCGATCTCTCGATAGATCTAAACCATAGACTCTCAAATCTCATCCTCCACTCAAAAGCTTGTAACTCCCCAAACTCTCTCGAGCACCTGGGCTCAAGCAATACAACCGACTGACCCCCGACTAGACATAGGGCATTTTGCCTGAACGAGTATAATCTTGAGTCATTGTGTGCTATGCCACATCCGATCACAATGTGCGATACACACTTCGAGTAGGTTTAGCTGTCGGCCATTTCCGAAACTGACAATTTGGCACCGTCTGTGGGGAGAACATCATGCATCCACCGTCCCAGTGACCGGATGGCCTCCATCTCCAGCACCTCCGACCTCGCGAGCTTGGGCAGTACGATCCTCTTTGGCTCGCTGGAGTTTCTCTCGGACCCACACGTTGGGCTGTGGGCACCTCCTGTCTTCGCGCCCTTCCAGGCCTTCCATTTTGGAAGCTTGGACTTCATTGTCGGTCGTCTCGGCATGCTTCGCCTCCGTGAGGAGGCCACTCCTCTGATGTCGCTCGAGGGAGATACTCCCTCAAACGGGCCACTGGCCCACCTCGACACCAAGGCGCAGGCGCGGTGCATCGAGCTCATGCTCGGTGCCGACCACTCAGCAAGCAACGTGGACCTGGTCCTGTTCTCGCTGCACAACTTCTTCTGCCAACTTTCTAGGGGCACCCTGCTGTGTCGGTGTTTTACCGCCACACCCACTGAGGGATACCCCCGAGCTGGTGAGTTTGTAGGTAGGGTGTCGCTGAGATCAGGAACTCGAAGGTGCAAGGAACTCAAAGTTTAGACAGGTTCGGGCCGCCGAAAGCGTAATACCCTACATCCTGTGTGTGGTTTGTATTGCCTTAGGTGTTGATCGAGGTGATCTTGGTGATCCTTTTTGGAGGGGGTCCCTGCCTGCCCTTATTTAGTTAGGGGGGATAGGGTTACATGGAAATCCTAGCCGGATATGAGCTCAGGAGTCCTACCCGAGTACTTTTCGGGTAGTTTCCTTCTATTCCGCTAGTTCTACAATGGTACGAGTAGTTACAATTGGTGTAGGGTGTGGGCCATGTCCCACCCCTTAGCCTAAAAGATGTACGCCATGTGCACAGTTCCGTGGGCTCGGGTCTGACAAGCCCCCGAGCTCTTTGTAGTCGAGTGATGAGGACAAGGCCCGATCTTCCCAGAGGTAGGACAACTTCGATTGGTGGAGGACTCGACGTTGATGATCCGGCTTCAAATCAGTAAGATTCGAACCCTGCAGCGGCTACACCACTGCTCCGTTGGTTATCAACCAAGCACAACTTGATTGACCTCGCCGAGAAGGCTTTTCCTGCAAGCGAATCGAAGGACACAAGCAAGAAGGTATAAACACGCAATCTGACAATTGCAAATATAGTTGAAGAAAATCACAAGAGAGGTTCAAGCACTTGGTTCGAAAGGACTAATCGCCACAGTCGAGGAGAACAAGAACAGGGGACCTGGATCACAATAAAAGGACTTGTCGCCACAGTTACAATGATCAATCTTAGTTTCTTGACAGAAAACTAGAACTAAACAAAACCCAACCCTAAACGGTGGCGGCTACTGAGTTCTCATGTAAAGAGGGACGTCCTAGGGTTGGGCGACCAAGGGGGGACGCCCACAACTTGGGCTTAAGGCCCGACACGATACAAGGCCTGAAAAGGGCCAAAACTGGTGATGCGGCACCTTGTCATGGTTACACAGAATGAACCACGAGGCTTTTGGAGCTAGGACTAGAACCAAAAGAAGTGTCTCGTCGTCAGGTTTCCAACGCATCCAAAAACGCCTTATTTGGACGCCGTATGAGGGAGATATCGCCGTTTTGGTGCAGGGTGGTCGGCTGAATCCGAACCGAACTCGCAGTCCAAGTTGGCGATGACTTATAGCTTGGTGATGAGGCCGGCTCGTGCATGTCTAGCATGGTGATGTCCTCATCATCGAGTACTGCATGCTTCCATGTAATTCTGAAGGCGTCTTCGAGTTCTCCTGAACTCCATCTTGAAGGTGTCTTCCGAGTACTTCCTTGGTTGCATCGAGGCTGTGAGGTGCTCATGCCCCGAGTAGTTGTCAAGTCTTCTTTTATACGGGGTGCGATTGAACTCGCGCTCCATATGGAGTAAGCCCCGAGCGTTAGGTTGACTCGAAGAACCAAGTTGAGGGTGAAATTAGTCTTGACTCTTCCGTCCTTATCTTCCAAAAGATTTGAAAAATAAGTCGCTGATGATACATGTCCCACAGCCCCCGAGCCTTGAATCCAAATCTCCAAGGTTTGGAAGAAAGGATCCAAAGAATCGTGGCATGCAATATATGACGGTAAAGATTTGATGGTTAAGATGCACAAATTGGTTCAGAAAATCGAAAACCATTTTATTCGGAATGAATTCCCTAAAAAAATGGTTAAACAAATAGCTTCTCCAAAAAGCACCCTAAATTACCACTCAAACCAAACCTTGTTCCCTGAGTCAATGGCTAGGTAAGACCTCTGGGTTAAAATTTTGAAAAACCACTTATTTCGAAATAAAATCTCTGAAATAATGGTTAAACAATTATCTTCCCAAGATAACTCCTTAAAAGCCTCTTAATTCGGTATCTTCCGAGTAGTTTTGCAGCATCCAGCCTCAAAGTGTGAGAGCTTAAACGATCCGCTGAAAGCACGCTGAGTGCCCTGCCGAGCCCAGCCCCCGAGCATAGGAGCTAGATGAGTCGCACGAGATACACCTAGTAGTCGGTGGCACCAGCCCCCAAGCCTAGGCATTGGTCAAGTTGCTGCTGGATCTTGAACTGTCGATGAAGCCGACTAGTCGGAGTCGATTCCGACTAGTTTTGTAGGTGAGACGAGTAGTCAAAGTAGTCGCCAGCGTGTAATACTAGTCAGGAACTAGTAAATGCGGTGTTATGGGAACAAGGCCCCTTCAGTATACTACACGTAATACTAGTTGAGAACTAGTAAACGAAGTGTTACTGGTAGTACGAGAGCGATGCCCCTTCAGTAAACTACGCGTAGTACTAGTCGAAAACTAGTAAATGGAGCGTTACTGGAAGTATGGGAGCGAAGCCCCTTCAGTAACATAGAGTACTAGTCGAGAACTATTAATCTGAGCATTACTGGAAGTATGGGAGCGAGGACCCTTCAGTAAACTATGTGTAGTACTAGTCGAAAACTAGTAAACGGATTGTTATTGGAAGTGTGGGAGCGAAGCCCCTTCAGTAACATAGAATACTAGTCGAGAACTAGTAATCTGAGCGGTACTAGAAGTATGGGAGCAAGGTCCCTTTAGTAACATAGAATACTAGTCGAGAACTAGTAATCTGAGCGTTACTGGAAGTATGGGAGCGAGGCCCCTTCAGTAACATAGAATACTAGTCGAGAACTAGTAATCTGAGTGTTACTGGAAGTATGGGAGCGAGGCCCCTTCAGTAACATAGAATACAAGTCGAGAACTAGTAATCTGAGTGTTACTGGAAATATGGGAGTGAGAGTGAGGCCCCTTTAGTAACATAGAATATTAGTCGAGAACTAGTAATCTGAGCGTGACTAGAAGTATGGGAGCGAAGCCCCTTCAATAACATAGAATACTAGTATAGAACTAGTAATCTGAGCGTTACTGGAAGTATGGGAGCGAAGCCCCTTCAGTAACATTGAATACTAGTCGATAACTAGTAATCTGAGCGTTACTGGAAGTATGGGAGCGAGGCCCCTTCCGTAAACTACGCGTAGTACTACTCGAAAATTGATTGTTACAGGAAGTGTGGAAGCGAAGCCCCTTCAGTAACGTAGAATACTAGTCGAGAACTAGTATTCTGAGCGTTACTGGAAATATGGGAGCGAGGCCCCTTCAGTAAACTTCGCGTAGTAGTAGTGGAAAACTAGTAAACGGAGTAGTACTAGAAGTATGTGAAGGTGACTGGAGGTCAATTAGCATGGTAAAAATAAATCTTGCTGATTGCTTCAGTCGATTCCTTAGGCAGAGCATGAGAATTCACATGTTGCCATGCGAAAATGTCACGGTTGGCCTGAAGGAATTGACGACGAGGTCCTTCACGTGGGGTGATCAATTCCTTGGGCGGGCCAAGACAGGTTGTATGATGCCATGCGAAGATGTCTCGATTGG
Organism: Panicum miliaceum; assembly: GCA_032594955.1. NCBI lineage: Eukaryota > Viridiplantae > Streptophyta > Magnoliopsida > Poales > Poaceae > Panicum > Panicum miliaceum. The sequence goes on along the minus strand of CM064063.1, from coordinate 23,227,894 downwards.
CCTGAAGGAATAGATTACGCAATCCTTCACATGCGTTGTTACAAAAGTGGTCATCGTGCGAAGATGACTCGGTAGGCCCGAAGGAATTCCTTGGGCGGGCCAAGACAGTTCGTACAGCGCTGAAATATGGATGAACAGACAAGCCCTATTTTCGGTAAATTCCTTGATTCCCTGACCGAGTGGTTGAACAAACTCTTTGGGAAAAACCCCTTGTTTTGAGATAAAACTCAAGACAATGGTTAAATAAGTTCCCAAAAGATCTCCGTAAAACCCTCCTTGAATCAAGTCTCAGTCATCACGTGGGCAACCGTCCAGGTTGCGCGGCGTCTTGCCCCCGAGCTTGGGACCTGGCGGAGCTACCGAAAGCACACAGAGTGCCTTGTCGCGCCCAGCCCCCGAGCGTAGAAACCAGACGAGCGTGGATAGTTGTCGATCCTGATTCGTGGGTGATTGCCGACGAAGCCGTATCGCTCGTCGATGGAGCCGCGACGGTTTGTTGATGAGACCTGAGTAGTCGGAATCGATTTCGACTAGTCATTGATGGAGTGAGTCCCGCTCCCGACTAGTTTTGTAGTCGAAGTAGTCGTCGGCGGGTCACCGAGTGCCCTCGCGAAGGCGAAGTAGTCATCGAGTTGGACGTGATCCGATGCGTCCGCCTCCGTGAATGGGATTTCTTAAATGAAAACCATAAAGACCTCGCGATCCGGCGAGGAGCTTTTGGCGATCCACCCCTCTTCTTCGTCGGAGGAATCAGGGGGCCTGCCTTCCTGCAATGGTTCTATGCCTGAAAGGTTGTCGGGGTTGATGGCGCCAAAAAGTGGGCTGAGGTCGGGTAGCTTGGAGGACTCCGTGCCCTTATAATGCCCGAGCCCGCCCCACCAAGTTGAAGATGCAGAAAGGTGGGCTGAGGGCGGATAGCTTGGAGGACTCCGTGCCCTTCCGATGCCCGGGCCCGCCCGAGCAAGTTGAAGGCGCAGAAAGGTGGGCTGAGGGCGGGTAGCTTGGAGGACTCCATGCCCTTCCGATGCCCGAGTCCGCCCGACCAAGTTGAAGGCGCCCTCAGGCCCTGGTGGACGTTTGATAAGGGCGATGCCTCATCGATGAAGTCTGAGTAGTCAGCGGAGAGGGGAGCCCTTCGATGGATGGTGGCTAGTCCTCCTCCAACTTGTGGTAGACGATCCAAATCCTCCTCCGACTCAGAGAAGGACTTGTGGCATAGGAACCCCTTGTTTTAAGATATAGTCCCAAAATAATGGTTTAAACAAACGAAACACCTAAAAGACCCTCAAAAAACCTCTCAAATCGGGTACTTAATTTATGAATAAATCATTATTCGGGTAGTCCCGTCGCCTTTCTTCGTAATGTTTGTTGAGTTGCGGAGCTCCTAGGGCCCTCCGAAGGGTTTGACATTCGAAGGTGGAATGCTTGCTCTTCGGGTGCCATAAGCATCGCTTGTGGAGAGCCTCCTCGAGTCGTTCCTTCGAGCTGAGGGTTTTCTTTCTTCGAGTTGATTGTTCCCCGACTTCTGGCTTGCGCTTCCGAGTTATACCCAGGTAGTCGAGGGGGATATGATAGTTGGTGGGGCTATAGGCCTCCACCTCATCGCGCTCCTATTGTCTGGCGATGATGATGTTGCTGGCATCCCGGCCGGTGTTGATGATAGTGCGGAGGTTCCCGTGGAGGAATCGTAGAGGTTGCCGCTCCCCTGCTGGTTCGTCTCGATCACGCGGTGCCTGCGTTTGCGCTAAGCATTGATGACCTTACGGCGTTCCTTCTGGATGTCATCTGCATCTTCTATCTTGATGTTGTCTGGGACTTCAACACCCATTGTTACGTCCACGTCTTCGTCGAGTGGATCAAGGAGGTAGTTGTCGTAGTCGTCTAGCTAGACCCGCTCTAGGCCTTCACTGTCCTCGCCGACGTGAATCATGAACACTTCTCGATTGGGGGCGAAGCGTTTGGCACTCCGCACCACTTGGCCCTCGTCTTCATCGTTGAAAGGAGGGAGGGGTCTGCCTTCTTGAAAAGCGAGTTCGTTGGGTGTGGTATAGGATCATGGTGGACCTGATTTGAGAAACCTAGAGGGTTTCATGCCCTTCCGATGCTCAAACCTGCCTGACCAATCTGATCCCCTTACCAGACCCCGGAGGTTACTTATTATAGGTGTCATATGAGCAGCCGAATCCGAGTAGTTGTCGGAAATAGTGCCCCCCCCCCCGATGCACGGTGGCTTCTCCTTCTCCGAGTGGTAGTAGATGATCCAAATCCTCTTCCAATGCGAAGAGGGTTCGGGGCTGAACTGCCTCAGACCAAACTGGACATGGCTTGGGGGTTTCAAGTTTGCCGATGAAGTTGTCAAAATCGTAATCAAAATCTTCAGGCTCCTTAGGGCTGATACGCCGAAGGGTGGATTCTGCCAGAGTAATCCAATCTGCAATACCTTTGCTGACTCAATGGATGACGGAGGAGATGTTCGAGTAGTTGTCGACAACGGGGGGCCCCCAACAGGCGGTGGCTCCCTCGTCATCGAGTTCTCCCGGACTCCATCTTGAAGGTGTAGTACTAGTCGATGAGTGCTTTTCGTCAACGAGTACTTTTCGTCCTTGGGTACTTTTCATCAATGAGTACTTGTCGTCTGAGTCCGAGTAGATGTCGACAACGGGGGTCCCCCGATAGGCAGTGCCTCCCTTGTCATCGAGTTTGAGCAGACAATGTAAGTCCTCGTCCAAGTTGGAGAGGGACTCAAACCGTGTAGCCCCCTCAGATCGGTTTGAGTCCGATCAGACTAGTTCTGGCGCAGCACGAGTTGATGTCGCATCAAAAATGGACATTGTCTCGATCTCCCCGACGTGATCAGGGAGCAGCAACTCGTCGTGGTTATTGACAAACTTGTCGAGGTCGCTGCATCGATTTGGTGTAGAGGGCTCCGACTTCTTGGAATTGGCTAGGTGGCCATTGAAATCACCAGAGCCGTTGGCGATGCAGATCCAGGAGCCTAAAATCAATATTGTGCCCTCATCGAGTATGGTGCTGGTGAAGCTGAAAGATGCCATCGACTTCTCCGGTGGATGCTTGATGAACACCCCTACTAGGCGTGCCAGTTGTCGGTGTTTTACCGCCACGCCCACTGAGAGATACCCCCGAGGTGGTGAATTTGAAGGAAGGGTGTTGCCGAGATCAGGAACTCGGCGATGCTCCTATGCAACCTGCCCGAGCCTGCAGGCCCCAAATAGCAGGAGCTCCACCGCAACATCCGGACGTTGGTGGAGCGTGCCGCCGTACAGCCGGTGGAAAGCACCGCGTCACGCCACCGGCATGCAGCTTCCTGCCCAGTCGGTGGGGTAGGCTCACAGCAGCCAAACCCCTCAGTCCATCAGCGGCAAGGGTTTCCACCCCGGGCGGGTCGCGACGCCACAGTTGCACCACATCTCAAAGCGGCGACCGCCGCACGGCAGCCCCTGGTGCACGGCTCGCTCGGGCCCAACTACAACGCACGCAACGTCATCCACTTGCGGCAACTGCCTCGCCGCGGCGCCGATGTTGACCGCGCCGCCGTGGATTTGGCCGAGGCTCACCAGTCCAAGGGGGGGCACGAGGAGGCGCCTACCGGGCGATGTGGCCGACCGTGCGATCAGGACGGTGACCGGAGCCCTAGTTTGGACCGCCCGGGCCCACAGGCCTTTGGATGCCGCATCCAGAAAGCGCCATTCCCGTCGCGCTTCCGGCCACCCACCAACATCACCAAGTACACTGGGGAAACGAACCCCGCTATATGGCTGGATGACTTCCGACTGGCCTGCCGAGCCAGAGGTGTGGATGATGACTACTTCATCATCCAGTACCTCCCCATCTGCGTTGGGGAGCACGTTCTAGCATGGCTCGAATTCCTGCTGCCCAACAACATTCGTAGTTGGGCGGAGCTCAAGCAAGTCTTCGTCAGGAACTTCCAGGGGACGTACGTGCTCCCCGGAAACTCCTGGGACCTCAAGAGCTGCAAGCAAAAGCCTGGCGAGTCCCTGCGGGACTACATGCGTAGGTTCTCCAGGCAGTGCAATTCTCTACCTAACGTCATCGACGTGGATGTCATCAGGGCGTTCCTCACTGCAACCGCCTGCAAGCTCGGCCGTTGAAAGTCGCGCACCACCCACGAGCTCTTGCAGATCGCCAGAACCACGCCTCTGGCGAGGAGGCGGTCTTCACCAATGGCCGGACCATGGGAAAGACCAAGCGGGAGGAGAAGGATTAGGGTCCCTCCACAGCGCAAGAGAAGAAGAGGAGGAGGGACCATCGTCGCCCCCACCCCAATGCGGTCGCAGCGACTGACCGAGCGGGCAAGTGACTAGGCAACAACGACAATTTCGAGCAGCTCCTTGAGAAGTCGTGCACCAATAACGGCTATCCCGTCAAGCACGAGCTCAAGGATTGCGAGCTCCTCAAGCGGATGCTGGGTCAGCCCAGCAGGCGCAAGGGCGGAGACCACGACAAGGAGGTGCCCAAGGAGTAGGGAGCACTTCCCAAGGACAGGAACACCTTCCCCAACCCGGACGGCTGCCTCATGATCTTTGGAGGTCCTGAGGACGACTGCACCAAGTGCCAACACAAGGTCCGCCTCCAGGAAGTATGCGCTGCCAAGAGCTCAGTTCCCAAGTTTCTCCGCTGGTCGAGCACTCCGATCACCTTCGACCGGGGTGACCACCCTCCCAACGTTCCTCGACCATGGAGCTACCCTCTCCTTGTCGACCCCATCGTCGGCAACAAACGCCTGACCAAGGTGCTGATGGACGGGGGTAGCAGCCTCAACATCCTATATGTTGAGACCTTCGACGCTATGGGCGTCTTCCGGTCCAAGCTCCGCACTTCCATCTTCCCCTTCCATGCGATCGTCCCAAGCATGAGGGCGTACTCCTTGGGGAATATAGAGCTGCCGGTCACGTTCGGCGACCGCAGCAACTTCCCCACCGAGACCCAGATCTTTGAGGTAGTGGATTTTGACGGATTGTACCACGCCATCCTCGGGTGTCCGTGCTACGCCAAATTCATGGCGGTCCCCAACTACACCTACCTCAAGCAGAAGATGCCGGGGCCGAACGGCGTCATCACGGTCAGCGGCTCGTTCAAGCAGGCCTACGCCTGCGATCGTGAGCACTTCGAGCTCGCCACCGCCATCGCCAACTCCGTCGAGCTCCAGAAGCTTCGTCGTACGGTAGCAGAGGGCGCCCCAGACTCCAATGAGCCGACTTCATCCAACGCCTTCCACCTGACCGAGGACACTAAGGCGATACGTCGACCCCAACAACCCGACCAAGACCGTGCAAATCGGGGCCCAGCTTCCGGCCAATCGTCGATTTCCTACTCGCCAATCGTGATGCCTTCGCATGGAAGCCCTATGACATGCCAGGCATTCCGAGGGAGGTCGCCGACGACGAGCTTCGCATCAAGCTGGGTTCCAAGCTCGTGCACCAACCCCTGCGCCGCTTTGATGACATGAGGCGTCGGGCCATAGGCGAGGACATCGCCAAGCTCCTGGCAGCTGGTTTCGTCAAGGAAATGTACCACTCCGACTCGCATGCCAATCCCGTCCTTGTAAAAAAAATGGGAAATGGAGAATGTGTGTTGACTATACTGGCCTTAACAAGGCATGTCCCAAGGATACTTTGCCTTTGCCGCATATAGACCAAATAGTCGATTCCATGTCAGGATGCAAAATCCTCTCTTTTCTGGATGCCTACTCGAGCTATCACCAGATTGCGATGAAAGAGTCCGACCAGCTCACGACCTCTTTCATCACCCCATTCAGCATGTACTGCTACCTCACCATGCCTTTTGGACTGAAAAACGCCGGCGCCACCTACTAGCATTGCATGCAGAAGTGTTTTGCTGATCAGATTGACCCGCCCCAGCAGCCCGACCAGCTCGAGCCACCGAAGCCCACGGTCGCCATCTACGTGGACGACATAGTGGCCAAAGCACCTCGCATGGGAGATCTGATCGCCACCCTAGACGCCATGTTCGCTAACCTCCAAAGGTTAGTGTCAAATTTAATCCCGAAAAATGCACTTTCGAGGTTCTAAAAGGGAAGCTACTCGGGTACATAGTGTCCGAGCGCGGCATCGAGGCCAACCCCAGAAAGATCACGACCATCACCCGGATGGGCCCCATTCGCAACGTTAAAGGAGTGCAGTGGCTCACCGGTTGTTTGGCCGCCCTGAGTCGGTTCATCTCCCGACTGAGCGAGCGGGTAATGCCCCTGTATAAACTCCTTAAGAAGTCGGAAACATTCGTCTGGACGGAGAAGGCCCAACATGCTTTGGACAACCTCCAGACCTTACTAACCTCGGCTCCAGTCCTCGTCGCTCCCGAGCGACGAGAGCCCCTCCTACTCTACCTTGCAGCAGCCACCCACGTGGTCAGTGCCACTCTTGTGGTCGAAAGGGAAGAGCCGGGCCATGTGCTAAAGGTCCAACGACTGGTGTACTTCATCAACGAAGTACTCACCAAGACCAATGACCGCTACACACAGGTGAAGAAGCTCATATACGCCATGCTCATGGCAACTAAGAAGATGCAGCACTATTTCATCGATCACGAGGTCACCATCGTCATCTCGTTCCCTCTCGGCGAGGTTGTCCATAGACGCGAAGCTAAGGGACGCATCTCCAAATGAGCGCTCGAGCTCATGGGCTATGGTATCAAGTACGCCCCCTACACCGCCATCAAGTCGCAGGCGAAGGGACATGAGGTGGGCTACGCTAGCGATAAACAAAAATTTTCACCACATAAACCAGGAAAACTGCTGTTATAGATCACGGAATTACCATTAGACGCGCGGGTGCGGAACTTCTGTAGCGCGTCGGGGTAGTGCAGTCAGTCGCTGGCAGTGCAGTTGCGAGACCTCCTCACGTGCGGCTCATTCTCGTGTAGCAGATGCATCACCTCCAAGGTATCCACACGTACAGGGAAGAAGCGTCGCACTCCGGACTGCTAGGTCCGCGAGGGCAACCGTGGGCGCGGGCGTGGGCCCTGGCCGACTTCATTGCCGAGTGGACCGAGGTCCAAACCTTGAATCCAGACATCACCCACGAGTACTGGACCCTGTACTTCGACGGGTCAGTCAATGGACCCGGCGCGGGGGCCGGCGTGGTGCTGATCTCTCCCGAGGGGAATAGGCTCCGTTATGCCATCCGTCTCCACTTCCTAGCTTCGAACAATGTCGCCGAATACGGGGGCCTCATTAATGGCCACCGCGTTGCTATCGAGCTCGGGGCCACTCGGCTCTACACCTACGGCGACTCTAAGCTGGTAGTGGACCAAGTCATGAAGGAGTCCATCTGCAAGAGCTCCCTCATGAACGCGTACTGCCCGGAGGTGCACAAACTGGATGACAAGTTCTGAGGAATCGAGTTTCATCAAGTCCCGCGGAAGGACAACAATGATGTTGATGCACTCGCTAAGATGGCAGCCCAGCAGGACCCCGCCCCCAGTGGAGTCTTCGTCAATGACCTCCACGCACCTTCGATCCGCATGAAGCCGGATCCGCCTCCAGGGTCATCCGACCCGGTACCCGGGGGCCCCAGCCGAGTCTCTCGCGAACAGACGACCCCCGACCAGGCACTCGGGGGCCCCAACTGCCTTGCGATGGAGGTCGCAACTTCCGCGGCCGACGCAGCGCTAACCGACCCCGACTGGAGGGCGCCTCTTCTGGACTACCTCCTCGACGAGGTCCTCCCACCCGACAGAACCGACGCGCGAAGGATCGCCTGGCACGCCAAGACGTTCGTCGCCATCAACGGTGAGCTATACAAGCTGAGCCCGTCACCTGTAGGGATGCTCATGAAATGCATCCTGACCCAACAAGGCAAGGAACTCCTCTTGGTGGTCCACGCTGGAATTTGTGGGCACCATGCAGCCCCGCGGTCGCTGGTCGGCAAGGCCTTTCACCAGGGTTTTTACTGGTTGCCTGCACTGCGCGACGCGGAAGAACTCGTCCGCACGTGCAAGGGGTGCCAATTCTACGCTCGGCAAACCCACCTGCCAGTGCAGGCTCTTCAGACCATCCCCCTCAAATGGTTGTTTGTGATCTGGGGTCTCAACATGGTCGGGCCTCTCAAGAAGGCTCCTGGCGGCTTCACCCGCCAGCTCGTCGCGGTGGACAAGTTCACCAAATGGATTGAGGCAAAACCGATCATCAAGCCTAGCTCCCAAGAAGCTGCCAAGTTTTTTCTTGACATCATCTACCGGTTTGGTGTGCCCAGCACCATCATCACGGATAATGGGGCCAACTTCACGGGCAAGAAGTTCTTGGATTTCGCTTATGAGTACGGGATCAAGATCGACTGGGCGTCAGTCGGACACCCTCGCACTAATGGACAGGTTGAAAGGGCGAATGGCATGGTCCTCCAGGGACTCAAGCCTTGCATCTTCGACTAGCTCAACAAGTTTGCTGGCTGGCGGGTTCAGAAGCTCCCAGCCGTCCTCTAGAGCCTAAGGACAACCTCCAATCGGTCCACAGGATTCACCCAGTTCTTCCTAACTTATGGGGCGGAAGCCGTGCTACCCTCTGCCTTAGACCATGACGCCCCAAGGGTCAAGGCTTTTGAACCCGACCAAGCCGTGGAGGCTCAGCAGGACGCGGTCGACTTCTTGGATGAGGCCCGGGAGACGGCCCTAGACCCGCTCGGCAAGCTACCAGCAGACCCTTCGCAAGTACCATGAGAGGAAGATCCGGGGAAGAACCCTCGAAGTCGGTGACTTGGTGCTGAGGAGAGCGCAGTCGACCAAGGACAAGAACAAGCTCACTCCGCCGTGGGAAGGATCGTACACGATCGTGGAGGTGGTCCGGCCAGAAACCAACCGACTGAAGGACAGCAATGGCAACATCCTGAACAACACTTAGAACATTGAGCAGTTACGTCGCTTCTTCCTCTAAATTCAGTCCTTTCATACACTTTTCTTCGAACGACGACTCCTACAGCACCCCGGCACGAGCACTCTCACTCCGGGTTGCTCGAGGGCCCCATGGGGGTACAACGCCACTCGCACCGTTACCCTTCTTTTTTTTCTTCTAAAACTCACAAACAGAAAGGCAACCTCTTTTCGCCCGAGCGAAAGGGTGGTCCGTTCCTCCAATGCTACCTAAGTGATTTTTGTTGGGCCACCTAATCTACCGAGCCCTTGTCACAACCAACGGCGAACTAGCAGCTGATGCCACTCGAGCCAGATCCAGGCTACACGCTGCAGCCTACGGTTAGTGAGCAGGTTCGAAAGGGAAAGTGTGAAGGCAAAAAATCATTCTAGGAAACAAAGGGATACGGGCGGGACACGTTTCCCAAACATCGTCAAAACAAACATCAGTTAAAGTAACTGCAAACACTTAAGGATGTTCACTCGAGGGCTCCTTTAAGCCTACCGCACCAAGTTTCTAAAAAAAAGAAGCTAATCATAAAACTTTCTACTGCGGCACCTCGTCCACGTTGGTCGACGATGCAGATGAGAGGAGCCGCGTTGCAGGGTCGACTGGAGGATTTCCCTGATCAAGAGCCCACTTAGTTGGGGCACTGCTCGGCCCACCTTCTTAGATTGGACGCCACCTCCGCCCCGAATCGCTTCCCTCTCCACGCGTCGAGCCTCCTTCACCCATTCCGCGGTGGTCGTCTCCGCTATCGCTGTTGTGACCGGCTCCAAGAACTGTCTGAGTTTACAAAGCTTGTCGGCGAACCACCCGGCGGCGTAGCCCCTCCCGACTGCCGCAAAGTTCAGGGTCGGGTAGTGCGACGCCACCGACGTCAACACCCCTAAGGCGCCGTGGAAGACTCTGTCGGTGATGAGCCCCACCACCTCACCCAGGATCTGCGAGAGGTTGGCGATGAGCGTGCTCAACCCCGGACGAGGCTCGATCACCTCCGCGACCACCGATCGCGCTACGCCTCATAGATGGCTGAGCTCTTCTTCAAGATCCCTGTTCCTCTCCAAAGAATCTGCCAGCGCGTGCGTATTCCGTGCCATCGATTCTATGGCACTGGCTAGCTCGGATTCGGCGGCATGGCAAGCGTCTTCCAACCTCTGCAGCGCGCTCTTCCGGAGACCGTTCCTCGTTCCTAGCTCTGAACATAAACAAAGCAAAGCTCAGAGGCCACAGAACACAAAACAGAATCAAAGGGATCGGGAGAACCACTCACCGGTCGTGGCCGCCTCCAAAGTCTTGAGCCCCTCTTCCATCTGGTATGGCGTCACCTCCAACTAGGTGGTACGCTACCCCTCGGATTGAGCCTGCTCTTCAGCAAAGGCTCGGGCCGCTCGCTGCGCTCCCAGCGCTGCCGACTCCGTACCCAGAGCCGACCGGGATGTGGCAAGTTCCTACTCGGCAGCAGCCGTGCGGACACGCTAGTGGAGCCTTGATGCCCGAGCGGCCTCTAATTTGTGGGTCAGCTCCACGACCCGTCGCTGCACCGCTGCGCCGCTGCCTCCTACCCAAGCTGAGCGTCCTCCTCCCCGAGGAACCAGGATTTGTTCAACGAAATCCTCTCCAAGTTCTTCAAAACAAGAAGTCAAAAACGCCAGGTCAAGCTACCCACCAAAAACTAGGAAGGGGTCGTTAAGACTCATCCGAACAAGACTTAGAAGTTCGCTGGACGCGGTTCGCCAAGCGACCTTGACCCTACGAAGGGCTTCCTCGAGCCCTGATTTAGTGGCGGCGAGCTCATCACAGGCCAACTGCCCGCTTTGCTCGAGAAGATCTCAAAGTTTCACCTCCCACTCATCGCGTAGGACAAATCGAGCCTCACCCGGCTTGCTAGGGTTGGGCCACACCCACTCTCTGACCGACCCGCTCGTTGAGCCGGACGGATTGGAGACGGGGACCATTGCATGCTCCTGACCTTCCCTCAGCGCTGCCTGCTATGCCGGGGGACCGCTTGATTGGGCGAGGCGCTTGTCCGCCTGACCCTGAGCCTCCTCACCCTCGGTCTTCGTGACCACGTTCGCAGACAACGGCGTAGCCCCTTCGTCCTCCTCCAACTCGGACCATGCGGGCGAACCGTATGCTCCTCCACCCTGCGACTCGAGGGGCGCGATCTCATTCTCCTTTCCCGCACCTGACGGGGGAGGTGCTGCCACGATCACCTCCGCACCAGGTTCTAAGGGGATCGCCCCCATCACCGGTAGCCTACCCGTGGAAACTAGTCCTGAACCCCTCCTCAGGTCGGAGAAAACCGCGCTAGGCTGGGGCTCCACGGCACATGCTCGACATCGGCCCCAAGGGTGACCGTCCTCATGTCGCTGCAAAGAAAAGTGGAGTAAACCAAAACCATCCTGAAATAAGAGCCGAGACCACAAAACCGGTCCTCTTACCTTGACGCCCATCCAATTGGAGGAGATCCAAGCTTTCCGAACCTCCGGACGCTCGGCGGGGACCGCAAACCATGCCCCATTACATGGCTCAAGCCCAGGGCCAACCCTGCAGACTCTCGAGTGCCGCGTTTTGTAGGTTGAAGGGCGTATCGGTCACATTCATCATCGTCGGGCGCACTTTCGAACCGGTGCGCTGCCCCGACTCATCCTCACGCCGCTTCAAGGGAAACGGCATCTGCGGCGCCCCCGGATGTTCTTCCACTAGGGCCCGCACCTCCTCCCTCGGTTCCGCGTCGTCCTCCGCAACGCACTTTCTCGCCTCCGAAGCACTGGAGGACGTCTCGGACCCGACGGGGATCTCCGACCCTGCAATGCCGCGAGGCTTTACCACGAACGAGTCGGCGTCCCCCGAGTTTGACTCTTTCTCCTAAGCACAGTCGCCGTCATCAAAGTTAATCGAGGGCTCCACCTCATATTCTTCTTGGACGACGTCGCGATCCTCACCCATCCGGATCCGACGCGCAATCTCCATCTCCTTCTCCTGCCTCCTCTTGGCCTTCTCCGCTTTCTTCTGTTTTCTGGCCAGGGAAGCCTCCACCAGAGTGGCTTGCTTAGCCGTGCCCGCTGCCCCATTAGGCAAATGCGGGCGGAATTGTGGATGACCGAGTCCCTGGAAAATCGAGAGGAAGTTGGGAGCCAATCGGGCGCAAGAGAACCAACAAGAAGAAGGGGAGGCTAAAAAACTCACCAAATTCGGCGGGTGCCCCTTGTCGAAGGCGTCCGGACCGCCAATGGTCTGCGGATTCCCCACCTTGAGGACCAACACCACCCAAGACCACACCTCATCGTCGGGCATCTCCTCCGGTGACACTCGGACAGGATCCGCTAAGCCGGTGTACTCCCACATCCTGGTCGTCCTCACAGCTAGAGGAACGACAGGGCAGGCGCGGATGGTGCTGGAGAGCCGCACCCCGTCGAGCACCTCCTCTGTGATGCTCTTCCGCAGCGCCCTCTCGAGAAATGCCACGCGCCCCTTCTCCGAGGTCGGGGCCCCCATGTCCAGCTATTCTACTTCACTGGACGCGCCCCCGTGAACCCCGGGAACGGCACCTCCACCGGGTTCCTGATGTAGAACCATTCTTTATGCCACCCCCGGTTCAAATCTGCGGGGTTGTACCCCGGGTAATCCCCCGACGAGCGAGACCTCTTTTGCAGGCCGAAGCCCCCGACCGGCGCGGGTAGAGGGTCCCCCACCACTGTCAGACCTCGCCCATGACAGAAGGCTCAGAATAGATTCGCATGCGGATCTATCCCAAGGAAGCCCTCGCAGAGCGTGATGAAGCATGCGATGTCTAGCACCCTATTCAGATTGAGGTGTTGCAGCACCACCCCCCACTCGTTCAGCAAGCCGAGCAGGAACGGGTGCGCTGGGTGCCCGAGGTCGCGCTCGTAGAATGTGAGAAAGCTCATGATCTCCATGGGATCGGGATGCGGCTCCTCGTGCTCCACCGGGGGAGCCCTCCAGTGCACCACCGCCTTCGGCAGCAGCAATCCTTTCTCCACGAGATCCTCCAACTACGAATCCTCCACGGTCGACGGCCTCCAGTACGACATCGCGATTGGGAAAGAGGAGGCGGAATGGGTTCTTGCTTCTATCTCTCTCTCCCTCTTCCTCCTCAGACACAACGGGGGCGGAGAACAGGAGGGGCAATCGCGATCGGAAAACAAGGGAGATGAAGGCTGGCGGTGGCGATTGCAACAAGGCAAACGGAAAGATAAGGAAGATGACGACCCCCGATCCTCCCTCATTAAAGGGAGGCACCCTGCTGAAGCCCAACCGATGGGCCACAATGCACGGCGTGGGGGCCCACCACGACAATGGCGTGGGCGTGAAAAGCGGGGCGACGCTCTGACTTCCCTAATAAGTCCCTCTAGGCCACGCACCCGAACGGCATTTAATAGTAGTCGGGATGAGGCCCTTAGACATCATCAAATTAAAAAAGATTAGTTTTAGTCATCCACTCAGGCGTACTTTAAGTCCACCCACAGGTTGTTCCAAGCATATACATAAAAAGGCCCAAGGTCGACGCAACCGCCGCTACTTCAACCGCAAGAGCCGCCTAGGAGCCATCCTGGCCCGGGTCAGCACACCTCATGAGGATGTCGTCGATGTCGACCTAGGCAGCGATGACGGCAGCGGCTCTGGCGAACACGTTCATGAGCGCCCTCCACTCCTAGGGACCGGTCACCACAGGGAACCTGGGTCCAACCGGGTCAGATCCCAGCCGGAACGAACCCGCGCCAAGGCCAGCGCGCTGGCGGCCCCCTTGGCAAACGCCTAATGCCACCGCGTCCATGACCTGGCGCGCCAGGGACCGGAAACGGTCAGGCAACAGTGCCCCTCCGGCCTCACCACCCTCACCATGTCAAGGGCCACACGGGCAAGAGCCTCGTGGCGGTCTTCCAGGTCGTTCAGGCGGCAGCGCAGCTCATCCGCCTCAAGACGAGAAGCGGCCGCCTATTCCTCCAAACCTAAAACGCGGAGGGTTAAGGACGCTACAACCACTTTGGCAATAAAAACAAATGGAAGCCCTCGCTATAAGGAACGCACCTGCTGCCTGGGCATGGACGTCCACGGCCCTGGCCAGGGCCGAAGTCGTCTCCTCCTCCGAAGTGCGGAGGGCGGCATGCACGGTGGCGAGATCAGCCTCCAGCCTGCCCACCTCCCGTGTCGCGTTAGAATACCGGCCCCTAGCATCGGACGCCTCACAAACGAGGTCTCGTATCTCCCTGAGCCGGCTCGCGTCAGACTCGGATGAGGAGGACAACCCTAAAGATGCCGACGCCGCAGCCGCAGAGGGTCCCCCAACCACTCCGTGCGCGGCGATAAAGACTTGAGGACCCATGGAGATAGCCCTGCATGAACATAGAGCCAAAACATCACCAACCGCAACCAAGGAATGTAGTGACAGGGAGAGCAATGCTTACCCCTCAAGGCGCAGAGTCTCCTGGAGGGGCGGCAGCCCCTGAGGAGGAGCGTTGGAGCCCTCATCCGCCGGGTGCTTCTCTCCCACAATATCGCTAAAGGGCAAGGAAGACGGGAGGACCTTTCCTTTTCTTCTGAACGGAAAAACAATACTTGGTCTCCGCAGGAAGAGGAAAAGGTACGAACCGTCTCCCCTCCCGTTCGAATTAAATTGTGATAGGAAAAGGCGGCAGGCGCGGTTACAGTCCACGATCTCAGAAATCATGGCGGAGTTGGCGCCCCATTATGTTCCGTGACATGGTAGGGTCGCTCCCGACGCACACCCCCAAAACACTGCACCGGTACTCTAACTCCCCGGGTAAGCCTCAGTAGGCCACACCCTCATTCAATATATGCATTTGATTGCTCAGCCTTCGAAATACTTTAAAACCCAAAAGCACGTCGTCGGGTCCGGACCCGGGGATCCGACTAACCGAGGTTCAAAGGCCGGTCCGCGAAGAACGAAAAGTATTTGGACCCGATCATGGGTAAGCCTCAACAGGTCGCGTCCTCATTCAATACTTGCGTTTAAATATCTCAAATTTCGTAAAGGCATCAAAACCAAAAAGACGCAAAAAGTGTGCTGACGGATCCCAACTCGGGGACCCGACCGACCGAGGTTTGAAGGCCGGTCCGTGGAGGACTCGAGGCTTCCTCGCGTCAAACAGAGCCAGGGGGGAAAACGCAGATGAGCCCCAGCGGCCCTCGCCCGACCTGCTCAGGCAGCGATTCGAATCATCTCAACCTTCTCATCCGATCCGGGCCTCGAGCCATGCCCACAGAATCTCCATCAAGGAGAGGCCAGCGGGCCACCTGAGTCGGTCGGACAACTCGGGCATCTGCCAGGAGGCGGGTCACGGAGCAGTGGAATGCCACCTGCAGGCTATGCCGACCCCGTCACGAACGACGGACCCAGATTCCACTCGAACGCCCGGGATTTTTACCCGGGCACACCCGTTAGGAGCTCACCGAGCACGTCACTCGGGCCATCGAGGAAAGTGATACCGACTCAACCCCTCCGGTCGTGGAGACCGCGGATGGGGCCACCTCTATGCGTGCACACTCGTGACGTCACCAACCCGTCCTCCTTCATGACAAGGACTGCTGCGGGTCGGGGTACCATATTTTCCACTCGGGAGGAACGGCAAAATGCCAGCCCCCGACCGGACTCCCGGTCGGGCGCAACAGGTACAAAACGCTCCAGAATAAACGCATTTTATTCCTGACAAATGAGAGTTACAAAGTACAGTCGGCCCATGGCCGTTGCAAAGTACAAACCCGTTACCACCACAAGGATGGTAATGCTGGAACCTCAAGGAGAGCTACTACAAGTGCGGGAAGCTTGGCAGGAACATCTTCCTCGCAAGCCTTCTTCTTGCAACCCCTTCCTCGAGGACAACCTGGAAGCGGATAACGGCGTGCAGTCCATCCGCTGCCGCCGCTGGCCGAACTCCTTCGCCGTCTTAAATGACAGCGAGGAGCTCTATCCCAGACTCAGCCGTCTAGGAAGAACAAGCCTTCCGACGATGCGAGCTGAGGATGAGGCACACGGGGAAGCCAAACCCACTCGGGACCCAGGCAGTTCCCGCAGGCCGCCTAGGAAGAACGCGCCGTGCCAGGAAGGGTTGAGGAGTTCCTCCCCGTACCCGTACGCGGCCCGTGGAAGCACTGACACATCCTCCGTCGGGAGCTGACGCCTCCCCCTTGGTCGCCCAAGGCGCCTGGGGAAACGGCGCCACCTGCCTGACAGAGATGGTGCCCCGCCTGCGCACCCGCTTAGCCTGATCACCCGAGCAGAACGCTTGGAGGATCGAGCTTGCGAAAGGCCCGGGTGGACGGCGTCGCCCGTGTGCTATCCCTTGCCGCTCGCAAGCATTCTTCTAGCACCGGATGCTGAAAAAATCACCGGCTCCATCAGGCGGACGCACATAGGCTAAAAGCAACTCCACTATTTGAGGCAGGGCTCGCTCATGACTCAGGTTGGGACGAGTTCAAAATGAGGGTCTGGAGACCTCCATTTATAGCCGCTCAAGTACCCTCCTGTCCAGCGAGCCAGTTTCACCGTGTGACGCACGGCTTCGCCTCAAAAGAAGGGAAACCTTCACAAGAGAAACAAGGGGGAGCACCACCGCAGCAAGCCGACATGACGGGTCACGCAGCCCTCGATATTCCACGCTGGAGATGCGCAGCTGGCGCCGCTGCGGCGCACTTATTACGAGGACTGACCGGGGCAACACCAATTGACTTGCGGTCACAAGGGGGGATCCTCTGAATGCTGCATCTCTCTACAGATGAGACAGAGCGATGCGACTCCTCAACCTGGGCGAAGGTACAGCGCAGCAAGAAATAGCGCCTTCATGATTAAACAAATCGTGAAGCCGCTCGGGGGCCTCTGATGGGTCCAGGGACCCAGGGTGCCCAGCAGGCTCACCTCTCGTTGACCAGTCCAAGGCCTCGCCCGGAACAAGCACCCATCTGTATAGGGCAACAACTTCATCTGGGCCGTCTCGGCCCACAACCGCGAGTGACAACTCGGTCGGGATGACCAAGGCCCATATGCTCGACTATGGGAACGGTCGGAGACTGGGTCCGTACCAAGGCACCGACCAGGGAATCCGACTGGGCTCCGCCTTACACGTGCCCGCCTCCCCGACCAACAGGCTGGTCGGCAGGCTAGGCCCAGCTTACCAGCGGGCCCTAGGAGTAGGTACGAAGGATAAGGATGAACCTCGGGGTCAACTTGTCGTACACGGCCAACCACTCCCTCCACGAGGGTTACAGTCCCCTCTGCTGTGGCAGCAGGGCGCCACTATTCTACCTGCCTGTCCTCGCGAAAGGACGGGGTGAAACGTCATCATGATACGGCCGGAACGCCCCCCCCCCCCCCCCCCCCCCCCGTCACGACAAAGTGGCCGAGCAAGCTGCCAAGGATGGGGCATGATAGTCGTACCGTACCCATCGACGCCCCCATGACCGCTAACCGACGGAGCATGACGCGCAGGGACAAGACAAGATGCTTGGCCCACGATGCAGGATTTGAACGGTGGTCACCGGAAGACTCCCTGACGGGATGGGAAGGCCCGACTGACGAAGCTGACGACCCCAACCGGCGGGGTCGGGAGTCCTTTCTTTCTATCCTCACACCCTTAACTCCCTTGCAATGGAGCCTCCCTTGGACTATAAAAGGGAGGGTCTTCCACCTAGGAAGGGAGGGAGACAACTCATCAAATCCGATCTCTTAATAGACCTAAACCATAGACTCTCGAATCTCATCCTCCACTCGAAAGCTTGTAACCAAAAACTCTCTCGAGCACCTGGGCTCAAGCAATACAACTGACTGACCCCCGACTGGATGTAGGGCATTTAGCCTGAACCAGTATAAATCTTGAGTCATTGTGTGCTAGGCCACATCCGATCATGACGCCCGATACACACTTCGAGTAGATCTAGCTGCCGGCCATTTCGGAAACCGACAAGGACCATTTCAAGGATTCCAAAGCAATAGTACATGGCATCCAATAGTCCCATACTACTAGTTTGAGTTTGTGCAAGCCAACTTAAATGGGAGAGATCTCTCCCATGGTTGAATAGTTAATAAAGAGAAGTGTTGACGCCAGATTTTGACACGTATTGAATCGGCGTCAGGAGAAGAAGGCTGGCCGATGCAGAAGATCTGAGAGCTACAGTAAGGAATCGGCCGATCGGGGTAACAGTCGAAAATCGGCCGATTGGTGGCACAGCCCACACCGACAGGATAGGATTATTCCAGAAGATCCTGGTCAAAAGCTGGTCAACGAGGTATGCTAAGACGGCCGGAAAGCAATTGAAGAGGTCCTGATTGGATTAGGAAACGGCGGCGGAAGATCCTGCGGGAGTCCGTTTCCTTTTTAAAGTTATTATAGATATAGTAGTTTTCCTGTTTTTAAATAAGGTTGTAACAAGTCGTAATCGACTAGGAGTCCTAGTTTCAGGGTATAAACAGGAGTCGTTAGGGTTTTGCAAAGAACAACCAACATCAATCAACAAAATACTTCTACTTTTTACCAGTACTTTACCTTTCAAGTCGGCGACTTCGCCAATATTTTCTTCTTTCACGAGTTCATACGGATTGGCAGGGCTGCATCAACCTGATCTCCGGCCAATTGGTAGGTTCCGCTTATCGAGTAATATCCGAGCTTTAACTACGGGCGCATCGCTGTGGTTTCATTTGGATTTATTCACAAGTTATCGATATTTACTAGAATTGCAAGTTCCACCTGTTATTCTAGTATTATCACCAGTTATCCAGCTTGAGATCAGGGTAATCGGCTTCGTCATCGTTCTCCTTCGATTCATCGCCATATAGCCGATTAGATCTGTTTCAAGTGTTGCCTCTATAGTAATTGTTTAGATTGCTCCAGCAGTTTTTACAATTACCATACGATCATCGGCTGACTCATAGCCGATCATCTCTACAGCAAATCGGCCGATTTACCGCCGACGCGCTCCTCAGGACAGATCGGAAATCCAGCCGATCGACGCGCCTGGAATTTAATACTCTATTTCCTTGTCAATCAACAGGTCAGATTGACTGGCACGCCGCGCGAACCGCACCAGGGCGATAACCCGAACAGGAGCTAAGCAGATTCTCCCGTGTCGTGTGTCCGACACTGAAGACCCATCGGCCGATTCCTATCCGGCCGATTTTAGCGCCAACACACTTTTGGCACGCCTGGTGGGACCATCCAAGACCTGATATGTCGAACAACGCAGAAATCTCTGACAGCAACATCATTGGGGTCACAGAAGCTGATCTCAAGGACGACCAGAGGGAGGAATTGGCCAAACATCTAGAAGATTACAAGAAGATATACCTCCAGTCGTTCAGTCGTACCAGAAGCGGGGAAGCAGTTAGGAAGGCCCCTATTCCAGCACCTCGCCACATCACCATTGCTGAAGACTCGGGCAAGATGTCAGAGATGATTCAGCAGTCCGTATATCAAGCGTTCATTGACCAGTCCTCGGTGATGAGCAACACGGTGTACAACGCCGTCGTCAACTCTCTGGCCAACGGAGCCGTTCAAGGTTATCAGGGACCGGCATATGCCCCTCCAACTACCCTGCCGGCCAGAAGCTTACCCTACACATCCCAATCGGCTTCTCAGCCGATGTTGACGCAGCGCGAGGGGTACAGCTCTCCACCACTTCTGGCGTCTCCAAGATATAGCGGTGCACCCTGTCTCCCGTCGCGAGCGCCGCTTCAACCCGTCCAGATGGCTTCGGTGCAAACACTGCCTACAAGCTCAGTGCCTTGGGGGGCATCAGCCACGACGTATTTCCCCGAGCCAGCGGACGGGCATCGCACTTACCCGTTCCAGGTGCCGTATCAATCGGCAGCCCGGCCGACGGTCTCCCAGTACCAGCCGATTTTACCAGAGATCGGCAGGGGGGCATCAGCCACGACGCATTTTCCTGAGCCGGCGAACGGGCATGGCACTTATCCGTTTCAGGTGCCGTACCAATCGGCCGCCCGGCCGACGGTCTCCCAGTACCAGCCGATTTTACCAGAAGTCGGCAGGGGGTCAAGCAATGTGGAGGCATTCAGAGCCGCGGCGCCAGCAGCAACGTACGAAGGGGGTGCGGACGCGTTTCGCCAGCAGTTATCGGCCGTTCAGCAAACTTCGTCGATTCATCACCTGGCTGAACCAGCCCTTCAACACGTGCCCGCTCCGCGAACAACTGTTCATCAGCAGCAGGTGGATTGGACGGCAAGAATAGCAGAAGTAATTCAAGATCAGTTTGGGCTGAAGCCGAAAGTTCAAACTTATACTTACAAGACGCCGTATCCATCGGCCTATGACTCGTTGCCGTTCCCACACCGCTACAAGGTTCCTGATTTCACCAAGTTCTCAGGGACGGATGACACATCCACTGTGGAGCACATCAACAGATTCATCATCCGGTGCGGTGAAGCTGCCACGCAAGACGCTCTGAGGGTACGGTTATTTTCATCATCTCTATCCGGATCGGCCTTCCAGTGGTTCACCACTTTACCGCCAAATTCTATCGTCACGTGGGCCGATCTGGAGAAACAATTCCACAAGTATTTCTATGCGGGAATACACGAGATGAAGCTCTCGGATCTAACCAGCCTCAGGCAGAGGAACGATGAGCCGGTGACAGGGTATATACAGAGATTCAGAGAGATCAAAAACAAGTGCTACAGCCTGGCCCTGACCGATGCATAGTTGGCCGATATCGCTTTCCAGGGCCTCTTACCGCAAATCAGAGAAAGATATGCCGCCCAAGAGTTTGAGAGCCTGAGTCAAATCGTCCACCGATTGTCAGGGCAAGAGATCCGACCGTTTGAACAGCGGAGGAGCTTTCAGAAGAAGGTGGCGTATTTGGAGGGATCTGAATCTGACGCAGAGGAGGAAATCGGCCTGGCGGAATGGGTAAAAGGGAAAAAACCAATATCCTGCCCCTTTGGCAAGAAGGAGCCAGAGACATTCGGCTTTGACACGTCAAAAGCCGATAAAATTTTTGATCTACTGCTTCAGGAGGGACAGATCAAGCTGTCGCAACATCACACCATCCCTACGGCCGATCAGCTGAAGAAGATGAAGTACTGCAAGTGGCACAACGCTACTTCTCATGACACCAACGAATGTAAAGTCTTTCGTCAGCAGATACAATCGGCCATTGAACAAGGGCGGCTCAAATTTGAGACTCCAACCAAATCGGCAATGCCGATGAAGATAGATCAGCATCCCTTCCCGGCCAACACGGTCAACGCTGGAGAAGAGTCAAGTCAAACCAAGGTGCTGACATCAGAATCGGCGAGAAGAGGTGGCGTCGTCGATCCCAAGAGGCAGATCACGACGGAAGAAATCAGAAGGAATAGGCGAGGACCAGAACGACCACACAGGCCTGTCACCTCCCGATTTCTACTCAGTAAATATCGGCGGCAGCAAGAACAAGCACAACACCAGGAAGAGATGATACGCCGGCGTGAAGATCACTGGCAGTGTCCCTTCTTCATCCACTGCTGGGAGAACGATATCAGACTGCCCTCTGCCGATAACTGTCCGGAGTGCAACGGATCAAACCGCAACGAGCGCCCGAAGCCACACTCTAGGGACAGAGGATCAGAGCCGATCAACAGAAATCAGCGCGAAGAACGGCGCGTTTCGGTGCATGATCGGCTGGGGGGCAGAGTTGACCAGTACGGCAGGTCAAAAAGCGAGATCGGCCAGCAAGATGGACTGGGGGGCAGGATCAGCGCACACGATCGGCTGGAAGAGGTGGCCTATGATAGGGTATCAGACGAAGATCCCCTAGGAAAGAACCAAAGTGGGAACACGCCAGATCATCGGCCAAACCAGTAAATCCCAGGTGGTGTCTTGACGGCTTATCCAGATCCCAGAAGCGAAGGATCCAACGCCTACGCCAGTGGGAGCATCGAGAAGAAGAACAAAGACACGTGCCAGAAAGAAGGAATGTGAAATCTCGAATTTGGTGCCCAAAGAAAAATGAACAGGAAGCAAACAGCCAAGAATCGGCGGCCGAAATCAATATGGTTTTCATACTGCCGATGGAGTTCATGGCGCCAAGCGATCGGGACAAAGTGACAAATACAGAGGAAGAGCAAATGGCACAACTGGCGTTAGAGCCGATGACGGCTATGTTTGAGAAGTCAGAGGAAGAAAAACGACAGCACCTCAAAGCGTTGTTTCTCAAGGGCTATGTCAACGGAAGACCCGTCACCAGACTACTGGTAGATGGAGGCGCGGCAGTCAACATCATGCCGTATGCCATGTTCCGCAAGCTGGGCAAGGGCGAGGACGACCTCACCAAGACGGACATGATGCTGAAGGACTTCGAAGGCAACGTGTCGCCTGCCCGCGGGGCATTCTGCGTCGACCTCACCATCGGCAGTAAGACCCTCCCCACTACTTTCTTCGTCATTAATGGCAAAGGGTCCTATAATATGCTGCTCGGTCGCGACTGGATACATGCAAACTGCTGTGTCCCGTCTACCATGCATCAATGCCTTGTGCAATGGGTCGGCGACAGTACAGAGGTGGTAGCTGCCGATTCCATTTACAGCGTTGCAGCGGCCGACACACAACAGTGGAGCTGCGAGCACGTCAAGTGTATATCTGGCAGGACTTGGGACACTGACTTCCTGAGAGTGTCCGATTTCGGTCTACAGCCGATCCAAGCAGTCGGCTCCGAAGATTCAGAATAAATGGATCAGCTCATCCAAGGAGATGGGAAGCTAGGACACGGGTTCACGTCCGCCGATTTGTTAGAGATGGTAGATTTGGGAGATAGCAGCAAATCGAGGCCGACGTACGTTAGTGCCAATTTGGATCCTGAGTACAAATGCAAATTGATAAAATTATTGAAAGAGTTCAGGGATTGCTTTGCTTGGGAATATCACGAGATGCCAGGACTAGACCGGTCTATTGTTGAACACCGGTTACCTATAAAATCAGGATATCGGCCGTATCAGCAACCTGCACGACGATGTAACCCCAAAATTCTACCTGACATAAAGGCCGAGATTACAAAGTTGATTGAAGCAGGATTTATTCGGCAGTGCCGCTACGCCGAATGGATTTCTAACATTGTGCCTGTATACAAGAAGAATGGAAAGTTGCGTGTGTGCATCGATTTCAGGAATTTAAATCAGGCGACGCCAATGGATGGTTATCCGATGCCAACGGCCGATATCTTGGTGGATGCTGTCGTAGGCCACAAAGTCATAAGTTTCATGGATGGGAATGCCGGGTACAATCAGATATTAATGGCCGAAGAAGATATTTTGAAAACGGCTTTTAGGTGCCCAGGCCATCTTGGTTTATTTGAATGGGTAGTTATGACTTTTGGTTTGAAAAACGCCGGCGCTACATATCAACGGGCCATGAACTACATCTTCCACAAACTCATTGGTTCATCAGTGGAAATTTATATAGATGACGTCGTGGTCAAGTCAAAAGGTCACCAGGATCATCTGGCCGATTTACAAGAAGTGCTGGAGTGCACAAGGAAGCATGGGCTGAAGATGAACCCAAACAAGTGTGCGTTTGGTGTATCGGCCGGACAATTCTTGGGATTTATGGTCCACGAGCGTGGGATAGAAGTCAGCTGCAAGATTATAGACGCCATCAATAAAGTAGTGGCCCCACAGAATAAAACTGAACTACAGTCCCTCATCGGCAAGGTCAATTTCATCAGAAGATTCATATCCAATCTATCGGGACGTATTCAGGCTTTTACTCCTTTGTTGAAATTAAAGCCCGACCAAGAGTTCACATTGGGAGAAGAGCAACGCAAGGCACTGGAGAGTATCAAGCAGTATCTGGTCTCACCTCCGGTGTTAGCCCCGCCACAGCCTGGTAAGCCGTTCAAATTATATTTATCGGCTGATGAGCAGGCTATTGGATCGGCGTTGGTACAGGAGTTTGAGGGGAAAGAACGAGTGGTGTACTACGTCAGCAGAAGACTTTTAGACGCCGAAACAAGATATTCTTCGGTGGAGCGATTATGCTTGTGCTTGTACTTTTCATGTACTAAACTCAGGCACTATTTGCTATCGGCAGAATGCATAGTCGTATGCAAGGATGATGTGGTGAAGTATATGCTATCATTGCCGATTTTGAAGGGGCGGATTGGAAAATGGATCCTGGCTTTGTCAGAATTCGACCTAAGGTACGAGTCAGCCAAAGCCGTTAAAGGTCAAGTGATGGCCGATTTTGTAGTACAGCATTGTGGACCAGAAATTGCCACCGTCGAACCAGTTCCATGGACTCTATATTTTGATGGTTCTTCGTGTGGGGTCGGATCAGGAATCGGCATCGTTCTTGTGTCGCCTCGGGGGGCAACTTATGATTTCTCTCTGCCGATAGAAGCTTCTGCAACCAACAACCAGGCGGAGTATCGAGCTGTTCTGAAAGGCATCCAATTGTTAAGGGAAGTCAGGGCGGATGCAGTCGAGATCTTTGGGGACTCCATGCTCATTGTGGATCAGTTAACAGGACGATCCGAATGCAAGGACGACATCTTGAGGATTTATTATGAAGATTGTCTTCAACTGTTGAAAGGCTTCAAATCTGCAACAATTGAGCACATCCCCAGGGATTATAATGAAGAAGCCAACAGACTGGCTCAACATGCTTCTGGGTATCGGCCAATTCAGGGAGCGATGACGCTAGAACTCGCGGCCGGTGACTGGCGGAAGGAGATCGCCGATTATTTGAAAAACCCATCCCAAAAGGTGGGTCGGCGAACACGTTTTCAGGCTACAAAGTATGTGTTGCTTGAGGATGACTTATTTTTTCGGACGATTGATGGAGTTCTTCTCAAATGCCTGGGAACAGAAGAGGCAAAGATTCTAATGGGAGAGATCCATGAAGGCGTGTGTGGAGCTCATCAATCGGCCCACAAAATGAAGTGGATGATCAGGAACAACGGATATTACTGGCCGACCATCCTGGAAGATTGTTTCAAGTATTACAAAGGATGCCAAGACTGTCAGAGGTTTGGCAATGTGCAGCGCGCACCAGCGTCGGCTATGAATCCAATAATTAAGCCGTGGCCGTTCAGAGGTTGGGGAATAGATCTCATCGGACAGATTCATCCTTCATCTAGCAAAGGGCATAAGTTCATATTGGTGGCTACAGATTATTTTACCAAATGGGTGGAGGCAGTTCCTCTGAGGAACGTGACATCAGCCGATATGATTGAGTTTGTTAAAAGCCATATTATATATCGATTTGGTATTCCTCAAACCATCACAACTAATCAAGGGACAATGTTCACTTCTGGAGAATTCGGAGAGTTCGCCGCCGATATGGGGATTAAATTATTAAATTCCTCGCCATACTATGCTCAAGCCAATGGCCAGGCGGAGTCATCTAACAAGGGGATAATCAAGCTAATTAAGAGGAAGATAGAAGAACAACCCAAGAAGTGGCATATGTCTTTGGCTGAATCTTTATGGGCGTACAGGATGGCTTGTCATGGGGCCACTAAAATATCCCCTTATCGTTTGGTTTATGGCCATGAAGCAGTCCTACCATGGGAGATAAGAACAGGGTCAAGACGCATATCGCTACAGGATCAGTTAACGGCCGATGATTATTCCTTTCTCATGAAAGATGAACTTGACGATTCGGCGGGATTGCGGTTAAGAGCTCTAATCAGCATAGAGGAGAACAAGAAAAGGGTGGCCAGATGGTATGACAAGAAGGTCAAAGTCAAACAGTTCTCTCAGGGAGATCTGGTATGGAAGCTGGTGCTGCCGATAGGATCTAAGGATCCCAAATTCGGTAAGTGGTCACCCACTTGGGAAGGGCCGTATAGAATCGGCCGAAGTGCTCCCGGAAATGCATACATTCTGGAAACGATAGAAGGGGAGGAATTCCCAAGAGCTCTGAATGGACGATATTTGAAAAGGTACTATCCAAGCATTTGGGTAGATGCATAACTTACAGCAAGATATATCAAGATTACATGGCCGACATGGTGTAAGTCGCCCTTAGAATAAAAACACTACTGGTTACGCCTGCGTTGGATTTCTCTTTCAACGCGACCTAATCTTATCATGAGGGAGAGCCTTTCATCTTTCAAGTCCTTTGCAGTGACTCCAGCTTCAGCTTGGTCGCAGAGTTCTTTCAGCAGGCGGGCCTTCTCCTCTTCCAAATCTTTCATGGTGGCTTCGGTCTTAGCTTCAGCAAGTCGGTGAGAAGATGAAGAACTCTCGTCAGAGGATGGCATTTGTTCAAAGCAGACGAGATCCATATGGTCCAAGATTGATCGGACATTGGCAGGAACATGATCTTTGAGTTCTTCAGAATGAGCTCATATCAGATCTATATCAGCTTGCGACAATGCCTTGCCTGAATGCATGATTTCGATCGCTCTTTCCAAACCGGGGCTGAGACGGTTCGGCTGAAAGAAGGAATAGACAAATATGTTAGGACAAAGTAAGATATCTCAGGAAGGAATGGAGAGGAAATTGATACCTGATTAACGGAAGAGGAGGATCGAGAGGACATTTTAATGCTTGACCAAAGACGGCGAGCGGTGGGTTTCAGAAGGAAAAGAAGACAAGCCAGATGAACATTTTTGGAAATAATACGAAGAGTCGTATTTATAGAAAGGAAGAGATAGAGGGTTGACAAGACGTGTACCGTCGGAGTAAAGGCATCAGTAAATGTAAAGCTGCCAGGGGAGACGGTCAAAGTCTGAATCTACACGCCAAATCCTGTTACCGGATTCCATGTCATAAACCTGATTCTAGAAAAAGATCAGATGCAGAGGGAAAGGTAACACAACTGATTCCGAGGTTTACTCCCGTCGCAATGGGGAAGTTTAGAGAGAAGGATTAAAGAAAGAGTTTCGAAGAAAAAAGTTATATTTTACTCCGAAACTGGGGGGCATGTGTTGACGCCAGATTTTGACACGTATTGAATCAGCGTCAGAAGAAGAAGGTTGGCCGATGCAGAAGATCTGAGAGCTACAGTAAGGAATCGGCCGATCGGGGTAACAGTCGAAAATCGGCCGATTGGTGGCACAGCCCACACCGACAGTATAGGATTATTCCAGAAGATCCTGGTCAAAAGCTGGTCAACGAGGTATGCTAAGACGGCCGGAAAGCAATTGAAGAGGTCCTGATTGGATTAGGAAACGGCGGCGGAAGATCCTGCGGGAGTCCGTTTCCTTTTTAAAGTTATTATAGATATAGTAGTTTTCCTGTTTTTAAATAAGGTTGTAACAAGTCGTAATCGACTAGGAGTCCTAGTTTCAGGGTATAAATAGGAGTCGTTAGGGTTTTGCAAAGAACAACCAAGATCAATCAACAAAATACTTCTACTTTTTACCAGTACTTTACCTTTCAAGTCGGCGACTTCGCCAATATTTTGTTCTTTCACGAGTTCATACGGATTGGCAGGGCTGCATCAACCTGATCTCCGGCCAATTGGTAGGTTCCGCTTATCGAGTAATATCCGAGCTTTAACTACGGGCGCATCGCTGTGGTTTCGTTTGGATTTATTCACAAGTTATCGATATTTACTAGAATTGCAAGTTCCACCTGTTATTCTAGTATTATCACCAGTTATCCAGCTTGAGATCAGGGTAATCGGCTTCGTCATCGTTCTCCTTCGATTCATCGCCATATAGCCGATTAGATCTGTTTCAAGTGTTGCCTCTATAGTAATTGTTTAGATTGCTCCAGCAGTTTTTACAATTACCATACGATCATCGGCTGACTCATAGCCGATCATCTCTACAGCAAATCGGCCGATTTACCGCCGACGCGCTCCTCAGGACAGATCGGAAATCCAGCCGATCGACGCGCCTGGAATTTAATACTCTATTTCCTTGTCAATCAACAGGTCAGATTGACTGGCACGCCGCGCGAACCGCACCAGGGCGATAACCCGAACAGGAGCTAAGCAGATTCTCCCGGGTCGTGTGTCCGACGCTGAAGACCCATCGGCCGATTCCTATCCGGCTGATTTTAGCGCCAACAAGAAGAATGGGGCTGATTTACACAACACAACGCACACACGCGCGTATATACGCGTATGTTTTCGCGTGATGAACCGCGTGACTTGTGACTTGCGACGTAGTGAGCAGCCAAGCCAAGTTGGTGTAAACTGTTTGCCATTTGCATAATAATCTTTTAACAACAGTCATTAGATGTGATTAATGCGTGGTCAATGCCATAATCTCGAGTTAAATGGGCAGTATTAATCCAAGTTATTGGGAGGTTATTACTGCTAATTAATGGGTGATTTTATAGCGAAAACGGTCAGCAGAGGGCTGCCTTCTCGCATATAAGAAGTCCTGGAGACATCCAGGAACATACATGAAAAACCCACGATCTTCTTTCTCTCTCGCTCTTTTTCCTTTCGGTGAACTGTGCAGTCGTACTGAGTTGCTAAGTCTCGTCAGCTCTTCTCCTAGGCATGCACTGAGGAGAAGGGTGAGCGGTATCTTTGAGCCGTTGCCATCGTGAACCTTGCATGAGTGACGACAATAAGGTTTCTGGGCAGCGCAACTGCGCCACCGCTGAAGCCCAGTTGACTACGTTCTACACTGCCTCGACTATGATCTGCACTGCGCCGTACCTTCACGAGGACGGAGCGCTGATCTGTAAGTGTGATGGATTTAATTTGAGTTTGTTTCAGCTCTATTTAACATGTTTGTTGTTAGTTTTGAAATACATAGCAGTAGCATTATTTTATGTAATTTGCCTCAAATTAAAATCTAATAGATTTAAATGCATATTTCCAACGGGTGATTTTCACTAATAGCTATTTTTAAATGAAACTTTATATGTCAAAATGACCTAAAGATTGCAATGGTTGAAGTTTGAGATAACAATAGGATTTTCAGAGTTTGTTCTGTATTGTCCTATCTATGCCAATCCACGGTATTTAACTTCTTTTAAGTGCAAAATTAGAGTTTAGATGGCGAGTGTACACTAGCATATACTCCACAACACATTTACTCGCTTCCTACATATGGCTATTACTGCATCAGTGCTTATTTGCTCAGGTGGAGGCAATGATGTGTCTATAACCAAACATAATACAGTCATTTGGGATTGATGTGTTGATGGGAGTGGAAAATTTGGGAGACACTAATGTGTCTATTACTGTCGACTGAGCTTTTGCTTCCGCATTTAGAGTCTGTTTGATTGAGCTGTGGGCTGTGAGTTATGGAAAAGCTGCTGTGAGATATCAGCTATGAGAAAGCTGAAAGCCGTTAGGCTGAAACAGCTATGGATGAGCTTTGAGCTATGTAAAAAGTTCCGCATACCTTTCAAAATTTCATACTCAACGCAAATTCTTCATTTCAGGTGTTTCTTTTTATTTCCCTTCATTTTCATTTCTTTTCCTTTCCCAGCTTAAGTGCATTTTACCCCTGTCTTATCCTCCTCTTCCTCTTGCAATCTCCAGCACGAAACAAGCAAGTTCTTACTCACAGGAAAGCTCGATGTTCTTGGAGAGGAGCCCCGACGCGTCCTTTAGGTGGGAGGTGAGGCCCACCTCGTGGAGGTGGCCATCGATGCTGCCCTCTGAGTCCTGCAGGATGGCCTCGGATGCGGAGAGCCGGAGTGCCGGACACCAACCAAGAGGAACAGCTAGATCCAGTGAGGCTCACCGGCGACAAGCAAATTCTGGCTTGCAACAACGATGCTAGCGTGGATCGATGGAGTGGAGCTCAGGAGCGAGCATGGGGATCCAATTTGCCTGCCCAATTACAAGATGAAGACGGAGATCGAGCGACGGATTTCTAGCTCGAGGTGGATAAGCTCATAAGCATGAGGCACAGGAGCGGGGAGGTGCGGGGGCCTCCTGCCCGCGCCACGGCGCCGCGCGGCCGCACGGCCTTGCCGGGACGGGCGGCTTACGTTGCGTGCCGGGGGTCGCAGCGCCGGCACCCGCGCCTGCGCGACGCTACTCCTGCGTCCGCTGAAGAGCCGCCCCTGTCCCACCTGGCGCCACGGGCGGCCTCGCCAGGCACGGCCGCCGCACGCCTCCTCGACGCCGCTTTTCACCAGCGGGAGCAGGGCCGCAAACGGCCTAGATCTAGCGCGGAACAGCGGCTGTGAGGCGCTGCCGCCCCGTCTATCGGACTCAGGTGCGAGGGGAGGAAGAAAGAAGGAAATGACGCGAACTGGTACCTCGTAACCGATGGCAGGCGGGTAAATTTGAGGAACCATGCCCCCACTGCCGCTGAAAGCACCCTAACACCTGCTGTGAAATCTCTACTATGAGAAAGCTGCTTTTAGAGAAAGAAGGTAGGTTGAGATTAGGGTTGGCAACGGGTACAAACGTGCTGGATTTTGGCTGCCCAAACCTGTACCCGTGAATACAATACGTGCCCGTTAAAAACCTATTACCCATCAAGGGTTTAATTTTGTATCCAAACCCATGCTCATGGTGTTAACGGTACCCGCGGGTCGCCCGTACCCGACAACGGAACCATCCAAATAGCTCAACAGCAAAGATATACAAGTTGACTTGCTCTTTGCACTACATGTTGATTACGTTTACAATCGACGAATCATAGGAACCAAAATCCTATAAAAAAAGAATCATAGGAACCAAAAGCAGGGAAATCAATTGTTCTTGCACTTGACTTGCTCTTTGCAAGTCGTAGAACTTGCACCAAAAGAACAACACCAATGCACGGTTCTCGGGGGGATGTGTGGCGGCGGCAGGCCAGCAGCCTGGGATGGAGACGGGAAGAGACAGACAGATGGGAACGGGGCCGCAGGACTGCGGGAGGCGTGCTGCGACGCCCGTGTGCTTGCGAATCGCGAAGCAGCGACGGCGACACCACGAGCCAGCAGTACCAAACTCCCGTTCTAGATGCGCCACCGCCGGAGATGGCTGAGTCAGGAGGAGGAGGGAGAGAGGGGGAGAATGAGATAGGATTAGGGTTTAGGGGTGCACATCTTCTTTTTATATGATACTAAATGGGCTAGGCCATTCGAGACAATTTATGGACTCACGTGGACTGATTTGTATATACTAGACCGGGTTTATAAAACCCACGGGTTTACGGGTTTGGTACCCTAGTCCCAGACCCATGCCGGTAAATCCAATGGGTCTTACTTCTTGCCCATTAATAAACCGACGGGTTGAGAAATTGACCCACATTTGTACCCTAATAGAGAAAAGCCTCATCGGGTTTCGGGTTTCGGGTACCCATTGCCATCCCAGTCAAGATATGCCCTTTGGTTGGCTTTTTAGCTTTTTGGAATCCAAAGCACCTAGAAAGCCAAATCAAAGGGACACTTAATCCTAGATCAATGATGCTGTTGACATGCTTGAAAGAGAATGACATACCATGGTTCCTGGCTGTGAGAAGAATACTGGTGATAGTGCCAACATCCTGATCGTCTTGCCACAATTGACTGAACTATTTCAAATCCAAAATGTGAATTTTCTAATTGTGTATGTATGCAACTATGGTAACAGTTGAATACTTATACGCATGGGATGAAAATCAGTTGCTTATGTAATCTTGTCTTGTTTTATCCCTCTGATATGTAATGAGGTTCTTACTTTGTTTGTGTCCTATGTTGTCCCTCTCTCATATATGTTGTAACGTTCTGATAGATCACACCTGGTTGCAAATAGTTTATTGATAAAAAGAGACTATTCGCCTTTTATTTATATTGTTATTTGTTAATGTTTCTATTCTTGTGGAGTGGGCTTGGCTCGGCCTTTTGGAACATGAGATGCATATCATTTTTTGTTGGGCATAGCTTAACCGATGAGATCGTTACAATTGTTGTTCAGAAATCTGTAAAACTACAATGTAATATTGTATTTATGGGTAGCATCCAAATCTTTTTATTATGGAGTTGACGCCAGATTTTGACATGTGTTGAATCGGCGTCAGAAAGGAAGAGACTGGCCGATGCGGCAGATTTAAAGGTTACAGTTAGGAATCGGCCGATTGAGGCTACAGTTAGGGATCGGCCGATTGGCGATGCAGCTTGCGCCAACAGATAGAGGGATGAAGCCAATGGAATACCAACAGAGGATCCCAGTCAAAGATGACCTGACGTTGGTCAAAGAACGATGCCGACTCGGTCGTGAAGCAATGGAAAGAGTCCGGATTGGACCAGGAGATGGCGGCAGAAGATTCTGCGGGAGCCCATTTCCTTTAGGAAAGTATTATAGATATAGTAGTTTTTATTTAAATCAAGATTGTAATGGATCGTAATAGATCAGGAGTCTTAGTCCTAGGGTATAAATAGGAGCAGTCAGGGTTTTGTAAGATATACATGAATCGATCAACAAAAACAATCTACTTTTCCATCGTACTTTACTTTCAAGTCGGCGACTTCGCCAATACTTCTTTTTCTTTCACGAGTTCGTACGGATTGGCAGGGCTGCATCGACACGATCTCCGGCCAATTGGTAGGTTCCGCTTATCGAATAACATCTAAGCTTTAACTTCGGGCGCATCGCCGTTGTTTCGTTTAGATTTATTCACTAGTTATCGATATTTACCAGAATTATAGGTTTTACCTATTGTTCTAGTTTTATCACCAGTTATCCAGCTTGAGATCGAACTATCGGCTCTATCATTACTTTCCCTTGTTCATTATCATATAGCCGATCAGATCTATTTCAAGTGTTGCATCTGTAATAATTGTTTAAGTTACCCCAATAGTCTCTTAGCAATTATTACATGATTATCGGCTGAATCATAGCCGGTCATCTTCATAGCAAATTGGCCGATTCGCTGATACGCTTTTCAAAACAGATCGGAACCTCAGCCGATCGGAACCCCAGAATTTAATACGTTTATTTCCTTATCAATCAACAGGTCAGATTGACTGGCACGCCGCGCGAACCGCACCAGGGCAATCACCCGAACAGGAGTTAAGCAGATTCTCCCGGGTCGTGTGTCCGACGCTGAAGGTCATCGGCCGATTCCTGGCCGATTTTTAGCGCCAACACACTTTTGGCACGCCCGGTGGGACGCCTCAACATCCAACATGTCAAAGACCACCGAAGTCTCTGAGAACAACATCATTGAGGTTACGGAAGCAGATCTCAAGGACGACCAGAAAGAGGAACTGGCAAGACACCTAGAAGACTACAAAAGGGTGTATCTGCAATCTTTCAGTTGTACCAGAAGCGGGGAGACAATCAAGAAAGCTCCTCTTCCAGTTCCCCGCCACATCACTATCGCTGAGGATTCGGGCAAGATGTCCGATATGATTCAACAGTCCGTCTATCAGGCTTTCATCGACCAATTCTCAGTAATGACCAACACCGTGTATAACGCCGTCATCAGTTCTCTGGTCAGCGGAGTAGCTCAGGGATATCAGGGGCCAGCATACGCCCCACCTATTATACCTCCAGCCAGAAGCTTACCAGGCACGTCTCACTCGGCTCCTCAGTCGATGTCGACGCAACACGAAGGATACAACACTTCGTTGCCTTCGATGCCTCCAGGGTATAACGGTGCACCATGTTTTCGATCGCAAGCGCCGCTTCAGCCTGTCCAGATTGCTTTCGTGCAATCGCTGCCCTCAAACTCAGTACCTTGGGGGGCACCAGCAACGGCAGCTTTTCCTGATCAATCAACTGAACATGGGAGCTATCCAATCCAGGCACTGTTCCATTCGACCGTCAAGCCGACGGTCCCTCAGTATCAACCGGCCACGTCAGAAATCGGCAGGGGGCAGATGCCGCAGAAGCACTCAGAAGCACGGCGCTGATGACGATGTACGATGGGGCGGCAGATTCACTTCGCCATCAGCTGTCAACTGCTCAGACGGCCACGATGCAACAGAATCCGCCACATGCTTCGATCCATCACCCGGCCGTACTGCCGCCGATCCACCAACACACGCCGGCGCCCCGACCAGCTGTTCATCAGCAGCAAGTGGATTGGACAGCAAGAATAGTGGAGGTAATTCAAGACCAATTTGGGTTAAAGCCGAAAGTACAAACTTATACGTACAAGACGCCATACCCATCGGCCTACGATCTACTGTTGTTTCCCCATCGGTACAAAGTTCCTGACTTCACCAAATTTTCGGGCCTGGATGACACCTCAACCGTGGAGCACATAAATAGATTCATCATCCAGTGCGGGGAAGCCGCAACACAAGATGCTCTGCGGGTGCGTCTGTTCTCGTCGTCTTTGTCTGGGTCGGCCTTCCAGTGGTTCACTACCTTACCACCCAATTCCATCGTTACTTGGGCTGATCTGGAAAAGAAATTCCATAAGTACTTTTACGCGGGAGTCCACGAGATGAAGCTTTCAGATTTGACCAGCCTCAGGCAAAGGAGCGACGAACCAGTAACTGGCTACATACAGAGGTTCAGAGAGGTCAGAAACAAATGCTATACCCTAGCCCTGACCGATGCTCAGTTGGCCGACATCGCCTTCCAAGGCCTCCTGCCACATATCAAGGAGAGGTACGCCTCACAAGAATTTGAAAGCTTAAGTCAGATCGTTCACCGATTGGCCGGTCAGGAAGTACGTCCATTTGATCAGCGGAGGAATTTCCAGAAAAAGGTGGCATATTTGGAAGGGTCTGAATCTGAGGAAGAAGAAATCGGCCTAGCAGAATGGGTCAAAGGGAAAAAGCCGATATCGTGCCCTTTCGGCAAGAAAGAACCAGAGGCGTTCGGTTTTGACATGTCAAAGGCCGATAAAATCTTCGACTTACTTCTCCAAGAGTAGATCAAGCTCTCACCTTACCACACCATTCCCTCGGCCGATCAGCTCAAAAAGATGAAGTATTGCAAATGGCACAATGCTACATCTCATGAAACAAATGAGTGCAAGATCTTCCGACAGCAGATACAGTCGGCCATTGAGCAAGGCAGACTCAAGTTCGAAGTCCCGGCAAAGCCGGTAAAGCCGATGAAGATTGATCAACATCCTTTCCCTGCTAACATGGTTGACACAGGAAAAAACTCACTTCAAACCAAGGTGCTGACGTCGGAATCGGCTAGAAGAAGCGGCGCCGTGGATCCCAGAAACCAGGTTACGGTGGACGATGTCAAAGGGAAAAGACGGGTTGAAGACGAGGGCGAAGGATCAGAACGATCGCGTAGACCCGTCACTTCCCAATTCTTACTCAGCAAATATCAATGGCAGCAGGAAAGGTCGAGACACCACGATGAGATGATACGCCGACACGAAGATCATTGGCGATGTCCGTTCTTCATCCATTGCTGGGAAAATGACCTCAGATTGCCATCAGCCGATAATTGCCCTGAGTGCAGCGGATTAAGTCACAACGATCACCCGCTCCGCCTTTCAGTGCATGATTGGCTGGGGGGCAGAGTTGACCGATATGACCAGTCGAAGGGCAGGATCAACCAGCAGAAGCGACTGGGGGGCAGAACCAGCGTACACGATCGGCTAGAAGAAATGGCTGATGCTAGGGTGTCAGATGAGAACCCCCTAGGAAGGGAACCAGACTGGGAGCACGCCAAACCACTGGCCAAACCAATAAACCCCAGGTGGTGCCCTGATGGACTGTCCAAATCTCAAAAACGAAGGATCCAACGTCTGCGCCAATGGGAACAACAAGAGGAAGAGCAGAGGCAGGTGCTGGATAAGAAAAACGACAGGTCTCGGGTCTGGTGCCCCAAGAGAAACAACAAGGAGGGCGATAATAAAGAATTGGCAGCTGATGTCAACATGTTGTTCATATTGCCGATGGAGTTCATGGCGCCCGCCGATCGAGATAAAGCGACAAGGATGGAGGAGCAGATGGCGCAGTTAGTTTTGGAGCCGATGACAGCCACCTTTGAGAAACCGGAAGACGAAAAACAGCAACATCTCAAGGCTCTATTTCTCAAAGGACACGTTAACGGACGACCCGTTAGACGGAGGCGCTGCAATCAATATCATGCCATATGCCATGTTCCAGAAGTTAGGCAAAAGCGATGAATACCTGACCAAGATGGACATGATGCTCAAAGACTTCGAAGGCAGCGTGTCTCCCGCACGCGGAGCGCTCTGCGTCGACCTCACCATCGGCAGTAAGACCCTTCCCACTACCTTCTTTATTATTAATGGTAAGGGGTCCTACAACATGTTGCTCGGTCGCGATTGGATACACGCGAATTGCTGCGTCCCGTCTACAATGCACCAATGCCTCGTACAGTGGGTCGGCGACAGTACAGAGATAGTCACCGCCGATTCCACCTATAGTGTTGCGGCGGCCGATACGCAACAGTGGAGCTGCGAACACGTCAAGTGTATATCTGGTAGAGCTTGGGGCACTAATTTCCTGAAAGTGTCCGATTTTGGTCTATAGCCGATCCAAGCAGTCGGCTCTGAAGATTCAGATTAGATGGATCAGTTCGTCCGAGAAGACGGGAAGCTTGGGCATGGATTTACATCGGCCGATTCATTGGAGATGGTGGATTTAGGAGATGGTAGCGAGCCAAGGCCGACGTATATTAGTGTTAGCCCGGATCCCTATTACAAATATAGATTGATAAGTTTATCAAAAGAATTCAAAGATTGCTTTGCTTGGGAATACCATGAGATGCCTGGCCTAGACCGGTCCATTGTCGAACACCGGTTGCCTATAAAACCAGGATATCAGCCATATCAGCAGCCTGCACGACGGTGCAACCCTAAAATTCTACCTGATATAAAGGCCGAGATCACAAGATTGATTGAAGCAAGATTTATTCGGCAGTGCCGTTACGCCGAATGAATTTCTAATATTGTACCCGTATATAAGAAAAACGGAAAGTTGCGTGTATGCATCGACTTTAGGAACCTAAATTAGGCTACACCAATGGACGGGTATCCGATGCCGACAGCCGATATCTTGATAGATGCTGCTGCAGGACATAAAATCATTAGTTTCATGGATAGTAATGCTGGGTACAATCAAATATTAATGGCCGAAGAAGATATTTTGAAGACGGCTTTCAGCTGTCCGGGCCACCTCGGTTTATTCGAGTGGGTTGTAATGACCTTTGGGTTAAAGAACGCCGGCGCTACATACCAGCGGGCTATGAATTATATCTTTCACAAGCTCATTCTTGTATCGGTGGAAATCTACATCGACGATGTTGTAGTCAAGTCAAAAGGTCATCAGGAATATCTGGCCAATTTACAAGAGGTATTGTAGTGCACAAGGAAGCATGGGTTGAAAATGAACCCGGACAAGTGTGCATTCGGCGTGACGATCGGGCAATTCTTAGGATTCATGGTCCATGAGCGCGAGATAGAGGTTAACTGGAAGACCATAGCTGCCATCAATAAGGTTGTGGCCCCGCAGAATAAAACTGAGCTGCAGTCACTAAACGGCAAGGTCAACTTTATCAGAAGATTCATATCCAACTTGTCCGGGCGTATTCAAGCTTTCACTCCTTTGTTGAAATTGAAGCCCGATCAGGAATTCGTGTGGGGAGAAGAACAACGCAAAGTGTTAGAAGATATCAAGAAATATCTAATTTCACCACCTGTGTTAGTCCCGCCACAGCCCGATAAGCCGTTCAAACTATACTGATCGGCTGACGAACAGGCTATCAGATCGACGCTGGTACAGGAGTTCGAAGAAAAAGAACGGGTGGTATATTACATCAGCAGAAGACTCCTGGACGCCGAAACAAGATATTCCCCGGTGGAACGGTTGTGCCTGTGTCTATATTTCTCGTGTACCAAGCTCAGGCACTATTTGTTATCGGCAGAGTGCATAGTCGTATGCAAGGATGATGTGGTAAAATATATGCTATCACTGCCAATTTTGAAAGAACGGATTGGAAAGTGGATCCTGGCTC
Source organism: Panicum miliaceum (assembly GCA_032594955.1). Classification (NCBI taxonomy): domain Eukaryota; kingdom Viridiplantae; phylum Streptophyta; class Magnoliopsida; order Poales; family Poaceae; genus Panicum; species Panicum miliaceum. The sequence continues at coordinate 23,190,223 of CM064063.1, read as the reverse complement.
TGTTAGAGTTTGACTTAAGGTACGAATCGGCCAAGGCTGTCAAGGGTCAAGTCATGGCCGATTTCGTGGCTCAGCATTGTGGACCGGAAATTGCTGTTGTTGAACTAACTCCATGGACTCTATACTTCGATGGTTCTTCGTGTGGAGCCAGATCGGGAATCGGCATCGTTCTTGTATCGCCTCGGGGGGCAAGCTATGATTTCTCTCTGCCGATAGAGGCATCCGCAACCAACAACCAGGCGGAATACCGAGCCGTCCTAAAAGGTATCCAATTGTTAAGAGAAGTCAAAGCTGATGCAGTTGAAATTTTTGGAGATTCCATGCTCATTGTAGATCAATTGACGGGGAGATCTGAATGCAAAGATGATATCTTAAGGATTTACTATGAAGATTGCCTCCAATTGTTAAAGGAATTCAAGTCTACGGTGATTGAGCACATTCCCGGAAATTACAATGAAGAGGCTAATAGACTTGCCCAACATGCGTCCGGGTATCGGCCGATTCAAGGGGCCATGATTCTGTAACTTGCGGCCGACAATTGGCGAAAGGAGATTGCCGATTACTTGAAAGATCCATCCCAGAAGGTGGATCGGCGAGTGCGTTTTCAGGCCACGAAATATGTGTTACTCAAAGATAATTTGTTTTACCGGACGATTGATGGGGTTCTTCTCAAATGCCTGGGAACGGAAGAAGCAAAGGTCCTGATGGAGGAAATCCACGAAGGCGTATGCGGAGCCCATCAATCGGCCCACAAGACGAAGTGGATGATCAGAAACAATGGGTATTATTGGCCGACGATTCTCGAAGATTGTTTCAAATATAATAAAGGTTGTCAAGACTGTCAGAAGTTTGGCAATGTGAAGCGCGCGCCAGCTTCGGTTATGAATCCGGTAATCAAGCCATTGCCGTTTAGAGGTTGGGGAATAGATCTCATAGGACAGATTCACCCTCCATCAAGCAGAGGGCACAAGTTTATATTAGTAGCCATTGATTATTTTACCAAATGGATGGAGGCAGTTCCGTTGAAGACCATGACATCGGCCGATATGATCGATTTTGTTAAGAACCACATTGTTTATCGGTTCGGTATCCCTCAAACTATCACAACTGATCAAGGAACGATGTTCACCTCAGGGGAGTTCGAAGAATTTGCCGCCGATATGGGGATTAAATTATTTAATTCTTCTCCGTATTATGCTCAAGCCAACGGCCAGGCCGAATCATCCAATAAGAGGATAATCAAGTTGATCAAGAGGAAGATAGAGGAACAACCCAAGAAGTGGCACATGTCTTTGGCTGAATCTCTATGGGCTTATAGGATGGATTGCCACGGGGCCACTAAGATATCTCCTTATCAGTTGGTATATGGTCACGAGGCAGTCTTGCCTTGGGAATTAAGGACAGGGTCAAGGCGCATATCGCTTCAAGATCAGTTGACGGCTGATGACTATTCCTTCCTCATGAAGGAAGAGCTCGATGATTCGGCGGGTCAGCGATTGAGGGCCCTGATTAGCATCAAAGAAAACAAGAAAAGGGTGGTCAGGTGGTATGACAAGAAGGTCAAGGTTAAACAATTCTCCCAAGGAGATTTGGTATGGAAGTTGGTGCTGCCGATAGGGTCTAAGGATCCCAAATTCGGTAAATGGTCGCCCACTTGGGAGGGGCCGTATAAAATCGGCCGATGTGCTCCGGGAAATGCATATATACTAGAAATTACCGAAGGGGAAGAATTCACAAGAGCCTTAAATGGGAGATATCTGAAGAGGTACTATCCAAGTATATGGGTGGATGCATAACTTGCGATAGGGTGCATCAAGACAACTGGCCAACTCCCATTGGCTCCTGTCTATATAGCCGATGTAAAAATGACATCGCCTTAAGGAGGAAACATTTTGATTTAGTCTGACCAATTCATTATTCGGTGAAAACAACAGAGTACATGGCCGACATGGTACAAGTCGCCCTTAGAATAAAAATACCAATATATCTATTGATCACGCTTTTTCTTGATCTCTCTCTCAATCCGACCTAATTTTATCAAAAGGCGGATGCTCTTCTCCTCCAGATCTTCCATGGGGCTTCATCCTCGACTTGACGAGGGAGTGGATGGCTCCTGTCAAGAGGTGGTTGGGATGTTCCCGCCGCAGCATCTTCAAGGGCAACTGAGCGAGGGAGTGGATGACTCCTTTCAGTTGGCGGTCGCCTGTAGCAGTTAGCGTCTATATGGTCCCAGACTTTCTGGACGTCAGCAGGAACATGACCTTTGAGTTCTTCAAAATGAGCTTTTATCAGATCTATGTCCGCCTGCGACAATGGTTCATCTAAATGCATAACTTCAATCGCTCGTTCCAGACTGGGACTAAGGCGTTTCGGCTAAAGAAAGAGCAAACAACTACCCAGTGTCAGAGCGACTGAAATGTCAAGGGAGGAAATAGAAGAGGGTTCGTAACTGGTTGACAGAGAAGGAAGAAGATGAAGAAGACATCTTGATGTCTAGCCTGGGAGGACAGAGATCAAATTATTGGAGGGGAAGAAGATGGGTAATACGGACGCCTTTGGAAACGATATGGGATCTCGTACTTATAGAAGGAAGGGGGTAAAGAGATGGTAGGATGCGTCCCATCAGAGTAAAAGTGTTAATAAATGAAAAGTTGCCAAAGAGGACAGTCCAAGTTTGAATCTGCGCGTCAATAGCGAGAGGGCATTAAATGTTTACAGGATTTTTTACAGTTCACCCAAGGAGGGCATCAATAGTCGCAATCGCTCGTTGCCTAATTTGATCGGCCGAATCTACAATTCTTTGGTCGCCATCAGCCGATCCGGGGACTTCTGGCATATGACGATGGATTTTTATTGCTTCACGGGCCAGGTTATGTCTTTCCTGCTTCAGTTCGGCGATGACAGATGGAAGGTCTTGGAGTCTTTTTTCTTCAGCAGCTATGGCCTTGGTCACCTGCTCCATCTCTTTGGCTAGCTTTGCACTTCGCTGTTTGAGGCGATCTATGGCACCGACGATATCTGGACGAGAGTTCTTAAAGAAGTTGATTCGCTGATGTACCTCTTGGGCTCGATGTTTGTAGGAGACTTCTTCCTCGCGGGCTTTCGCTATCTTAGCGCGATCGGCCATATGGCGCAAGGCCCTGAACACTGAAATCCGCATTGACTCTATATATGCAGCAGGATCCAGAGCCTCTATCGCTTCCTCTGGAATTTGGCCTCTAATTTCATTAAGAAGTTGCCGAATCGACGAGGCATCTCCCACTAATCGGCCGATATTGTCTTGGAGGAGGGTCCGCATACTCTCGAGCTTGGCACGAACGTCATTAGGGATTGAGCTCGGTGTGACTTGGTGTGAAGCGACCTCTTCATCGTCAGAAAGGGGAATCGCGAAAGAGAAAAGACTGTTATTGGGAGTGTCCTGCTCCTACGAAAGAATAAAAGAAGTAAAAATACAGATTGCAGACGTGAGAAAGATTGCCAGAGAATACGGTTGGAGACCGAGAGGGTGCTGGGAGAAGATGAACAGTGATTCGCTGGGGAGGAGATTACTAAGCTCGTGGAGAAGGAGCGGCGGAGAACGCCGGTACTTAAAGATAGTCCGAGAGAGAAAGGGTAAAGGCGGGATTTTTGCCGCGTTGTCTACACGAATTCCAGGGGAACAGTTGTCTCAAGCGCCCGGTTCGACAGGATTGCAATCATCATGTAGAAGACCGCGAAACGGAGGGAGATTTTTTGCTGCATTTGTTTTGGAGAAGAGATTAAAAAAGAATTTCGAAGTAAAAGTCATGTTTTACTCCGAAACTGGGGGGCATGTGTTGACGCCAGATTTTGACACGTGCTGAATCGGCGTCAGGAAAGGAAGAGACTGGCCGATGCGGCAGATTTAAAGGTTACAGTTGGGAATCGGCCGATTGAGGCTACAGTTAGGGATCGGCCGATTGGCGATGCAGCTTGCGCCAACAGATAGGGGGATGAAGCCAATGGAATCCCAACAGAGGATCCCAGTCAAAGATGACCTGATGTTGGTCAAAGAACGATGCCGACTCGGTCGTGAAGCAATGGAAAGAGTCCGGATTGGACTAGGAGATGGCGGCAGAAGATTCTGCAGGAGCCCGTTTCCTTTAGGAAAGTATTATAGATATAGTAGTTTTTATTTAAATCAAGATTGTAACGGATCGTAATAGATCAGGAGTCTTAGTCCTAGGGTATAAATAGGAGCAGTCAGGATTTTGTAAGATATACATGAATCAATTAACAAAAACAATCTACTTTTCCATCGTACTTTACTTTCAAGTCGTCGACTTCGCCAATACTTCTTTTTCTTTCACGAGTTCGTACGGATTGGCAGGGCTGCATCGACACGATCTCCGGCCAATTGGTAGGTTCCGCTTATCGAATAACATCTAAGCTTTAACTTCGGGCGCATCGCCGTTGTTTCGTTTAGATTTATTCACTAGTTATCGATATTTACCAGAATTATAGGTTTTACCTATTGTTCTAGTTTTATCACCAGTTATCCAGCTTGAGATCGAACTATCGGCTCTATCATTACTTTCCCTTGTTCATTATCATACAGCCGATCAGATCTATTTCAAGTGTTGCATCTGTAATAATTGTTTAAGTTACCCCAATAGTCTCTTAGCAATTATTACATGATTATCGGCTGAATCATAGCCGGTCATCTTCATAGCAAATCGGCCGATTCGCTGATACGCTTTTCGGAACAGATCGGAACCTCAGCCGATCGGAATCCCGGAATTTAATACGTTTATTTCCTTGTCAATCAACAGGTCAGATTGACTGGCACGCCGCGTGAACCGCACCAGGGCAATCACCCGAACAGGAGTTAAGCAGATTCTCCCGAGTCGTGTGTCCGACGCTGAAGGTCATCGGCCAATTCCTGGCCGATTTTTAGCGCCAACATATGGTAAACTGTTATAGGTTGCAATTATCATCCGTATAGTATTTAACATAACTTGTTACATTCTTATTATTACTATAATGTAGATATTAATAGGGAACATGCAACTCTATTTTGTATAATTAATAGCAGATCTTCTGTTCATCATCACAACTCCATCAAAGTTTTCACCGGATGCTATTTAAAATATTTGTAATGAATTGACTCTTGAAAATAAAAAAAGGGAAGCACGATCTTAGCAAAGCAATGTTAAATTAGGGATACCTAGCATAATTTTTTAAATACTTTTTGAATAAGATTTCAAGTATATGCTCTTTAGTTGTCATTTATATTGTTAGGGTCATGGTAGTCATATAGGGCGCACAAAGCGCGCGTGACGTTCTAGTTCATAAATAGGCTCTTCAAAAATAGGCTCTTGGGCCTTTACATGAGAACTATTTGTACATGGGCTGGGCTATTCCTTCAAGCTTCGAAGCATTGAAGGATGAAGGAGGGAAGCGACCATAAGCTCAAACATGCAACAAAGTTTCCAGTTTGTATTTTTTGCGTCTTTTTCTTGTTTTTTGTTTTTCTGCAAAGCTCATCTTAATGATCCCATCCTGTAAAATAGATATGTGCTTTGCAGACATGATGCAAAGCAAACCTTTAGGCTTCCACAATGTATGTGTACTTCCCTTTGTGACAATGAGTTAGTGATTATATTGGATAGTTGATATATGGAGCCACAATGATAACACTATGTTTCATTAGTTTGTTGTTAAGTTTCCAAAAATAGTAGTATACTCTCTTCAGCTAAAGCAACTAATCATTCAGCTAAGATCATTGTTATTCAGCAAATTGAGCATGATATTTGCTCTGCGTGTTATGCTACTGTGTGTGTGTGTTGCTGCATACATAAATTAGAGCTATCATGTATGCCCTAGAGCTTAAAAGAGAAAAAACTGACAATTGCATGTCAAGGTGTAGCCTTTTGTAGTAACATTTGTGTTCTTGTCCCTGACCTTTTTATGCTTGCATAGGCGCTCTCTCCATGGCGGCGCTCCTCGCTTCCGGCCTAGGCGCCCGCCAGCGGCGCAGCGCAGAGGCGCTCCTCGTCGTCACCCGCTTCAAGGTTGTCAAGATCCGGCTGCAGCAGCAATGGGGCTGTCTCGGGCCTCGGCCCGGGCATGCCGCTGAGGTACCAGGGCCAGTCCACTGCGCGCGCGCCGTTGTCCGCGAGGAAGGCCTCCGCGGGATGTGGGCGAGCGTGCTGCCCACCGTCCTGAGCAACTGCACCAATCAGGCCGCCATGTTCACGTGCAAGAGCAGGCTCGACGCGGCGCTATGGGGCAAGCGACGGGGACAGCAAGGCGCTCCTCGTCTCCTAGTCGATGGCGTCCGGGTTCCTCGCCACCGCCATTGGGCCGCTCTGGACAGGGCCATTCAACATCGTCAAGGGCAGGCTCATGGCGCACAACGGCGACAGTGGCGGCGCCAGGTATTGGGGCACGGTGTATGTGGCAGAACCACCTGAATTAATCCGGCTCAAGTGCATTAACCATCACCATTAAGGCATTCTCGGTTAACCTTACACTTCAAACGGAATAATCCACTGGTCTGTCGGGTATAACCTCCCGATACAACCACGGTGAACGGATCGAGCGCCATACATACAAACGCTCATGCGACGATGAGCCCAGAGAATACCACATTCCAGCAAATATTACGACATTAACATAAGTAAATATTACAGGCCAAGTTCTGAGCTTAGAAACCAAATACTCCAATTAACATAAATAAGTTCTTCAGAGTTTAAGTTGCAGCGGAAATAAACAACGGAAACTACTCGACGATACAGGATGTCTCGATGAAGCCCGTACGAGACATCACTCGGTCTTATCTCCGTTGGACGGGGGCGCATCCCATTCCACCGACCAACCAGGGGGAAGAGTGCAGGGCCAAGTCAAGCTAGCAATCATGTCTTCGAAGGTCTCACCTGAAAACGAGTCACAAGCAAGACTGAGTATACTAATACTCAGCAAGACTTACCCGTGTAGTGGAAACTACTCCACCGACTCTAGACATGCCAGACTTTTTGGCTCAGGGGTTTGTTTTGCCGAAAAGCATCTACAAGTGGGTCCTTACTTTCAACTTTTAGCTCAAGATTCTAGTTTCGTTAGCCAGTCTAGGTAAGCAGCTATCTAAAGCATACATGGTGAAGCATTAAATTTTTCATCCAACCAGTTCATTCATCATCATTGTTCCTCTTCTTACTCTGTGGGTAAAAATGGTTAAGCAGTCTCAATAGCCGTGAGAAACGGACGATTCGAATCGAATTTCTTAACCTTGCAAGGGAAACCCAAACACACGTCACGTGGTTACTCCCTAGAGTCACACGTGCAACTTTTCCCCTTTCTTTCCGGATCGTGGATCGGGGCTACCCTCCGAGAGTACAAGAGCTCCACGCCACGGTTCGGCGCCGGGTCGTGACCACTCTCTGCACTCGCCTTATGCACATGGGACCGAAGTTCAAAGGGTAGGATGCCGTCCCCTTGCCGGGCCAATCAGGTACTTAAGCTTACCGATTCCCATAATCTCGGCATGTGTTTAGTACGTTCAAAGACTTAACCATCACTACCACACCCTGCGGCCTTAGCATTTTTCACTAGACAGACGGGCCTCAATCGTAACCATCGTTCCATAGCCCGTCCGTGTCCTTATGATTGCAGCGTGTAGTAGTCATTCAACTCCTATTTTCTCGCGAGTGACAGGAAATCACTCGACTTTTACCGGAGTCCTATTAGCACAGCATTCTATCGAACCTTACGTCTAGTTTTCAAGCAAGGGTTCCTGATATCATGCAACTAAGTTTTCATCCAACTCCTATAAACTTAATGCACAAGCAAGAGTAATGAGTTGCATAATTTCGGAAAGAATGGGTTATGCTCCGGGGCTTGCCTTCGCAGTTCGCTTGGGGATCTTCCGAACTTGGGCTCGGGTCTTCAAAAGCTTCAGTTAGATTTGCTTGAGCTTCACGCTGCTCACTCTCGGACGCGGGCACCAGCTCGTAGGTTCCGTCAGCGAGAGTCGTCGATTCTACATGAGTGCACAAGTTTAAGTCGTGGAAATAGCACTTGATTACGATTTGAGAGTAATTACTACAAGGGATAGTTTCTGGGCATGAAATTTTGGATTTAGGCACATCAAGGAAGGATGTGCTTACTGTAAAATTTTCAGCCAATTTTATGTAACAGATTAATTCTGAAAAATGTATTTCATAGTTGCTGTTAGATCCTTGTTCTTTTTATACAGAACAATTGGTGCAACAAATGAGTCTAAGATTTTTACAGAGCTCTCACTTGAGCATGCAGACGCTACTGTAATTTTTGTAGGATTTATTATGCAGTATTCAGAGCATAGAAAATATGACATTCTACACCTAGGCTATTCAAAGATTCACTTTTACAGGACCCTACACAGGGTTTTTGTCCATGGAACTTTTTACACAGCAACCTCTACCATAGTTTATCTCCCAGTAAAAATTTGAGAATTTTCCAAGCTAAGATACTATTTTCTTGATTTAATGTATGTTATTAGCACATAAATCAAATAAGTAGGTTACTGTGAGATAAAAATTCTCCTAATTTTTCTCTGGCTTCTAGGTACCAATAAATTAGCATAGGAAAAATTTCAATGGGTGACTCACCACCTAACTGCAGGGATAAAACATTCTTCTTACACATGATATAAAACTAAGTTTAACAAACAGTAAATCTAGAGATGGAATTTGGGCCTGATCTTTTTACACAGTCCTAATCATCAAGCAACTAATTCGCTGCCCAAACTTCAGGGTCAGCATTGTTCTAGAACAGTGGGTACAAAATAAGTCCATTAAAGCTTCTATTTAAAGTAGAGCAAAATATTTTGAGATTCTGAGAAAACTTTTGTAACAAAAGTGGTAGATTTTGTTCTGAGGATTCCAGAACAGTTGATTTTGCATTTTTCTGAATTTTCTACGATTTTATACGAATTTTACAAATTCACTGATTTTGAATATAGGTTTGAAACTTTCTTTTACAACCAGGTCCTTGAATCTTACGCTCAGACCCTTCTAAAGATTTAAATCCTTGCAATTGGGTCCTCGGCGGCTCGGGTACGGCGGCCGGCCGAAATTCCGGCGAGGGGGCTCGCCGGCGGCGAGGGGCGAGGGTCGGGGAAGGTTCAGGGGTGCGAGGGCTACCTTGTGGGGGTGTTGTTCAGGTGGGGGACGCCCGGGAAGGGCTCGCCGGCGTTGGAGCAGAGGCGGCGGCGACGCGGCTCGCGTCGACGGCGGTGCTCCGGCGGGCTTGGGGCGGCGTGGTCCGGTCGGTGAGCTTCAGTGGCGCGTGGGGAAGCTACTCAGGGGCTCGGCTTGGACGGAGGGGGTCGGGGTCGTGCTGTCCACGGCGAGCAGGGGCGGCGGCGGCGACGGCAGCGCGGGCGGCGGCGCTCCGGTGGCTCTGGGTGGCGTTGGGTGGGTCGGCGAGCTGCGGTGAGGTGATGTAGTGGTGGCTGGGGGCTCAGTTTGGGCAGTGGGCGGCGGCGGAGGGCTGTCCACGGGCGGGTGGTGCTCGGCGGCGGCGATGGCGACGGCGAGGCGTTCTGGGCTGCGGTGGCTCGCGCGCGTGGCCGGGCGGGACTTTTATAGGGACAGGAGGGGGTGTGGAGGTGCCTGGGCGACGCGCGGGTCGGGGCACGGCAGCGGCGTGCACTGGCCGCGGCGGGCGGCGGCAGAACGCAGGCGCGGCGTGCGGCGAGCAGGCGCGGGCGACTGGGCGGCCGAGATTTTGGCGTGAGCGCGAGGAGATAGCGCGGCGTGCGGATTGGGGAGCAGCTGCTGCAGCGGCTCGGGCGGAGGGCAGGCGCGGCAGCTGGTGGGGCGCGGGGGCCGGGGCGGCACGGCGGAGCGCGGCTACTGGGCGGCCGGGCGGCGGGCTGGGCGCGGCAGCACGCGCGGGCGTTCACTGGCCGCGCGGCGTGGGGGCGGGGCAAAGCCGGCCATGGCGGGGTGGTGCGGCGGCCACTGGCCTGGCGCTTCGCGCCGGTCAGGCGACGCCGGCCACCTGGCGCGCGGCGGGCGGGCGAGCGCGCGCGGCGCGGCAGAGGAGGGGGAGAAACGAGGGACCGAAGTGCAAAAATTCGAAAAACTTCAGGGGGCTGGGTGCAAACAGGGCATTTTCTCCTCTTTCTGATTTGAATTTCAAAAACTTTTGAACACGAAAGTTGTTCAAAATAAAAAGTTCTACAACTTTGGTTTCAGGCAAAATCCCATTTGGCTTATGGTTTTAAAGTTAATTTAAAAGTTTCAAATGTGTCCAAATGTGCCCAAATTAAATTTGAATTCCAACTGAACCCGTTTTAATTCTTTCCACCCTCTCATTAGTTGGTTTAAAATATAGAGTTAGGCTAATGTCATTGATTTTGGAATTGTAATTATCAGGGTTGTCACAGTGCACGCCCTGCGGACGATCCATGCCGAGGAAGAATAGATACCTCAGGGATGCTCGCGCTTGAGGGGGAGATGGGGGGGGGGGGGGGTTGCTGGGGGCTACTTGGGATCATGGTGGTGCCTCAACCAAGGAGGAGGGACACATCCATGGTGGTACGAACCCCGCCACAGAGCGAGGACGACAGAGATAGGGGTTGCGGTGGCAGTGCGGGGCAGAAGAGGAGGTGGCTTCGGCGATGGTGGCCTTGCTACGCCAGCGACGGGGCGACGTAGGACGCCGGCTTCGGTGGCCGTAGAAGGCCAGCGACGGAGGCCGTAGAAGCCAGCGATGGTTCGGGGACGGAGCGGCGGTGCGACGAGGCGCCGGCGAGACGGGGCGACGGAGGCCGTAGAAGCCGGCGACGGTTCGAGGATGGAGCGGCGGCGCGACGAGGCGCCGGCGACACGAGGCGACGGTGACGGTGGCCTCGCTAGGCCAGCACAGGACGACGTAGGACGCCAGGGACCGAGCGGGCCGCGCGATGATGCAGGGTTTTGGCTTATAGGGTACGGAAGGGAGCCGAGATTATCGGTTTTTTGAAACGGGGAGGGGGGCCCACATACGACGGGGGGTGGGGGCGACGTACGACGCGCCAAGCGTAGATGATGGAAAAAATTGTGCCCTTAGCCTCTTTTTAGTAGTATATACTAGATGTGTGTCCCTACGTTGCTATGGGGAAAATAAATTCTCTCTATTAGCGTCAATAATCTTCATCATGAAATATTTGTAACTACCTTCCACTTCCAAGCCATTTGTCAATGTCAGCAACGTTAAAGTGAACTACATGTTGGCATCAAAGTTCATGTATGGAGAGGACGGACTACCATCAGAGATGGGAAAAAAAAATCAAATAACAAACTGTTTTGACAGTTGAATCTCAATGTAAATTAATTAAACTCTATTCTAGTTACATATATTTGTCTAGCATAAGTAAACTCTTTTAAGAAATCACAGCTCAAATTATTGTCCAAATAGAGCTCAGGAAAACAAACCAAAATCGCTTTACAAAATTTCTTATACAAACTCACAAATCAGCAAAGAAAAGATACCCTCTTACTACATTAAAGAGCTCTCCTCCTTCACCTCCTCGCCATCAATAGATCCTGAACTGGATACAAGAAATAAAATGACCAATAATCTGTCGAAGAAGAAAATAAGGAACCAACTGCAAACTATTTACTGAAAATGATAGCATTCTATGAATTAAAGTATTTTGCATACACCATATATGCGCATCTCTCAAATCGATTTGATCAACTCTGAAACTGAACGCTATCACACTGAACACAGCTCATAAGACATCAAACGCCAGTAGAAACCACAAGTAAAAAAGTCAATGAAAGCTGTACCTACACAACTTAAGCTGTTGATCCCATATTGCGAGCTGTACCTACTTGCGATCTGAACTCGAATATAGATATTACTACTTTATACAGTGGTACTTCGTATGAGCTCAAGGAATTGTCTTACTCCACAGATAATCATAGATATTACTACTTTACTATCCAATTATATTCCACTTAGTAAGGTACAAACTTTTGTTTCGTAGAATCATCGGACAATCTCCTTTCAATTCAGTAGGAACTGGGCTGTATATCGTATTTCTATTTAGCCCTACAAGCAGACTACAATTCTAGAGCTAGTTAGCTACATAATTTAGAAGGACAAGAAGGCTAAGTGTACACAATTTTGGTCACTTGGCTATCCAGGAGCTGTACTAATTAAATTAGAGTGAACGGGCAATTGTTCTCCCTCCCTCTCTGATCTTTCTATTTCCCTGCCAACCAGAGCTGAAAGCTCCTCTAGGTGTGGCCAGGCACTCTAATCTCTCCGATGTAGCTCCCTCACTCCTTCCTAGAGTCCATCAGCCACTGCTCTTTCGCACTGTCTTCTGCGCCGACGCATGAGAGCCAAGCTACCAGGATGAGCCAACGGCTCTGCTTGGTGCCGGCTCGACCATATCTCTGATGAACTCAATTACTCCCTCATTTTCCTCTGACTCCTCTCTCTACTCCCGCACATCTATATTGAGTGCATCTCCGAGCAAATCTCTTGCAGGTCTCAAAACAGAATATATATCATCACCTCTCAAAACAGATTATGGTCTTTATAATATATACTGGAGCTGAAGAGAAAAGGGATAATGCGGTCTTACTGTGGCGGGTCCGCTTGTTGTAGAGGACACAATAGCAACTTTCAGGGCATTGCTCCTGGCTTCATGGTGTTATCGGCTCCTCAATCTGAAGCAGAACATTAAAGGTTTCAATAAAAAACAAAAGACACGTAAGTTTAACCATATTCCACAGGAAAAAAGCTCGAGGAACATAAAAGCTAATCACTATGAGTCATATGAAAGTAGAAGGAACCTAGGGTCACGCGAATGCCCAATTTCTCTGCCGTAGGGAAATGACGGTGAGGGTGCGCAGGCCAGCGCACTTGACCTGCTGGCTGCTGCAGTGATGGATCCAAGTATCTCAAATATGTGATAAATTCACTCATTTGTTTTTTCTGGGATGATTACATTGATTCAGGATTTATTTTTTTATACTGATGAAGACATGCAAGTAATTAGATTCATTTATCACTTTTAATGCTGTTGAGGAGTAACACAGGCAGACATTATCAGAATGTAAACTCATCGGTTTATATTCTGATGATTACTTAAGATAGGAAAAAGACAGCTTCATGAAAGATTACTGAACACAGGCAAACATTGACAAAGTTCAGAGTTTGCATAACTTTTGAAATAGTACAGAGTTGTTCTATAAACTAGTTAACTTCCTGAAGGGTTGTATCTAAATGGGTACGTGTATTTTTTAAGCTATTTAGATTACACAATATTTTCCTGCCAGATCAATTTTACTTGAAAAGGTGTTACCTGTTCTTTGTTGATTTGCTCTTTGTTCACACATTTGGTTTAACTTTTCAGTAATTCTGCAACCCTGAATGCATGTTATTTGATCATGTGTATAGGACTTAGAGAAACAAAAAGAAAATTCGAACACAGAAGAATAGAAGGAGGGAAATGTGCTAACCTGCGTTGCCACAGGAGCTTGAAAATTTGAGCCATGGCTTCTGTCAACTCCAAAAACCAAGAATGACACTCAGCATAACTCTTTGTAATGGCCACTGGAACAGGCAAACAGCTAGGTGGAGAAGCCATTACAAACACAAGCAGAGATCTGCAACAAGCATCCATCAGTCCATCACCGAGCTTATCTCTGTTCAAAGAGCATTTGTTCACAGAGCATTAGAAAAATAGCACAATATAGAAGTTATCTTGCTGCAAAACAAGATCCCTCCACAATGGACAATATATGTTTATTAAGTTCACCTGGGACCTAAAAAAGTAAAGATTAGCTGGTTAATACATGCAGCTATCCAGTTTCAAGAATTAAGCATGTCTTGATCACCTCAAAATGAAAGATTAGCTGGTTAATTCTGAAGGGCAGCAGAATTGACATATGAACACAGGGGGCTGGCGGAGGTTCTATGGCAGGAGGTGTGTTTTTTCTCCCAAAGCTCTTGTGAATTTAGCCGCCGAAGGATGAGCACGAAGGGGAACCAATCGGGGGTGGTGTGCCGCACCATGACGCCATGGATGGCCTCCTCCAGGCAGCGGATGAATGGATCCCCACCACCTCGACTGACGGGGAGGCGGCGGGGGACCCGGGGGCCGCGGCGTCCTCCTCGGTGGAGTCGATCTCGATGACATCTACCTTGGTGGCGAGGCCGCGGAGGGAGGCGGACGCGGCAGTGGCGGAGGGGGAGGGGGAGGGGCGGGCAAGGGTTAGGGTCTACGCGAGGAGGCGGACCATCGGCAGCGGCGAGGCGACGGTGGTGGTGGAGATGCGGGTTGGATGGAGACAAAGATGGGGACCGAATAGATAGGGACGGGGAGGAGAGCGGAGCGGGGCGTACCTCCATGGTGCGGAGGTAGGTGTAGATGTTGGAGGCGCATGGAGGCGGCGGGACGAGCGCCGCTTGCCACTCTGGACTCGCTCGGCCTCGGCGGGGACGACGGCGGTGCGGTGGTCCGCGGGGACGGCGGGGCCGACCCAAGATGGCAGCGATGATGGAGGCAGCGGACGCGGCGAGGACGGCGGCGGGGATAGAGGACGGCGCTCTGTACTCGCCGGTCCGATTGGAGGTTGGGGTAGGAGCGGCGGCACGACTAGCCTTCGACCTCGCGCGGAGAGCCAGCGTGGGGAGGTCGGCGGTGAAGCGGGGGGAACGGCAGCGCGACAACACGACGCATCGACGACGGAGCACGGGGAAGACTGGCAGCGCCACCCTCTGCGGCGGCGTCTGCAGCGGTGACGGCGGCGGCGACGACGCCGGGGAGCCCGAAGCCGACTGCGGGTTGGGGGAGAGGCAGCTCGCGAGGCCGGAGAGCGATGACTGTTCGCGGATTGGGGGAGAGAGGCGTGGCGGCGATGCGACGGAATGGATTGGTGGGAAGGTGCTCCTGGTCGCCCCTGCTTCTCACCTCTGGCTGAGCTCGACGGAGGGAAAGAAGAAGGGGTTGTGGCATGGAAGGTTTGGAGGGGATCGCAAGACTGGCCAGGGAGCGAGGGGAGAGAGGAAGGGAGAGGCGGCACCGTCAGAAGGGGAGGGGATGGGTGCGGCAAAGAAGGAAGGAAACGGGAGAGAGAACATAATTGACGGGGCGGGGGGCCGTACGAAGGGGGCGACGTACGACGCATCAAGAGAAGACGAAGAAAAAAAAAGTGACCCTTAACCTCTTTTTAGTAGTATAAGTAGTAGAGAAGAGATAAAAGAGGAGAAAGAGTCCGCATCTTCGACCTCTAACAGAAGTGACGAGGCATGCCTGTCTCCTAACCACCTCTTGGAGTCAATTTGGCTGCTCAATGGGGACACACACAGGTACCTTATTTGACCGGAATTTATTGATTTTAATTTTTTACGTTATCACGCTCGCTTGACAGAAATCTACAAATTCACGCCTGCCTCCTGATGACCTGGACCAAAATACCTGATGGTCTGAATAGTCTCACCGAGAGACTAGGCCCAGCATTACAAGCTAGCGCTCAGAAAAAGATTTCAGCCAGAGTACCTTAAGATCCTGTCATAATCTTTGCTTTTAGACCATCAACCACCCAAAAGCATATCTTGCCAGCTTCTAAACTATCTTGGAGTTTTCCTTACTTGATTGATCCATGTAAACCTTGTATACAGTTAGAAAATAAAGTACCCCTCGTGTTGGCGCAGCTCAATCTCACCCGAAGTGCTCTTCGTTTGCTCGTAAACACACTGAAAAATTTAACTAGCAGCAGCCAGCAGGTAAGCTCTCTTAATCCGATCGATCGGCGTGAAGCTGTAGTGCTCACCAGGTCAAATCGCACGTTAGCGCGTGGAGTGGGGATCAATCACGGCGGTTGCGGCTTCGAAAGCGAATTGAAAACACGCCCACAAAGGCACAAATAATCAAAACTCTGTATATCTATATTTCTATACTAGATTAAAAATAATTGAACACGTTTCTCACCCATACCAGGTTCACTGTACCCTTTATGTTGGATCAAGTAAATCACGAGTTAGACTTCATATTGGATCATGTAAATCACGAGTCAGAGGATGTTTGTGCCCAAAAATTTATTCTTTTCGCCACCCCCGCTGCCCGTCTTCTGCGACATCTTCAAATTCACGCCCGCTCGCGTACCCGTACCATCGCTACCCGTCTTCTGCGACATCTTCGCCCTGGCACCGCTGCCCAAGGCCAAGGGCTGGTACCCCTTCCGTGGTAGGGAGAGCGTGCCGTGTTAGAATGGGCCCTTGGTCGCCAGTCTCTCCTTCATCAAACGGAAAGGGCACCGCCACGAGATTCAGCGGCAGCGCCACTCTTGCCTGGCGGCTGCAGCGGAGGCCGGGTGGGAGTGGGGTTGATGGCCCCGTACTTGCCATTGGCGTCCGTGGCCGCAGATCCTCCCAGCATGCCGATCAGCTGAAGATGGGAACAACAAAGGAGAGTGTTTTCAGATGAAAATTCAGTCGTGGAATCAAAAGACAAAACTTTGATCGATCCTCAGTAATAACAGAGTAGGGGTTACTGAACTGAATCCAATCAATAGAACAACTTTTTCTGTTTCCGATGAGTATTTAGTAGTAAATACTTTTTTATACGAACTAGAAGAGGCTATAAAGGAGGAAAGCAGAACCTGTTCGTCCCCGAAGGTACAAACTAGTTCCTCCTGCTTGTTGTGCAATTAACCGTTTGAGCTTTGAATAGCTTGCTTGTGGACTAATTGGGGAACGGCTGGATAGATCTGAATTGCTTGTTAATTATTTTGGGGACAGCTGGATAGGTCTGAATGCATGCTATTATTCTTTGGAATTGATGTCCTTCTTGTCGTTTCTCTTTTCTTTTTGCTTGTAGAGCAATAAGACCTCGTTGAGGGATTTGAAAAGTAAGGTAGTGTAGGGATAAATCTTCCTCCTACCTTGTAAAAGGGTACTCACATGTAAAATTCAAACTGTTGCAAATTACACTTTCCTGTATTAATAATAGGAGGCTGAATTTATTACAATTTACAATCAGGCAATGCCTTTCCAAAATAGGTATTGTATAAAAAACTAGTAATTCACGTGTGCCATGGGTTTCTCGGAATCGTAGCATGCTCTGACGGGTGTTTCTTGCTTGCTCAGGACATAACATTGGATCAGGATCGTCCCACGGGCGCCGCGCCCGCGCGTTTTGCCTGCCGCCCGCCCTCCAGCACGTGGCCCCACCAGATCTACGCGCATTCGTGGCCAGCCAGCCATCGATCCCACGCGCTACATTGACGGGACGCGTCGCATTCCTATCCTATCTGCCGCCACGGGCGCAGGCGGCCCAGCGGCCGAGGTGGACCCGTTCCGCGGAGAGCCACGGCACACGGTTCCGGTCACGCACGCACGTGCGTGCGTTCGCCAGGTCCAGGTCCAGGTCCGTCCGTCCGCCTCGGAGAGTCACCGGTCTTGAAGCACCCGCGGGCGGGCGACCGGATCGACGGTCCGGGCGAATGCTCGCACACGTACCACATAGATGGAACCGGTCCATTGCCTGAAGCTTCCATTCGTCTCCATTTGGGGCGTCGCCTTCTCATCTGTACCTTTAACTTGCACACCTAACCCCCGCTGCTGAAGCAAAGGAAGCCGCCGTGCACGCGCAGGCTGTACTAACAAAACTGTGGCGGTGTACGATTTTTCTCTTTCGATTCTCAAATCTAATAATGGAATTCGGACATGATCCTTATGTAAGTTGTTTTTCTCCTGGTCTTGAAACCCGGTCATACTTTTTTCAGTATATTTGTTTTCTCCTTCTCTCATTTAACTAAGAACTAAGAACCACATATTTCATTCACTCATTTTCTTTATGAAGTTTATAATCACAAGCTTCCGTTCTCTATCTAGAATACCCATCACTCCTGGAGTCCTAGGTCGGAAGTAGGGGTCAGAGTTGAAAAGGTGTATTCCTTTCAAGATCGGTTGGTGGTATTGGCAAGTTCTGCAGGCAAACGGCGTGGCGTTGATGCTGCTAGCTGGTTGCGAAGACGTTTTATTCTGGCATGATGGTTACATGTATTCTTCCTTTCAATGATGCCATAATCAAACGCTATGTCCGTATTTGAGCAAGCAATTGAATTCCATCTTTACCTCTGAATAATCATAGCTACTTTTTTCTTCATTTCCAAAATAATATATTCAATTTTCGTACACCTTGCATAATAAATAAAAAAACAAAAGGAAGAATTTTTGTGTCAACATTTTTTAACCCGAAAGAATTCTCTAGAATGAACCACGGGTCAAACAAAGATCACGAGAAATGGAAGGTGACCCTTGCCAGCGCTCGGTGAAAAGAAGCAGCGGAATTTTCCATCTCCGAGAGAAAAGGAAAAAGAGGTTTAGGAGCAGGAGGAGGCGTAATAATAACCGAACTGAACTAACCAGGGAACAGGAGAGAGTCGGTTCTTTAGGATCACATCCGCATCGCTCTCCCAACGGAAGGAAGGATCACATGTTGGCAGCGTATAATCCATAGCTCCAAGTGCGCGCACCCAACCTGACTCCGCCACGGCTATGCATCACTTATGCTATAAATGTGGGATCCATCGCCTGAAAGCAATTAGCGGGCTGGCGGCACTAATTTCAGCTCAGAAAAGTGCGTGCGAGCGGCCAGCACGTGAAATCAGCCCATTATAATTTTTGACAGGTCTGCTCAGGTGTTAGGTACATGGTTCCTTTATCGCTATCTTGAGGAAGCGCTCTGCGCTTCCGTGCTTAGCTACAATAATTGGCCCACAAGCGTACTGCCATGCAGTTTTTTTTCTTTTTTCTATCCTCCTACTTTTTTCGCACTATGCATGCTGTGGGTACATACAACAATGGAGTATAAGAATAATTTTTATTTTTTATATTCTTCTCTTAGTCCTTATTATTCAATTTATCTAATTATTTTTTGATACATAATATTTTGTTCTGTGTCCATAATATAATTGTTCGAGATGCATAATCTATTTGTTCGCTTTGTGGATTAAATTGTTCGGCCATATTGACTCATTTTGTTCGTGATATTCATTTTCCATTATTTAGCCTATACAATCAAATGTTCACTATGTTTAATATTTTGTTCGTTGTATATTATTATTTATTCGTTATGTTTATATTTTTATAAAAATAATTATTTGTTCATGTTGTTTAAATATTTATTCCCAGTATCCAAAATTAATTATTTTAGAAAATATCGTGCAAATATAGTTAAGTGTGATCTTATTTTGAAGATGTTGCTATAAAAAAGATAATAGTGCAATCTAAATTTAATTTTGGATTTGTATGCATATTGTTGTCTTCTTTTGTATTCATGCACATATTGTCTTCTATTTAACTAACAACCTGCGCACAAACAATCGGATCAATCTGCATGTGAGATCGGTAACTGATCTAATTGCAGCCTAATCAATCTCACCGTTCGGCGAGAAACAGTCCGCTTCTGGTGATGGTTGAAGCCATGTATAATCGCGTCCACCTACTCCAGCGTCCGATCTGTGTACAGCTAATACCACCACGCTTCCCCACGCCGATACGGTGCAAACCCCGGAAAGAAACGCACATGTAGCTAGGCGGCAAGCAACGAAAGCAATCCTGCACCTGCTGCCGCGCGCCGCCAACCGCGCCACGCAATGGTTCGTTGGGCCACCCGCCCGCAGCGGGCGTTGCCAGTCTATCTCCAGCCGGCCGCGCAGCCTTCGCATTCCCTTACCCCGCAAGCCATAGAATTGAGACGCGGTTTTGGTTTGTCTCCGCCACAATTTAAAAGGAATGCGCTACGCCATCCAGAATCCAAATCCACCAAGCAACTCCACCACTCTGCTCTGCGTCCGTCGCAACTTGCTCTGCTTCTCCTCTCCTGCTCTGTTTTCCCATTCCCTCCCAGTTTCTGATCGTTTTGGGTGAGGATCGAGATGGTCCACCACCAGGGCGAGCCTGCTGGTGCCCCAGCAGCGCAAGGTCGAGGTGGCGGCAGAGGACACGGAGGGCGGCGGCGGCGGCGGCGGCAGGATGAATGAGCTCCGGGGCCGCCTGGCGGACTACGCCTGCCACCACCGGAAGCACGGCCACGACGCGCTGCTCCGCATGCTCGCGGGCTTCGCGCTCGTCTCCTGCCTCCTGCTGCTACTCCCGGGCAACCCCATCTCCGCCGCCATGGACGAGCTGCTGCAGCTCGGGAGGAGGATGCGGCGCGACCAGGAGGCGGCGCTACTGTGCGCTGACGACGTCGCCAACGGCACCGTCTGTTGCGACCGCTCTTCGCACCGCACCGACGTCTGCGTCATGCGCGGGGACGTCCGCACGCAGGCCGCCTCCAATTCACTCTTCCTGCTCCTGCCGCCAAACGCGTCCCGGGCCGCCGCCGACGAGCGCATCCGGCCATACACGCGCAAGTGGGAGTCCAGCATCATGAGAACCATCGACGAGCTCCACCTCCGCTCCGCGCCCGAGGGGGACGCCGCCACGCCCGCCCACTGCGACGTCCGCCACGACGTCCCCGCCGTCGTCTTCTCCACTGGCGGCTACACCGGCAACGTGTACCACGAGTTCAACGACGGGATCATCCCGCTCTACATCACTGCGCGCCACTACAACAAGAAGGTGGTCTTCGTCATGCTCGAGTACCACGACTGGTGGATGACAAAGTACGGCCACATCGTGGAGCAGCTCTCCGACTACCCTCCCGTCGATTTCGCCAACGACCGCCGCACGCACTGCTTCCCGGAGGCCGTCGTTGGTCTGCGCATCCACGACGAGCTCGCCATCGACGCCGCGCGGATGCCAGCCAACCAGACAATCCAGGATTTCCGCCAGATGCTCGACGACGCTCACCGTGGCCGCATCCAGACAATCATTGAGGAGGAGGAGGAGGAGAAGGAAGCCGCCGCTGCTGCTGCGGCGGCGGCGAGGAAGCAGCAACACCGCGGCAGCCAGAGGATCCGACGCACACCAGGACGCCCGAGGACGACGACAGCCCACGTCTCGTGATCGTCTCCCGTAACGGGTCGCGCGCGATCGAGAACGAGGCCGAGCTGGTGCGAGCTGCGGCGGGCGTCGGGTTCCGCGTCTCCGTGCTCCAGCCGCGTCAGGACACGGAGCTCGCCAAGATGTACCGCGCCCTGAACGTGTCGGACGTCATGGTGGGCGTGCACGGCGCGGCCATGACGCACTTTCTATTCATGCGCCCCGGCTCCGTGTTCATCCAGGTGGTGCCTCTAGGCACGGACTGGGCCGCCGAGACGTACTACGGCGAGCCGGCGCGGCGGCTGGGCCTGCGCTATATGCCCTACAAGATCCTTCCATCCGAGAGCTCGCTATGCGGGCAGTACGCCAAGGACGACCCCGTGCTGATCGACCCGGACACCGTGAACGCCAAGGGGTGGGAGGTCACGAAGCAGGTTTACCTGGACGGCCAGAACGTACGGCTGGACATAGCACGGTTCCGCCGCCACCTGCACCAGGCGCGTGGCCACTGGTCGACGCAGAGGCAGGGCCACCACCGTGCGGATTAGATCAGGAGCGGAACAGCGGTAGCGTTTGCGGGTCTTTCAAACAATGTTTTTGACATGTGAATGTTGTATAAAATATGACATATAGAGAGGGTGGCTGACATCTGTTGTACATGGCAGTAGATACGTTGATTTCTTTCTTTTTACATTTGGGACACAAACGGAGCCGTCGTGATGTACATAACAAATGCTCATATGGATAAAATTATGTGTGTCTCTCCAGGTCAATCGTTTGATGTTTAAGATATCTCAATCACCAGTTATAACCGTTGATTCCTCATGTACGGATGTACCCCCATCCCGCACTAATTTGTGTCTATCGGGCCCGCATTTACTATTTGTGCCTGTTTAAAAAATTATCAGGCGCGCTTGTTGTAGTTGAAACTAGGGATGAAAGCGGGAATGGGAAAATCCCGTACCGACCGCGACCGTATACCGTGTAAACCGATTGAATACCGTTTAGACAGAAAAAATGGGAAAATGAGAAAAAAGGGGAAAATACGGCGGGAACAAGAACGAAAGCGGTTAAGCCCATTTCCCGACCAAATTCGCGGTTCCCGTATATTACCGGGAATGTTCCCGCGGGAGGTTCCCGTATTCAAAGCCCAACTCTCTTTCCCCTCTGGCGGCCCAGCCCACTACCGCCCTGCACTCCCTCTCTGCACTGCCCACTACCGCCCCCCGGCCCCAACCCCTGCACCGCCGCCGCCCTAGTCCCGCCCCGCAACCCCTGCGCCGCCGCCGCCCGTAGCCGCCGCCCCCCAACCCCTGCGCCGCCGCCGCCCTAGTCCCGCCCCCCAACCCCTGCGCCGCCGCCGCCCGTAGCCGCCGCCCCCCAACCCCTGCGCCGTCGCCGCCCTAGTCCCGCCCCCAACCCCTGCGCCGCCGCCGCCCGTAGCCGCCGCCCCCCAACCCCTGCGCCGCCGCCGCCCTAGTCCTGCCCCACAACCCCTGCGCCGCCGCCGCCCGTAGCCGACGCCCCCCAACCCCTGCGCCGCCGCCGCCCGTAGCCGCCGCCCCCAACCCCTGCGCCGCCGCCGCCCGTAGGCGCCGCCGCCGCCCGTAGGCGCCGCCGCCGCGATGAGGGCCAAGGTGTCGCGCCGGCGAGCGACCTCCCCCGCCGCGATGAGGGCCAAGGTGAACCCCCTTCTCTCTTGAATCCCAGTAGTGCTCCGTTGCGTGGTGTGGTGTGGTGTGGTGTGTTCTCTGTGATGAGCAAACACAGATGACGAGTCCGATCTAATCCATTCCATCAACCATGGGGACAATCGAGGCATTTGTCTGAGAGAACACACCATATCTTTATGTAGTGATGCTAGTTTTTTTCCCACTGTTCCAGTGTTTTTCGATTGCTCGCTTTGCCGTTCTTTGGTTTGCATCATGAGGAAAAAAATAGATTGTCTGATCTACTAGATGAGAAATTCCTCCTACTTATTCTGAATGCCAGCGTTCTGTTCTGTCTATGTCTTTCTTTTTTTTCCTGCCAAAGAAATAGTTTACAAGAAAACAATCGGGCCGATTGTTAGGGTAGTGCAATGAACCAAATCTGGCTGTTAGGGGCAATGTTGCATTTCATTTCACTTGAAGAACTCTCTAGTTAGGGCTGAACATCTAGCCGTTTAAATGTTTCTCTTTACGGCAGTAGCTTGCCTAGAAGTAGAATGTGCCGTGTTCTCTATGATGATCAAACAAAGATGACGAGTCCGATCTAATCCATTCCATTATACCATGGCGGGAGCGGAGCAGAGCCATGGCCATGGCATGCCAGTAGCAGGGAGTAGTAGCAGAGGTTCAAAACTGTGCTTGATGGCCGGCTCCTGATTTGATTTCGACGAATGATCTTGCCGCTGACCACGGTAAGCAGCTCCTGAACTCGTAACCTGAACGTTCCTACAACCAGTAGCAGTGTGTAGCCAGATGGAAATACAGTGAAATCCACTCATCTTTTTGTAAATCATTGACTACGGCCAGAGCAGAGCAGAGCAGAGCCCGCCGCAGCAGCTGTGACCGAGGAGGCGAGGATGAAGCCACCAACCGGTTCCGCTTCCACGTCTGTTGCTGCCTCGTCGGGATCCAAGCGCCGGCTCATCCTAGAGCCACAACCACCACTGTCGCCGGTGGTTCTAAACACTGACGAAACTGAAAACACTAGTAAGACAAAAGGTATAGTTGTGGACCTGTGTTCTGTATAGTTTCTACCATTTTACTTTCTGCTTCATTTTACTTGTATTATAATTTCCATGTCTATAGTTGTGGACATGTGTTCTGTATAGTTTCTATTTCATCTAGATTCAATTTATAACAATTTTAGTTATTCAATTTCAAAAAGGATTGGTATAAGCTTGAATATTAAATTTGAATCTGACTGTATGTGTTTAATTTTTTCCATTGCTAGGATCTAATAGGTCAAGCTCAATAAATGGAAGCTCTGTTCCTACTCAAGATCTTGATTTGTGTATTTCTAGTGGAACTCCTACATCTAGCCAAGCAGCTTATTTATCAAGTCCAAATGGAGATGTTACTGGTACATTGATAAGAAATTGTTTGCTCTGACCTTGGACAACGCATCAGCAAATGAAGTAGCAGTCAAAGACATCATCTCTGATCTAAGGGCCAATGCTAGTGCTTCATCTTTGGTATGTGATGGAATATTCTTTCATGTCAGGTGTGCTTGTCACATACTAAACCTAGTTGCTAGGGAAGGTTTGAGTGTGATCATATCCACAATTGAGAATATTAGACAACTAGTACTTGCTGTCAAAGGATCTCCATTGCAATGGGAGGAGCTCATGAAGCGTGCAACTGAGTGTGGACTGGATACAAACAAGGGCCTTTCACTTGATGTATCAACAAGATGGAATTCAACCTATTTGATGCTCCGAGATGCCTTGTACTACAAGAATGCATTCAGATCGTCGTAGGTATGAAAAAATTACTCCTTCTCCTAGTGAATGGGCTATGGCATTCAAACTTTTCCAATGCTTGAAGAAATTCTTTGATCTCACTGAGTTATTGTCTGGTAGTCAATATCCCACTGCAAATCTGTTCTATTGAGGGTTTTGTGATATAAAGGTTTTGCTACATGAATGGTCTCTTAGTGAAGATAACACTATTTGTGCAATTGGTATTTCTATGAGTAGGAAGTTTGAAAAATATTGGAAGAAGTCGTCCACCACACTTGCTATTGCTTGTTTCCTAGATCCTAGGTATAAGAAAAGGCTTATAGAGTTCTACATGAGAAAAATCCATGGAAATGCATCTCATCTTCATGTTGATGAACTTGTTGATGTTATCAAGAAATTGTACCAGTTCTATGTTAATGATGCACCCCTGTCTTCGAGGCCTAAAAGCAAATTAAATGGACCTAGTGATATGGATATTGATACAGCAGACCTTTTAGTGGACAATGGAGATGAGAAACTAGAGAGCTACCTGTACCAGTCTAGTGGACCTGATGGTGATGAAATGAATGAGTTGGATAAGTATATGGCAGATCCACCTCTCAGGCTTAGTGGTCAGTTTGATATCTTGGCATGGTGGAAGAACCAGACCGATGAGTATCCTGTTCTTTTAAGAATAGCTCATGATTTGCTAGCTGCACAAGTCTCAACCTTCGCTTCTGAATCTGCTTTTAGTGCTGGTGGACGTGTAGTTGATCCTTTCCGTAGCCGCCTTGATCCTGAAACTGTTGAAGCTTTGATATGCCTGAAAGATTGGGTTGCTGCAGGAAGAAGAGGTTAGAAAAACATCTCAGTTTTAGTTATTGTACAATATTTTATCATAATCATGTTTTCTAATATATGTGTCTTGGCTAACTATGATTTTCAGATAAGAAGATTGGTTCGATTGTTGGTGATCTTGAAGTTATTGAGGCTCTTGTTTCAAAGCTGAAGATTGAGGTCACTTTACTGTACAGTTACTTGTGAATTTTGAACATTTTTTGCTACTGTAGCTCTTAAGATTGATGCCACCTATTTGTTGTAGGACAACGATGTCGCGGACAGTGATGAAGAAGATGGGCCACATGCAGATGATCTGACCTTCTTTGACATGTAGTCATATTACTCGTGCAGATGTAGACATGTCAGCTATTGTGGTATTTTTTTTTAATTTGGACTTGTGATATGTGAACTTGTTTTCTGCTGTGACTTATGACTTGTGAATAGTTGTTAGCTTGTTGATTGTTCGGCTGTTCGGAACAGTAGCTAGTTGACTTGTGAACTTGTTTTATGCTGTCCCTTGCTAGTTGCTACTGCTCACATGTACATATGTTCTGTCTGCTATTTGCTAATTGCTACTTGTCAACTTGTTTCATTGTGTGCATATCGTTGCTATTGTTGCGTCGAGCTCATTGTTTTAAGTGGTTACGTATATTGATATTCCCGTTTTATGTTACTGCTTCCCGATCGTAATCGACACGTTCCCGTTCGAATTATTCCGTTCCCGATATCCCCTATTACCGGTTTCGTTTTCCCGTCCGGCCCTCCCGTTCCCGTTTTCTTTCCCGGCAAAAAAATACGGGAGCGGGAACGGTTAAGACCTTTTCCCGACCGTTCCCGATCGTTTTCATCCCTAGTTGAAACCCGTTAGCACCTGTCCGTTTGCCTGGCTATTGTCATGTTGTCTAGAGTCTAAAAACAAAGCCCGTTTTGTCTGGTGGCCCTCTTTGTCCATTTTGTTTTGTCTAGTGGCCCTCTATGCCTGGCTGTTGTTCTATTGTTTGGAGCCCAAAAACAAGACCCATTTTTGTCTCGTGGCCCTCTGTGCCTGGCTGTTTGTTGTCTACAGCCCAAAAACAAGGCCCGTTGCCTCCCCTGCTTGAGGCCTCTTCTCCTGGGTGTTCTATTGTTTGTTTTAAAGGTCAATATGTACTCTATTTTTTTGTCAACCCAAAAAACCCATATCAGCCTGTGCAAAAAATATCCCAATTGGGCTCATAAAAAGGAAGAAATTGGCGGGAGTTGTTAGGCTCGGGGCTACGAGACTGCGCACATTGTATAGACTTTCTATAATAAGGGATGTGGCATGTCTCATACCTTATACCTGTTGTAGGCTACTCGGTCACGAGTAGGACTAGTCGGAACAGAAGGAAACTACCCGTGTTGTACTTGGGTAGGACTCTTGACGTCGTATCTAACTAGGATATTTGTAACCCTGTCCCCCAGACTATATAAGGGTGGTGTTGGTGTCATATTTATACTCCGGCAAGTCCACCTGGGGTATGCTCAGGTAGTAGATTTGTAGGTGAGAGAGATTGCAGAGCCAAGAACTTGATGGTAACACAAAGACGTAGAGATTTTGATAGGTTCGGACCGCTGGGAGCGTAACACCCTATGTCCTGTGTTCGGTGCTGTATTGATTGGTTCAGGATTTCTGGAATGTGCAAGCTAGTTGTGTCGTGTTTGGTGGGTACCCCCACGGCCCCCTTATATAGCCGAGTAGCCGTGGGTAACAAGTTAGGTTAGGATCCACTCGGGTTGTTAAGCGGAGTGCTTGTTAGCCGGGTCGTTAAGCGAAGTCGTTCCCTAAATGTCGTTGTCAAGATTGGTGGATCAAGACTTAGACTAGTAAATTTCTTTTATGTGCGTACGGTTCCAGATGGTGGCGCGGGTGAGACGGGATTAGACTGGTTCGGGCAAGAAGAAGCCCTACGTCCAGTATGGGGAGCTACTCGTGTTGCCCACGCGGGGTCTGTAGTAGGGGTTACATAAGGACGAGAGAGGGAACCGGTCCCAAGTCTCTTGGGTGTGCACTAAAGCTCTAATGGTGGGAGTGTGTTCTTCTCGCGGGGAAGAAGAAGCCCGTGTGAGAGAGTGTGAGTGTGTGAGAGTCTAAATTTCTCCCCCCCCGTCTCTCGGCCCCCGGCCTTCCCTTTATAGTACAAGAGGGGCGACCGGGTTACAGGTGAGACGGGCGAAGGGAGGAAGAGAGAGAGAGAGAGAGAGAGAGAGAGAGCAGGCGCAGAGCCCAAAGGGAAGGGAGAGCAGGCGCAGAGTCCAAAGGGAAGATTCGAGCCCCCTTGACACCATGGCCGGCTTCAGCTTTCGGCTTCGTCAGACGGCCTCCTCCGATCTTGTCGCTGATCTCCTCGGGGGCCGGTGCCGGCGGGCGTGCGTGATGATGGCGTTGGTCGTGGCCTCCGTCCCGTCGGGGCAGACGGCTGCCCCTGGCTGCCCCTGTTATCCTGCTGACGGCCTTTGCAGCGCGGGCGTCCCGTCTCTATCGCCGAATTTGCGGGGTGCGAGGACGTGTAGGTGGGCGCGAGGATGGTCAGGCGTGCTCCTGTGCCAGTGACGCAGGTCATGAGTGCCTGATGGCGAATCAGGGAAGACTGCGCCGCTGTGGCGTGCGCTGCGCGGTCGCGGGCGGGTAGGTGTGACGGGTCACGTCAGGGGCGCGGGCGCCTTTCTGCGCGCCTGAGCTGTGGCGCATTTATGGCAAGGCTGGCGGGGGACCCGCGTGATCAGCGCTCGCGTCTTCCGGCCTGCGCCCGAGGCTGACACTCGCCTGGCGGGCTCGGGTGAGTTCGACCCTCTGCGCCCCGGGTCGGGCGAGGCGGACCCCTGTAACGAGGGGTCGGGCGAGGCGGAGCCCGGCCGCCGGGGGGTCGGGAGCATCCGACCCCGAAGGACTTGGTCGGGCGAAGCAGAGCGCTTCCCTCCCATGTTGGGCTGACGACGGTCGCTATCACCGCAGGTGGGCTCGGGCCTCCATGATCGTCGCCGTGATGGTCATTAGGCGATCGTTCACATTTCCCCCTGATAGTAGCCCCCGAGCCTGTGGTGGAGCGGGGACGCTCCTCCAAAGGCTGTTATCGTCGTTTCTCGGGAACTTTTGCTGGTCGTGCGAGCTGCAGTTGACCAAGGACGGGAAGCACTATGATTGTCTTGACATGAGGGAATTCTTGCCGTTCCGGAGGACGCCCTCCATCTAGAGGCCTTAGGTTGTGACCATCCGTGTGGTCACTAGTTGCGAAGCTAGCCCCCGAGCCCCCGTGCGTTGCAGGAGACCGGTCGGGAGGCCAGATCGACTTTTGAACGGTACCCCTCAAGCGTCCGTTCGCTGGGACGGAGGGGGTGAGCCGTGCCATGCTATCCTCGTTTGACGAACCGTGGTGCTCGTTGAGCTGCAAACGGGTCGATTCGAGCGGGGTCCCGGTCCCTGTTCGGGGGGGGGGGGGGGGGTCCAGCTTGGGCCAAGCTGGTGGCGTACCCCAGACTCCGGCCGGCCAGTTCATATAGTTCCCGAGTCCGTTCGATTGGACCCGGTGGCTCGTTGCCTTTCGTCGGAGAAAAACCATGAACTTTGATGCCTGTCGGACTCGAATGTGAGGTCGGGATGCCCTAGGCAATCGTGTGCCCGGGTGATGGCCGCTAGCGGACCCGTCCCTTCTCACCCCTCGCTCGGGGTCATCCTGGGGCGGCTGTCGAACCCGCGGTGGGCCAGCCTTCGAACCCCTGCATCGTAACGGGCCGTAGGGGCGTTTTCAGCCCCGTATCCCTTCTTACCTTTCTGTTGATCCTCGGGCCGGGTGTGGAGGAGATCGTGTGCGCGTACTTCTCGGGAGATGAAGTGGCAATAGGTGCCGACCCGCAAAACGAGGAAGGAGTGGATGTTTCCTGTAGGGTCATGCGCATGACTTCCGAAAAAAGGGGGGACGGGCGCGACGAGGCGTACCTGATGCTGCATTAACTGCGATGGGCGCGTCTGTTCCGCTTCCCACGCGTCCTCCTATAAGATGGGGGGCCACCTCGCCGGTTCCGCCCGCATCCTGCTCCGAATCTTTTCGCCTCTCCTTGCGCCTTTTGGTTTCCCGTGCGAGCCGTTCGTCTTCTTCCCCCCAATGCTCCAGCCCTTTTCACCTCCCGTCGTCAAGCTTCCCTTCCTCTCGCAATGTCCACCTGGGAGCGCTCTAGCTTTGGCACCTCGCGCGCTGACGGCCTCGTGAAGAAGGGACTCCTCTGCGAGAGGACCGAGAGGGGCGAGTGGCGGTTCCCCGGAGCGGAAGAGGTGCTGAGTCCGCCCGCCGGCTACGTCGTGTCGTTCGCCCACTTCCACGAGAGGGGGTTCGCGACACCGCCGAGCCTCTTCTTCCACGGGTTGCTGCACCATTACGGACTCGAGCTGCAGCACCTCAACCCCAATGGGATCCAACACATCACGGCGTTTGTCGCGCTGTGTGAAGGATTCCTGGGCATCGAGCCCAACTTCTCGCTGTGGAAGTATTTTTTCACGGTCAGCCTGTATCAGAAGATCGAGAAGAGAGGTGGCCAGCAGCGAATGATCCCGGTGTCAATTGGGTGCGCCGGGATCTACTTTTGTCACACCCGCGCCAAGGAGTATATGGCGATGAAGGCCGCGGCGTCCCACAAGGGGTGGCATCAGCAGTGGTTCTATGTAAAGAACTACACTGAGTCCCCCTTGCCGGAGTTCACCGGCCGCGTCATCGAGGCGGCGCCGGAGGTGTGGGCGTACGACCCGGTGGAGAAGGAGAAGAAGCGGATCTCCGGCCTGCTCCAAGCCATCGAGTACCTGAAAGGAATGGGACTCATCGCTGGAGTTATCGGGGCGTACCACTCTCGGAGGGTGGCGCCGCTGATGCTCCAAATCCGCTCGCTTGTCGAGATGGCTCCTGGCGCACCGACCGAGGGCACCGTCCTTGCGACGGGCGCGCTCCCCGCCTCCGAGATCCGGCAGCGCATCCGGGAGGCGTTGGAAGACAAGGACGTCGTCTTCCCGGTGCCCGGCCACCCTCCGATGCGGCCGGACAGGGATTTCATCGACCTGGTGAGGATCTCGTGCGCCCGTTACCCTTTCTTGCATTTCTTGACTTGCCGTTTTGATGTGGAGCCTTTGTGCCTGCAGGGCCAGATGACAAATGTCGTGGGCGCGCGTCCGCCAGTTCCGGAGGACACCGAGCGGTGGCAGCGGAACCGCCTCCTCACCGAGAGACAGAAGCAGCACAAGGACAAGGTGAAGGTGAAGAAGCAGAAGAAGGCCGCCAGGGAGTTCCAACGGCGGCGAAGAGGCCCGGTCATCTCGGACGACGACGACGATGATGGCGACAACGATGAGGAGGAGGATGAAGAGGAAGAGGAGGAGGAGGAGGAAGAGGAGGAGGAGCTCGTCCCGGCCCCTCAGCCGGGCGCGCTCGTTATCCGGGAGCAGCGCTCCCAAGCGGCCGCGGGGGACAGACCGAGGGGCCCGCCCACCCGAGACCCGACCCCTCAGGGTTCCGAGGCCGTGCCCCAAGGGCCAGCGCGGGGCGCGCCCCGGGGGTCGATGGGGCCGACCCCCGTTCCTCTGCCCGTGACCCAGGAATAGAGGAGCAGCGGCAAGCGGCCGCTGCCAGATGCCCCGGGGTCGGCCTCGGACTCAGAGGCGAAGCGCACCCGCCGTCCTTGCGCCAATGTAGTGTAAGTGGAAAATCCTCGCTCGCCTCTTTCCTTTCCCGACATCAAGTTGTTTTCGTTGATGTCGTTTGTTGTCTTGCAACGCCGCTCCCCGAAGCCGTGCCCCGCTGGTGGCGCCGAGGAAGGTGCTGCGGTCGTCGTCCACCTCCGCGGGGCGGGCCGTGACCCCGCCGACGGCAAGAGGTGGCGTCGCTAGGGAAACCGCGGAGCCTGCCGCTGAGGTGGCTCCTGCGACGGCAACCGGCGGGGAGGTGCCGCGGTCGGGCACGAGGCAGGGTCCGGCCCCTGCTCCGCCCTCTGCCTCCTCGGCGGACCCCGCGGGACTGATGATTGCCCCCGGGTGCCCTCAGATCTAGGAGGTAATAGACCTCGATGACGAGGCGGAGGAGGAGCATGCTGCCCCGACGACGGCAACGGAGACGGGGGGGTCCGCCCCCGCGGCTACGACAGGCACGGCGGCGGCAGAGGAGGCGAGGATGCTCGCCCCGGCGGCCGCAGCGGAGGCAGCGGCGACGGTGCCGCGAACATCCGCCCGGGACGCCGTGACGGGGGCGGCGATGGTGGCAGAGGAGGAGGCGCCTGCTCCGGCGGCCGCAACGGGGGTGGGGACGCTTGCCCCGGTGATCGCGGCGGAGGCCGTGGCGGCGGCGGGCGAGTCGGGACGCGCGTCGGCGCTGACGGCGGCCGCGGCGACCTCGACAGGGATGGTGGCGCATGCGGCAGAGCCGTCGTCGAGGCCAGCGGCATCCGTGGTGGCGGAGCTTGCTCCTGCGGCGGCATCGGGGACAGGGGAGCCGGGGGCTGCCGGAGCGGCCTCTGTCCCTGCTTCGGTCCCTCCCGTTCCTGAGGCGTGGAGTGGGGCTAGGACCACCCTGCGCTGGACTTCTGGCGACGACCCGCAGGGGCCCCTGCTCACGCTGGATGACGCTGAGGAGTGGGGGAAGTGGCGGACAGTGCAGGGCGAGCTCAACAGCGCCCGTGCTGCCCTGTCTTCTTTGATGGGGAGGTTAGATGGCGTCGTCGCTCCCGTTGGTCAGGTACGATGTTCTTCCTGGTGATTATTTTCCTTCCGGCGCTCTGTTACTGAATGTGGATTGCTTTGCAGGCCCTCCAGGAGTGCAGCCAGGGGATGTCCGATTTCCTTCGGCTTGGGCAGGAGCGCCTCTCCGCGGAGAGGCAGCGGACCGAGGAGTTGGCCGCGCAGGTTGCCGCCGTCCAGCAAGTCATCGACGACCTGTGGAGGCGCGAGCAGCGGACCGAGGAGTTGACCGCGCAGGTTGCCGCCGCCCAGCAAGTCATCGACGACCTGCGAAGACGAGAGCAGATGGCGCAGGATGAGCTCCAGGCCGCCGTGGAGCAAGCTCGCCTTGACCGCGTGGACTTCCAGGCCGTTGTCGAGAAGGCCCGTCTTGATGCCACAGAGCTCGTTCGGGTGAAGGAGGAGCATGAAGCCCTTCAGAAGACCGTCGAGCGCGTCCGCCACGAGCGGCAGCAGGCTTGGCAGGACGGGGACCTCGAGGCGACCCGGAGGGTCGAGGCCGAGAAGATGGTGGCCGATCTCGGGACGGAGGTTGGTCAGCTTCAGACTGCCGTGACCCAGGGGCTTGACCGAGAGCATGCACTGAAGGCTCAGTCCGAGGGTAAGGCTCTTCTTGTCTGTCTGCCTTTGTGGTGTTGAGGTGGTTTCTGATTTGGCGGGTTTTTCTGGACAGGTCTTGCAGATGAAGTTGATCGTCTGAAGGAGGCCCTCGACGCGGAGCGCGTCGAGCACGGCAGCCTGCGGGACGCGGTCCGTGTCGTCTGCGACGGCCTCGGCGTGGTCCAGGAGGAAGGGACGAGCTCGCTAGCGGCTCGTGCCCTCGGGGTGTACCGGCGGGCCCGCGAGATTGCCTGGGAGGCGCTTCATGTTGGCGTGAAGCGGGCTTTCGGCGTCTTTGGGTCCCATTACATCGGCCTCAATTTCGTCGCGATGAGCGGAGGATATGCCCCCGGGTACTCCGAGGCCGAGCTGGACGAGATCGATGCGTCGGTGCTCGACCCCGCGGAGGCCTTGGTGAAGCTCCTGAAGGATGAGGCCGTCCCGCCGGAAAACCCATGAACGGGCTAGCTGGATCGGGCTCAGATGCCCCAACGTGTAAATATGTTAGTTAATTTTGAACTTGCTTTTGCAATGGCCGCAGGGGCCTTTTCTGTAATTTATCGAAAGACACTTTCGATCCCCTTCCTTGCGTTTTGGGTTTGGAAAGTTTAGAGTACGGGTCGGAAGCGTCAGTAAGCGCTGATGAGCGATAGTACCGTAGCCGCTGGGGCGTAGGTTTTTTCGCAGTCCGATCAGTCTTGCCTGGGCGTCATTTGTGCACTCTCCCCTTTTCACGCCCAAACGTTTAGGAAGGGGGTCGGCTCGGAGAAAAGCTATTTTGAGAAGACCTTGGGTGACTTGGGTCAGAGCCCCTGACAGCCCCCGAGGGATATGCGACCCTGAGGTAGGGTCAGGGTCGGATATCCCTGAGCTCGCGACGAGACTCAAAAAAGGTCGACTCAAAATTGCCTTTCTCCGTGGACTAGAAAATTATAGAAATGTGTGTGTTCAAACTTGGAAACAGAATTTAAGGGTAGAAGCGTCTTAGCTATTCTATGTTCCAAGCGTTGCTGAAGATCTGCCCATCGGGGGTCGCCAGCTTGTACGTGCCTGGCCGTAGCACTTGAGCGACGACGAAAGGACCTTCCCACGGAGGGGTCAGCTTGTGCCGACCCCTGTTGTCCTGGACGAGGCGGAGCACCAGGTCGCCGATGTTGAAGGCTCGGCCTTGCACCTTGCGGCTGTGGTGTCGTAGTAAGGCCTGCTGGTATTTGGCCGAGTGTAGCAGAGCCACATCGCACGCTTCATCGAGTTAGTCTTGTGCGTCCTCGAGTGACGCCTGGTTCCCTTGTTTGTCATACGCCTTGACCCTCGGCGATCCGTATTCCAGGTCGGTGGGGAGGATTGCCTCAGACCCGTAGACCATGAAGAACGGGGTGAAGCCAGTCGCCCTGCTGGGGGTCGTCCTTAGACTCCATAGGACCGCGGGGAGCTCCGTGACCCACGGCCGCCGAACTTTTTGAGGCGGTCGAAGATCCGTGGCTTGAGACCCTGGAGTATCATGCCGTTGTCTCGTTCAACCTGCCCATTCGTGCGGGCGATGGCGTCTGGATCTCTGTCCACTCTGCTACGAAATCGGCGAGTACCTGGGATTTGATGGCAGTGCGGGGGGCATAGGTGATGCCCTGGTCCATGAGCTCGAGCGCCCAGGGCCGCCAGGCATCCCGTGACATGCTGGAATCCCTTTATGTTTCGAATCGGCCCCATGTCATTGATGGCCGCTATCTTCTCCGGATTGGCTTCGATGCCGCGCACGGAGACGATGAAACCCAGCAGCATACCCATTGGAACCCCAAAAACGCACTTCTCAGGGTTGAGCTTGATGCGCTTGTCTCTCAGCCTCTCGAAGGCTAGTTCGAGGTCGGTGATGAGCTGGTCGCCCTTCTTGGACTTGACTACGATGTCGTCGACGTAAGCCTCAACGGTCCGCTCGATGAGGTCCCCAAAACACTTTAGCATACATCGCTGGAATGTAGCCTCCGCGTTCTTGAGGCCGAATGGCATCTTGACGTAGCAATAGGGACCGAAAGGGGTAATGAAAGAGGTCGCGAGCTGGTCGGACTCTTTCATCGCGATTTGATGATAGCCGAAATACGTGTCGAGGAAGCTGAGGGTCTCGCATCCGGCGGTCGAGTCGACTATCTGGTCAATGCGCGGCAAAGGAAACAGATCCTTTGGGCACGCCTTGTTGAGACCGGTGTAGTCAACACACATTTGCCATTTCCCATTCTTTTTTCGTACAAGAACAGGATCAGCCAGCCACTCGGGGTTGTACACTTCCTTGATGAATCCGGCCGCCAAAAGCTTCTGGAGCTCCTCGCCGATGGCCTTGCGCCTCTCCTCGTCGAAGCGGCGCAAACCTTGCCTCACTGGCTTGGAGCCGGCCTTGATGTTCAAGGAATGCTTGGCAACTTCCCTCGGAATGCCGGGCATATCCGAGGGTTTCCACGCGAAGACGTTGATGTTCACGCGGAGGAAGTC
The DNA here is from genome assembly GCA_032594955.1 of Panicum miliaceum. Taxonomy (NCBI): domain Eukaryota; kingdom Viridiplantae; phylum Streptophyta; class Magnoliopsida; order Poales; family Poaceae; genus Panicum; species Panicum miliaceum. Next base: position 23,155,205 of record CM064063.1, on the reverse strand, counting down.
GACGAGCGCGCTTTCCTATTTGGGAGATAGGTTAGCGCTGATCCGAACGGTCTGGCCGTCGGCACCGCTTGGGTTGAGGGGGATCTCCTTGACGCCTTCGGTGGCCTTGAAGGGGGTGAGCGACTGCTTGGAGTCGGGCCGACCCTCGACGCTCTCCGCGAGGTGGACCGCCAGATCCTCCGTGACGATGATGGTCGCGGCGTACTCACAGCATTCTACATCACACTCGTACGCCTTCTGGAAGGACGTGCTGACGGTGATGACCCCGTTGGGCCCCGGCAGCTTGAGCTTGAGGTAGGTGTAGTTGGGGATGGCCATGAACTTGGCGTAGCTTGGCCGCCCCAAGATGGCGTGGTAGGTTCCATGGAAGCCTACCACCTCGAAGGTGAGGATCTCCTTCCTGTAGTTGGACGGAGTCCCAAAAGTGACGGCCAGGTCGATCTGCCCGAGAGGCATCGCCTGCTTCCCTGGCACGATGCCGTGGAAAGGCGCCTTGCTGGGGCAGAGGCAGGAGCGGTCGATCCCCATGGCGTCGAGAGTCTCGGCGTAGAGGATGTTGGGGCTGCTGCCTTCGTCCAGGAGCACCTTGGTGAGGCGCGTCGTGCCGACGATGGGGTCGACGACGAGGGGGTAGCGCCCTGGCTACAGGACGCGCCCAGGGTGGTCGGACCGGTCGAAAGTGATGGAGGATCCCGACCAGTCGAGGAAGGCCGGCGTCGCAGGCTCCGCCGCGTAGACCTCGCGACGTTCCAGCTTCCGGCGACGTCTGGAATCATAAGCCGCCGGTCCGCTGAAGATCATGAAGCAGCCGTCCACCTTGGGGAAGCCGTCTTCCTTTTCTCCGTCGTCCTTCTTCTCCTGGTCGGGCTTCCGCCTACGGTCGCCTTTCACTGGGTTTCCTACAAAGTACCTCTTCATGAGGTTGCAGTCCTTGTAGGCATGCTTCGTGGGGAACTCGTGGTTCGGGCACGGTCCCTCGAGCAGCTTGTCGAAGAAGCCGGGGGTGCCCTCCGGGGGCGGCTCACCCCGCTTGTGCTCAGCAGCCGCCACGAGGGGTGTCTCGCGCCGCTGCTTGTTCTTCTTCTTCTTCTGTGGACGGTTGGAGGTGCCCTCGTCGGTGTCCTCCTTCCGCTTTGCCTCGCCCTTGGAGCGATCGAAGATTGCTCCAATAGCCTCCTCGCCCGAGGCGAAGATGGTGGCGATGTTGAGGAGCTCCTCCGTGGTCCGCGGGCCTCTGCGCCCTAGCTCGTGGACGAGGGGTCGGCAGGAGGTTCCCTCCAGAAAGGCCCCTATGACGTTGGCGTCCGCGACGTTGGAGAGCTCGGTGCGCTTCCTGGAAAAGCGTCGGATGTAGTCCCGGAGGGACTCACCCGACGCCTGGCGGCAACTCCGGAGATCCCAGGAATTACCAGGGCGCATGTACGTGCCCTGGAAGTTTCCCACGAATATCTCCCTCAGGTCGTTCCAACTGCGGATCCGTCCTGAGGGTATATGTTCCAGCCAGGCTCGCGCTGAGTCGGCTAGAAAAAGTGGGAGGTTGCGGATGATGAACAGGTCATCGTCCGCCCCACCGGCCTGACATGCAAGCTGGTAGTCACTGAGCCATAGCCCGGTGTTCGTTTACCTGGAGTACTTGGCCACGTTGGTTGGCTGCCTGAAGCGCGGCGGGAATGACGCGTTCAGGATGCGTATGGAGAAGGCCCGGGCCCCCGCTGGGTCGGGGCTCGGGCTGCGGTCTTCCTCGCTGTCGTAGCGGCCACCACGGTGGACGTGGTCGCCGCGGTCCAACCCCTCCTCCCTGTCCGCGCGGGAGCGCCTCCGCGCGTCCAGGGTGTCACGGGCGTCGCGGATGGGACCGACGCGCCGGTGAACGGATGGAGCCCCGCCTCCTGCGGGTGGCGACGTCCGTCGAGCGGGCGCGGCCTGGTTCGCCCGGGGAGGAGGTTGGTGGACAGACTCCCCCCGCCTCTCGGTGGGTGCGGTGGGGGCTGCCCCGCTGGTGTTTTGCCCGCATCGCCGGGACGCGGAGCTCTCCGCCTGCTGAACGGCGGCTTACTCGAGCAGGTCGCGCACCTCTCGGTGCGCCTAGCGTTCTTCGGGCGTCTCCGGCTCGAGGAGTCGTTGAAGCAGGGCCGCCGCTGCGGCGATGTTCTGGCTGGCGCGGGCGAAGAGCTGGGGGTGATCTTTGTCAGCGCAGATATGCTGCTGGACGTCGCGCGCTCGCAGTCGCGCCCCGCCCTTGTTGCGGGGGCGCTCAACCTCCTGGTGGGGCACCACGCGCGCCTCTGGCTGTCGCAGTCGCACCGGGGCCCGGGCAAGGGCTCCCATCGTGGCCGCGACGTGCGGTGGGGGAGTTCGCTGCCTCCTCCCGGCGCCGTCGCCATTGGATCCCTCGGAGTGCACGTCGGCCATGAAGCACTCGCGCGAGGGGTGGTGGCTCCTGCTGCTGGAGCCGGCGTTGGAGATCGCCCCCGTCGCGCCCGCGAGCTCGTTGCTCACGGGTTGCACGATAATGGACCGCGCCAGGGAACGACCGTAGGCTGCCGCGGCGCTGCGCAGCCCAAAGAGCCGTCCCGCCGAAGGAGACCGCCCGGCGCGCGCCCGGCCGCTCGCCACCACCCTGGCGGCGAAGCCAGAGGTGATGAGGCGAGTGGGTGAGGCGAGGAGAGGGATCAAATCGATCCCCTCCCCGGTGGCGAGGAAGTCCAGGCTCCCAAAGCGGACCAGGGCGCCCGGAGCAAAGCTGGCATCGTGGCTGGCCATCTGAAGCCGGTGATGTACGCGCAATGGTCCCCTACTTGGCGTGCCAACTGTCGTTGTCAAGATTGGTGGATCAAGACTTAGACTAGTAAATTTCTTTTATGCGTGTACGGTTCCAGATGGTGGCGCGGGTGACACGGGATTAGACTGGTTCGGGCAAGAAGAAGCCCTACGTCCAGTATGGGGAGTTGCTCGTGTTGCCCACGCGGGGTCTGTAGTAGGGGTTACAGAAGGACGAGAGAGGGAACCGGTCCCAAGTCTCTTGGGTGTGCACTAAAGCTCTAATGGTGTGAGTGTGTTCTTCTCGCCGGGGAAGAAGAAGCCCGTGTGAGAGAGTATGAGTGTGTGAGAGTCTAAATTTCTCCCCCCCCCCGTCTCTCAGCCCCCGGCCTTCCCTTTATAGTACAAGAGGGGCGACCGGGTTACAGGTGAGACGGGCGAAGGGAGGAAGAGAGAGAGACAGACAGAGAGAGGGAGAGCAGGCGCAGAGTCCAAAGGGAAGATTCGAGCCCCCTGGACGCCATGGCCGGCTTCAGCTTTCGGCTTCGTCAGACGGCCTCCTCCGATCTTGTCGCTGATCTCCTCGAGGGCCGGTGCCGGCGGGCGTGCGTGATGATGGCTTTGGTCGTGGCCTCCGTCCCGTCGGGGCAGACGGCTGCCCCTGGCTGCCCCTGTTATCCTGCTGACGGCTTGCGCGGCGCGGGCGTCCCGTCTTTGTCGCCGAATTTGCGGGGCACAAGGACGGGTAGGTGGGCGCGAGGACGGTCAGGCGTGCTCCTGTGCCAGCGATGCAGGTCATGAGTGCCTGACGGCGAATCAGGGAAGACTGCGCCGCTGTGGCGTGCGCTGCGCGGTCACGGGCGGGTAGGTGTGACGGGTCACGTCAGGGGCGCGGGCACCTTTCTGCGCGCCCGAGCCGTGGCACATTTATGGCAAGGCTGGCGGGGGACCCGCGTGATCAGCGCTCGCGTCTTCCGGCCTGCGCTCGAGGCTGACACTCGCATGGCGGGCCCGGGTGAGTCCGACCCTCTGCGCCCCGGGTCAGGCGAGGCGGACCCCTGTGGCGAGGGGTCGGGGGAGGCGGAGCCCGGCCGCCGGGGGGTCGGGAGCATCCGACCCCGAAGGACTTGGTCGGGCGAAGCGGAGCGCTTCCCTCCCATGTTGGGCTGACGACGGTCGCTGTCACTGCAGGTGGGCCCGGGCCTCCATGATCGTCGCCGTGATGGTTATTAGGCGATCGTTCACATTTCCCCGTGACACTCAATAACCGGGCTCCACTCGGCAGGGAGGTACATGGGTCTACCTCTGTCAAGCCCCCGAGCGCCGAGTTGCTGAATGGGTCCCCGCCGAAGTCAAGAAGCTGGTCGGTGCTCATCATGGTCAAAGCACTCCTCCGGATCCTCAAGCTCCTGTGGCAGTCCTGACGTTAGTGAACTCCTGCCTATTCTCTAGTCTTCAACGGGATGCGCCCCTGGGCGTACCCGTTGGGTGTAGCTCCCGAGCCTTGGAAGGGCTCGTAGAGGAGTTTCGAGGTTCAATAGTATAGATCTATCTCCCCTTTTCCGGTTGCTTATTTCCTTGAGAATTGACAGTGCCCAGCCACCGAGCGAGGCCACTGACGGAGTCACGTAGACATTCCGAGTCGAAGAGCGACACCCAGCCGTCGAGCAGGGTCACTAGCGGAGTTACGAAGACATGATGAGTCAATTAGAGGCACCCAGCCCCCGAGTAGGGTCACTGGCGGAGTCGCGGAGACACGGTGAGTCGATTAGTGGCGCCTAGCCCCCGAGCATGGTCACTGGCAGAGACGCGGAGACACGCCGAGTCGAAGAGCAGCGCACAACCCTCAAGCAGGGTCACTGGCAGAGTCACGGAAACATGCCGAGTCAATTAGCGGCGCCTAGCCCCAGAGCAGGGTCACTGGCGGAGTCACGGAGATACGCCGAGTCAATTAGCGGTGCCCAGCCCCCCGAGCAGGGTCACTGGCGGAGTCGCGGAGACACATCGAGTCGAAGAGCGGCACCCAGCCCCCGAACCGAGCAGGATCACTGGCGGAGTCACGGAGACACGCCGAGTCAATTAGCGGCGTCTAGCCCCCGAGAAGGGTCACTAGCGGAGTCGTGGAGACACACCGAGTCGAAGAGCGGCGCCCAGGCCCCGAGCAGGATCACTGGCCGAGTCATGGAGACACGTCGAGTCAATTAGCGACGTCCAGCCCCCAAGCAGGGTCACTGGTGGGTCACGGAGACACGCCGATTCATTCTGAACTTACTTCCTGAGAAATAACCTGAGAAATCTGGAGTCAACAGATCCAAAATCTTTCCCAAGTAGACACTTCCAGAGCGCTGGTTGATTTCCCCACTATCAATCACCTGACGACGTTCCCTCTTTTACTGTCGCCTCCCTCTGTGCTGGCCAGGGCTTTTTACTGTTGTGAATAATGGCACCGTCAGGATTTTTTAAAATTCACTAGCTCCTTCCAGTGTACGCTCCCCATCCGCCGTCAGAAGCGATTCAAATTTTGAACGCAGAGCCGAACAGACAATTAGGTTTTGGGCCGATATAAAAGAAACTGACCCAGCCCAACCTTGTCCACTCGCTCCTGCCTTCTTTTACTTTCTTCGCTGCCGCCGATCCGTTTTGGATCTCGCTGGTGTTCCTCAAAAGCTCTCATCCTCTCCCCCGCATGGCCACTACCGCCCTCTTCTCCGATCCTCTAGCATCGCCCGATCTTGAGATGGCCAGCGGCACCTCTGCGCCCTCCTCGCCGTCGGCCACCGCCCAGGGGGACATGCCGCCACCGCTCAGCGAGTCGTGGCTACCCCGCACTCTTACCGAAGAGGAGCTGGAGGACATGGAGGCCCGCGGCCTCCTCTCAGAGCAGGCGATCTCCGGGTGGAAGTGCTGCCATGGCCAGGAGTTTCCCTCAAAGGACTGGACCGAGATGGTCGTCTTCGGGTCCTTCTACGAGAAGGGATTCGGCCTTCCCGCGGGGGCATTCTTCCACGGGCTTCTCAACTACTATAGGCTAGAGGCGATCCACCTCAAGCCCAACTCCATCGCGCAGATTGCAATCTTCATCCATCTGTGTGAGGGGTTCTTGGGCATTCCTGCCCACTTCAATCTCCGGCAGGCGCTGTAGCACCTGAGGGCATATCCATCGAAGGAGGCGCCCGATTGTTGGGTGGCGCTGCCTTCTCGCTTCGCCAGGGGGCAGAGTACCTGGAGGCTACCCTCAAGGACAACAAAAAGCGGTGGGCGGAGGAGTGGTTCTTGGTGGCGAACCCCACCTCGAGTCTTCCGCCCCCACCGGCTATCCCCCAATCCTCAACGACAAGTGGGTGGAGATGCCTTACGAGGATGAGATGGTCCAGGTGAGGATCCTGTTGGCCGAGCTGACTAGGCTCAAGGCCGACAAGCTGACCGAGGCCGCCGTTGACTTGTTCTCCAAGCGGCTGACCTAGCCAATCTAGGACAGGGTCCACCCAGGGTACGAGTACTCAGGTCGTGATGACCCGGTCCGAGTGAACAACCGCAAGGTCTCCCGCAGGGAGGCGCTGATCCGAGTTACCCGCATCGTGAGCGGGGAGGTCCATGATAAGGGCTGCTCGAAGGCATACTGCCTCAAGAGGCCCACCACCGAGGTAAGATCTGCTTCCTACCGAGTCGATTTGATTTTCTTCCGAGTTGGTTTCTTCGTTAGAGTCCTTTTGATTTTGAAATTCATAGTAGATAGCACCCGTTGGGTTGTGATATTACTCGGACCTTTGCAGGAGAGAGCAGTGGAGTTCTGGTGCCCTGCGCCACTGCCAGAGGGGCAGCAGGGCAAACCGATTGACCCTCCTGCTGGGCTTGCACAGCCAGCGGAAGGGTCCCTGGATTTCTCCTCCGACTCCTCCATTGGGAGTGAATCAGGGGATGTTGTAGAGGTTACGGGGCTAGCTCTCGAAGCTGGCTCCGTGATGAGGAGGCAGCGGCGTCCCGTGCGCAAGGTGGCTGCCTCCAAGGTGCTGAAGGTGGCGGCTCAACTGAAAGGCGGACGTGCCTCCGTATCTAGAGCTGAGGGGGACAGGGACGTCCCCGGGGAGGTGCCCGGTCGTGGCCGTATAGACGTCGCCACCCTGAAGGAGGAGGAGGTGCTTCGGAGCTGTCTCGGATGCAGCAGAGAATGCCGCCCGTGGTGTTGGTGCGGTCGTTGCCAACCTCGGTGCCGCTGAAGACAAGCTTCAGCGCGCGCTGTAGGGAGAAGTAAGTCAAAATCCTTCTTTTGCATTATCTGAATTGTAGATGTGTTGTTTTTTGCGTTGTTGAGGGATCGTCGGACTGCAGGAAGGCGTCGCTTGTCGGTGCCAAGAGGAGGCCGGAGGAGTCCACCGAGGAGGCCGAGTCGGCCGAGGAGGCTAAGGGGCTAATTCGCGAAGATGAGCGGCCCGTTGCCCGTGCCCGCCTAGGGGACCAGGCGGTGGCAGGCGAGAAGGTGGGGGGAGCGGCAAACTTGGTGCCACCCCAGAGCGTGGAAGCCGAGTCAGCGGCGCCATCACAGGAGGAGGTGGACTAGGAGGTGGCTGCATCGGACTCCGCTCCCTGTTGACGCTTGTTACAGACCAATTTTGACTGTTAATTTGATCAGAAAATTGAGAGAACTAGAATTCCTCACCCGCACATTTATCTAAGAATAATGCCATTTCCACATTTCCCTTGGAAATTAGTGCTATGCAGAAAATTGTGTAGAAATAGAGGGAAAACACACCCTTGAATCCAAGGACAAAAGCATCGACCAATTCGAACGCACCGTTCAGCCTCACATGGATCAAAGGGCCCAACAGAGCAGGCAATCATCTTAGGACAGACCCAAGCCATGCTCAGGAGTGACCAGGGCCCACATGACAATCACCCAAGTGAAGCTGAGGCCGGTGGGAGCTCAGCCTGGTTCGGACGAACCAGAACTAGCTCCACCGCCTTACCTCTTTGACGTGTCACCTCCCCATTGTCTCCCAAGGTCGGTTCTGCAGAGCTTCAGCTGGTTGCACGGTAGGAGCACCCCATGGGCACACCTATAATTATGAGGGGTGGGGCTCCAAATGAAGACACAACTCAAGTTGCTCTCTCTCAAGTTCCTCTCTTGCTTAGTCCTTAGGATAGTGGAGTTTAGGTGAAGTAGCTCTTCTTTGGGTTCCCAAGGTTGCCCCTAGGAGTGTTCGGTATTGGTTTTGCTCGTCCTCTCATTTGTGATACTCGGAATTCTTTAATAGAGTTATATTCTAGATTTATATATTCGCGTAGTTTATATTCTGCGGTGTCAGACATGTATGCTATGATTAGTTTATAGTTGTACCTTATGCCTTGCATAATTAGACGAGTAAATCTAGTGCCACAACAACAGTTCTAGTATTCGTATGTGTTGGCACTAAAAATCGGCCAGGAATCGGCTGATGACCTTCAACGTCGGACACACGACCCGGGAGAATCTGCTTAGCTCCTGTTCGGGTTATTGCCCTGGTGCGGTTCGCGCGGTGTGCCAGTCAATCTGACCTGTTGATTGATAAGGAAATAAGAGTATTAAATTCCAAGCGTTCCGATCGGCTGGGGTTCCGATCGTCCCGAAAAATCGCGTCGGCGAATCGGTCGATTTGCTGTAAAGATGACCGGCTATGGATCAGCCGATAATCACGTAATAATTGCAAAGAAAACTGCTAGAGCAACTTAAACAATTATTACAGATACAACAGTTGAAATAGATCTAATCGGCTATATGACAATAGACGGGGGAAAGCGATGACGAAGCCGATAGTTTCAATCTCAAGCTGGATAACTGGTGATAATACTAGAACAACAGGTAAAACCTATAATTCTAGTAAATATCGATAACTGGTGAATAAATCTGAATGAAACCACGGTGATGCGCCCGAAGTTAGAGCTCAGATGTTATTCGATAAGCGGAACCTACCAATTGGTCGGAGATCGAGTCGATGCAGCCCTGCCAATCCGTACAAACTCGTGAAAGAAGAAAAAGTATTGGCGAAGTCGCTGACTTGAAAGTAAAGTGCTATGAAAAAGTAGATGTGTTTTGTTGATTGATTGTGTTGTTTTTACAAAGCCCTGATGACTCCTATTTATACCCTAGGACCAGGACTCCTGATCGATTACGACTTGTTACAATCTTATTTTAAACAGAAAACTACTATATCTATAATATTTTTATAAAGAAAACGGACTCCCGCAGAATCTTCTGTCGCCATCTCCTAATCGAATCAGGATTCTTTCCATTGCTTCTCGACCGAGCCGGCATCGTTCCGTTGACCAACACCAGGCCACTTTTGACCGGGATCCTCCGTTGTGGTTCCAGTAATTTCACCCTCCCTTTGTGTTGGGGCAAGTTACATCGCCAATCGGCCGATTCCCAACTGTAGCTTCAATCGGCCAATTCTTCATTGTAGCCTTTAGATCTGCCGCATCGGCCAATCTCTTCTTCTCCTGACGCCGATTCAGCACGTGTCAAAATCTGGCGTCAACACATGCCCCCCAGTTTCGGAGGAAAACATAATTTTTACTTCGAAACTCTCTTCTTTAATCTTTCCTCCGAAACGAGCGCAGTAAAAATCTCCTTCCGTTTCGCGGTCTTCTACATGATGATTGCAATCTTCTCGAACCGGGCACTTGAGACAACTGTTCCCCTGGAAGTCCTGTAGACGGCGCGGCAAAAATCCCGCCTTTACCCTTTCTCTCTCGGATTGTCCTTAAGTACCGGCGTTCTCCGCCACTCTTTCTCCACGAAGCTAGTAATCTCTTTCAGCGAATCACTGTTCATCTTCTTCCTACGCCCTCTCGATCTCCAACCGCACTCTCCGGCGATTTCCTCTTGCCTGCACTCTGCTCCATCCTTCCAATGGCGGTGCCATAGGCAACTTCACCAACCACGGAGGTTTCGCCGGCAACTCCCTCAGCGACGGCGGTCCCATCGGCGGCTCCACTGGTGGCTCCATCGGCGACGATGAGCTTCATCCCGGAGGTAATCATCCAAAACTTTCCTCTTTTACTTTTTACTTTTTACTGCTCAAGTATTTTCTAGACCCATTCTCAGTTTTTCTCCTTTTTCCCCCTTTTTAGGCATTTAGGCACCAGATTACTATTCCCCTTTCTGAAACCTCCGGTCTTATCTGCTTAGGTCCCATGGGGAATCCAGATCCAACCGATTTGATCAACCTAGAAACCCACAGAATTCCTTTCAAGCAATCACCCATGGATTTGGGTCAATGGGCAGGTGCCTTTATATCTTGGCCGAACGAAACCCCTGGCTGGAAAGAATGGTATCACAGATTAGCCAAGTCTAAGAGAATTCAGTGGGATGAGTTGAAAATCGGCCAGTGCATCGATCTCTCTCTGTCCCAAATGGAGAAAAATAAACCCTTAGTAATATCGGCCTCTTATTTCTGGTCCGACGCGCTCAACGCGTTCCTCTTTGGGCACGGACCTATGACTCCAACTCTGGCCGATGTTCTGATGTTGACCGGCCTTGATATCTCCTCCCCTGATACACCCTTTGATTATCTGATCAAACCAACCCATCGGCTAGAGACCAAAGGAATCGGCGGGTGGAAGGGGTATATCAGCAAGAATATGAGGGGAGGGACGATTTTAGAGAGAGAACATACGGCGTTTCTGATGATGTGGCTAGAGAAACATTTCTTCTGTGGCAGAGCAGTTGGTCCTTCATCCAATACACAAGCCCTGGCCGAAGCTCTGTCACTATGATCGGCCATCCCCCTTGGGAAGCATTTATTGGGATCGGCCTACCATATGATGCATCAAATCGGCGTAAAGTTATCAAAAGGGGAGCCGATTGGCAATCCTGGTGGTCCTTGGTGGTTCATCACCCTCTGGCTCAACTTATACAAGAGCAAGGTCTCCCAGCAGCAAATAGAGACCAAGACCTTTCCCAATATCGAGTAAGAGGAAAACCCCACCATACGACGACGTTGTACATCTTTTGGAGAAGCAGCATCGG